>CM042676.1:41690867-42340457 GCA_023638005.1 Forsythia suspensa
CATTGGTAGTTCCATTGTATTATTCAAGGAGAGCAAGCTTTCCAAAGTAAATGTTACTTGTGTGACCCAGCTTTCTAACATTTAGCTCCCAACTTATATATGCAGGCTATTAGTGCTTACGAGTTTGAGCGTCATGCTGGTTGCAAGACCAAACACCCGAATGGTCACATTTACTTTGAGAATGGGAAGACCATTGTTGCTGTGGTCCAAGAACTGAAGAGTACCCCTCAGAACATGCTCTTTGAAGCAATAGAAAATGTGACTGGATCTCCTGTAAACCAGGAAAATTTTCGTACTTGGAAAGGTGAGTACGTTTAGTTTCTCAAAAGAAGTATAGTGTTGTCTTTTATCCCTTGAATGATGAATATTCATTTTTATATCTGCACCTCAGACAATATTTCCTCTGTGTTCCTTTTCAGCTTCATATCAAGCATCGACCCGTGAACTTCAGCATAGTTTTGGGAAGGATCAAGTGGTCGTGCCATCCTGATAAATGATGTCTCTTGTGTCCAAATTTTTGAGGTTGGTTGACAGTTGATGTGCATGTAGCTGTTGAACATGACCATACCTTATTTGGAACCCTATTATTTGTTAGAAATTGGATGCTGATTGGTAAACTTAGCTTTTAAACATTTGAGCGTGTGTTTGGAAGGGTTTTCTTGAAGTTAAAAGCATTTCTTTAAAAGCAAAAGTGCTTTTGGCATATTTATGATTGTTTGGCTAAAGTCAATAAGCACTTTTTGACTGAAAACAACTTAAAAAGACTATTTTAGAAAAGCTTTGATTTTGAGCTTATCTAAAAAGCTCTAATTGAACTTTTACTGGAAGTTCTAATCAGTGGTGGAACTAGACATTTTCATTGTGGGGTCAAAAATATAGATACAATTTTTTTTTTAAATAACATAACATTAATAAAAATAAGTTAATAAATTACTACAATAGTAGCTTATGCGTTTTATACTTTGAAAACGCATACAACTCAATATTGTCAAACAACTTGATTGTTTGTCTATAATTATAGAAGGGGAAAACAAAAGATTTCACTAGGTAAAGGAGAACATATTAAAGCCACAATATAATTATATCAAAATTTTTAATTCTAAAGATGAATAAAGTGGTAAAATAATTGAAGTTAGCTAAACAAATTGACTATATAACGCCTATGAAATCACAAATGAAGTCCAAACATATAAGGAAAATAAATCAGTGCCAAATACAAAATTTAAAAAATGAATAAATATAACTAATTATATTAAATATATAGTAATCACGATAGTTATTAAAAAGAAAAGTCTATCAAATTCTTCATGCAAATGAAACATAAATAAAACACAAGTTAAATATCTTTAAGTATTATACGTTGTCGGCCTTTCTACCACAACTCTATAATTTAGATGAAACTAGATTGATAATGCTAATACTTATTAAACTAATTTTTCTCCCTTTTTCTGGTACCATAAAATCTCAGTCGCTAACATTACTACATTTAACAATTGTAGTATTAGCTAAATAATAATAATTAAAATTTTTTTTTTAGAAATTTTCAAAAAAATTTTCAAAGCAGCTCAAACACGTACAAAGACTAGTGAAATACCTCTCAATTCAATAAATAATTGAACTAATTTTATTCTAAATCCTAAACTAATTTTCAAATATGTAAAAAGATACAAATAAATCAATATATGGCTAGGCTTCCATGTAAAAATTAATTCACTATCACATTGCCTTAAATGTTCAAATGTTGCGGCTGGAGTTGAAAGCAGAAAGAAATCGGTAGACTAATTAACAAATTTGAAGGAAGAATAAATAAATTGGAGAAGCTCGGAGTAAAAAGATGAGATAAGATGAAGAAATTGGATGGACACATGGTGGAATCTCTGTCTAGATTGAAGATTTAAGAATTGACCCATAATCATGGATTAGTTTATTCTATTACTAAGCCTGGATTTGCTTATTTTATATTGAGGGATTCTTATTGAAAATCTATTTTTATTTTCATTGGGGCTAGATTAATAGCACATTAGGGAAATGGTAATTAACCAAGGCCCAATGAAAATAAAAATAATGAAACTTAAAAATTAACAAAATTATCATTAATACATAAAAAAAGATATTAATTTATTTGTCCTATTTAATTACTTATACCAAATTGTCACATCACATATTTATATGAAGTGAAAAATATATGTTGGCGTGTTAAATAATATAATACAAATTACACATAGATATCTTTAATTTAAATAAATTAATTTTAAGTAGTATGATATATACTAAAATAATTATATTATCACCGATCGTAGAAAGATTTTTTCTGCTACAGTGATAAAAAAAAGTACTATGTGTATCACTATGTCTTCACTATTTATCTCCTTCAAACTATTTATTATCTTAATCAATGAGCGATCTCCAAAATCTCTTATTTAATCATCTTCTTCAATAGAGTATCTTCAAAATTTACTCATCTTCTCAATTCATCCTCTTCAATCGATGATGATCTTCTCTATCGATCATTTTTAAAATCTATTCACCACTTTAATTCATTATTATAATAGAGTCTACGGTCGGATTCTACCGCAAAAGAAGTAGTATACTAATTAATAATGTCATTAAGATATTGATTTTAATAATCACGATCGTGTGGAGTTTTACTCTGCTATAGGAAAAAAAGAACACATCCATGTGTCATTATGTTTTCAATTTTATCTCTTTCAAAATTTGTTGGTCAATCATCTTCTTCAACTAACTATCTCTAAAATTTGTTCATTTTTTCAATCGATCCCTCTCAATCATCATCTTACTCTAAAATCATCTCCAAAATCTATTCACCGCCTCAATCTATTATCATAATAAAGCCTACGGTCAAATTTCATCATAAAAGAAGTGATATACTAGTTTTTATGGGATATGAAAAATTATTATCACGATCGTAATGAATTTTTTCCACTACGGAAAGAAAAAAGTACTTAAACGTCCGTGTGTCACCACGTCTTCAATTTTTCTTTTTACAAAATCATTTCTTTCAAAATTTGTTGACCGCTTCAATCTATCTCCCTGCTTCAATCACTTCTCTCAACCAATCATCTCTAAAATCTACTTATCTCCTCAATTCATTTCTCTCAATCGATCATCTCCAAAATTTGTTTATCTTTTCAATCCATCATCATAATAAAATCTACGGTCGGATCCTACCGTAAAAGAGCGGTATACTAGTTTATCACAACTGTAGAGAGTTTTCTCCGATACGGGAAGAAAAAAGTATTTAAATATTTATATGTCACTACGTCTTTAGTTTCTCTCACAAAATCATCTCTTCCAAAATTTACTGACCGCTTCAATCCATCTCTCTAATTCGATTATTTCCTTAACCGATCATCTCTAAAATTTGCTCACCTCTTCAATCCATCTCTCTTAATCAACCATCTCTCTCCGCCGATCATCTCCAAAATATGTTCACTGCCTACGGTCGAATCCACAACAAAGAAGCAGTATACTAGTAAAAGAAAATAATGAGATATATAATAATTAATTACTGTATAGTCAAATAAATATAAAGTTTATATAAAAATATTTTTATAGTTATCTAGGCAACATTCAATTTAATATTCACAATACAATCAATAGGTTTTTAACAAAAGCTCATCAAACACAAGAGCTGTATCAAACACAAGTATTTTACTTTTTTTTCTTTAATAAGATATTTTGTCTATTAAAAAGTAAATGGATTTTATCAAAGTAAAATGGCTATTAATTATTAGAAGTAGATTTTTATTTCCCTGGAAGATTTAGGTTCTTTTTAGTATGGCCTCCAGATGAAATATTTTGAGCTTGAAAGCATTTGGTTTTGAATCCCTTCATTGAAGGTGTGCAGTATTTCCTGAACTATGTCATGGCTTGAGGAAGTAAAACTCAGGGTGCTCTTCAATTGTGAGGCATATGCATCTGCTTAAAGATTGAAATTAAACAAACTTGATACAGGACAAGATTCTGGAAAATGGGTACTGACACTGGCAATTTCAGAGTCCATCACTGCTATTCTGATTTAAATGAGAGAATGCCAAGGTATGATTTGTTAAGACAATGCAGTTTGTATCTGGGAGTGGACAAAAAGTGATGGATTGCATTAGGGCATTAGGCGTTAGTGCCCTCTTCTAGTTTTTCAAATTTGTCTGATGCTCCTTTATGTGAGCAGGTCATTGAGCATCATCTTAAGTGTGCAGAGCTGGGGGTTGTATGTGTTGTTTGGTAAATAGTGTACATATCAACTGGAGGGTCAAATTATATAACGAAGATGTTGGGACGTTATTTGATGATGTATTACTACTCTTGGGAGTTACACATGTTCCTTTGCGGAAAACTTATTTATTTTGATTACTGACAAAAGTGACCAAATTGTACTTTGACCTAATATAGTTTGTTGTGAGAGATTTGGAACCAAATCTGTAGGACAGTTGCATGTATGTTGTAGTTTGGAAGAGAGAGATGTGTGAGTACAATTACTGGTATGCCACTATGAAATTTTTACCAGTGAAGTACTTGAGTGACCTAATATGTGGAAATCTATGTTTCAGATATTGTAAAATTTTGCTGGAACAGATTGTTTGCTAGGATAAGAAGCTGGGCATATTCAGAATCTTTCTCTAGTGCATGCCTTAGAAAGTGATCAATGGATGTTGAGGCAGTACCCAGCAACTTTTTATGGGTAATTTTGAGGATGTTTGTATGCCCTGGTGGCATGTTTGGTATATTAAATGAATATTAAATGAGACAGTTATAATTAAATGAAATTGTCCCAGAGTTAGGCTTTGGTGGGAAAAATTGAACCCCCTACACAATATGCATGACACCCTGTCTAACAGCTTAAGTTTTTACATCAAATGGTTTCAATATACAGGACAATACACAAACATCTCACACATCTCTCTCCCTTAATCATTTCAATTATTGTTCACTTTAACATATCAAACATGTCCTATAGATTTGAATGGGAATAAAAAATATCTAAGTGGAATCGTAGTTCTTAGATCATAAGCAAGAGTTTCTGGTCAAGGCTACCATCCTATGACTGCTGATTGAAAAGTGAAACCAAAAGTAAATGTACATGCAAATTCTAATGTGGAGTTACTGTATTTCTAGTTCCACACTTTTTCATTAATCTTGCACTTTCATTTCACTGTGGTTTCACTAAATTTATTCTTCTTAAAAACACTACCCAGGATATCTAGACAGCCATAAGGGCACTCATTTTTTGTAGCCTTTATACAAGGATTTGTTGCAGAAATTTGTTGACGATCCTCTCTTCACCATAGATTAACTCTGATCCTTGCTCTTACCCCAGGTACATCCCAGCCACTAAAACAATAGGTCCTTTCAACCTGCAATAATCTCCTATATTTAGCAAATAATTCAACTATGATCAAAGAAAAAAATAGTACTCATATAGCATGCTTGATAGAGAAGATTGAATGAAGGAAAAAAATTCAAAGTCTTGCCAAAATATTGCTCTCTCTAACCATCAATCAAATTGGAATTGTAAAATACAAAGGGGAGACTCCTATTTATAGGTGCTCAAAGGAGAGGCTTTTGGTTCCTATTTTATTTGGGATTTGCATCAATCCTTTACAAGTGGGATAGGCAAAGACAATTCCTATTCTATTTGGAAAAGTCAAATCCTACTACAAGTAGGTCAAACAAAATACCAATCATATTATATGTGAGACTGCCTGCAAATAGGAATTTCTTCAATGCAAATATGGAATGCTAAGCATTGATGAATTTTTGACAACTTCTTCTGAGGTACCCCAACTGGTCAATCTTTTTTTCTGGTAATTTTCATCCATGAGAAATGGTCTTCAGGTCTTCACATAAATCTTCTTCATATTTCTAATTCTAGACTGTAAATTTTGTCGAGCAAGCTTTCCATCATTTCAAGTAATTCTTACTTTAAGTTTGGACTGATATACTGTTTAATTTTAGAGAGAGACAGTACCTCCCATCTTTTACAGAAGGTTCGCCTTTTTCTTCATGCCTGATTTTTGACCAATCAAGCACTGTTCTATCAATTCCTTGCAACTCCCCTCCTTTCTATGAGTGAAATATGGAGGAGTTGTAAAGTTCTAAAATTGATTTTATTATTTTCGCCAGTGCTGTTGTTTTTGTAATCTTCACTGTTGTCATCCATCATCACTTTTGTGATAATTGAAGCTGCTTCATTATAGATTTTGATGTCTGGGGCCAGAGGTGCTAAAATCAATACTGTAGATTGCATGTTGACTGGTTTCATTTTTATTGAAAATAAATGAAGTGCTCTCATTTAATGATTAAACAGTTTTTTACATTTTGTTCATTCGTAAAATATGGAGATGCTTACCCGCACCACTCACTACAGAGATGGTGAGGTGAGGTTTATATACGCGTGTATGTGAGTGTATGCTTCATATTCAGTTCTATGTAGAAGAGGAAATCTTAATGCATGTCAAATTCATCGGCCTTACCCCCACATGCATCGTAATTATACCTGTTTTTCAACTCTTCAAACTTAGTTGATAATACAAGAAGCTTTCCTTTTCAAACTAGTATTAATAAATTCATTGTTGTAAAAACCGGTCAGGCCAGGCCAGGCGAGTTCAACCGGTTGAGCTGGCCACGGGTTGAGCGTGTTTTATGGTTGCATGTTTCCCAAAAAACAGATTTTTCTGTTCTTTTATTTATGAGTGATTGAACGACAGTTCTGAATTTCTTTCTTGAAATAGTATTGCTACTATTTTCTCCTTTTGAAATATAAGGTGGTCTTATGAAATTCAAATTTGAGTCATTGTCTCAGATGATATATTTAGGTCATGCTATTCTATCTGTGCTGTCTTTGTTCTTTTATAGCTATCAAGATGCCATTTTAATTCAGAACTATGTAATAAGGTACCAAATAGTGGTCTGATGACGCCATTTTGAGATGGACTGCTGAAGAATGTGGGCACAAGAAGCCATGAAGTTGAGAAGGTGACTTATATGTCATTATTGTAGTTTCAGTCAATTATGATGTCGAAAATTTTAAATTGTATAAATACTCTAGTTATTCTTCCTGTTTGCTCGACTTAAATGTCATTCAGTGTTGATTGTGATGTGATCATTATAGGTTGTAAAAGAAAAGCTATTTTTCTTTATGTTTACTTATTGACACGTGCATTTCTATTTCATAGGATGGCTTAGAAAGGAGAGGCTTCAAGGAAACAAGATTTCTAGATGAAGTGACTGCAGTGTTTAGAACAGGTACTCCATCGATTTTTAGGTTGCAATCATTGGTTCACTTATATTCTTTTTGCTTATTCAGTTGAAATTATGCAAGTACGTGTTCATCCTCCCACATGTTATTCTTAATAAATAGTGTTTCACCGGACGGGTAAACAACCTATTAAGAGTAACACCATAACATGTCATTTATAAGCTACTGCTGACATTTTATTTGTCATGCGAAGATAACGTTTAAATAAATACACGTGTCTTTCTCTAATAACTTAAACTTTAAGATGAGATGGTTAATATGGTATTAGAAAACCTGTATATTCAAGTTTCACTCCTACCTATTTATGAAACATTGTCTTGTGTCAAGCCTTTAAAAATCTAGAGTGCAGGTGAGGGGACATATTGAAGACAACATTTAAAAAGGAGTAATGCTATGTATCATGCATGGTGCTTAGCACCAGCCTAGGTGGCAGTGGACCCCAACACTTCATTGTCCAATACAGTGGAATGCATTTTAATTCATTGAACAATGAAGTGGTGGGGTCTACTGCTACCTAGATTGGTGCTAAGCATCAGTCGTGATACATAGCATTATTCTTTAAATAAAATACATGTGTCCCTTCTCTAACACCTTATATTTTAGAAGTGGCTCTTATGTAATTTGACAAACACTGCTCTGAAAACCTGCTCATGATTCTAAATCTTTATGGAAAACGAGTTTATCATGATAGGAATGATGATATTGGAGTTGTGTTCGACCGTTAAAATGGAATATTTGGCTTGTGTATATCTTATATTATCGTTATTTTGGCTCCTAAATGCTATCAATTTTGTTTGATGTTTCTTGTTAATATTCCTCATGCTAGGTGTAACACCAGTCCGAAAGCTCCTTGAATTGTACGAGGGAAAGTGGCGAAAAGTGTGGATCCCTGTTTTGAAGAGTTGCTTTACCGAGGTGGTTCCAAAACCCGTGTGCTTCTTTACAACCACCAATGTTTTATGTTCATTTTGCTTCTTGCAGCTGCTCTTTGAGGTGATTTGAGAACCTTTTGCATACTTTAGTATAGTTGTCTTTTCATGCATATCACCCGTAACCCATTAATATCAGGGTGTAATCTCAGTTAGATTTTGATAAAAGGCATAACAGAATAAATTGTTGTGTACTATAATCATTTGAAATTTTCTTCAGTGTATTTACGGAAACCCTGAAAATGAAAATAACAAAAACGAGTTTCTGAAATAGTTGCACTATATGTTTGTGAAAATTGTTGCTTGGTCTATTATGAGAATTCTTTTGAGATTTTGCAGATTTTTAAACACTTTTCTTATATGGGCAAACCCCGGAAACTCAGTGGAAATGCAGTTAATATTTTGGCAACTGATGAGTCAAAATATGCACATCTATGGGTCCAGCATTCTAGATCGGTCCATAATGTTAGATGTGTGTGTTCTTGAAATTTAATCGGTTACACCTTACACGATTCACTTTCTTTTCATTGATTTGTTTGTCATTATGCAGAAATCTAATGCAGTTGAAACATTGCTCTTTTTAAACCTGAGACATGATAGATAAAATGGAATGTTTTAATAAGAATCTATGAGCATCAATCAATATTTCTGAGTTTTCCTCTCTTTTTCCTTCCCTAGTGTTGTTTTCATTCATCACTTCATTGAATCAAGTGATCTGAGTTCTTTTCTCTCATATTCTAATTATCTGTCCAAATATCTCGCTCCAAGCCATTACCTCTCTTTTCTTTGTTTTTGGCATTGGTACAATGATTTGCATTTGAATTCTTGGTTTGTTTGGTAGAGTGGATAGTATAGTATGAGACTGACTAAGGAAAATAAATTAAATCTTATTTTGTCATAGTATAAAATTCAATTCAATACAACCTACCAAATATGCCATGTGAAGATTTTAAATATCATTTGCATTTGTCATTTTTATTTCCTTTTATAAATGGAGTACGATAATGCATCTAAGGAGGAAGTATCGTGTTTGAACCATATATTTGACATAATCTTCCTGTCTTGTGTATTTCCCCCCATGTAAATGCAATAAGCACAGTAACTTTTGGTCCCTTGAGGCACAATCTGCAAGTTCAGGATGAATTATTGACAGAAAGTGTGACACTTATGTTCGGTTTCAAGGCAATCCCATCACTACTCCGATGAAGTTATAATTAAAGGTTATTCTCTTATGAATGCCGACTAAGGTTGACTTTATCTATACCGTATTGGCAGGTACGATGAGTTTTCTTAGTGCATGTTTGGTAGAGTTTAAAATAATTTTTTTTTTTAAGATTCATTTTCAACTACATATTTAATAGGATATACAACTTTTCAACCACATATTATATTAACTTTTATCAAAATCTCTTACAAAAACTAGTTTATATTAACTTTTATCAAAATCTCTTAAAAAAACTAGTGTTAAATTCCACCAAAAAAACACTTAGAAATACAAATTATGTCGGAGATTTCTTGGGAATACCAATTCTTTTCAAAATGAAGCACACGATATGACTTTTTTTTTTTGGCTTTTCGCGATGTCAAGATAACTAATCACCCCTCCTCCCAATGGTCATAGGCTTACTGTCGTTTCTATGAATATCTTTGCTTCCTCTTTATTTCCTTCCAATTTAACAATCACATAATACTTTTTCATTGAAATATAAAATATAGAAAAATACATTATCTAAACCAATAAACCATTCATACCAAGTCGGATAAATTTTTCAAGAACCAATGTTTCATATTTTTTTAAAAATGGTTAAATTCTTCTAGAGTCCCCAAATTTTCATTAGTTTTGCAGTTATGTTTCCATCCTTCCTCTTGTGAAAGTTATGTCTTCAACTTTTTAACACCGTACGTGCATTATCCACTTGGCCATGGACACGAACATGAAATTTAATTGAAAGGGTAAAATTGTTCAAAAAAAAAAAAAAAAACAACATTTAATATAAGTCAACGGTCACCGTTTGAATTTTAGAATAAAGAAACTATTTTTGGACACATTTGACGCCACGTGCGTGTTGCGTGTTCCGTAGCCATTTAGCGATGTTCTCCACCAAGTGGGAATACCGCACGCATTATATTAAAAGATTAGAAGAAACATAAGTGCATTGAGGTCATAGTTGTTACACTTGTGAAAGGTTGGGATCCCTCAAGGAATTTATCCTAAAAGAGTGTATTGCAAAAATCCAACATTAGAATAAAAAATCATACAGTACTGTCATAATAAATCCTGTCAATATGAAAACACTTGAAGTGATGTATGATTGATACTGAACTTGATGTTGTTTGAAAAGAAGCATAAAATTATGATTGCTTCCGGGTACAACTTCGTTGTCAATTCTTTATATTATGAAAGAATATTGACGAGTTATTCTTTCACCAATAGTAATCAATGTTCACTAAGTCGTATTCAAGGTAGGAATGTCGGCTGAATCACATTTTAGAGACTCACAAACAATGTATAGCCCATCAAGACCACTGTCAAAACGACCCATTAGAACTCTTATTTGATTTAATCGGTTTTGATTTAATGCATTCGGTGAGCATTGTTATAATGTCCACCAAGACAGACAGTGTCTCGCACTCATTTGATGAGTGTAAAAGTTTATTGATTTAAATATATAAAGTTGTTAACATTTTAATGTTAAAGTCAAACCATTAATTGTTATCATAAATTTTATCAAATAGACCCTTAATGTGTAAACAAAATTTAGCTATATATATATATATATATATATATATATATATATATATATATATATTATATATAATATATATTTTTGAAAAAATTACTAAAAAAAAAAAAAAAATTGAATTAGGGGATAGGGGGAATCTTTGCAATTTAGATAGACCCTTAATGTTATAAATTTTGACATTGATAGAATCTTTGCAATAAATATCTGTGTGAAATTTTTTATGGAAAAAATTGAATTCCTTTAGTTTGGTCAATAATATAATATTTATGTTCTAATTGATATTGTAAGACCGAGTATTTCCTTACGTTGGTCGAATTTTCAAAGCTTGTTTCTTAAATAGGCCAAACTAGTTAAACTATAACATAAAAATTTTGAGACCTTGCAAAATGTATACATCTCGGGTATCTGAATTCATAGACAAAAATAAAACACTCTAGAATCTAAACTTGATTATAGAATATAGATGTCCAGATTCTAAAACTACATTTGTATTCTGGATTTTAATATACTATTATTTATGGGTAATTAACACATTTTGTTCATATTCTTTTAGTACAAAACGTTAATATCGTTTGAATTTTGGCATTTAAATCAACGTTTCTTTACGAAAATGGTCCTCTTGTCTAAATCTGTAAATTTTTTCCGTTAAATTAACGCGTACAGTATACTTTCTCAATTTCTGATGGGCAATTTTGTCAAGTAAAAAATTATATTGTTTCTCAACACACACACACACACACACAGAGAGTTACAGACACAAAATTTAGTAGAGCTCAAATTTGTAACAATAGCGAAAAAAAAAAAATAAGCATAAAAGAAACCTATTCAAATTCTAATTATACCTCAAATGAGTTTTGATACTCTAGTTGAAAATAAAGTACCTCATAATCAGTGAGGATTTGAATGAATTTCTTTGAAACGTCAGAGGAATCACTATGTGAGAGAGCTAGGTCGGGATGAGTTTTCTTCGCCAATTTCCAAAATGAGGCCTTGATTCCTGCGAATGAGCTGGTATGTGATACCCCCGCGTTTGACTCGGTGAACTCAGAATGAATCGACGACTCAATGTTGGTGCTGAACCACCGGTTCCCAGTGAAACCCGCCTACGAATAGAGAAGAAAATTGTAGAAATGAATAGCATAAATTGCGTAATCTGTTGATGATTGAGGTAGAATTTGACAATGAACGTCGAGAGTGATGCACATGGTGAAGAATGCCATGTCTTGGGGATTACAGGGATTAAGGAGGGTGGAGAGTGATGCACCTACTGATGATTGAGGTAGAATTTGTGACTTGACGAAACTGCTCTTCAAAAATTGAGAGAGTACACTGTACGCGTTAATTTATCGGCAAAAGTTTATATATTTAGAAGGTATGATCTTTTTCGCAAAGAAATGTTGATTTAAGGACCCAAAATGCCAAAATTCAAATGACTAAGACGTTTTGCACAATAGATTAAAAAGGTAAGGATGGAATATCCTAATTGCCCTTTATTTATACCACGTATAAACATATTATTCCATTAAACTTCATCACATATAAAAAATCATCTTATTCACTTCATTTTTAACACCATATTAAGCTTACATACTTAAAAAATGAATTATAAATAACATTATTCTTCTTATGTTATTCATGTTCTTATTAATAATGTACACTTAAAAATATTTAAATTATATACAAAAACCTTAATAACCCAATTAATTAGACTAATAAAGTTTGATAAATGGACCTTCAAATTAACTTTGGTATTATTTTATTATTAAAATAAATGTTTTATTTATTATTAAGTAAGAAAATATTACTTACTTAAACATGTTTAGAAACAAAAGTAAATTTTGCTTATTTTAAGCTTAGCCAAACAGTATTTTCACTTCTAATTAATTATCCAGAAAGGACTGGGTTGGTAAATCTACTTTATTAACACATACTCTTATAGTCTTGTTACACATAATCAAGTCATTAAAGTCATCCTTATCTGCTAATGCAATCTCTAATCTGATTCCCTTACGTGTCCGCTTCTGATTAGGCCAAAGATTATGTATTATGCTGGGTGCGCATGCACTTGATTAAATCTCCAGTCTCCTCATTGACCGATATCCGTACCCGTCAACTTATGTTCTTGTCCATAGGACGGTGAAAAATTATCAGTTACAAGGAATTACAGTGCACCGCGTTACACTGAATCCGTCGCCTTAGTACTTTAAAACTCGGAATTTCGTCACTCACTTTGAGTGTGTCACAGTGCAGTCGTTTTCGCACTTTTCGGAAAAATAAAATAAAATATTTATTATTTAAGAAATACCAAAATAAAGCGTTTCATTTTCTTCTCCGGCGTGGCTTCGCTGGGAAATTCTTCCAGCCGGTCACTTCAGGTTAATCATTATGCAGAGCTAAATTTTTTGCTAAAAATAGTGAATTGTTCACTCTCGTTGCTGAGTGTTCCATTTCTTAGGGTTAGGGCTAATCTCTGTTTTGATCACGCTCTTCTGTTTCTCACTCTCATTGATCATTCAATGCATGTAATTTTGTTCAACGTAAAGATATAAATAATTTTTTTTCGGATTTTTATAAAATTGATTTTTGAAGGGTTTTAAATTTTGATTGAGTGAAATTGAGTTTTCAAGTTGAATCGGTTGTTAATTTTGATGAGCACTGAATGCTGTATGATTATACCCTGTCTTTCTTGTTTGAAGACTGATTTTAAGTTATTTTATTTTATTTTCTGACATTGTTATAATTCTGTATGTTCTTGCATGTAGTACTGGCTGACACAGATAAAGCGGCACGCTAAAGCTACACAGGTTTTTCAGGGGGGGAGTTGATCACATGAATAAACATTTCTGCGGTCGAAGCTAAGTCAAAAATGGTAAGACCCGGAATTCGATTATGCTAAATTGATGTGAACATTTTTAAATTTCTTGAAGGCATTTTTTTTAAATTTTCTTTTTTGTGTGCATGAATTTGGCTATGATTCACTATCTTGTTGACTTTTTAATTAATCTAATTTTTATGCCTATTACTAAAATTTACCAGTTATATAGTTCTGCAACATCGTTAGTGTATTGGGTCTTTGAAACTTTACTGTGCAGTAACTTTCTCATCTGGTTTTGGTCTTTGAGTTCCAATTTGTGTGCGAATGTGTGTGAATTTTGATGAATCATTTGGATGGTTAATTTAGTTTTTTTTTTTTTTTTTTAAATTTGATCTGATATTTTTTGAAAATTTTGAGATGTATGTGTCTGTGTGAAGGATCTTCCTTCGATATTTCTGTATTGGTGGTTTTATACATCAATGATGTATATTTTCATGATATCCTCACATGTTCGGTCCACAGTTACTTAGTCATGCATGTGTTTGTACGTAAATTGGTATATACGTGCAAACACTAGTTCTAGATAGTTTGATGATGGCTTGAGTATCTTCCTGTTTTTTTGTGATTTGTAATGTTAACAATGTCTTTTTCTTTTCAATTATAAGAATCAGAATTAATGTCATTGATTGGCAGGTGCGGATCTAGAGTTGAAGTTCAGCTAGGGCGGACGTTGACTGGTCAACGTTTAAATATTGACCGTTGACCAGTCAACGGCCGATGCTCGTGAAACAATAATGTAAAAATATTTTTAATAAATACGTAATTTGTCGAGCAACAAAAAAATCATATAATAGTGAAATATAATTCGATACAAGTCGTAATAATGCTAAAAATGTTTAGTACAATACCAATTTCAATATGTGAGACTAGATAACTGCATTCTCTGAGGTCGCATAGTCTGAAACCGTTTCAAGATTGCCTCATTCTCTAATTCTTTGAATATCTCCCGCTCTGTGTAAACAACGAAGTTATTGTTCAACCAAACATCACTCATTTTGTTACACAAATCATTCTTAATAAGATTCATATCAGAGAATGCCCTTTCAACACTTGCAGTTGCCACAAGTAGAGTCAAAACCAATGTGATGAGCCTATAAACCAATGGAAAATAACAATGACATCCTATATGAACAAGTCTCTCAGTGATGCAAGATATGCTATTGAGATCAGCAAATGCCGCATCACTTCTGACAAGCATAAAGAACTTATTCAATTGAGGTCTGAGTAACATGATGTCTTCAGTAGTGAAGTCCATAAGATAGAGTTGAGCTAAACGTACTAATTTAGTCGTGTCAAAATATTCAAATGAGTTCTTTGGATTGAGGCATGAAATACAAGTAAAAAGTTTGGTGCTAGTCTCTGAAAAACGATTATTCAACTCTTGCAAGATTGAGTCTATGATATGACAATACAAGTCAACATAAAAATGATGATAATAAGTCACTTTGATGAGTTCGCATCTCAGTGTCGACTTTTCTCACTACAATATCCTCCAAGTTAGGCACTACAATCTCTCTACCAACAAAAATTCAATTATCCCCTTTCAACAAATTATCCCAGCCATTGTCCCTCATATTTTGCAATGAAATCCTTCACAAACTCAATAATCTCATAGCATTTTCAATGTCCTGATCTTTCTTCTGTAAGGTTTGTGAAAGATCATCTGTCACTGCAAGAATATCAAATATAAAATGTAGACAAAACACAAATTTAAAGTCTTGCATAATACTCAGTTGTCTTCCCGCCATTCTTTTCAAATATAAACTTATGCCGTCATCTACTATATTCTCAAGCACATCAATTATGTGAACTCCATCTGGTATCACCTGGTCGGGCCAAACTCGTGTCTTGAAACTTGCCACTACTACTACAAAGTTCTTCTGTATTAAGCTTCGCGAGAATCTCGAGTAGTAGTTTGTTCTGAGAGCATCAACACGCTTACATGAAGCACCAACCAAATTCACTATGATAGTCAGCATGTTAAACAAATCAGCAAGTATTTTCGATTCTACGCGCAACAGAAACAAGACATAACTGGAGTTGGTGTGCAAAACAATGAACATGTTGTACATATGAATTATCTCTTAAAATCAAAGCTTTCAATCCGTTGAACTCACCTAACATGGTACTAGCTCCATTGCAACTTTGTCCTCTAAGCTTAGAAATGCTCAGACCGTGTCTAGAAAAGATTTTATCAATTGCATCCTTTAGTGATTGGGCACTGGTATCAGTGACATGAGGGATGGCCAAAAAACGTTCTTTGACATATTCGGATTTGTCTACATACCTCAAAACTAAGTTATCACGAGTCTCATCCACTAAGATCGAAAACACAAAATCACCCAACTCTTTCATGATAGTCCTTGTTGTCTCCACTGCGCAACAATTAACCAAATCTTTTTGAATGCTTGGTGCAGTCATTTGGTCATTTCTAGGAGCATTGCCAAGAACTATCTCATTCACCCCCTCACATCTATATGCGTACCAACTTAGTAACTCAAGAAAATTCTTCCTGTTAAGCGACTTTTCCGACTCATCATGTCCACGAAAAGCGATTCTTGCATCAAGAGAAATCTGGTAACAGCTAGCACCCATGATCAATCTAGTCGTGTACCTCTTTTGTTGTTCAAGACTTTGATTTGAAAGTGCGTAAGAAATACCGCCTTTGATTCATCAAATTGGTGCACATTGTGAAAGCATGATGGTGAGCACTAGTAACAAGACCGACGTGATCTTTCAAAATTTGTTTATGTTTCCAATCTCTAAAATCATTTTTGTGAATGTTCCTCCACCTCTTTGACCCCCTCTATCGGGTTTGAATAAATAGCAGTACAAACAAAAAGCGGCATCTTTCTCAATGCTATACTCCAACTAATGAAAATCGGCAAACTATTCCTTCCTAAAACACCTCTTATCTTTTTCTTTAATTGTTTTTAGAAAACTATGTATGTGTGATTGACAAGGACCTCTCTTCAAGTAAATCATTCTAACCTCGTCTCTAATATTAGGGTTATAGGATTTGATTGGGGGCCGTTTTCCAGGATCATACTCAAGGTCAAGGGCATCTACATTGATATCAACTCGAGACTTCTTAGTACCATCATTATCAACAGATAATGAACTTTGTGAAGGTGTCGAACTCGAAGTATTGATAGCATTAGAAGCAGTACTAGAGCAACTTGTACCAGCTGGTCCAGTTTCAGGCTTTCTTTGAGGTTGAAAAAATCTTTTCATGTCTAATGTCTTGTATGTAGATTGTAAATTAGTCACTCAACGGTTCAAGACTTCAAGTAATCAAATTACGAAAATTATTTTCCAATCAAATTATTCAATTCCAAGTCCCAACTCAAATTATTCAATCCCAACTAAAATATTTAACACAAATACAACATAAAATTATTCACTACTCAAATTATTCAAAAAAATGGGCTTGAATTATCTTTTTCTGAGCTTTTCATTTTATCATTAGGCTTGAATCGCAGCTAACAGATTAAAAAAAAAAAAAAAGTACAAGCAATAATCAATATCAACAATAACTCAATAAGTCAACCTAATAAGTAATAACTATTTAACCTAAAAACTAATATTACTTAACCATTTAAGCTAATAAGAATAACTAATAAAATATAAGCATTAAGCATAATAACTAAATAATAAAATAATACAAAAATACAAAAACAAATGAAAGTTGAAACATTTCTCAACATTGTTCAAACAGCAACCGCACAGCATTCCAATTTCCAATTTCTAATTTCAGACTTTCAGTTTCAAACTTTCAGCAAATGAAAAAATTAGAAAAAGATAAAAAGAGTCCAAACTCCAAACCTTTCTTCTTCAGACCTCAGGCAGCAGGAGCAGCCGGCAGCGGACGCGTTCTACTTCTCTCGAGCTTCGCGCGCCTAAATCGCCTTCCATAGTTTTACTTCTACCGAAATCGCCTTCTCACATTTCTACAGGCTCGGGTCTCGGGCTATTCCCGTTTTAGATTTTTTTTTCTCTCAATCTTTCTTCAAAACTGATTTTAAAAATTGCAGATGGAATTTCAAAGCTAATTTCTTCAAAGCTGATTTCTTCTCTCAATCTTTCTTCCCGTTCTAGGTCATTTTGTGCGGATTGAATTAATTGAAAAATTAATATTTGATTGGGCTGGAAATATATTATAAATGGATTTGAGTTACACTTATTTGGGCATTTTATTTTGGACCAGACTAGAAATATAATTGGGCCGGACTACAATTTCTAAAAAAAAAAAACTACATCTGGGTTGGGGTTGGATTGCAAAATTCCAGCACGGGCGGAAGCGGGATCTCGCCATGTGACCCATTCGCCTCTATTGGTTGGTGGTAAATATCCTATCCTAAGGGAATTTAAATGCTTCCACTAAGACTAGCTTTGTGCTATGTTCTTATATGGGAGCCTGTTTGCTACATGAAAACAGTGATAATTGATCTTGGTAAGGATTTAAATGAGATTGTAACAATACGGATAAAAATGCACGATGAATCCTGTTCAGTAATGCATACGCATGTAGAAAGAATTCAAAAAGGCAAATTTTAAGATGCTTTCGTAAGCTCCAACCATATTCACTGATTGTTTGTCATACTATATCGTTGAGTGTTTCCGCCATAGTGACGATACTTTTTCATTTATACATGTGATCCATTTGTGGTATTACTGAAATTATTACTATTAATCAGAAATTAATGAGTTTTCCACGCATGTGAACATTATTATGTATGCACTTCTTAGCTTATATTAGTACACGTGCATGGATTTTTTTGCTACTTTAAGCCCCCTTTCAATTAATGTGTATACCTTGTACACAGGGTCTCCCAGTTCGATTTTGATAAAATCTTCATGATTTATCAAAGTTGTCGAGCAACCATTCCATCTTTGACCTTTTAAATAGTTGTCGATTCTCGCATCGTGTCAGGCATTAGTTCATCATGGTTTAACGTGTTAGAAAATATAGTTATTGGGAGAGAAATCGCAAAGCTGAGCTACCCCATTCCGTTGTTTCTTTGTTATATTCCAAATTATGTTATCTTAATTTAAGGGAATGAGCTACCAATGGACAAAGGGGGTCAATTGACCACGCAAAGATTTTGAAAAATTGCCCAAACCCAAATGGTCCAAGCCTAAATACAAAAATATAAATTAGCCCAAAGAACAACTCAAATTATTTAATTCAAGTTTTAGCCCAAATTAGTCCCAAGTCCACGTTATAATTCAGCTATTGTTCCCAAGTCCCAAACCCCAAGCCCATGATAGCATATATTCTCTTCCTTCAGTGTATATCTCTACCAACTACCACGCCCTAATCTGCTTCACATTGCTTCTAATTTTTGCTCAATTTTACAATAAACAAAAATCAGCCCTTAATCTATTAACTCAGCTAGCCAGCTCGAAGAGGGAAGAGAAGAGGGTTTAACTTGCTCCATTCGTGAGTTCGTGGTCATTATTTTAAAGGAAAGGCGTCCAGACCTAGGTAACTTCTTCCTAAATCAATCCTAAATCCGTTAGCATTTATGTAAATTAGAAATGGAGAGAGATTACCTCAATTAATTAATGATAAATACATTTACCACAGTTCATTGATCTCCTTAAATCACTAAATTAGCCATATTATTTTCATCTAATTGTATATTTGCTAGTTTTTTGTTTATTTATTTTTTTCAAAATTTGTATATTTGCTAATTGTTAGTGATAATTGTTTATATGAAAATCAAATTGTTGGATGATTGTTGTTGCCTTGTTGGCTTATTTTATTCCTTTATTTGCTTATTATAATATTATTGGATTCATATGTCTTTCCGGCCTATTTGGTTGCTTTGTCGGCCAATTTTGTTGTATTGTCGACATATATTATATTGTTATGCTTCGCTGACCCTTTTTTTTTTTTTTTTTTTTTGCTTATTTAAATATTATTGAATTTAATGTCAATAGTTATAAAAGGAAAGATCCATTTGTTAATGAAAAGAAAAATATTGATGGAAAGAAATCTAGCAGTGTTAGCAGAGTTGTTTGAAATGAAAGAGAGATTCGTTTTGAGAATGATATATTTCACGAAATTGATAATAATGTAATTATACAACGCTTTCAAAGTATAAAAACGTGTAGGGAAAAATTGTAGCAATGTATCGAAATATTTTCATTAGTCTTATATTATTTCAAATTTTTTGGCCACTTAATTTTTGCCCACCTAAAAAAAAAATTCTGGCTAGTGTCTGCATTTTGCATATTCAATGGCTATTTTCCTTATTTCAATTGTTTAGAATATTGGCTACTTGCTAGAAAAGGGGGCTTCTAAATGCAATCCATTTCTATCTTTCAACATACACTTTCTTTTAATACCCACCGTCCAATTCAAAATTCAAAATAAAAATCTGCCTACCGCTTCCAACAATACCCCCAATTCTTCTTTTTACACCCGCCACCCCACCTCATCCCAACTCAATAACTCCTTACCCCCCCACCCCTAATTCCACCTTGCCACTAATTTCAAAGTTGGGGGTTGAGAAGGAGGTAGAGGTGGGGAGCAGGAAGGAGATGGTGGGGACTGGGAATGATAGTTGAGAAGGTGGGGGTGTGGACATATGAAGGGTAAAATTGACATTTGGATGAAGCATAAATTTGATATTATTAATTTCTAGTTTGAGAGATGAACACATATTTTCGAAGATGCATTTAGAAGCTAACTAATAAAGTAATTTTTGAATTGTTCCTTTTCAAAATGCTTCCATACTAAAGTAATACACGGTTTCCAGATAATCTGCGATGTCCCTTCTTCTGCAGCAAGGAAGAGTTTGTATGAAATAAATTATATACTTCAACTTTCTTGTGCCAGAACTTTGGCTTAGAATTATTGGAAGAATTTTGTATGCCAAAAGAGCAAGTTGCTTCCCTCATCCAACATCAACAATTCGTAGTACACCACATAATAGTCCCTTATTTTAGTGGTCCCCTTTGATTTATTGTTGATATTCTCACCTATATGCAATTGGCTGTCATAGTCCCTCTGATTGATTGCGCCAGGGCTTCTAATAGCCTCTATAGTTTGGGGCAGTTTTATAGTGACATATTCCCGAAAAGGGTCGCGTTTCTTGGCATTGGCGCTATACATTCGACATTCGTTTACATGGTTTTCTACCTTGTGTGTTTGTGTGCATCAGTGTGAAATATTTCAGAGCATGTGATACATACTTACGTACAAAGTAGCTTGCTTTTAATTGATGTTTGTCAATGATGCGACATTGCTACAAGGCCCGGCCATAGAATTATTCTTATTGACATACCTCGTGCCATTTCTCGCTCCTGTAGAACCCCATCAAATATATATTTTTCGTATAATCTGTCTAGTTTGATGCTCAAAGTACAGAATAAAAATTTTCTGTGGAGGGAATTCTCGGTTAGGATATCAAAGGGTGATTCAAGGACATAAATTTTTATTTCATGTGTCATAGAATTGTTCCTCATCAGTCATCGTCATTCTTACTCTTCTCTACCACCTCCTCATCCTCTTCCTTATTGCTATCCTATGTTTAGACTTTCATTTTCAACTTTTTTGTGTTGCAAGGCACAATTGCCTCTTTCTTTTTATTGTGCACTGAACTTTTTACTTAATTTTCTGCAATAGGATGGCCTCATTATTTGATTCAACAAAGTACGAATCCCTGTATTTATGACTCTATCTGACTCGGATTTTCTCTTTTAAAGGAATATCTATAATCTTGATTATACATTTTTCATGTAGCATTCTTCTGTTACAATATTATAAGCTGTTCTTTATTTTCATTTTATCCACATTTAGTGCTTTGTGTCATATATGCTTTTCCTCGTCGTCCTCCTTTGTCATATACGGAATTCATCAACATTTGTCTTGGATAATATTTATTAATTTAATCAATTCTATCATGTTCTCCTCCCAACCTTAAACCCCAAGGGCCTAAGAATGAATTTAGGTGAAAAGGTTACATGGTTTCTAGTTGCACGACATTATCTGTTACTTAAGTTTATTTCACTAATATAATTTTGACTGTCTTTTCAGAACAAGAGCACTTGGATGTCACGGAACCATGGTTCTCTGGCTAATGGAGAGATGGGTTATGACACTACTGCTAGAATTGAGCAAAAACGTGCTCATCAGTGGTCTATGGATACATCTGAGCAAGAGCTATTCAGCAACAAGAAGCAAGCAGTAAAACCTACTAGCAACAGACCTACTTCAGGAGCTGCAAACATGAGCATGTCCCTGTTGGGAAACAGTCCCAGTTCTCAGTCAGGTCAGATAGGCGGCTGCCTATTCGGACCTCAGCCTGTCAGGAGTTCAAATTTTGCTGATAAGAATGTTTCCCCCTTTGTTACTGGGGATCTGAATACGGGAAAGAAGGGTTTTGTGGAGCAGGTCGAAAATGATTCATCCACTTGTTTATCAATGTTTCGTGATGTGGAAGTTCCCTTGTGTCTGAATACTGGAGTTAGAAAAGTAAAAGTCAATCAGGTTGTCTCGGAGAATCACCTGTCTGAATTTGTGGGGAAATCCTTTAACCATGGAGACAGGAATAAAATGATTAGCCCCATCTTTCACAGAACAGGTAATGACATGTCGCTTGCACCAGCTTATAATACTGGAGATGGAAGTACCATTGCAGTGGATCCTGGCTTCTGCAAGACAGATGAAATGATTATTTCAGTGGGACAGGCCTCCAACAAGAGAGATGGCAATTTCATGCTAATGGGTCATCACTATAATGGGATAGATAACAATCTGCTGTCTGTTGGTCAAGCCTTCGACAAAAGGAATTACAATTTTATTTCAACTGGGGAGCAGTGTGAAAAGGAAAATGGCAATTTAATGTCAATTGGTCCTAATTACTACAAGGGCCATGAAAATTTCATTGCATTGGATGCTTTCTACAATAAAGCAAATGAAGGTTTCATGTCAGCAGCTCCTACTTATGATAAAGGAGGGATAGATATTATATCAATGACTTCAATTCATGGTCAGCAGGATGCTACCGTTGCATCACTAGGAACTGTCTACAATAATGGAAATTCCAGTATCCTATCAATGGGTCAAAACCACAATAATGGAAAAAGCAGTACTATATCTTTTGGTGGATTCCAGGATAATCCTGATGAAAGTGATCCCTCTGGCGGGCTCATAAGCAACCATGATCTTTTACTAAATCGATTCTCGGCTCAACCTTCAGGGGCATTAGGACAACAAGGTTCTGTGATGTACCCAAATATGAATGTTGTTTCAACATCTACTTCAAGGACCGGTAGCAGCCCCAAGAATAAGGAGCAAAAGACAACTAAAAAGGTCTCTTCAAACAACTTCCCTTCAAATGTTAAAAGCTTGTTATCAACTGGAATACTTGATGGAGTTCCTGTGAAGTATGTTTCATGGTCAAGGGAGGTGAGTTCTGATATTCTTTTGTCTTCCATTCTGTTCAAGGGTTTTTGTCTTGACCACAAGAATATTTGTGCATGCAGAAGAATCTTCGTGGAGTGGTAAATGGAACTGGTTACTTGTGTGGCTGTAAGGAGTGCAAGCTTTCCAAAGTAAATGTTAGCAATACATCTCACTGATAGTTCCATTGTATTGTTCAAGGTGGCATCCCACAGCCCACTAATATTCTGTTCGGAACTTATATTATGCAGGCTGTTAATGCTTACGAATTTGAGCGGCATGCTGGTTGCAAGACCAAACACCCAAATAACCATATTTACTTTGAGAATGGGAAGACCATTTATGCAGTGGTCCAAGAACTGAAGAGTACCCCTCAGGACATGCTCTTTGAGGCAATAGAAAATGTGACTGGATCTCCTGTGAACCAGAAAAATTTCCGTACTTGGAAAGGTGAATATGTTTAATTTCTTCTTAGAAGGATATTTTGTCTTTTTTATCCCTTGAACAATGAATATGTTTTATAAATCTGCACCTCAGACAATCTTTCCTCTGTTTTCCTTCTCAGCTTCATATCAAGCTGCAACCCGCGAACTTCAGCGTATTTATGGGAAGGATGAAGTGGCCGTGCCATCCTGATAAATTATCTATCCGGTGTCCAAATAGGTTGGTTGACAGCTGATGTGCATGACCATGGGAATTATACACCTTATATGGAACTTTAGACTTGTTAGGAACTGAATGCTGATTGACAAATTTAGCTTTTGAACATTTTAATTTCTGTTCTGTTTTCTTCTTGGTAAGATATTTTGTCTGTTAAAAGTAAATGTTTTCTTTACAATAGTAAAATGTTAATTAGAAGCAGATATGTTTTCGTGTGGAAGATTTGGTTTCTTATTATTTGAGTGTCTGGAAAAAAATATCTTGAGCTTGAAAGCATTTGGTTGATTACCTTATTGAGTGTGCTAGCACCCCAGAGGCTGTCCTAAAATTATGTCACGGCTTGAGTAATTATGTGCGGGGTGCACTGTCAATTGTATGCCATGCCATATGCATGTGCTAAAGATTGAAATGAAACAAGATTGAGGCAGGACTCGGTTCTGTAAACAGGGTTTTGACTGGCAATTTTAGAGTGCCATGAAAATTCTTGTGTATAACTGCTACTCTGGTTGATGACGTGCCTGCTTCTAGTTTTTTTTTTTTTAAAAGTTTGTCTGAAGCTGTAAATGAGCAGGACATTGCGCAACATCCCAAGTGTGCAGATTTGGGGATTGTGCGTGTTGTTGGGTGACTAGTGCACGTATCAAATCAACTGGAGAGGTTGATATTATTTTATGAGATTCAGAAGTTGGGACGTTATTTGACGATGGATTATTATGGTTCTTGGGGGTTACTAGTGTTACCTCTTCGGACTACTTGTATGTCCTTACAAAAGATACCAAATTATACTATTACGTAATAAAGTTTGTCATGAAAGATGGGAACCAAATCTTTAAAACAGTTTCATGTATGGTGCAGGTCTATAAAGAGAGATGGTTGTTTTGAGTGTATTTACTGGTACACCAGTAGGAAATTTTTTACCAGTGAAGTACTTGGGTGACATCTAATATCTATAAAGCTATATTTCAGATATTGTAAAATTTTGGTGGAACAGAGTGTTTCTAGGACAAGAAGTTGGACAAATAAGTCATATTCTGACAGATATTAGTGAATTCCGTCCTCTTAGGATCCAAATATATTGTTCCAGTGTATTCATTTTGCCTTGGAAAGTGATCAAAGATGTTGAGGCACCACCCCGAAACCTTTACGAGTAGAAGAAGATATCACAAAGTCTATGAATTGGGGTACTCTTAGTGTGCTCGACTACACAGGAGAATAGACAAATATCTCAGACGTTTTTTTCTTTAATCTTATCAAAGTATTATCTAGTTGAGTTTATCAAACATGCATACTTTATTAGTTCGACTGGGGATAAAAAATTTATCTAAGTGGATCATACTTCCAAGTCCCTAGGTTAATAACAAGAGTTCCTGGTCAATTCAACCGGCCTACTATTGCGTATGGACAAGTGAGAATTATAATGTAGAGTTACAACATTTCTAGTTCCACCTATTTTTAGTAATTCTGCACTATCATATTGTCCTGCTTTCACTAAATTTATTCGCCAGAAACACACTACCCCCAAATATCTAGGCAGCCACCATTTGAGGGCAATCATTTTTTGAGACTTGTATGGGGTGGCAGAAATATGTTGTTGAATTGGTGCTCCCTCTTCTTTGTGTATCATAGATGAACTCTGATATACACTCTTATCCCATAGTTCTAGGTACAGCCCAACCACTATAACAATAGCTCCTATCAACCTGCAATAATCTCATCTCACCATATTTTAGTAATACGTAATGCTATGGTGATCATCACCCTCAATTCATTGTTCATTTTATTAAAATACATCATAATTTTATTAGACAATGAATTAGTAGATTCACTGCCATCTAAATTGGTAATAACCACCACTGATGATAGATAACATTATTATTTAGTAATTAATAATGCATGTAGAATCAAGAAAAACAAATAATACTTGGAGCATGCACATGTTTGATAGGAAGACTAAACAATGTTTTTTTAAAAAAAAAATAATTTTTAACTATTTTAGTTATTACTATTTGTTCCTATCTTAAGGATGCACATATAGGGCTATTGCCTTCTTTTGTAAAGCTCCGTTTGTGATTGAATTTATTTTAGAGCCCAACTTTTAATTCTCAAATAATCCGAAGTTGATTTAGGCGTTTGCCAAATTTTTTAAAAGTTATTATAAAATAATCGACTTACACAGATCGATTTTGAAGTTAAAAAAAGTGCAGCTTTTCAGATTCTGATTTTAACTTTTTTAGTTATATATTATTAAAATGCTCTTTTTATCCCTATTTAATTAAATTAATTCTTTTTAATACCCATTTGAGAAACTGAATTGATGCAAGTTGGATCATAAAAAATAATATAAATTTAATTAATTTTTGCACTATATGACTATACTTTTATTTTGTAATTTTTATAAAATTTGTAATTTATTAGGTTTTTATTATTTTTATTTTAAAATAATAATAATGAATGTATTGTCTTGTTAAAAAATATTTGACTAGGAAAAAAATGAATTTTACTACTCGTGATAATAATAATAATACAAAATAACATTACTATAATCAATGTCCTTTTTAGTAATTTAATACCGTTACAGCAATAAATCACTTTTGTTTATCAAACGCTCAAATGCTGCTTTTGAAACATACAACAATTTTGAAACAAGAGTTTATCAAATACTTATCTAATTTTTCTCACAACTGATTCTTTCTGCAGCACAGTAGAAGCTGATTATCTTAAAAGTATAGCAATACCAAACCAAGCCTTAGTAGATTCACTGCCATCTAGACTGGTAATAATCACCAGTGATGATAGATAGTATTATTCTTTAGTAATTAATAATGCACGTAGAATCAAGAAAAACAAGTAATACTTGGAACATGTTTGATAGGAAGACTAAACAATGTTTAAAAAAAAAAAAAAAATTAACTATTTTAGTTATTACTATCTGTTCCTATCTTAAGGGTGCACATATAGGGCTATTGCCTTCCTTTGTAATCCAACTTGGTTTGGTCTTGCTTTGGATTTTAAGATAATTAATTTTAGCTATGTTAGAATAATTAATTACGGAAAGATATAGTTAAGTGTTTGATAATTTTTATTTCAGAATTGATGAATGTTTCAAAATCAGTATTTTAATATTTGGTAAAAAAGTGTTTCATTGTTGTTCATGTATACAGATACTAAAATGAATATTGATTATATTGATCTCTTTATGTATTATTATTATTATTGTAAAATATTTTTACTTTTTACAACAATATGTAATATTATTAAATATTTATCCTAGATAATATATTCAACATAAAAAATTTAAAGGAAATAATTAATATCAATAAATTTCAAAAGTCATAAAATTAGAAAATATATTTGATATGACAATGACCAAGAGAGAAAAGAAGACATAGTAGATTTTTTTACGTGAATGATGATACTTAAATATTGTAGAATACTAACAAACTTAGAACAAGAAATGATTTAATTTTATTCATTGAAATTAAAATTGACATTTTAATGATAGATAAATGGAAATGTGAAAGCGATACTATTTTGCTGCTTCGTATAATATGATGTCATTAACTTATAATTAGATTTTTTTTAAGTTTATATTGTTTGAGTATCAGAAGTTCGATTCTAAAATCAATCTCAAACGAAAGCTCAGATAGAATTTCAAGATGATTTGGCTGGTGTTGGAGCAAAATTTTGACATTTATTTGTTGGAGTTTTGATTCCAAATATTTTCTACATCTTAGCATTTTTTATTTCCTGAATTTCATCATCATTATTAAAAATGGCTTATGATGACGAGAGGTATGGCTAAGCTGAATGAAATGTAGTTATTGAACTTTTTATTGTACTCTTCGTCTCTAAACAAGGTAATAGTGTTTTTGAAAATGTATAGAGGCAATAGTGTTTACTTTCCCAAGTCCAATTGCTTAGCTAACATAAAAGAACTGATGCAGCAACAATGACCATGGTGAGAGGAGTGAAGGATGTCATAAAAACTGGTCCTTTTTCCTTCATAATAGCTTCTTCAATATAACAAGTAAGTAAGTAACTGCAGAGCTCATTATTCCCTGCACCAAAAATTTCACTAATTTGTCACTTTAATCTGATTAAAAATTAGTGCAATAAAAGTTAATGTGCTCTAAATTTAATTTGGTTAGACCTAAATTTTTCGAAAGAGGGAAACATAAAATCTTACGCTGTAAACAAAAGCTAATAATTTGATATCCCAATGTATAGACCAGATTGCAGTGTTGTCTCTCGCAATTACAAGAGTCAGAAAAGTGCCTTGTAGCACGCCCACAATACATATCAAAGTCGTGAGAGAGAGTTGAGCTGGATATGAATTCAACGTGATTGCCTATTAATGCAAATGTCAGTCGAGTACAATTTTTTAGTATTTTCAAGCACTTAAAAAGTTTAAAAAGTAGTCGCGGTAGAAAAATGAAACTCTAAATATCTGAAGAATGTAAAAAGTGGCAGCACAAAAATAATCTGCAGTGCACACGAGAGAACCTATAATGAGATTTTGGTGATGTGGTGAAGCAATATTGTTCAATTTGTGTTTGGTCAAAGGCAACCCAATAACAGGTCCTTTGATAAATGTCATAACCATATGGCTCCACTAACAATAAACATAGTTCCTACAACTTTTGCTTGACTATGTAATCTACTTAAGTTCACCTTCTCAAGCCTACAGAAATGCCATATAATGCAGTTCAGCGCTCGTTGATAAGTGTATTTTATATACTTATTTAAGATGTTTTGATTTAACTTTTGAGATGTATAATTTCAAATAAAATGAAACACTCTCTATACTAATTTTATAGAGTTTCGTGTATTCAGGAACAAAGCCAAGCATTGATAGAGAGGAGGAGGTGAAATGGAGATGAAATGAAGCTAAATCGCGGATTATGGAACTAAAAAGAAGGGTGGAAGTCGACTCAGCATATTGGTTTTGATACAATTGGTTCTTCCTGAGGCCTTAATGGATGAGATTGAGTGCAGGGAAATGACACGAATATGTCCGTCAACTCGATTTACTGAAACAACGTATGACCGTTGAATCCATTAAAATTTGAGTCAAATATCTAACAACCTCAGCATCCAAGCCATAAGAAATATTATGACAGGAAGAACATTGAATAATACCGTTGCAAAGGTTGCTGTTACATATTTCATTCCGACATAGTACAAGTTCTGATCAAGAACAGGCCTGTAACTAGAATTATGTTCATGAAATTAGTTTGAGCTAATTAAGCTCCAAATAATAAAAATGTACCGTATAGTTTCATTGTAATTACCCTAATAAGCCAAGTAAGATTATCTTGTAGATGATGGGGAGTGTCATCCTTGGCCTTGTATTCCTGTCTATGTGAGTGTGTGTGTGAGATAGAGAGAGACCTTTCGAGCAATAAGGCAAAAGGGGTTAAGGCAAGAGTGGCAATGAGATTCCTATAGACAGAACATGTTTAATGGCTCATTCCCTTGTTCAAAGCGTACTTACAAATTAAAGCCAAACCTGCATGGCCCAACCTCAAGAAAATAACAGCCAAATATGGTTTCACTTGTTTTAGAAACTTCGATAACAACTCCATAGTCGACATACATTTCTTTGTGTTTGTGTGCGTGTGAGTGTTACAAGTAAATGAAGAATGTAGATTATGTGTATGTTTTCCTATGTATCTATTTCCTTCATATATAGGTTTTTTCCATTGGAAGAAAGCTATATGGCGGAGCCAAACATTTTAAGTTGGGAGCTCAAAATTTTTTTTTCTCAAACCACAATTACTAAACTCATTTTATAAGAATCTAATTTTTTTTTTATAATTCATAATCTTTAAAAAGCTTACAAGAAAATATCGAACACAATCGATTGATGCAGTTAGACGTATTTGATACTCACTTCGTGATTGTTCTGATCGCTTGAAAAGAATAGCCTTAATATTTTCTTCTTGGTTATTGAATTATTCAAACTTAATTCCTAGGTTGTGTGCACTACTAAATTTTCTAATATATTTTGTGAGACTATATTTCTTCTTCCAATTTGAGAACCCACCGACAACAAAAGAATCACGACTTGAACTCGAGCTAGAATTTGTTTTGTGGAATTAATGCTTTGCCATAGCAAGAAGAAAAAGGACTCAAGATGAAATCGCAATCAATTTTTTTGTATCAAATGCTGAAGAAGAAGAAGAAGAAGTGAAAAAGGCTGAAGACGTGAACGTGAACTGTGTATGTGAATAAGAAGAAGTGATCTTAGATGAATCAATTTTGTTGGGCTTTTGTTGTTTAGTTCATTTATTGTTGGGTTTGGGCTTTAATATTTTTGTTTTGGTTAGTTATTAAATTAAAAAATAATTAATTAATTAACAGTTAAAAATATATATATATTTTTCAGAAAGTTGGGGGGTCCTGCCCCGGTCTCCCCCAGGAACCCCCCCCCCCCCCCTCCACCCCTGCATATGAAAATGTCTCCATTCTGAAAGACAGTGGCAGCTCCCTTTGCTAGAGTTCCTCTGGGCCCAATTTTTTTGTTTTTTATTTTTTTTTACTATAGATTTTTTTTGTTTTTTTGAAAAAATAATTTTTTTATATAGAAATTTTATTTATTTTTATATATTAGTTCGTTCTAAAATTTTTTTTGGCCCCATCTAAATCCGTCTCCGCTGAAAGATGATACACAAAGTGGAATATGAGTTCACAGTGGCACACGCTTTAGCTTGAATATAAAAAAAAATTCCTTTGACAGAATAATTTGAATAATTGGACATTTAAATAAGTAAATATCTTTTTCTCCATAATAAGTTAAATTTTAGCTAATATAAATTGTCCATTTGGCAATGAAAAATGTGGTTTGTGAATAGCAACGTGGCCACTGCACCTCTTCTTTATGAAATGTCGAATGATTTTCCAAGTTTGTGATTCCTTTCTATTTTTATATTTTATATGCTTTCGTATAGTTTGAGAACATAAACATTTCAATTTTCAAAGTGACGCTCAAAGTAGTAAACTTTTTGTTACTAATTAAAGAAATGTATCGAGAATATTAAGTATTGATACTCGATTTACGAGGACCAGTACTTCCATACAAGACCAAACTTTAATGAATAAGTATCAATAGTAAAAACTAAGACGTCATCAGATACACGTTCTTTAAATATCAACAAATTCAAGATTTTTAAAGACGGTCGATTGAACATTATTTAGAATTTTAAATTTTTTAAAATATTTTACAACGTTACAAATATATTTCTTAATGATTATACATCCCAGAACGTGCATTGGAAGGTGTAATAACTATTTTGAATTGTAAATAGAAGATTTTCTTTTTTATCTTCATTGTTCTTTTTTTAAGGTTGCTTGTGTTGTGTTGTAATAGAAGTACTTTCAAATTTACTATTTTTGAAATCTTTTTCTTTTATCCACCAGTTGTAATCCCCGGAGGTAAGTAATCATTTCACCATTCCGTTTATATCTTAATTCTTCCAATATATAAAGTAGGGTTGGGGAATGGAAACCCATTATTAGGTCTGAGTGGAAACATAAAAACTTCGCTTAAATTTTGATTGTGTTATGATGATTAAAAAAAAGTTCTCAAAGGCATTGACTCGATCCACTTGGCATCACACCCCACCTCCAATGGGGAGGCATCTCCACCAATAAAGCCACCGGACCCCCACCCACCGGTGGTGGTGGGAGCGGCTCCTCTAACCAGCATAATCCTTTTGAGGGAGGAGTTTCCATAATTGGATACCAATAGTGGCAACATGAGTTCAAAATAGATTCTTTTTTAGAAGCAATGGTGCCAACTGCCAAAGAAGAATTGTGTTTAGGCCATGGGGATTACGATTATTTTTTCAAGGCCATGACAGGTAGAGCTCTCAAGCGGGTAAACTTGTAGCCATCAAGATGGGCCTTTTGTGCCCTTGGAACCAGTAATGAGAAGCAATGGTCCTGGGACGGTCCAATGGATTCTAATCAGCCATAAATATTTTGGACTAGGGCAATAAAACTTAGAGCAACTTTGGAAAATCTGACAGAAGTTTGACATCGTTTGCAAATTGAGATGAAAATCAAGTGAAGTAGGATTTATTGAATCATTTCAATAGCTACATAATCGAACTAAGCTTGCAATTTCTTAAGATTAGGGACCATATGTCGGATGATGACTTAGTTAAAAATGTTTGAAAGTCGGAATCATTTGAAAAATTAAGCTCGAACTTCGATATGTCGTGGATGACTTAGTTAAAAATGTTATTGGTGAGTCGATTGAAAAGTTAGAAGGTTAACAAATAAATAAATCAGAGGCTAACTCGATCAACCAACCTAATAGGAGTCCTGACAAAATAAAGAGGTGTCGGGTGTGATTGAGCAACACGATGTTAAGGTAGGCAATTTTATGGCATTGGAGCAGGTTGATCCTTAGCTTGGTCATAGAGCAAAAATGCACAAAAGTCCAATCTAGCAATTAATTGAGAATAATTTGAAAGGAGACCGTTGCAAGTTATGTCAAACAAGAGACACCACCTTTTTACCCGAGGACAAAGGAATATGTCAAGAGACACTTTAGGATTCATTCATGGAGACTATGAGGAAGTTATGGACTTCTCGATTTTAGGAAACAGTAATAAATTTATACAATTTCTTTCAAGTAGTGAGTTTGAAAATGACCAAGAGCCAAAGAGACACTACACTCGACGTATGATGACAAAACCATAGTACATTAAGTACTTTTTAACTCTCTATCATTGAACAAGGTAAATTTATTTTTATTGTGTTATCTTTTATTGTTTCAATAATAAAACACGCCACTCATAGTGGTTTATTTTTAAAAAAAAAAAAAAATTTGAATTTACGCATTATAAGTAAAAGATAAATTATTCGAGCCAAATAAAAGTCAGCATAAATTTCAGTGTTCCTTATTTAACTTTTTTAATGATAAATTATTCACATATTGAGAGGTAAAATGTCAACAGAAAATTTTAATATGTTCATTATTTGACTTTTTCAATGAGAACCAAGATATAAAAAATGTAACCCTATGGATTGGGAGGTTATACCTAAACTATTCTACTGAAATAAAAAAATATGTTTGGTCACAATTTGATACTATTCTAGAGTTGTGTATAACCCATCATTGAATATTCTAAAAAAAAAAAAAAAAATTAATTTCATTATTTATTCATCATCAATAAAAATTTATGAAATTATATATTCCAATTTAAAGTCACAAAAACACATTGTCACAGACTCAACTTTGTAAACTTCATTATAGATTCGATACACTTGACAAAATTAGACAACTAATAAATTATCATATATTTCTCTTCCTTAAATTCAATGCACGAGTTTAGCGTTTAAAATATGTGTGCAAGATTAGGGTAGGAAACCAAAAAATTAATTGAAATGGAAATAGTTGCAAGAGAAGAACAAGTACATAACCAAAGATAAAAGGTACAAGTGAATTCATTTATATCTCACAATTACAATTTTTTTAAATGATTTCACTAATTAAATTTATTGTAATATTCTAATCATCCTTGCTCTTACCCCAAAGCACCAGGTACAGCCCAATCACAATAACAATAGCTCCAGCAACCCTGGAATATAAATATTACATAAGATTTTGACTTGAATTGAGTATTAATATTGTGGATAGTGAGACGAGAATACTTACTTTCCAAAGTCCAAAACCTCGGCGAAAACGAAAGAACCTATCACGGCAACAACCACCATAGTTAAAGGATTAAATGATGTTACAAAAACTGGTCCTTTTATCTTCATTATAATTCCTGCAACATAATAGGCAACTCCTGAACAGATTATTCCCTGCACCCAAAAGCCTCATGGTTAGCTTTTTCTTGGAAAACTAAATCAAATTTGTAATGTCTATTGATCATTAATACATCTTGCACTTAGTATGCATGTATCAAACTAGGAATATAATTCACTCAATTATTCGAAATTCGGGGGTACGGTAGCAAAGGAAGCAAGCATGTGGATCATTCTGTTCTCGTTTCTAGGGACAAAGCAATAAGAACCAGAATTTAAATCATCAAGTAATGCTACAATGTCATAGTAAATGGAGGCATTAGCTGCAAGACTGAAATCGGAGTGCAAAGCTTGGATAACCCTGAGTACGTCACATTCGACAATGGAAAAATTAACAATTGCGTCCTTCATGAGCAGGAGAACGTCGTGGAGAGCCGAGGCCTCGGCATGCTCAGTTGAAAAGTCTCCAATTAGATGCTTCAAGCAAAGCTGCAATAACATGACCACAACCACGCTTCAAATCATAACTCCACATTGGCCAAGGATTTTCAGTATCACTACTCAAGTCTTCGAATGTCAGGATATAATTCTCCTACTACCTAGTAGTGATCAATCTCATTCAAATCATCCATCAATTTTCATGTGATTCCCATCATACCCAATTAGCAACTCCAAAATAGAGTCACATCCACACCATCAAAGTATGACTATCCACATATAAGATTCAATGATGATATAAAGTCCAAGGATCAGTTTCACAATCTTCATTGAGAGATAATCCACTGACACCGAAATAGTCACCCATGTGGATCTCTACAATAGGTCTCGGGTCTCCAATGAAAGTGTTCATCTAATAAACATCCACATATTAACTCAAGTATCCCACACTCTAGTTCGTGAGATCAAATACTCTATTCGAAAGAGAGAAGTGCAACATATTGTAGTGCATCTATGTCTAGGGATAGTTCAAGCACAATCACAATTCCTTGTGAACATATCACTCACATTTATTCTTCGAACTCTATTATTCATAATCATTTATCTAAATAAAGTAATAAACAATACAATGGAGATGCCAATAAATGGAAATAATGGCATTGATAATAAAATGAAACAATTAACCCCTTGCATTTGGTATTGAAATGTTGGTGGCATAAACTTACTATAAAAAAGTACTGATGCATGCTAATATATTTGTTAATTAAGTCATAGATCCAAAAACTTACGCCGTAAATATAAGCTAATAATTTAATATCCCAGTGTATAGACCAGATTGTAGCATTGCCTCTCTCTATCACAAGAGTGATTATAGCACTTTCAACTGTAGCCATCGTACATATCAGAGTCGTGAGGGAGAGTTCAACATTGTATGACTTCAGTGTGTGATCCTGCAAATTTGTAAAAAGACAACGTTTTTAATGTGTAAAATTAGCCTAGGTTGGCCTTGCATTTTTCCGCAAAGGGTCAGGCCAAGTAGAGCCTCAAAGATAGTTCGTGCCATTCCGACCTGCTTCACGCTTCTATCGAGTGTGACATGTGTACAAAAAAAGTGGTGGTAGCAGAAAGGGAGATTATATTACCTGAAGAATGTGAAAAAAGGACCAACAAAAACAAGCTGTTAAGATCATGAGTGGGCCCATAATGTGATTTTGGTGATTTATTTCAGCACTGATTTCTGTGTGTTTAGTCCATGGCAATCCAATAACAGGTCCTTTAATAAATGTCATAATCATAGCTCCACTAACTGTCACTAAAGTTCCCACAAACTTAGCATGGCCGTGTAAGCTTTTAAAGTTCACCTTCTCATGCCTGCAAAATTGAAATTATGCAAATGAATTTCCATATTTTTGGCATATGATACATGCAAATTAAATGCTATTTGTGTGAAGATCCTTTAGCATCTCATTCCAATGAGGGGGTTCAAATAAAGCTTTTAGGACAGCATTTCTACGTGCTTCAAATCCCGAATTTCAATTATCTTATTATAATAAAGTTGAAGCAGAAAATTATTTGGTTCGTGTTTTCATTCTTCATCATTCAAGCAATAAGTTCAACACATTATCCATTAATATATAAGAAACCATCCTGTAAAAACGATAAATACGAAGAACACAAGATCTTCCAACATAGACAAAGACAAAAAATGAATCTTTTTAAGGATGAAATACCTCAATATCCAAGATAACACAAATGTTATGACAGGAAGAATGTTATAAAGTGTTGTTGCAAAAGTTGCTGTTGTATGTTTCATTCCAGTGTAATACAGGTCCTGCTCAATAACCCTGTGACAAAAGTTATGTTTAGCAAACAAATACACATTATTTCGACTAAATAAGATACATAGTTTCCTTGTATTTACCCTAATAAGCCAAGTAATATTATCTTGTAGAGGATGGATAATGTCATCCTTGGCCTTTTATCCCTGTCAAAAAAATGATCGCTTAGCTTCATTGTTCATACCCTCACTTACACAAACACACACACAAACGCCGTGTTTGTGTGTGTGTGTGAGTGTGACAGATGAGTACATATGAATATTGTCACTTTATACATGAATATATATTGTTGCCATGCTTGTGAATCTCTAGCGCTTAGTTGTGGATAGTATTTGTGTCATGTCGATACAATATTGTTCATGATCAGTTTCGATTATATATATTTGAGATTCTTGTTATCTTATAGTTGAGTAATATTTTGTTGTATGGTTATGCTAACACAAATGAGATTGTTGGAATATTTTGTGTGAACTAACATAATCATAATTAATTCGATTGACTCATATATACCCCGATCATCTTCTTCATTTCTTTTCAATTTTAGAGGCTCAATTTTAGCCTAACTTTTGGTGCTTTGTTGGGAGATTGAGAAAATTCTAGTTAATTTGCATTTGAACCATGCTCAAGACTCTTTGAAATATATATATATATCAATTGAAGAGAGAGAGAGAGAGAGAGAGAGAGAGAGACCTCTCAATTATTAGGGCAAATGGAGCAAATGTAACAGTGGCAATGGCATTCCTGTAGACAGCAAATGTAAAAGGACTCATTCCCTTGGCTAGAGCAGACTTTGCAATAATAGCCAAACCTGCAAAAGCAACCCGCAACAAAACAGCAGCCAATATTAAGTACTTGGAGCCCTCAGATATTAATATTGTCCCAAGAAACGTCGACGACGACGACGACCAGCCTTCCTTGCTTCTTTCTTCAGGGAAGAACCCACCTACTCCAAAAGTTGCCATGAAATGAAAATCAACGGAAAAACTATAGATCTTGATTCTGATTTCAATTAATCTATGTGCTTGCTTAGTTAATAAGATTCATCTTTATACAGAGAAAAATTCAAACGTCTTGATCAAGAATGATCAGTCATACACGGCAACACGCATTGGTGTATAATATAATTCATAAATTATTAACATTAATTGTTTGGCAGAGAATTGTTAAATACAGTTAGGTGCAATTGTCATTGTCATTAGTGAACTGTGCATTAATATTTTATTATACATTTAAGAGAAACTGAATCACTATGTTGTTCAGTTAAACGACAGACAAACCAATGAATTTGTAGTGTCCTATTCTGACTCTTTTGATTTTCCTCATTCTAAGGGACAACAATGTTTTTTTTATTATTTCTGCACTCTTGTCCAAAGACCATTAACCTCTTATACTAAATTTAGATAATACTTTTCTTTACCTAGTTTTGGAAAAATTAAGTTTTTAAGGTACTTTAAACTTAACCATTATTGGTCGTAACGGGAAAAAAGAATCAAAAAGGCAAGGGAATAGAAGATCTGTGAGAGAAAAAAAAAACGAAAAAAACAAGGGAATAGGAAATTGTGAGTTGAGATGCACACAATTTGTGGCATGAAGGAAGTTAGGCTTGGTTTGGTATTGCCGTGATCTTTAAAGAATCAGCTTTTGTTGTGCTCAAAAAAGAATTAGCTGTGATAATAATCAGTTTATTGTTCGGTAAACTTTTATTTCAGAATTGAAGTATGTTTCAAAATCAGTATTTTAGCATATAGTAAACAAATTTGATTTATCGTTGTACCCGTATACAATTATTGATTAGAATGATGTTTTTTTTTTTTATTATTATTATTGGTAGTCAACAAATTGCTTACCAAAATTAATAATTAATCTCTTGCAAAAGTTGATAAAAAGACAAGTCACCTTTGTAGAAGTCAAAAAAAAATGTCAACTATTCCGCCTTTAGCACCTTCTTCATTGTCCAACCCAAACTTGGGATTCTACCACCAAAAGCTTCACGAGTAAACTTCTTTCCAAGACCTAATATTGCTTCGAACACCCAAATATGTAGAAAAATAAATATTATTGACAATATACAATTTTAAAACAACATAAAATGAATTACAAGTTTAGAAAAATATTACTATGATTGCAAAGGGAAATCCATGAAAAGAATACAAATATCGAGAACTCACTATTTTGTAATTCTCCATTGTTGAGGCCAGATTGCGCTTGAATACTCTAATTGTGCACTCATAAGACTTCTTCCCCCATGGATAGTTGTTGAATCTATCAAGATCATCAACTAAATAGAACCGCCACAAATTAAGTAATGTATTATTCTCCGTAGCCAACAGTACGTATGCCAAAATAACAAGAAGGCCCAACTTGCACTTGTTACCTGGTGCGTACGAGCCTTAAACATTTCTAGCAATTCGTGCCTCTTTATTTTTCCCTTGCTTTTCTTGAGATAACAAGTCTACACTTGTCCCCTAAAGTTTCATCCACAACTTCCAAATTGCCGGCTTTAAAACCTGTCACCAATGTGAACTATTGCAGCCCAAATATTGCAGGTTTCCTACCAAACTTGAACTAGACTTCATTTTCTTTCAATGTCTTTATCAACCTCAAAATTAACTGGTGGACCAGTTGACAAGAAACATAGTTTTGTGATCGTCATCCAACCTGTTAAAAACCTCAGTTATCATTTTCATTTGACACCGGTTATTAATCGTTGCATCAGCTCTGTCTTTCACATCAACGATGAACTCCATTCACAATCTAGTGGAAAACACAAAACAAAAACAAAAAACATCAGTCATAAGTTACAAAATATCACAATACCACGATGTCACATTTCAAAGCAGTCTCTTCTATCCAATTTCAAAACCATAAACTAACTGAAAAATTTAATGGATCTGCTCTAAATATTAAAAATGGTTACAGAGAACCGGGAAAAGAGGTTCAGAATGTTAATTCCTTGTCCATGGGTAGCTTGATGCATATAGAAGATAGCATAAAATTGCTGCTGAATCTATCATGTGCTACATTTCCAAACTATATGCATGCTCAATTTGCTTTTAATAAAATTCATAGATAGGTTAAGGACACTTAACCTATCTATTTATGGTTTCCAAAGAAAAATGGAATTGAATATAAGTTCCACTTGATTCCAATTAATTACAACTCAAAATAAATATTCTTCAGAATATAAATTTGAAGTTTTCCCCCCTTATTGACAGTTATGCAATCATCTTAACTAAGAACCCTATAAAATATGATTTTAGGCCATTGCAAGTAAAAATCCAAAAAATTCAGAATTAAACAATAAAAAACTAACAAGAAAGCGAAACATAGATATAAAAAGTCAACGAAATCACAAAAATAAACTACAAAACAACCAAAAATGTCTTTTTTTTATACGCAATCTAGCTAACCCTTAACCAATAGAAGCACAAATTCAAATTTTAAAAGGAAAAAATTGAAAGGTGAAGCACCTTCTTGGTTGCTCTACCAATCGATGACAGCTGACGGATGAAGAAGTGCGACCACTAGTTGATTAACGAACGTCCAGGTGGCAATGCAGCTAGACGGCCTGGCTCGTTGACCTATATGAGCTCGGGCTTTTGGGCAGCCGAGCCGACCTGGCTCGTTGCCCAAAAGTGGGGCTCGACTTGGGAGCTGGTCGCTTTCGAGTTTTTCTAAAAATTTGAAATTTACAAAAAAAATTGCATAAATTGACTGAAACTCTTTTTAATTACTACAACGACGGTGAGACAAAAAGTTATGACGTCTTAAATTTTGAAATCGGGCTTCATTAAATTAAATTTAGGCTTGAGTTAAAATTGTAAACAAATAAATTTTAATTATATAATTTTTAGAAAAAATAAATAAACAGAAAATAATTGAAAATAATTAACTAACACACACTTGCAAGTTAATATTTTGTCGTAATATTTTTTTATAAGCTAATTCAGATAAGACTTGCTTGTACTGGTTTTAACGCAGACCCATTTTACAATAATTGCAAACTATTTCAAAAAATTCCGAATCATCTTGTATACCAATCTTTTTCATTGTCGTATGTTGCCACGACCGAGAAGAAAATTCTTGTGTGCTTGAACTACTGAGAAATTGGTTTAAGACTTTGGTTTAGTATTCTTTGCATCTTTAAGAGAATAGAACACTTTGTCTTTGAAGAAGTTAAATCATCGTGTAAAGAATCAGATAAATGTTTGGTAAATTTTTGTTTCAAAATTGTTGTATGTTTCAAAAGCAGCATTTGAGCGTTAGGTAAACAAAAGTGATTTATTGATGTAATGGTATTAAATTACTAAAAAATACATTGATTATAATAATGTTATTTTATTTCAAAATTGTTGTATGTTTCAAAAGCAGCATTTGAGCGTTAGGTAAACTAAAAGTGATTTATTGATGTAATGGTATTAAATTACTAAAAAATACATTAATTATAATAATGTATTTTATATTATTATTATTATTATCACGAGTGGTATAATAAAAATAATAAACACTTAATAAATTTCAAATTTTATAAAAATTACAAAATAAAAATATGGTCATATAGTGAAAAAATTAATTAAATTTATATTATTTTTTATATATCCAACTTTCATCAATTCAGTTTCTCAAATAAGTATTAAAAGAATAAGTTTAATTAATTAGGGGTAAAATAGATATTTTCATCATAACCAAAGTTTATCTTTGTCAAGGGATCTTGTGCTTGCGCATATCCCGGCTTTGCAATCCTCACCATGTCGCCCTCCAATTCATTTGCAAAAATCCCTTCTTCCAAGCAATCCACCTTGTTGATTTCGTTATGTAGATCCTGTTGAGGCCGAGTACAATCAATTTGTCTCTTAATAGCATCATTGTTTTTTCTCATTTAACTTTTTCCTCACATTCTTTATTATAAGCCACTAATCTGGCTTTAAAAGTCGTAATTTCGACCAAATTATTTTGTGATTGTCTCTTCATTAATTCTCTTTGACTAACTTCTTGCCAATTATTGACTCTTCAAAGGCCACTATATTTGGCCTTATTTGATTGAATAATTATGTAAGGGCTTCAATTGAGAATGGCTCCTTGCTCTGAGCTATTATTTTTGTTTCTTCTCCTTCTTGAACCACTCTAATTAGCCCATAATCTCCTTCGTACATGTATCGTTCTACTGAATTAGTCTCTGTGATAAAAGGCTGGTGATCAGCTTGCACGACTTCTACCTCACCTTTATCATTCCAAAAAAACCAAGCATTGATGGAACGAGGAAGGGACACACCGACTCCCATGTATCCAATCTCTTCCTAACAGTATATTGTAACTATTAGGACTATCTATTATAAAAAAAACCGTGGTCCTCGTTGTACCCTCCACTGTTATATCCAAAGGCATTACCTCCTTGGCCGAAGTAGCTCATCTATTGAAGCTGGTCAGAATTACTCCCGTTAGGATCATGTCACTCTCGGACTTCGCAAACTTTTTTTATCATTCTGTAGGGGATTGTAGTTATGGCTACCCCATTATCAATGAGAACTTTGGCAATTGGAATGCCATTAACCAAGGCTTTTACATACAAGGGTCTGAGATGCTTGGTCAATTTTATTGACGGCCTTTTAAATATGACCATTTCTTTTACATTTATTTCTACTTTTTCATTATTTTTCTCTGCTTCATCTTCGTTAGTTATGCTTACCTGTAATATTTCTTTGCTATGGATTTCCTTTGCTTCCTCAAATTGCTTGAAACCCCCTGATGGCTCATCCCAACCCGTGGGTGGAGGCACTATTTTGAGAAGTGACCCATACCTCTTAGCTCAATGCACCATTTTCTTCCTTGTAGGCGTTCGATACAAAACGTAGTAATCGAATGATCTCCCAGATGGTTCGCCCAACAAACCTACTACTGGATTGCCTTCTTGGTATAGCTGTTTGAGTAGATTGTTAAATGAAACTCTCCTTATTCTTCACTTTGCTTCTAGATCAATATCCTCTTCTATATCTGTCATTCCGTTATCTTCTTCCTCACTGTTGTCCTGAATGACTTGACCCTTATTAAACGTGCCTTCTTTGTCGCATTCCAATATGCAAGCTATCTACGTAGTTTCTTCTATCATCGCTTCTTCACTTTTTTGTTTTTAAACTCGTTGGCCAATAAATAATTACTAGCCATAACTGGGGACAGAGTGCCGAACTGGATGGTGATCAATTGCCCAAAATCATCCTCATCTTTATCGTTCTTTCTATGTTCAAACTTTAATTTTCTGACGCATTCCTTTTCAATTGACTCTTTTGCTAACTCCTCTATATCTTCTTCTTCTTCGTCAAGAAAACTTTGATTCATCACATTACTTTCTCTCGTGGTTTTAGAACGCTCTATATCTTGTTTTTATCTCACATTTGCCTATAGTTTTTTTGAAAACGTCTTTGTTAGGTCCTCGTCATTTCATTGAATGGATTCGTTCTTCCTACTCAGGATTGTATGAATGCCACACATTTGGACGTTGAGCTTGTGGCCTGAATGTTTTGATGCCTGAAATGAGCCATATTGCCTCCCATAGAATGGTTTTACTTGCTTTCTAAATGGATAAAAATTAGTGGCGTTAGCTGGGCGAGTTTGTTGTTCATTATATTTGGTGACTAAAATTGAACAAGTTTTCAAATCTTGGATACACTGACAGTCAAAACTTGGAAGAAAATTAGGTCATATATTAACTATAAATTGACATATTTTTCTTCTCTTTTGTGTACGTGACTTGAGAATTTTTGAGAGAAAAATTGTATGCCTAGCATATTAATTATTTTTTTTTTGTTTTCTTCATGGGTTGTACAAAGAGTAAAAATTGATGAGTGTGGTAAAACTTAGAATATTTTTTTTAAGATACTTGAGAAATTTAGGTAAGTGAAATCTATATGATTGTAACGATTATTCATACAGCTGAAAGCGTTAACAGTCCATAAATTTTTCTCTATCTTTTATATTTTTTCTTTCTCGTTATTTTTTTCTGAACAAGGATCTTGTAGGCTGTAAAAGAATTGGTCTCAATTCCCAACACACAATGGCGGAGGACGGGGCAATGGATTCTAGCTCAAGGACGACACTCGACCATAGGAGGATGTGGTATTGGTTGAAGCATAGTAAACAAGAACGTCAAAGATGGGCATGGGTAATAGAGACTTGGTAGTGGTGGTGGCGTTGAAGGAGGTTTTAGCGTTCATGGCGGTTATCGAGTAATAGTAAAAGTAACAAGAATAAAGAGAAAAAAACATAAAACCGAGAAGCCAAAGTGCGGTGAGATGGTGATGAAATTGTCGACATATTTCCGCATCCACCGCTTGGCTTGTGAATTGAAGGATGGAGAAGCTGTAAATTTTGCACTAGTTTACATTGTACAATCGTATTGTTTACTTTACTTTACATTCTTCATTTGGAAGTACTGAGAGAAAGACATAAGATTTGAGCAAAAAAGGGCACGGTTTACTATATATGTAATATGTACATAATTATGTAAAGGGTTTTTCTTTTCTTTCTTTCTTTTTTTGAACAAATTATGCACAAGGAATGATGAAGCCAATTAGGTTTGTTTTGATCTTCTATAAGAGTTCATGAAAAAGAAAAGTTCGTTTTGGCCTTTATAGAGTGGAACAACAAGGTATGTTATGGGCAGTTGCTAATATTACTATACTTTGTATTTGTCTTTCTGAGGCATGCTGAGAAATAGTAAAAGAACTCTTTACTGCATTGATGAGTTGGACTAGGGTTGTTTCATATTGCTTTAAGCCATGATCCTTATAGGATTTTATTGTCTGAGACCCCTACTTGATTTAAGAAAACCAACATATTCCTTGTTGACGATGATGGAAAACTAGCAGTGTGAACACCTCTAATTTTATCAATCCAGGATCGGTTGAAGACAAATTTGGATATGAGTTGGAATAGTAATTTCCATGAGACCCTATCATAACCATTGGTCATGTCAAGCTTTAAGATCTTATTGTCCTATCTCACTCCTCTATCAATATGATGAACTAGTTCTTAAGTAAGAAGAATATTTTCACTTAAATCTCTAGTTGGGGTGAAACCACTTTGTTTGTGAAGATAATATTGGGTAGAACTTTCTCAAGTCTAAAAGCCAATGTTTAAGTGATTATTTTATTCAAAACATTGCATAAACTAATGGACCTATGATCTTTCCATTGATTGTTACTACATGTATGATTATGTGATGATGAGTAAGATATATAGTTAGCATCAAAAGCCATGACTTTGAAAGATGAAGATCCCATTTTTTTACGCGGACTCGAGTGCAATGGCACACATGAACAACAAATGAGGTAACTTAAACTAGTCAACCTATCTTTGCACGGACATTGTTGTTATATCTAAAAATGTATACAACCTACATGGACGGTAAGGACAAGAGTAGAGCTGGCATGAAATTAAGGGCCTACCAGGTGATTCAGCCAAGTGCTTGCGGGTTAGGAATCGAGGCTTCACTTTGGATGCTTTAAACCTAACTGACTAAGTGAAGTTTGTAGCCTCGCTTGGGAAAGGAAAAATGAAGCAACGACATTTGAGATAAATTGAGATTTGAGGAATAGAACCTATGTAGCCTTATCTCAACCTCGGATGTGGACGAAGCTTTATAGTGTCGGTTCTAATAATCTCACTCTAGTTTTTTTACACCATATCTTTGCATGCATAACAGAACATTTCATGCTTACACGTAAATTGAGGGACATTGGGAATTGAATTATGACCATATTCTTGGATCAAATGATTAAAAATGTCTGAAAAATGACTTAAATACCTTTGCCCAATTAACTATTTATAAATACCTTATTTCTTATTTAATTGAGGGTATGTTTATATAAACAAAAAATTAAACACAAAATACATCTTGAGCCAACTTACTATTCACCTTTTCTTATATTTACATTCCAATCACCGACTTGATTGTCGGAGTGCTTACGGCCATTGCACCACCCCTGTTGTTGACCTAGATGTGGCAAATGGGTTGAGCTGCTTGTGGTCTCGCTAGCTCGGCCCATCTAGGCTCGAACAATAGATGAGACCCTCCAAAAAAAAAAGACGAGCTGGCTCGTGGGCCGGCCCAACGAGCCAACTCGTCAAGACTCGTGCTCGTAAAAAAGAGCTCGTGGGCAATGCCCACAAAAAAGTGACCGTTTGAGCAACGGTCACTTTTGTAAGTGACCGTTTGATGCTTGCTAATTTATTTATTTATTTATTTTCAATTTCAAAATTTGTTACTATAAATACTTCTTCTAAACTCATTTTTTTACACATCAATCTCTCAATCTATTATGTACTCAAATTCAACAACAATTCTCAAATCTTGTTATCTCTCAATATTAATTTATAATTATTTGTCTTAAATCTCATTATCTCAATATTAGTCTATATTTCTAATTTTCTACTTCTTCTACTATATTTCTAATTTTCTATTGCATCTTCTACTCTTATTTTTATAATTTATTCGAAAAGGTGTACAAACGAGGTGTTGATGATTTCAGTGGTCTTAATGACATTCCAATTTTTCGTAAAATGGTTGATGAGTTTGGTAGCATTGATCCAATTGATTTGGATGACACTCAAGAAAATGTTGACACATACAAATACAACCACTAGTTCTATCACTAAATAAAAAGCCAAAAAATAAAATACTAGGTGCTGACAGTATTTTGAGTTAGTACCCATTGATAAACTAATAGATGGAGTCCCTAAGCACAAAGTACATTATAAACACTATAAAAAGAAGTTAGCGTGACAAAATGAGATAGGCACGACTTATCTAAACAGATACTTCAAAAAATGCGTGTTCAAACACGGAGGGTTGGAAACAAATCAAGTACAACTCCAGTTTAGAGCTCCAGTGATACTCCCATCTAAACAATTGTGTATATTCACAAAACAGCATGCACCGCAAAAGAATGCCGCAATTGGTGATAAGTGCCGAGTTTCTATTGAACTTGGTAGAAAAACTTCCTTTCACGAACTTCATAAAAAAAATCTCCAACCACGATACGTATCTGTTGCTAGAAATACTTTTCAAAAATACACTATTGTTTTATCTAATAAAAATAAAGAAGCAATTATAAGTGATATTAATAATTATAACGGTGTTTTATCTTTCACTTTGGAATTATGGACTGGTAATAACCAAAAAAGATATATGGCTGCAACTGCATACTACATTGATAAACATTGAATAATACATAAAAAAATAATAGTGTTTAGAATAAGACTATCCTCATAATGGAGTTAATATTTTTTATATTTTATTGGGTATTTTACATGAATTTAATTGTGAAACTAAGATTCGTAGTTTTACTGTTGACAATGCTGGCTCCAACAATATAGTAATTGAAAAATTAATTCAATATTTCCATCCAAAATTTGATGGTTTATTATTTTTACATTCGTTGTGTATGTCATGTTTTTAATTTAATTGTGTAATATGGGTTAAAATCCATAGATGTACAATTACAAAAAAATTAGATACGCTATTAATTATATTCGGTCTCACCAGCTGGAAAACAATTTTTTATTGTTGTAAGTGTTGAAAATAGACTTCAAGAAAAATTATTTTGCACTGATGTAGGCCATAGGTAGAATTCATCATATCTCATGCTTGAATCTTGTGAAGGGTACGAAGATTACATTACTGCATATTATAATGGCCGACACTCACACAGCCCGGAATATGATTTGCAAACATATGACTGGAAAATATGTACTCATGTTAGAAAATTTTTGAAATTTTTTTCGACGCAACAAATTCATGTTCATGTGTATATTATTCTACTACTCCATTAGTTCTCAATCATTTATATTATCCACTAGTTCTCAATCATTTATATTATATTACTAACAATTTTAATAAGTATAAGAATTTTGCTATTTTTTCTAATCACCGACCGTAGGGATGTTTACTCCGCCACAAAGGGCAACAAAAAGCACCAAAAATATTACATGTTTGTCCGTCACCACGCCCCGCCAACAAAAAATTGCTCCATCCGTCATGCACAAGATACCGCTTTCACGATTTCCTCTCTTTCAATGGCGTTCTCTCTCCCTGCACATCGCCTGGATTTTTCTCAACCTCTCCAATCCAATACTCTCTTAATCAACGATCTCTCTCTCTCTCTCTCAGTAGTCTCCAGATTTATCTCAACCTCCCAAATCCAACCCTCCAGATTTTTCTCAACCTCCCAAATCCAACCCTTTCTTAATCAATCATCATTCTTCTCATCCCTTAATCAATTTCCGTAGCGGTGAAGGTATTTTCATTATTGTTAGTTGTTTATTTGGAAATTAATCGTGAAGGAGGCGGCTCCACCTTCCCCAAGGCGGCTCTATCAGACACGAATCTACTCTAAGCCGGCGATAACTTCGATCGGTCAATCATCTTTTAATCTTTTACATTTGGGTTTTTTTGAATTTTTTAGATCAGAATGTTTAGACTCCATGAGGTTTATGATTTTCACTCCTTTGCAGTTCATTTACGCGCGATCTGCTTCCGTAATTTTTATCTGCTCATGATAATATGAATTGCTTGGCTTGGTTTCTTTGATTGAATTATGTGCTAATAATAATAGTAATTCCTTTGAGTTTCATTCTTTGCTTTGTATTTGCTATTGATTCACTTTTGAATCTCATTACCCCTCACCATACTGTGATAGGAAGATTGCTCCATCTAAAATAAGTGAAAAAATTAAGCCACTGTTCGTCAAAATATATATCTTTGATAGGTGAGGCAACAATCTAATTATAGATTAAAAACAACTATAGATGAAAACAAAAGGAAAGAAGATATAATGTTGGTTTAGAAGAAATTAACTCTTACATTGAACCGATGTTACATATATCTCAATTATATGGCGCCCACTCACAAAATCTTGCGATAAAGCTTTCCCAACAATAACAATTAACTTCTCATAAAACGCCTAAAAATTCAGATATTGGATAACAGAGATGTGAATTTTTTCAACTAAACTCATCTAAAGCTACCTTATAGATGAATTTCCATTTCATAAAATCATGGACATGTCTCAAGCTTTTTAGTTTGGGCCATTGCAACCGCCACTTCCAAATTGTTCTTTGATACACAATCGATGTTATTTTCTAACATTGATTTCGATTCAAAAGTCGAATTAAGAGAAGAGTTTATGGGACCGTGTCTTCTTCAATGTACATTACCATTAGCACTTGAACACACAATAAGTTCTGCCCTAGCCCACAAAGAAGGTAAGAAAGATCGAACTTTATTAACCATTACTTTGGAAAACTATGGTTCTTGAATTAAATTGAGATATCTAGCTAAAAGAATCATTATAAATGTTGACCAAATCTCCTACTCCAAAGATTTTATAATGTTTATGCATTATATGCACTCTTGAATAGACTTGGGTTCCTTGATTAATTCCTTCATCTATCATAACTCGGGTTCGGTGTATACTAAGGTTTATTTGGATCTTTACTAACTCTATTTTATCCATGTTAGGACTATCATCTATGTAGTTAATCGATTTGTTTGAAGATTAAAGATAAATAGTTATATTATTTTTGTCCTTCTTGTCTCGCTTTGTCAAAAATAAATTATCATTCACTAAGTGAAATAAATCATGCAAAATATCAAATTTGCCAAAACATCATGAAATATTTAAGGCGATGAGTCGATAGTCTTGAACTATTTATTTCCTCTAGGTTTCTTTCAGGCGTCTACAATTTTTATCTAAAGTGAAAATATATGGTAGCGTCTAAAACTAATATAATATAAATTACACATAAATATGATTGATATAAGATAATAATATTCATAGTTATTATAAGATATGAAACAAATATTAATTATGTGAACAAATAATATGATATATTTTCATCCACCAATTGGTCTTGTCGAAAAATGCATATTTTTTTTTCTTACATTGATGTGCACAATACATGAAATTTGTATATTAACTTAATTATATTATACAATTTGTTATAATTTTTAAAGCATGCATTTATGAAAAGGTTTTGTGTCTTTTCTTAGTGTGTAACATGTTAATTATAGGTGCATATATATATATATATATATATATATATATATATATATATATATATATATATATATATATATATATATATATGATACGATATCTCACTTCGCTACATTTGAATGATCTTTCAGAATGAAGGTTATATCATTCAAATATGATATCTCGATTCAAGAAAGTATATTCTCGCCGTAAAAAGCCAAATGTTGGTTTACCATTGTCTTCATCAACCGATGTGTGTACAAATCTGTAAGATGGAATTATAAGTCGCGACAAAAAACTCGTTGCCAACACTTAGGTATCATATGTGTTGTCTATTTCTATATTTATATTACCGAATATCGATATATTATATTTTTCGAGTTAATTTATTTATTAGTTTTTTTTATCTTGTAGGTCCTTCATGTACCCACTTTGGTAAATTTTATACACGTCGTAAAAGAGAATTTCGGTACAAATATCGATGTAGTAATTCCGCCATCAATTGATGTGTTTGCAACCGAAGGACCTGTAAATCGCTCACGACGTGGAATTCGTCGAAGACGCACATCGTTCAATTCTCTTGCCATGCCTCTTAATAATATTCAGATGACAACCCCATTTGGACCACTACACCGCATACATGTGAATACAAGGAAACGTGCAGCCCGCTCACGCGCTGCATTTTATTTCTCTCTCTTGATCATTCCTATTAAAAGAAAATGCGCGTTGGATCATTACATTCTCCAAGCAATGGGAATGAAAGACGACGTGCTAAACAGATGATTGATATCGCACGCACGCAGAAAAGCACGCGTCTTCTGCGAACCATCGAGCAACGAGCAAATGAGCTTTTATAGATAATGCACGCCGAAAACGATTCTATGAAGGATGCAGACGAGTGAACAACGATCAAGGCAACGAGCTTCAAATACTACTCGTAAACAACGATCTCGTCAACAGCATACAGATGAGCAACGATCAAATGAACGAGCTTTAAACAGTATTCGTCGAAAACATGCACGTGTACGACAAACAATTGCACAAAGGGCATGTGAACGAGTTATAGATAATGCTCGTCGAACTTTAGTTAACGGCAGACTCACAGTTGATCAACTATGCCGTTACAATATCTTCAAATAGTGCACTTAGAAGAAGAATTACCTTCGAGGAAAATACTTTGACTCATCCTTTAACACTCTCTCATCGCTCAATGTTTTCGAAAATCTATTCAACAACTTATGTGGGTTGGTTGCTCGCATGCCGTATTTCGCTTCGGCATTAAAAGTTCGTAAATTTGTGCACATTGTTTAAGGGAGACTCGGCGTGGATTGAATCCGCTTAAGTTCGGTCTGCGAAAATATAATGGATCCCGGTGTCGTCCAATTGAGTTGTCACGACCGACCAATTTAGAGCAAATTCTTATTGCTAGAGCACACCCTATGATGTCCGTATCGTGTTAAAGGCCAACAATACAAATATAGTGGTAATGTGATTAACTTTGCTCAAGATGTGAATTCAATTGCCGATGTTTTACCGTTTAAACTCGCCGATTTATCCGCGATATTGATTGTGAATAGAACTGGGGCAAATGCTATTAAACAATTTCGTGTAGACGTCGTGAGTATGTTCGACAAGCATTGGTTTGGTTAAAACAAAATCATCTTTATTATCGTGACATAACCATTGACCAGCCTCTCATTGGAAACATTACCCGAAGATGGCGATCAAGATATGCCTCATGCTCATGAAGATAATGCACAACTTCCAAATGAAAATCAATCGATAGATGTTGTTGAAGATGACATAGAGGGCCACACGAGATTGTGAACCAAAATGTTCATATCGATGAATTTCATCTTCGTTGGGACTATTTTTATAGGGCCTCAACCTAATCAACAAGCATGTATACAAATGGCATTACATGTAGCGTAGATCTTCGATCATACTATTGCTCACATGCATTTGACAAATAAAGTTATTGATGAGTTTTCCACGCTGGGATATATTTCAATGGTTTTCCAAACTTTATTTCCGTATGGTAATGCAGATTTTAGACAGCTCGTCCAAGAAAGGTGAATCCTTGAATACTTTCAAGATTTGATGAAATATTTTGATGGACGTTTTGCTAAAGATTCACGATTTCGATATTTTGCTTGGAATTCTATCTCGGTGTGGCGCTCTTTCTTTAGGTGATGTGTATGTAAAGAAAAATCCTTCAGATGTCGAGTTGTCTATACAAGATATTCAAAATATGGTTGCTTACGGTGACACACGACGACTTGTCGGGTCAGTATATCTTATTATGCCAAGTCTATCCGTGGAACTCGTGCTTTATTGGTATACAAGAATGAAAGAATTAATCGCAATGGTAAAACAATTAGGAGCTACCGACAATTTATTTTACACTAAGTGCGGGCCGACTTGCAATGGCCGTAATGTATGACTGTTGGATCCTTCAATTAATCTCAAAGACTCTGTCGATATTGATTTAAGGAAGAGACGAAATGAAGTTGCTTAATGAGAACCCATGTGTAGTTTCATGGTTCTTTCAAACAAGAATTGATCTTTTCTTGAAACATTTTTCATAAAGGAATATGACGTGATTGATTTTTGGTATCGTTTGAATGGCAACATCGCGGAAGTGGTCATGTTCATGGTTTTTATGGTTTAAAGATGCTCCCGATGTTAATCGTCTAACAAGAACTGAAGAGGACAAAAATAGAATTATTGAATATTTTGACCGTCTTGTTTGTACCGAAAATCCGGATGTTGGCATGTCTATTCCGATGCATCGAACACCCTGTGTGCACGCATCTTGCACTGTGAAATGAATCTTGATTTGGATGATAATGATTATGCATCTTTAGTAAATTGGGTCATGCGACATTCTAAATGTGGGACATATTGTTGCATACTACATAAGACAACAAAGCGATGGTGTGTGTAGCGGGTTTAGATATCCTTTCGATGTTCTTACGCATTCTTCAATTGTTGAAGAGCCTCCTAACAGTAACATGTTTCGATTCTTAGGGCATCGAAATGATCCGTTGGTTTGTTCTCATAACAGAAAAGTTCTTCAGACTTGGCGAGCAAACATAGATTGGTCACCGATCCTTTCTTGGTTCGATCGGTGATACATTACATTGCCAAATATGCTGCAAAGGCCGAACCTGCGTCGAAAACATTCACTGATACTTTGCGACAAATTGTGGATGATCTTCGTCGTCCATGTCCAACAGCGAGATCTGCAATCAAACGCTTATTAATTAAAAGTGTTTCCAAAGGGATATATCCGCTCAAGAAGTTTGTCACTTGCTTATGGGTTACCCTCTTACAAAGTCATCAAGAAAGTGTGTGCTTTTGAATGTCAGTGAGAAGAGTATGTTGTCATCATCTCTACGGCGAAGCCATGATGCAAATGGTGAAGATGTTGTAGAACAGATCCAAGTTTTGTGATTCGCTATATGACCCGTCCTTTTGAATATGAAAATTTGTCCTCCTTCGGATGGCAAAGAAACACTATTTTAGCAAAAGCCGTTGGCACAAATCTAAAGTTGAATCTATTGTGCGTATTATTCCGAACTTGACGGGTGAACTTCTTGAAAATAGTGAAAATTGGGAATTATATTGTCGTCAACAAGTTTTACTTCACCACCATTACCACAGTTTAGTCAAGCAATTGGTGAGTGTGAGACATGGACTTTACGCTATGTTGACTTAGGTTTGGCGATGAATGATTGTGTTAATATAAGCGATTTAGTTGGTGAGGAATACGAGGAAACCGAAGATATAGATCTTGAATCAAGGGTTCTTCTTGAAGAATGGATGCTCATGAGATCAATGGGGCCAATGTTTGAATATGGTGAAGATGTTGAACTAGGGTTGAGAGACTTTGATACATCACATAATTGGGGAGAATGTATAGAGCGATATCCGAATATTGATATAGACAGAAAATTTATCCATAATCATTTGGGGGTTACAGATGATTGTAATAGTGAGTTGGCAAACAATATAGTTGTTGTTCCACTTACTCATTTATCAGCTCAACAACGAATGGCTCATGATTTAGTATTGGCTTCTCTTCATGAACAAAAACCTATCCATTTGATAATTTCTGGAGGAGCGGGCACCGGAAAGTCTACACTCATAAATGCAATTGTGCACTCTGCCTTTATTTTATTTCATTCAAATAAAGCAGTTCGGATCATGGCTCCAACTGGAGTTGCTGCATTTAATATTGGTGGTGCCACCATCCATCATGAACTTGCCATAAGTGCAGAGAGAAAACCTTCACAGCCATATATTCATATTAGTGGTGATCAATGTAGACGCATGCAAGAAGACTTCAAGGACACTAAATTGATTATCATTGATGAATACAGTATGTTAGGGAGAGCAATGCTTGCCAACGTTGACCTCCGTTTTGGGACATATTTGCAACCAATGAATCATTTGGAGGAGTTTCCATTATACTTGTTGGTGATATCGCCGGTTGCCTCCTCAGATTTGATAGTCCTTTATATTCAAATAAAGGAAGTTATATGCAACAATGTGGTACGCTTGCGTGATTCATCTTTGACAAATGTATTCGACTATCATACATATTTCGACAAGCAGGGGAAGATCAGGCATCTTTAAGAGAAGCTTTACACCGACTTAGTGATGGTACCTCCACTATTGAGGATTGGCATATGTTCAAAACTCGAGAATTTTCAACTCTAACTATTGAAGAGATGAACAGCTTTAGATACGCTCTTCGTTTGTTTCCTACAAAGCGGGTCGCTAATGAGTATAATCGGAAAGGTTGATTCAACTTGGAAGACCAATTGCACGAATATTTTCAAAAACAATTGTGAAACTGCTACAAAAGTCGAGTCGGATCAAGCAAAAGGTTTGGAGAAATTTCTTTGTATATCCGTTGGAGCACGTGTTATGCTTCGTGCTAATCTTGCCACACATAATGGACTTGTTAATGGAGCAATGGGCACTGTTGTAGATATTGTTTATGCGATTAATCAGTAAGTCACCGTTTGATTCACCTCTTACTATTATGGTGGACTTTGATAATTATCGTGGCACTAGTTTTCGTGAGGGTGACAACATAATTCCTATTCCGCCAATAACATCAAATTGGAAGGCATCAAATGGAACCTCTTGTCGTGAACACAAATACCAATTATTTTGTGTTGGGCAATTACAATACATAAAAGTCAAGGACTAACTCTTGACAAAGCGTTGGTAGATATTGGTGAGAAGGAAAGCCTTGGTCTAACTTTTGTTGCTCTATCACGGACGAGAAGGTTACAAGATTTAGCATTTAACCCAATGTTTACTTATGAAAGACTACAAAAATTGGTAAATGTGATGGTGCGAAAGGGAGACGACAAGAGGAGGAACGCTATGCATAACATACAAATTTGTAATGACCGATTTTAACTTAGTATGTCTACACAAATATAGAGTTTATGCCTATTTTGTGATATTACGTCAAATACTCAATCTTGATATTTAATATTTGTTTTCCTCTCGTGTTGATATTTAATATTTTGTGATAGAGCGAGTTGATTGACACTCGTGTATTCAATTTTGAGCGCCGATTAAGTTTTTCTTCATTCCTATTGTTTTTGAATTTTTTATTAACATTATTTTTGTTGTCAAATTTTGTATTTTACAATAGAGCCTACTTGGTCGGATCCCATGCGAAGCGGTATACTAGTATTAATATAAATGAAAAAGTAAGCGAGAATCTGAAAAACTGCCTTTTATTGTTTCTCAAAATGTTGCCAGTGAAATGATTATTTTATAATCACTTTTAAAAAATTTGTCAAACGCCTAAATCAACTTTTGATTATTTGCGAATCAGAAGTTGGGCTTCAAAATCAATTCCAAACGGAGCCTTGATCATTAGAATAATCCATATAAATTATAATGTAAGAATTGAGAGAGAATTAAAGTATAAAATGAGGAAATTATAGAGATTGACAATAAGCGGAAAATTTTATGGATCTCATTGGAGAACTTTAGAGTATTTATGAAAATATAAATAATTGGAGATTGAGATATAAGACTTTAGAGATTTGATTGGTGTAGATAAATTGAAATTGAAGTCGGTATTTAGAGAACAAAATTCGGATATGTAATGAAAAAATAATAATTTAAAATTTGAATTCAAAATTCAAATTGAGCGAGCGAGTGGGCTATCCGAATGAGCCAACCCGTCAAACCTGCGAGCATAGGCATCTGGGCCCAGTTTGACCCAAATTGGAGCTCTGAGTCCCTGCTTGTCTTTGGGGGGACCAAGCCCTGGCTTTTACTAGGTGGCATGCGAGTTTGGCAAGCTGCCCCGACTCAATTGCCACCCTTAAATGAACTAAATCGGTGGTGGAGTGAGTGGCCGTTGAAGAAGACGTTGATTTTCCAATTTAGAAACTTTGGGCTTTTAATGTTTAATTATGTGGTGAATGACGATGAAAAGGTGAAAATGCAAGTGAAGAACTAAAGGTCTTCCAACTTGGACACAGACAAATTAATGTATTAAGTGTATGTTTGTGTGTGTTTATAAATACTTATAAGTTAGTCAAACATCATTTTAATCCATACATTTTGGAGAACCTATAATTTTTATCCACTTTTTATCTACACATTTCATAGAGCCCACTGCTTATAATTTACAAAAATCTTTACTAAACATGCTTTTGAGACTTCGAGATTAAGAAAATAAAACTTAAAATATTAAAAATCGTAGATTGACCCAATCGACCAGGAGTACCTCAACATCCAAGCCAACATGAAGATTATGAAAGGAAGAACATTGTACAATGCTGTTGAAAACAACCAAATTAAGCATCAATATAACCAGACTACACAGACCACAGTATCCTAGTATTTATCCTAATAAGCCAAGTAATACTATCTTGTAGAGGATGGAGCCCTGAGACATGAACACTGTCCAGTGTTTGCTCTACTGAAGCGTGGAAGGCCACCTTGCCTTTTCTTTAGGGAAGAAAAACTCTTGAGTTGGATACGGATAAAAGGAACTATAGATCATGATTGTGTTTCATATCTCAAGTTGACATTTCAAAATGGAACGCCAAGCATCATAGCACATTAAGTTCAATCGAACAATTCCATCCGACTAATACTCAAAACGAGTAAACAAATTTCAAAATTGATGTTCTCAAATGACTCACCGTCTCTCCTAATGTTGATGATTTTGAGCAAAATGGAAGTCCTAATTGTTCATGTACTTTCTTCAACAATGGACAAGATAAGATTGAAGAATTTTTGGGGTTTTGAACTAGGGTGCTTGAATAGGTGGTCTTAATTATGGTTAAAATCACGTACACACCTACTTAAGGCCATTAACGAGTATTCGTACTTGTATAATTTAATTTTCGGCAAATCAAATTGGAGTTTTTGTTAGAATGTATAGAAAATGAACCTTCAAATGGATATAAAGCTTCTGCACAGCAACCACTGCATTGACACAATCCAATACTACGAACATGACATCAAGTCACTTTTCCGATGTAAATTTCAGTCCTTCCAAATTTGCCAAGCATTGCCCAGTAGAAGCCCCCTAAACTAATTTCGACATCGCCACCACCATTTCCCCCTCACCGTTGCAAATTTTAAAGATTAATCACTTTTGAAGTGAAAGGATGATGGATGACAACAATCAACCTGCTTGAGATTGTACTAGGCAGATGTGCTTGTTTGATAAAAAAATTTGTAAATTATAAACAGGGAATTATACAAATGTGTAGGTAAAAATAATATTTGACCAACTTATAAGTACTTGTATTGTATGCACTATGCAATCCCCAACAAGCTAACCAAAATGGTCCTGCAAACAAAGATCTTGAAAAGAAAAGGAAAACTCAATTGGGAATAGGGTTCAATAGCTTTGAAATGAAATTCAAGTCTCAAAATGCTCAATCTTAATTCAATATAAATAATTAATTTCTCTGAGTCAGACCAAATCATAGCAACTTTCTAACCCACAAAAGAAATGACAGGCAACCAGATACAGAAACAGTCAATCAGAGATGTTGAGCAAGACACAAACAGCACTGTACATAAATTACATTATCAAATATCTCCAACCACTTTGCATGTAAAGTCAATCCTTTATCAACATATAACCCCTTCCAATGTTTTTCAAAGTATTCCCTAGATTGTGCTATTGAAAAAGGTTAGTCACCATCCACCACCAACGTTGTTGCAAAAAGAATCCTTCAACAAAACAAAACAATTATGCATCATTCCGAGGACAATAGAATGTCTGTACGCTGCTCCTTGTATTGTTTAAGAGGAATTAATCAACCACGAAGCTTGTGCTTTATGGCTGTATCCAGGAGAGCAGCAATTTAAGAAGCAGAAGTAGTTGAACACAGTTCTTTAATATCAAGAAGCTGCATTCCTCTTTTCTTCAAGTACTGCACCCTCTCTAAGTGCAATTTGTGCCTCATTCTCCTTCCCTAAAGCAAAAAGAGAAGCAGCTTGCAAGTAAGATGCTATATGCCATACAGGAGAAATAACTTGTGCTTGTACTGCATCATTAAGGGCCTCCTGTGGCTGTGGCATATCGCTCATGAGGTATGACAAACTGCGGCGAGCAAAAACAGTTGGGGAGATCATAGTACCAACTTCAATAAACTGCAGTAAAATAGTTATAGGAGAACGTTACTTATTAGACTGCTGAAAATCATCAAGTATACAAGAGTTGACAGGACAACAGCAGTACAACAGTGGAATAAACCAAAAAAGTCAGATCAAACAATGATTTTCATAATTTTATTGGGTTCACCCTTCAGAAGTGTGTACGCATTAATTTACATGCAGGTAATTTTTTTCCTTACTTGCTTGTAACATTCAATCGCGACCCCAAAATCTTTATGCCGGAAAGCTACATCACCCTTTTTCTTGGAGTTCAAAGTTTCCTGCATTTGATTTGTCCACATCTGGAATGAAAGCTGCATACGGTAAAAAAGAATTGTGTAAAGACCATATAGCACACTCTTGTTGAAACACATCGGCATTACTCATACAGTATAAAATGCATTTTAGCAACCATCATCCACAAGTGACCATGTGATGAGGGAATAGGGTTAGAGTGTGTGTGTGTGTGAGAGAGAGAGAGAGAGATGGTGGTTGTATCGGAAGTGGAAAAATGGCTTTTAAGCAGAAACAAACCTCTGTTGCCGCTCCCTCATCATCTTTGTACCCACGTTTTTCTAATATCTCGTGTATGGCAGTCAAATCCATTCTTAAGCACGCTTCACCAAGTGCAGATAGAGACATAACTTCACTACCATGAGGAATGCCCATCAATACATGGGAAGGAACCTGCAAGATGAAATATGGTCAATACACTTTAATACACTACACCACTATCATAGGAATCACACAAATTAAAGTGGCCATAATTCAACCACAGACCAGTATTTTACCTTCCAATTTCCGATACCTGCAACTATGACATTCATACGGACATAAGAAGACTATATATGCACCCACAAATAGTCACCGACAAAATTGATTGTGTACAACATTCAATTATCATCTTATTCAATAAACGCTCTAATATCTGCTGTCTTGTATCTTTTCTATTAGACAGCTTGATTTACTCTCGAGAAGTATGTCTACAACGAGGCTAACTACTATATATCTATCAATAATTGCAAGGTTTAGCAATTGGCAAAGATTACATCAGTTGAACCAGCTTGTGCAACTGAAACAAACATTAGGATATTCCATAATTCGAGATAGGCAAACAATTGACAATTCAATTGTTCTTGAACTGGTGGCTTCAAAGTCAAAGGATTACCTCTCAAGAATTATCCTCTGCTCTCCAGTTATTCTATATTCAAAACTAAAGTTCCTGATAAATACGGTTTGAGTTGTACAATCTTCCTTGTACTAGTTTAAATAGATCTGGTTGTCAGTCCCTTCATATCAGACTAAATATTCTCATCAATTGCACCTCACTTTTCCTCTCTAGTAGGTGTCAGAATTTTTCTACTTCCCCTCACTGAATATTTTCAATTGTTCCTTCCAGAACTATATATACTAAAATAATGTTTGCTAATTCAAAATCCAAATACATAGCTCCCACCTTATCCTCATTTTCCTTGCTCGAACCTAAAGACATTCCACATGTAGTAGAAAGTGAGGAAAAAATACATGATTTCAGCTAGTTCCTGAAATGTGATATCCACAGGACTCAAAATGCCAAGGCTCGTAGACCTGTGAGACATTAAACATGACTTCAAGGCCATTGCCCCTTTCAACAACCAAATCAAATGGAAATGGTATACTCTAGGGGATGCAAAGAATATTTGAAACTACTCCTCAAGCTAGAGTATTCAATTTGAGATAGGAAAGTGTTACATCCTTGATAAGCTATTGATGCACCTTCAACAAATAGATTCAAAGATCCAAGGCCAATGAGAAACTAAAAGAAGAGATGCAAATTCAATTGCAAAGGAATTTTTCTAGGCAGAGACTGATAAACCGAAAAAAGTTAATAAATACTTCAGGGAAAAAAGTATAATAAAAACTCCAGTCATACATAGATTTCCATTATCAAACACAAATTCAACAGTGAAAATGTATGCCAAGAAAATAACTACTGATCATACAGCAAAGATCGAAGTGGATTTCCCTTAATCTCAACAGCTTAAAAAAATAAACTTATTGACTTAGCTTTGTTGAAGCTAATTCGTAGTGAATCTCCACAACAAATGCAAGGAAACTGTAAAAAATAAAAAGAAACATACACTAGACGAGGCCTGTTATTTGTGGTGTTGTAGCCACTTAAGACACAATCTTAGCAAGTAGAATCCAATAAAACAGTTGAGGGTTTTCAATTTTAGATAACAAACTCTGCAGACGAAGATTGCAATCTTTGCAGACGACGTACAAATGCAAAATAATAAATTCTTAGAAACAATTCAAATCCAAAAAGCTACAGGTTCAGAAAAAAAAAAAAAAAAAACCAACCTCGGTTTCCTTCTGAAGGGGAATCAAAGCAGCAACTAATGATTTTGGATTTGGCCTCTCACGGGGTTCATATTGCAAACACCTTGATGCTAGACGTACTAACTCAGTTCCATCATTTGAAAATTGACCTTCCAAGCAAGAATCAGTTAGCATCTGAAGGTTCCGATCCTTTATCAGATCAAGGGCCTGACACAGATTGAATAGAATATAAGATGCCAACGGCGTGTTATTACATAATTAACGTACAAATACATCGCAAAGCTACTCGGAACCTTGAAAGAGAATGCTAACACGCACGCACGCACGCACGCACAAGTGGAAAAAAAAAGTCAAACTAATAAATCAAATTCATGAGCAAAATTCATGCATAATCCAACAGATCTGTCATGACTTGATTTACAGACAAAATTTGACAAGAAAAGGAGAGGATATACTGTGGTAAAATACATATCGTGGTGCCTAGATGTCGACGGATGAGATCTTCACAATAAACATACTTTATTTAACTCTTTTAGAATGATTAGTTCAAATGATTTAATTGATTGTGTGACAGGCTTCCCAGTCTATCTCTAAAGAACTGAACGGAACTTGACATGCCTCCACATCTCATTACAAGATAAAGGGAGAAAGGACGCTTGGTGCTGACAAATCAATCAAGTATGAATATGAGCAAAGTAATCTCCTCAAGATCTACTCATCTTACGTCATCCAAGATGCTTAAAGTAAAAATTATCACACTTGGAATCTACAATTAGCTTCTTAACACGGCTCTTATCATTGTAGAAAGGGTACCTAGGTTACATTGTGACACACCAGTATCTATTTCGATTCTTTTGTGTATAATCGATAATTTCCACTGTCACAGAGGAGGAAAATAGGAGTAGGACCTCGGGAGAGAGGGGGAAGCAGTAGAGGGCGTTATTGGCATGTTTCGTAGCATGGATTAGCCAGTAGGGTACTATAAATAAGAAAAAGAAGTTAAATTTTGGTTTATTGTAATGTACAAATTAATAATTCTTACAGATTATGAAATATAGGCACAAGGATGCAGTACAGATGCTCTTGTCGTACATGGATATGTGGCATCGACTGGAAATGGTAAAAAAACAATTCTTGAAGAAATTATATGAATAGGAGATTGCAATATATGGGTGGAACAGTGAGTTCATGGAAAAAAGGGAACAGTGAGTTCATGAAAAAAAGGTTAGTAGTCAAAAGGGTAGCAGACGATTGGTGGGTGTCTCCCCGCATAAACTGATGAAAGGACCTTAAATCTATATTCAGGTGATAACTATCTCAAGTATAAAATAGTAACTTGTCAAGAATTACTTCATGTCTCGGTGCATTGCAACTAATTATCTTTTGGAAACTACTTTCTATAATAGTTTTGCTGAGCCAGTAACCTACAATGTAATTAGTTGGAACATCTGGTATTTCAAAAATCATATTATGTTGTCAAACTTAGCATCAACAGACTTACGTGGCTTGGAGGAATGTGTTTTCCACTGAGAAGGTCAAGCAAAAGTGTGCCAAAGCTGTACGTCACACTTTCTGGACTAACTCTTCCTACAAAATTAAAAACTCAACACAAATCAGTTCTCAGAAAGTAAGTGTCAATGTGGGTTTACATAGAATACAGGAAAAATTAATCAACATCCATAACCAAATAGGCAAACATATTAAGACAAAATAGACACCAAGTCGGCGTATAACACATACAACGTAGTGAATCAAAAATTGGACTATAATAATCGGATAATACATTAAAGATCTGAATTGCCTAGCTGTCAAATCATCTATCTATACAGTGCATTGAAATAAAAAGAAAGAAAAGAGAAAATAAAAGGCTAAAATGGAACCCAAAAAGAAGATACTGAAGTATTTAAAATACATTATGAAACACCAAGGGAAACTTGGATCATGCTCCAAAAGGACACGAGAAATGCTCTATAAGCTTCTACAAGATTTTTTGAGAGAAACTTAGAATTTCAGAAGCTTCAACTGCCTTTATACACGGCCATTGAGGCAACCATTGATCTATATAGATTTTCAACATCCACGGTATACATCCTAGTGGTCGGCTAATAAACATCTGGCATGCCATAGGGAAAAAATTCCCCAGTTTAAGCAACTTCTTCCTTTAAATTTTAATAGTCAACATATTTAAATAGAACTCTCTCCAGAAGCAAATGTGATTAATCAATTTGCTAAACCATGCCATTCCACTATCATTAGCTTAATAATTCACTTCTAAAGCATCTTTACTTGAATATAAGAGTTCTTCATATCCCAGAGTCATAACTATATGCTTTGATCTGAGAACTCTTTGCTTAAAAACTTTCAGATTTCATCCAAATCCCAAGGTATATCAGAGTTCTTAATTTTATTTCTCTTTACCAATATAAGAACATCGTACTACCATTAAGTATTACTACCCAGTTAACATAATGATTGAAATAGTTCCTCGGAAAAAGTTAACCATTTTGCCCCCCACAAATTATTGGTGCATTAACCTTTGAACTTTCAACGACTTCACTTTCCACCATTAATTTTCAACCAACCCACTCAATTAGTTTTACTAAGTCAATACCAGGATCCATCGTGTATATCTCACTGATATTTAGATTCCCCAATTCATACTCATAATACAACTGATTGAGATCACAGCACCCCACCCCCACCCCACCCCCACCCCCAGCCCCACCCCAGGAGAAACAAAAAGAGAACTTCACATCATGCTGCTGTCTTGCCAATACGACCTCCATCACAACCACCACATTTCACTACGAACTATTAACAAAACAACTTCTTCTGAAGAGTACCACACGGCTGATTCATGCCTGCCACCAGCCACTTTCAACCATTATGTCACTACTGATCACCACCAAAGATAACCTGAAATGCCAAGCTACACAGAGCACCACTCAAGTGCTCCATCATTGGTACAACCTTCATTGATCTATATCCATATAAACACCACTATAACCAAATTTCCCACCATCACCGTACATCTCACCAAGTTCCCTGAACATACCACTGTACAAGAACACACTCATATTAAAAACAAACCAAGCACGCACGCACGGAGACACCTGATTCACATAAAAATGCACACCCATATTACCAATAGGCATCCGTTATTCCCAAACACATAAGACATAGAAGTGATTGTTGCCATGCATAATGTTAAATACAAATGCCTGATTCTCACTTCCTCATCCTCTCTGCAATTGACAGTGCGCACATACATAAAAAAATGTGTAATTCCAGAAGTGTATTGCATTCCATATGTTGTTGAGCTTTCATAAATTATTATTTCGGGTATATTTGAGTCAGATGAATGGTTGAAATATGCATCATATGGGCAAGTTATGGTGGAAGAAGATTGATCGTGGAAATTCCAGATTAAGGACAGTTATTTGCTGTAGATCACTGTCTTTTAACTTCCATCTGACAAATTATCAATTAGGTGCACTTCGAAAAGCTGAGGTGGTCAACTGTTCCAACCAATTTTTTCAGGGGGCACTTCGTTACTGTGGTAGTGGGAGGAAAGTGGGTATAACAACCCAAAAAGGAGAATTGTTCTTATAAATATGAAAACTTGTTGAAATGTTACAATTTTTGTCTAAATCTTAAAGCAAATATATTTATACCTCACATTTCCCTTGTTACAGTATTGTGACCATCAATACATATATGAATTAAACATAACAACAGTACAACAGAAGATGAAAACTTGGGTCAAAGTACAAGGTATTTCACACTGATGCCATGTCATTATCAATCCTCCTAGCTTGTATCTCCCCCTGCCCCCAACTATCTACTAATTGAAGTAATTTGCCTTCTTGCCAGAACTCAAATTGATCCTTCACTATATAACACCTCTGTCACTTTAGATATGTGAAAGGTGAGGGAATTTTGACTTCCATTATGTGATTGATCAGCATACAAAAAAACAGTATATAATAAAAGTTAAGCCCAAACTTACTTATAGGCCAAATACAGGTCATTCTTTGATTTCTTTTTTTTTTTTTTTTTCCCCTGGGAGTACTATAATATGGTTATCAAGAAACAGTGGTTTTTGCTTGGGATATTAAGTTGCAGTAACCAAGCTTCTCCCAGACTACAAAAGTCTATTATCATTTTATTTTCAGGTATCACACTTGTAGCAATCAGCGAAATCTCCATTATTTGCGGACAAAAACCAAACAGTGAGAAAGCTAATAAATGCTGCAACTAAAAATTAGTGTTAAAATAATATATGAAGATAATCTGATACAAAATCTCCCGTGATTTGTTCCAAGTGTACACCACGGCTTATACTTTAAATTGCATTGAGTTCATAATCTCGTTAGGTGAGCAAGAATCCCAGATGTATTATAACTGATTTTAACACATAATAAATGTGAGTGAAGAACTCATCATAAAAAAAAAAATTTGACAGCTGAGCACGTCGTATACAAAACTGCTATCATGTATTATTTGACTCCAAATAATATAAGTGATAGACATCTTATCAAAACCCGATGGCAGGAAAAGTTCCATAATGGGACACGTTGATCTCGAAAGATGATCCAAGTCATGAATATCACCACTGCCAATTAAAGCTAATTTGGAATGTGACACTAATTTCTAGAGTGAGATTATACCAGTCCTTAGGTACTCCGGTGGAGTAAATGCCAAGTTCGTGCTGTAGCTTTTTCCATCTCTACTGTTCTTCATCAAACCAAAGCATGACAATCTGGGATTACTATCCTGTGACCAAAAAGAAAAACACGAGAAGTATAAAATTTGCACTAAGATTTTGTGAATAAACACTTCCAATAATGCAACTGCAAGGAGAAAAGAAATAATTATGATCAACATAATTTCATACTTACATCATCAAAGACTATTCTGTACGCATTGAGATCGTGATATAGTGCACGTCCTTTGCTTGTACAATATTCTAGGGCTTGTGCAATATATAAAGCCACCCTTAACCGCATTGCCCACTTCATAGGTTGTGTCTCCCCTGAATCGAAGATGAAAATGAAACATAATAACAACAAATAGAAGAATGACCCAAGTACAAGAAAAAGTTAAAACCTCAAGTAAAACTGTGAAGAACAAAACCCCAAATTGTAACACACAGATATTTACTCCAACATCTATGCCTATATGGATTTTCTTCATTTTGTTCACAATCTCGTGTCAGCAGTGAGAGATGAGTTTTGCTAAGATCCGATACAACACAACATCCACCTGCAATCTCACCGTGGTAGTTGTAAAAAGAATTTATTTGATAAAAAAATTTGTAGATTATAAGCAGCGAGGAATACTGTTTACCTAAATTGGCATTAAAATGAGCAGATGCAACAAATTAGCCACATTAAATAGTAGCATATGTCCATATAATTAAAAAAATGAAAAGAAATATAAAAGTAATGGTCAGCACAAACATTGCTTTTCGTGTAGGACATACAAGAGTAAGCGATGTAGGAAAGTATCATTAGATGCAGATGGTCACTATTATAGCCAGATTAGTGAGATACACTTGCATTATTTAATTGTTTAGATTGGTGACTAACTTAGAGCTTTCAGAGAAAAGTGAGAGACTATAAGTTTGCTCCCACTTTTTATATAGGATAGATGAAGAACGACTGCATTACATCTGCAGACGGCAAAGGCCATACCAGCATCACTAAGATAATAGCATTTTTCAATCTCCAAGACACCAGCCGCTAAATGGTTGGTGAAAAGAGAATCACTTATATTTCAACAAAATATATAGAAGAAAAGAGCCTATATCCAGCACAGAACAAATCACTTGAGAAATAGAAATGAAGCAACCTTCATAATTATTTTACATATAAAATAACACCCGTGCAATAGAGTTTAACAAAAATTAAATTGGAATGACTGTAAAAAGATTGCATGTAATGTACTCACAGTGAAATAGATGCTTTGCAAGTGTCTCGTTGGGCATGAATTCTGCAATAAGTAACCTCTCATCACCTTCACCGCAGCAGCCGATCAAATTCGCCAATCTGTTGCTCCGAAGTTGACCAACGGCTCTTGCTTCTTCCTATAGTTTCAATAAGAAATGGTCAATCATAATCTGAGCAATTAAGTAAACTACGTCGTTTAAAAAACTAAAAGAACGTTGTAATACAAAATAACATTAAGCTCTAGGTAAGTCGTCATTACCCCGAACCTCTAATATGGAGAAAATAAAATCACAAATTCAGCTAATAAATAAAGCTGACTATATTCCATAAAATAATAACTTCAAAAATCGAGGTGAACAAGAAACTAGACATAGAAGTCAAAACGCAAAGGGTTAACAAGGCTCCATCGACTAAATTGGGCAATCGGCAGTAGTTAATAAACAAAGAGATTCATTAAAATGGCATGCAATGCAAGAAATAGAACATTCAAGAAAAGCCACTTACCAAGAACTGCCGGGCATCAGGCCAAGCAGACCTGTTAAATCGTTTGACAGCAATCCTCTTCTGATTCTCCAATTTCCCCTTATAAACGACATTAGGGGCTTTCTCCCCATGCTCTGAAACGATGTTCTCTACTGCAAAGCCAGATGTAGCAACCCTCAGTTGTTCAACGGAGTATTCACGAAATGTAGGCAAATCGCTAACTTCACCTTTTTCCTCATTTTCTGCCAAATAGATGTAGATACTGTCAAAATAAACTTTTTGATAGCACAAGAGGGAAGAGGGAACTGTATACAGCAAAAGGGAAGTGGGAAGATTTTTGACACACCAGTATTACGCGCCTCATGAACTGGTCCATTTTGCTCTGAGAGACAACAACACGAGGTGAGTTTTGAAAACTCGCAGCCCATCCCAAGACCACCAATTAGAAGCAAACACAAGTGAGCCTTCAAAATTCCAAGATGCCAAAAAAATGACAATTTCTTTAGCACACACCTCTCAGTAAATGTTTAACAAAACAAAAGCTTGTGCAATTATCCAAAAAAAATTAAAAATTGTACAAGATTAAAATACTCTTAAATATTCAAGGTTAACAGCTGATAGTAATGCACTAACGGGGTAGCACGTGAACGCTCACTCCAGTACACATACGTATATCCACAATGTATATACCCATTCATGTATATGTTTCATGTTTGTCCATGCATATTTGTAATTGGTAACAGATTGAAAGTTCCAATAATTACGTCGTAACTGTCAACCACTTGTCATAAAAAGTTCCACAAGTTGGCATCTTTTCATTAATTCGTGAACACAGCACAAACTTGCTGTGCCAAACACGAATTTTTCAAATCTAAAACCCTAAGAAGCTAAAATGGAAAGTGGTAAACTAGTTTGGACAAACATTTAATTGTAAGAAAAAGGCACAAGTAAGCAACATAAACACTCTCGTGTTACATTTGCAGTCTGAATGATGTACAGAAATAAAGCTCAATTTTTAATGTTCAATCTCAATTCACGAGTCAGCCTAATAAGGCAGTGGTAAATTAAATTATGAGAAAATTACTTTTAGCAAATATTCAAATCTGGGTCAATTCTGAAACACAAATATCATCACTTTCTGAATCCCAGAGATACCAACTTTATGCACCCCGTCCCGTAAAAGCTTCCTTTTCGCCTGAGTCAACACAGTAATTCACCTGACCAGGATAAGCATATTCAGTCAACCAAAACCATCACTCAAAACCCATAATCCAACATTCAACACCAACCCATTACTCAATAAACAGAGAATCAATTAAAACTCATTTCACAACATGGAAAGTAAAAAAGAAAAAAACCCAAATTCCAGAAATGAAAAATCAACAAAACCCATATCAATGTTACAGCGACAATAAATGAACCATAAAAGATCTTCATGATTACCGATTTGGTCAAAGCACAAAGTGAAAGACTTCGATGATACGTTTGTTTGGGTAATTATTTTTGTATGGAAAGTTATCTGTATAGGTGGTAGCTGAAGACAGTCTAAAAAGATAGATCAGAAAGATAGAGAAAAATGATTCAGGGGTATATATGTATAGACAGGTGTGTTTAAAATGGATATATAGATACAGATGTATTTCTGTAGATCCCTTCAGTTTGTGCAGCCTCTGGGGTATACTTTTCCTTTTTTTCTGTGTTTCCACCGACCTAATATCCAATTTTTTAAATTTTTTATGTCCATGAACGTTGTAAATATCCATTTATCATTGCATTTGTTAGTGTTGATAAATAGTACTTGTATACCGCTTTTTTTGCGGTGAAATTCGACTATAAGTCCTATTATGATAATAGATTAAAGCGGTGAACAGATTTTGGAGATCCGTTTAAAAAGATGATTGAATACCAAATTTTGGAAAAGATGGAATTGAAGACGTAGTGACACACAGACGTGCTTTTTTTTTTATAGCGAAGAAAACTCTCTAACAGTCGTGATTATTTAAATAAATAATAATTATCTTTTTGAAAAGAAAGTCTAAACTTATTTACGAGAAAATAAACTTTTAAATATAGTTCATTATGTTCTTGGTGCGCTTAATTAATTACGCAATTTGTAATAAATATTTTTCATGTCTCTTTCCTCAATGTGAATGAGGATTTTAAGTTGAGACTTCTATAAAATTTTCTACATTTTTTTAGTTTTTTTCTATGGAGTGAAGGGGAAAATTTATATTTTTTAATTAGAAAATCATTTTGTTTGACTACTTCATGTGAAATTATGATATAATTACAATGGAAATTATATGTTGCCCTAATAGGGCAACTGTCCGACTGATGGGCCACTCCCTGTGTCAGTTGGACAACTGCCCGATTCGAACAACATATAATTGCTCATAATTACAATGTAGATTATGTGCTATTGGATCTTTTATCAATTTATACGTTCTTTTGGCAAAATAAAAATAAAAAAATAAAATTCTCATGACGCTTATGAAAATTCACTTACATAGATTTTCAGGTTTATGATAATTCACTTACATAGTTTTTCATTCATGGATTAACATCTTAAAAAGTGAGTAATTTGTAATTTTTTAGATAAATATCCAATTTTGTCGCTTTCTTGTGACAAAATTTATTAAATATTAAAATTAAGGCAATATTGTTACTTTAACTAAAAATTCTATAGACATTCCACAATGACTTGTCTTTGGATAATTTGTTCAATTAACTTGTTGCAATTGGTTACGTATTGGTTTACTTGAATATATATTATTAAATGAAATAGTGTTTAGTAAATAATTGGTAATTCATGTTTCACAACTCTAAGTAATCTATATTTCATGAATGAGTGCAATGCAATTCCACTTTTTTGTAGAGGTCCAAAATTTGTTCAATATCTTGGATAGACAAAAAAAAATTGAATTTTACTTATTGAATCATATTATATTTGAACACCTGTAAATACCACACTCTTATGCCAAATTTATCACACTTTTGTGTTACAACTACATGGTATTCTCTCTATAAGCTTATAATATATTGGGCAATAAAAATGTGTTCTTTTAGTAGTACTTTGAGTTCTTTTTATAGTGCAAGAAGATTTAAAGACAAGTCAATAAAGTAGCTATTGTAACGATGATTGATGACTTCCAATCTTGCAAATGACTTAAATATCTTTAATAAGAGCGAAATATGTCATGATCGGTTACGAGTCTATTTTTAAAATTCGTTGTAAATTTACTAACACATACCACAATCATGACAATGACAAAATCTCATATAATATATAACACACGAGAGTGGAAGATCAATGTAACTATGTGTTGCAATGTGAGAATTAAAGTTCTATATTTATTATAATTTAAATTTCTATCAAGAGATAAAATAATTCTACCTAATTACATGACATTTTGAGTTCAAACGCCAATTGTAAAAATATAATCTAAACAAATTTTTCACTATGGATGAGACTAACCAAATAACAAAAGCAATTCATTTATTGAATCCCAAATTTATATACACGAAAGGGGTATTGAAACACTTGAGATATTTCAAATGAATTATCAATGCTCATATTAGGGTCGGCCAGTGTGTCATGCCAATCCCAAAATGAACATCAAAGAATGTGATTAGTGATACAAATTAAAAAAGTTGCGCATTTTAGAGAAGTATAGGCTTGATAAAATAAATAAATATATAGAAATTTATAGAAAAATCACAAGTCTAAATTGTTTTAAATAGAATGTTGTACGAAATTGTAAAACTTTTGTAAAGTCTTAATTTTATGATACTATATTTAAAGTATTCAAATATTTTGAAAAAAAAAATGATTATAGAGAGTCTGTAAATTTAAATCAATACATGTCATTCGTTATAAAGAGATTGAACTATAAATAAATAAATATGATTAAACTAAAACAATTTTTTCTTCCATTACAATCTCGCCTACACCCAAAATACCAATATTATACAAGTATGTCTATTATTAGACAGCTTTATTGTTCAATAGAAAGTCAACAATGAAACTTGGGGACTCCCCAAGCCACAACGAATCACATGTACAAAGACTAACATGCTTTGTTAAGCATGAGTCACATAATTTTCTTTGTGCCACATAAAATAAACAACTAGACAAGGAAAAGTAACTAAGAAAGTTCGACATTTGAGTAAAGAACTCCTTTAGTAATGCATGGAGGAAGTATGTTCAATAGAAGTGATTGTGGACTTCAACTTTTGTACAAAATCTAAAATGGGCCCCCTGGTAGTAAGCAAGCTGCCCAAACCGGCCTATCAATAGAAGTGATTGTAAAATCATGGTAGTAAGCAAGCTGCAAACCTTCCAAGATGGTTGTGCATTCTACTAAGAATAGGGACACACTCCCACCAAACACATTAGAGAAAGTTGCGACAACATCTCCATTATAGTTACAACACGCCTCTATTTTATTTTGAGGCATTCCTAAATTGGTTTGAGTTATCTTTGTCCCTCTTAACATTTCAATCACTTTTACCATGTATGTAGCTTGCATTGCTTGAAATTCGTGTAAATATATTGCTACCTCACGCACAATCATTCCTAGAGGGTGTTTGCTATGATTACCAAAAACCAAGTTATTGCAATGTCTCCAACAATTTCATGCTACCACGGAAAGAAACACCCTCATCTCTACAATTGTTAGTTGTTCATGCATTTGTAGAAAGATTTGGGGTAGTCTTGTGATATTTCGATCCTTATGCGAATTTCATAAATTGAGCTACAAATTGTAGTGTGCATTCAAAATCTATAAAAAATTTATGAAACTAGTTGTTAACTTAAAATTCAATAATAAAACGGCAAACAAAACGTATTATATAAAATATTTATATTATAATCAAATAAAAACGTCGAAAACGTTCCAAAAGGGGAAAAATAGTAAAAGTTCAAAGTGCTAAAAAAATAGTACGACTCAAATGTTTAGACTCGGGTGTGGTATATGATTATTGTTCAATGATTGGAATAAAGAATAATACCAAAACATTTCAACCATCTTACAATTAAAGTCAATATAAGAATTTAAAGTGCTATGTGTCTTGTATTTATAAGATTTTGTTGGTATATATCAAAAGAAAATTTTAAAATAATTCTCATATGATAGATTAGCATCTTTGTAATTTTAAATCAGTGTTCTTGCTTTGTTCGTGTTGCTTATATATTAAATTATGGTAGACTTTAAAAAAATACCAGAAACTCAAGTTATCAAAATGCAAAGGCAAAAAAAAAAAACAGAAAAAGAAGCATTTCTTTAATAAACTTTAAAGTATTTTTGCGTATCAATTATAAATAACAATATCTTAAATCTAAGTCTTGATAACTTGTACAAAACAAAACTAATTATATAACTATTGTGAATCAATTATCTAACATAAAATTGAAAATAATAAATGTGAGAGCACCTGTAGTTGCTCAAATTGAAAATCTCTAACCCGCCTTTGCCTAGAACTTTTAATAGTCCCAGGACAAAGCTCCAACAAAATAATCGATGATCCAAGTGATAAAAATCCTTGTGATAAAGGTGGGAGCGCCTGTAAATTGCCCTCCAACGATGAAATGCCACTATCCTAGAGATCGACTATTCTCTTAGGATTTTCTCTAGAGTTTTAATTTTCGTTGATGCCAATCCACTATATATGATATAGACAATTTTTGACACTTTCTATTGCTCAACAATGATGATGATTATGTTCTCGTCGTGGATGATTCCATAATCAACAAACATATTCGAGAAGCAAGGGTTGGATTATTTGGGAAAATTATCGCAAGGAAACCTTAGACCGTGAGGTCTTTAAACAGACAATACGACAACTTTGGAAATTGGATTGTAATATGAGGACCAAATTTTAAAGAGGGCGATGTTTTCTTGATTGAATTTGACATAGATGAGGATTGTTGGAAGGTAATTCTTACACAACCATGAAATTTTAATAGGATGTTAATTGTTTTCTCTCCAGCAGATAATACTACAACTTTGTCAAATTCAATATCTCGGTTAGTTCCTTTTCGGGTTCAAGTCTATAATTTAACGGTGATTTATATGCAAAAGGATATGGAATAACTTATCAGAAATGATACATGGAGTTTTTTAGATGTCGATTGTGATTGTCAGAGTTCGTGCTGGGAATTTATTTTCGAATCAAAGTAGAAATTGATATAACAAAAGTATTGAATATTACCTTTATGACTAGATGGAAAGACTACGAGGCTAAAACTGAAGTACAACAAACTTCATGCCTTTTGTTTTTTGATGTGGTATTTTAGACAATTCATTCTATGAATGCGTAGTAAATGTATTGCAAGTTCTTTGAACAATAAACAACCTACGATCCCCTCGAAGGAGAATGATGGATCCTTACAAGAAAATAGCAAATCTAACCTACGGCAAGGAAACACTATCTCTGAATACGGTCCTTAAATACCCAGCTATCCCCCACGATATCAGAGCCACGTGGTATGGGAGCGAGGGTGATGACCTAGTGATTTAGATCAGATTTGATTATAGTATTGAGAAAGCTTTTCGATACACCAAAATTGACCAAAAGAGCAATGAAAATTTACCATTCATGCAATGGAAGATGCAAACAAGAGTTGGTAGTGTGAGGAGCAGTTAGTCCCACAGAAACCAAATTATTAAGATTTTTTAAATATTTGTTTTCCTTTCTTTGTTTTAGATTTTTTTTTTTTTGGATTTAATTTTAATTAAATTTAAGGGCATTGTAGTATTTTCGATTAAAACATTGACTTTTTAATAGTCAAATGAACTAATTTGGATGAAAGTGGTGATTTTCTTAACAGAAGGTTGAAATGAGGTTAAGAATGTTAGGATTGAAACGATAGATGTCAATTCTGTAGGGACCCTAAACAATAGGGGAGTATTGTGAAATTCTCATATCGATGCTAGAGTGGATGAAGGGGGGAAATATTGGAGATTTGTTGGTTTTTATGGTAATCCAAATCAATTAGAGAGGCGACATGGTTGGAAGTTGATCCAACGTTTCATGTGGGGGTCTAATTTGTCAACTTTATTCATTAATTTTTTTAATGAGATACTGTCAATATTCAAAAAGAAATTAGGTACTTCAGATTGCACTCATCAATGCACCAATTCCAATTCACTCTCCATGAATGTGACCTTCCACAAGTAGGTTTTATAGACCTCAAATTCACATAAAAGAATACATAAAGAGAAACCAACATAATATAGAGTTTTGTCATAAATATTGAGGTCTTTGTCATTTTTCTATAGTTTAGTAGTTTTAGGTCTTTGTCATTTTTCTCTAGTTTAGTAGTTTTAATTATCTGTAAATTTGTTTTGACTATATAGGAAAATGACTTTGTATCATTGACTTTTACCATGTACCAAACTCAGGGCTGGCCCTGAGATTTGGGGGGCCTTAGGCGAAAATTAAAATGGGGTCCTTTAATATATTGAGATGTTTTTAAATTATAAATTTTTGAGAGACAATTAAAAAATGATTGGAATTTGTGTTAAGATGTGGAGCCTAATATGTTGCGCTACGCAGAGTTGAAGGATGGATCGACCTTCCATGTAAGGTCGTAGTGGGGATGGAAGGGGACGGTGGCCCTCCTCCCGGGGGCTCGGAGGCGGCGCTACTCGAAAGATAAACGGTATTTGTATTATCTTAAGTAAGGGTGTTTTTTGAAATTTTGTCTTAGAATTTCATTATAATTAGAAAACTTTCATTGTGTTATTATATATATGACTAATCTATTGTAAACAAAAATCATCATTTTTTATAAGACTATATAAATTCTTGTGTTCTTTATTCTTTGCCCTTTTATTTATTTTTCAAATCCTAACAATTTGGAAAATCGTTTTTATTCAAGATAAAAATGTCTAAAATGAGGTTTATAGAGAAAATTGCACGGTCTACAATTTAATAACTAGATTAAGATGGATAATATATGTTCGATTTGAATTTATTTTCTATTTAGACTTATTTCATATTTAAATAGGTTTATCTTTATGTTAAAAAAACAAAAACAAAAAACCAAAAAAAAAAAAAATATATTGGGCCAAATTGGGCCAAATTGAGCCCTGCATGGCCGGGGGCCCTAGGCGGTTGCTCTGCCGCTTAGAGGCTGTGGCTTACCATGACCAAACTTCTTCCTGTGTTCTCTTTTTTTTTTTTTAAATATGAATCTGTGTAATTTTATTTTAATTTTTACAACTTCATTTATTTTGATCAGTGACAATCTACTTATTGATTTTTTATTTTTATTTTATGAAATTGGTGATTTTAGACTTTTCCTTTTGAAATAATCCGAGGTCATTATATTGACTATCATGCAATTATTCAACTATGGCAAAGAGTTCAAGAAATTATACGTTCTTAGCGATTTTGTACAAAAGTTGATCAAAACGAAAAAATAACATTGATTCATTTTCTTGCTACTTCTAATGTAGAGACAAATTTTTTATTTATTTTTAATGAATAATGTAAAAATCTGCATGCAGTCGAATTAAAAATAAATAGATGAATAACATATCGATCATATATATATTCAAGAAGATATAATTCATGATATTGATAATAAGGTTATAAAAAGGTCTTCAAAGATCTATAAGGAACAATTACAATCTATCAAAAAATTCTTATAATATTATCAATATATTCATGTTATTGTCTTGTTACAGAAAAAAATAAATAAATTAAGTCATTTCTCGACTGAAATAAAATATTGGCTCTGTTCTTACTTGAAGTTCTATTTTAAAAAGTCAATATTGTTAACAAGAGTACTTGATCAGACTTTACGTTCCTATTGCTCGTTTGAGTTTTTAGACGGATCGAATGACTCGTTTGAGCATTATATCATGATTATAACTTTTTTATTTAAGTAATGTGAAATTTACCTTTTTAACAAATTTATTAGAATCCATTTTTAATTACATGTTTTGAATTTCATAAATATCCCATAAGTTACTGATTATTAGTCTTACCATTATTTAATCCCACACAGAAAGAATGTTTAATAATAAATTTTGAAAAAAAATATCTTAAATAATTATTATAGTAATATTGTAGTGCATGTTTGACAAAGTTTAATATTTTTTTAGTCATTCATATATACTTTTTATTCATATATTTCGTAGAATTTACAATTTACTTATTATGTACACATTCTGTAAGACCAATAATTTATAAATACTTAAAATTTTATCAAACATACACTTAATAAATCGCATCAGACTCGATCCCACATTTTGCTTTATTAATCCAATTAAACTAAATTTCAGCTTCTTATTTATCTAATAAAATTATCTATGCAACATATATTTTAAAAAAATTAATTATGTAAAATCGATTTAAATAACATTTTACACTCTAATCATTTACATACTAATAGATATAATGATACATTTTATCTCATTTTTTAAATACAATTTAATATTTTTAATTTCAACGTATTAAACATGCAATTAGACTTTTACCACAAATTAAATTAACTTTTATCAACAATTGTCTATAGTCTTTGGTAAATGGCTAAATGCATACGAAAATATATATTTCAGACAGGATGGTAGTGGAACGGGACGGGACGGGGCAGTCATTACCATCCCCGTCTGGAGGATTTTTGCGGGGCGGAGCGGGTATAGAAAAATACTTATTTATTACTTTGTTTAATTAATTAAATAAATTTTAATATTTTTTTTATTTTTACATATAATTTAAATTTTAAAATATAAAAATAAAATAAAATAAAAATATTCAGAACGGGACAAGATAGAGACGGGCTCTTTTGCCATCTATAATTTCAGTTTTATTAGCTTTTAGAAAAAAAAATAGAAAAAGAAAAAATGAAAAAAAAATGAAAGCAGTCTGATACGTCATTAGAGCCACCGATTAATTAGCGGAAAAATCGAGAAAATTTTCAAGTTTCTAATATACGCTACTCCACGTCAATCTCACGCAATTGTTTACTTCGTGGAATCCACTTCCAGATCTCAGCCGTCGTTTTGCCTTGTACAGCAAGAAATAAGTCACGGAACGTCACGCGCTCGTGTGCACACTCTTCTACAAGCAAAGATTCGCTTATGCATCGTAATGTTGTACGTTTGAGACAATATTTGCTCCGTGTTCGAGAGTTCATTTGCCGTGACCATTAAGGTACAATAGAGTGAAAAAAAGTCTAGAGCTTTCAACCGCAGAAGATTACCTTCAAAATTACAATTTTAGTATCTTAGATTCACATTACGATTTTCGTAATATTTACCATTTTCAGACCCAAAATCCAATCCAGTTTCCCTGAAACCTAAAAGAAAAAAAATTAAAATATCAATCTTTTGATTATTTTCTCACTCCCAGCTACTCTATACATACATATAGATACACGTATATAGAGAGAGAAAGAGAAGTTGACAAGAAGTCTAAAGTCTTTGCACCAAGGTAAACTCAAAACCCTAGAATTTGCCATATTTCATTTTCTTGAAAATTTTAGACACTCTTCTTTACATTAGTTAATCAAGATAGTTCTTTTGGATATTTATTCAAGCATTTTTTTTTTTTGGGTTTCTTTTGTTGTTGGATATGCGATGTAGTTTGATATTTTATGGTGTAAGATGAGCTACTGAGAATATTTGGATGGGGAAAGGCAGGCCAAGAAAAGTAGAAAAAGGGGTTTTAGGAGGTAATTCAAGTGGGGGTTTACCAAGTGGATGTGGGTCAGTGAATATACCAGCAGGGCCAGTGTTCTATCCAACTGAGGAGGAATTTAAGGACCCTTTAGCGTATATAGACAAGATCAGGCCTGGGGCTGAGCCATACGGGATTTGTAAAATTGTGCCTCCCAAAAGTTGGAAACCTCCTTTTGCATTGGACTTGGATTCATTCAAATTTCCAACAAAAACGCAAGCCATTCACCAATTGCAGGCTCGCTCTGCTTCTTGCGACTCGAAGACTTTTGTATTAGAGTATAACCGGTTCTTGGAGAAGCATTGTGGGAAAAAGGGAAGAAGAGGTTTGTGTTTGAGGGGGAGGAGTTAGACTTGTGTAAGTTGTTTAATGCAGTGAAGAGGTTTGGAGGGTATGATAAGGTCGTTAAAGGGAAGAAGTGGGGGGAGGTTTTTAGATTTGTGCGTCCAGGAGGGAAGATAACGGAGTGTGCAAAGCATGTGTTATGTCAATTGTATTTGGAGCATTTGTATGATTACCAAGAGTATCTTTGTCGATTGAACAGAGGGAAAAAGAAGGGTTGCAAGAGGGGGATTAGTGGTTGCAAGAAATCGGAACCAGAGGTCGACGTTTCTGGCTGCAAGAGAAGGAGAAAGAATAAAGCAGGTGAGAGGGTTGAAACATGTAAACTAGAGGAAGGAGAGCCCAATCAGGTATGTGAACAATGCAGAAGTGGGTTGCATGAAGAAGTGATGTTGTTGTGTGATAGGTGTAATAAGGGTTGGCATATTTACTGTTTGTCACCACCTTTGAAGAAGGTTCCTCCTGGAAACTGGTACTGTTTTGAGTGCTTGAATTCAGAGAAGGATACTTTTGGTTTTGTGCCCGGTAAGCAATTTTCATTGGAAGCTTTCAAGCGTGTGGCCGATCGGGTCAAGAAGAAATGGTTTGGATCAGCATCTATATCACGGGTTCAGCTAGAAAAAAAGTTCTGGGAAATTGTGGAGGGATCTGTTGGCGAGGTGGAAGTCATGTATGGCAGCGACTTGGATACTTCAGTTTATGGTAGTGGATTTCCTCGTGTAACTGATCAGAGACCTTCATCAGTCGAAGATGACATCTGGGATGAGTATTGCTCTAGCCCATGGAATCTCAATAACTTACCCAGGTTACAAGGTTCAATGCTTCGAGCTGTGCATCATGGCATTGCTGGCGTTATGGTGCCCTGGCTTTACATCGGGATGTTGTTCTCTTCATTTTGCTGGCACTTTGAGGACCATTGCTTTTATTCTATGAATTATCTTCACTGGTACGCAGTCTACTGAACCTATTAATTTAGCAAATTTTGTACCATGTTAGTATGATCTTAGTCATTTAGCATCTGATATTATGTCTGTTGAAATGAAAGTGAAGGAGATTTAAACATATAATTATTTTTGTACACATATGGAATTCATTTTGAATCGAGTGGCAAAAGTATTCTGTTTGCTTAAAAACTGAAGGTGAGGAAAGAAATGCCAACTGAATGACGGGTAGAATTGGCTTAGTTGTGCTACTGCAAAACATACATTTTCTGCCACCATGCAAAATTAGAACCTCAAGTTGACATTTTAGTGATTTTGCTTCTTATTTTGATACGACGTAATTTTACTTCTCAGTCACTGAAAACCACACGTCTCTGTAACATATTCAGTTAACTAAAATATTTTTAGGAATGGTATGCATGCATAAAACCATAGTTGCTTTGTCCCTATATCATGTACAGAAAGCACCTTGCATATTCATTCAGTAAAGAAATGGTTATTCTTATTCAAAATTCTTTGGAGACTTTCGATGTCTTTTAGCAAAATTTCAACTAAACAAACTTAAATATGACATTCATGTCCACTTTTTCATGTTGCCGCGGCTTAATCCTTTCACTATCGACCCAATTTCATTAACACATGGTAAAACGTAAGAATTTGCAGAGAGATAAGGCCTCACTTATCAACAAGCTTAACGGCCTGCATTTTCTTTAACTATGTTTGCCTTCATAGGTTCTGTTACACAACAAATTAAGCGGTTATTACACGAATAGACCGTCTTTCAAAACAGAAATAAGTATGCCACATCTCCTAGAAAATGTTTTTTGGATCTTAAGTAACAATTCTTCATCTTTATCTTCAGCGTCAAATTACATCCAATTATGATTCTTTTATTAGTTGCAATGCTTGTTCACTTCTGGACGCATGAAACTGTTATATCTTTCTTGTATTCTAGTGAATTTTTTCATGCATTAAGTGGCATTTTAGTAAATCGTGACCCTTTTTAATTAGTAAATGTAATCGCTTGGTTGCGTTGAATTATAATTATAATAGGGTTACTTGCTTCCAGTAACTAATGTTATCTAGTGTTTCTCATCTCTGAGACTGTTAATTAAACGTAAGTGCCCGTGTTTTGGAAAATACTGTTGTTTGAGATCCTGGAGGTCTTTGTTGTATAGAAATATTGTTAGAGTACTGATTCAATTGCACCAGCAAATTATATACTTTTATCAGTTTTGGCATGCTTCATGCTTGAAATGTGAATTTTGACAACTGTGATTTTGTCTTCAGTTTTAGTGGAAGTTTACTTGTAATATGTCATAAAAGATGCTCTCTTTTCTTTTCCTCATCTTTTGAATGGTATAGGATTAACTTAGAAGAGGTAACATCATCCTGTAACGCATTAGAGATTTTACTAGAAATTCAGAACCTATTAAAGCTATAAATCAATCAAAAGATTGAGGCTTGCCTTATTGACATCTCCAAAATTTTAATTCTACATGTTTGTGAAAACTATTGAGCAAAAACTATATATATTGTACTGAGCAAAAAATATATATATTGTACTTGCTTGGTACGTAACAACAATATTGCTTCTTCTGCATTTATAAGATTTAATTGAAATGTTTTTCATCAGTGAATGGCAATATAATGAGGCCAGTCTCTTTCTCTCATGTGCACAAATACAAGTACAAATTATATCTCTGCTATGCTTATTCTGTCAGTCTGCTCTGGATACGTTAGTTTAATACGTAGGTACATATTATTTCTTCACTTAATCTTTCTCATATCCTTTCAGGGGAGAGCCAAAGTGCTGGTACAGTGTTCCTGGTAATGATGCTTGTGCTTTTGAAAAGGTATTCCGTTCTATTCATTAATTAGGCTTATCTTTTTGTTCTTCCAATTTCTAAATTTCAAATAGTTATACTGGAGTAAATTGTTAGCGAGTGCAATAAATGTTATACTATTTATTCCACTGATTTCTTTTGCTTGTTTATTCTTTTGAAAGATTGATGTCAAAAGGTTGCATTTCTTTTTGTGTGGTGTGACTGGTATCCCTCTTTTTGGTGCATGCTTATAGCCAGTTGAACCCAAAGCACACAGTACTTTAGTCAAATTTAAAAACACTGGTATTGTTGAAAGTATAACCAAAAATGAAAAGTATATTGGGAGAGATTATATTAAGGCAAGCTCATAGTAGTGCTTCAGCTAGTCAATTGACTATACAATGAGGTCTGTGCAGGCCAGAATTTACCGTTGTCTTGATGTATATAAATTAGACAGTATATGCATCTTTTTCTCTTTGTTACACGTGGAAAACATGAACTAGACGAGGTTTAGATACGAAATACTATGGTATATTTTCTGCTAGGTTTTCTGTTTACTGGTGACTCTAAGAAAGTAATGCCTTTTTTTCAAGGATCTAAAAGACATGAGGTGTGGCAAGGCAGCAAGGTCAAGCCTCAAGCCTTACGAGCTTAGGTGTTTCCCAATATTTAATGTTATTTTAATTATTCTAAGACCATTAAATAAATAAGATAATACATACTTTGAAAGTTAAAATCTAAGTAAGTCTATCACCTTAGTGCATGCAATTAAATAAGTTAGCAAACAACTAATCATAATAGATACTTAAAATTTATATTTTCTTATTACAATCAGTTTCCACTTTCTAATTTTCTATTTATTAACTCTTCCTTTTATTTAATTAGTTTATTTAACTTAAAAAATTGAACAAAAGACTAAAACAAATAAAAATAAATAAAAAGGTGAGCGCCTTTTGGCCCCTAGACCGCCTTTCTCCACTCCTTCCTCATATGCGGGGTTTTTTCGTCACGCCTCACGCCTAGGCACTGCTTTTTCCCACCTTTGGAACACTGGTTTTTTCAGCGGGATGGGTTCAATATCTTATTCTTTAGAACTTTTGATAGTGCTCCAGCTAATCGATTTACTGTAGAATGAGGTGGAGGTTCCTATTGGCTCGACATATAGAAAGCATATACAACCACATTCATCTTTTTCTCTTTGCTTACACATGGAAAAGATGAGACTGGATGAGGTTTTGGTAGCAAGTACTTGGCATGTTTTCTGCTAATTTTTCTGTCGAGTGGAGACTCCTAAGAAAATCATGCCTTGGTTTTTCAATGGGATGGGTTCAATAGCTTATTCTTTATGGGAATTTAAGTCTTGCTTGGAGGTGCTGATTATAATTCCTTTCTTATATTGTCTTCGATGACAATGTTTCTTCTGCGGCTATGTCCTTGCCTAAAGTTTTTCTTCATAGTTTGGTTGGAACTATCTTTTCTTTTTTTCCTTCCATATTTGTAATTTAAAGAACTGAATTCCTTTTGGTTAGAAAATGAGTCTTTCTTTCTTTTAGGTTTTTAAGTAACAGAAGAAGAATGATACTAAAATTGGTTTGACTTTCAAGTTGAGGTCTTTTTGTTCTGGTTCTTTTGGTCAAGACTCAAGAGCAAAGTTGCGACCTGTTCTTTTCTTTTTTGTAGGTAATGCAAGATAGTCTTCCCGATTTGTTTGATGCACAGCCAGATCTGTTGTTTCAGCTTGTCACAATGCTGAATCCATCTGTCCTTCAAGAAAAAGGGGTTCCAGTTTACAGCATTATACAGGTATGGCATATAATCTTCTGTACTTACTTGGAAAGATTTGCATTTTTGTCTTTTGTGAGCTTTACAAATTAATCAAGTGCTTATTGCTGGATATTATTATTTTTTTCTTAATTGCTAAGCTTTTTGGTTCCCTATTACCGTTTCCATAATACAATTCAAATCGTAGAGCACTTAAAACAATGGAGCAGTTATGTTTAAAGCTCAGTTGAAAGGAAAATTTGCTGTTTGTTGTTAACTATTGCTTTTAGCATGTATTGATTGCTCTGTTAATTTCTGATTGCAGTTCTGATGATCAATTCTTTCAGAACTTAATCTTACAAAGGAGCCAATAAAGCTCAATCATGATTAAGCTAATCCTTCCAACCTGTAGCTTTGCCTGGCTAGAACCAATCTGAGCTTAGGTAGCTTGAATGTTTATATTGTTTAGATGTTAATTGGCACAAATACCCACCCTAATCAGCTGACTAGTAGCATGTTTGGCTAAGATTATAATCTTAGCCAAACATGCTCTAGGTCAAAAACTTTTTCAAGCTTTTCTTCTTTCATCTCTTCTTTTTATTATATGAATGGACCTTAACAGGCTGATCTCTCTGAGTTTAGTTTCTTGCTCTATCTATAATATCCTGCAAGCTGTTAATGCTATGGCCATGTTGAATTTTATTTATTTTTATTGTTTTTAACATTGTAGTATCTTTTAAAAATCTCTTCCCTTTTTTTTGTTACTATAAAATTTGATTATCTCTCACCTATATCAATGTGAAATATTTTACTATCAGCGGCTTGATTCTTCATATCTTTGAGATGTATATCTTGCCTCCATATCTCTTTAATCCTTTTAAATATTTTACCTTGGCAGGAGCCAGGGAACTTTGTCATCACGTTTCCCCGATCTTATCATGGAGGCTTCAACTTTGGTGCGCAAAAAATTGCTTATATGCTTTTAACCCTTTGAAAGGGCTTGGTGTATCAGTCTCACAGCATTGTAGTGCATAATCTCAGTGTGTTGTGATGCATCACATGTAATGCATAATTATTTGGAATTTTGATTACTCTTTGCAATGACAGGCTTGAATTGTGCTGAGGCTGTCAATTTTGCTCCTGCTGATTGGCTACCTCATGGTGGTTTTGGATCAGAGCTTTATCGACGTTATCGTAAAGCTGCTGTTATCTCTCATGATGAGCTTGTGTGTGTAGTAGGAAAGGTCCAGTTTCTCACTCCGTCTACTTCATCTAGATTTTGTTTCTTTTACTAGTTTTAGCTTCTTGATGATGAAATGAGAGTATTGGCAATTACTACCCTTCAATCATTGAAGATATAAAGAAATTAGAACGACTAAGATACTCATGCTTCATAGTTGTTGCTCCTGGTTGAATGTACGATTATAGTTTTACCATGCATTTCCTTGAGTAATGTATGGGATTAGAATATGATTATTTATATTAATTATATCGCACACAATTGATTGTGGAGGAGTTTAGTGTTGTTTATAAGTGGGTGTGGTAGGCTTCCTTAGCAACTTGGGTTTACCATTTTGGCAAAGTAAAGAAAAATTCCAAGAGCTTATTGCTCCATTCTTGCCGGTGGTATCAAAGCCGCCCTGGATGTTACATTGGCAAGGAAAGTGGAATTGGATATGTACTGGATGGGGCAGTCCTGGACAGGAGAAGGAACACGATAAGGACGTGGCTGCTTAACAGAGGACAAATGTCAATTAGTTTCTTTGAGGTTGCAGGTCTGCCCCTACAAGCGTACGTGACAGATTATCAATTCCTACAGCTTCCACTAGTGGTTTTTTGGTTGTATTGCTTCAGTTATTAGCAGCAGGGAGGATGATAGTTTGAAACTTCACAGATTGTTTTGCTAGTGGCCATTTGATTATGAATTTGCTTTTAAAACGTTCCACTGTACTATTATATATATAGTTATCAATATAAGGTATGGTGAGCTGTAAATGTAGTGCTGATTGAGAAAGCAAGATATATTTTCTTTGTTTTCATAGTAAAATGTAATTGATGCTCAGTCATGTCTGTCCAAATTTTGTATCAGATTCAGCCTCTAGCTTTATTGCCTTCTAAACTCTATTATATGTTCTGAACTAGTTCTGAAGTAGCTTAGTCTTCCACGTACTTCAGTTTATTGAGTATCTATTCCACCTGTTCTCATGTATCCTCTTCTCATGGAAGCTTTAAAACAGCTGCGTGGTTGTGAAATTCTGCTCTTGTGGTCTTCCATTTCTTTGCTTGACGTCATAGTCACCTGCCATTGTTCACCAATAACCTTTGATTCATTCAAAATCCTGCTGTTAGTTGTACGAATATATTGATGCTTTGTAGTTATTGCGATACTTCTTTGCAGAGTGAATTTGATAGCCGAGTATCAACTTACTTGAAAAAGGAATTGGTTAGGATAAACAATAAAGAGAAAACTTGGAGAGAGAGGCTTTGGAGAAATGGCATCATTAGGGCTTCTCCCATGTCACCTCGAGAGCAGCCTGAGTTTGTGGGTACTGAAGAGGTATTTTAGTTGATTTTCATATTTTGCAGTCTCATGGCACCAAAATGAGATTTTGCACGCTGTTGAGAAATATCACCTTATGTCTTGTGCAGGATCCTACGTGCGTCATCTGCCAACAATCATTATATCTCTCTCTGTTGCTTGCAACTGTAGACCATCAGCATCTGTTTGCCTGGAGGTGAGTGGGATGGATAATGCGGATGAATTTATTATTATATATTCAGATATTTCAAGTAGGGGATGGCAATTGTGGTGGGTTTAGCAGGTGCCTTCTCCGAGCACTCTTTTTATTAACAAGTGAGTTGCAGAGTGGGTTGCGGGATTTAGTTTCTAATGGGAGCAGCTTTGGGTTAGGTTGCTGTGTTGTCAACTCACTGCAAACTCAACCATATATATATATATATATATATATATATATATATGAAATATATCCTCTCCCTGCGTATAAATGTGTGTATACACTTGTGTATGTATAGTATAGAAGTTTCCCATCAATCAACCCCCCAACCCAACCCAACCCAATTCTCCTTCCTTCTTTTTTGTCTTTCCGTAACTTGTATTTTGAAGCTCTAACGAAGAAAGAAGAAAGTCTAAGAAAAATCTCAAATATGCAAGGGGTTTTATTCAATGGGTTTTGGTTTCAGGGTGGGATGGGTGATGAAGGAGGGTGAGTTCCCTTCTGATTTTTCTTTTAAAATCTTAGTGACGAGTTCTAAGCCTTCAGCTTTCCTCAATTTTCCGATTTGAGCAATTTAATCTCTGTTTGGTTTGAACAATTGATTTTGTTAACCTTATGCTTAAGTAGTTTGATAGTTTTATTTAACTTCATATTGGAGCTGGTCTTTAAAAACAATATGAAATTGAGGAGCAATAGGATGCATTTGAACATCTAGCAATGGAGCTGACATTACTTCTTTCGTGCAGCATTGGGATCGCCTTTGTGAATGCAAGCCAAACAAACTTTGCCTATTTTATCGTCATACGCTGAAAGAATTGAATGATTTGGTGCTTAGAACTGATAAAACTAATTCTGACGAGACAAGTGGAGATTCACAAAGAGATCTGTGCTCTGAAAAAGCAGTAACTTTGGCGAAAAAGGTTGGGCATACCGGCTCCTGTGATGAACATAGTTTATTCTGCTTGCAAACTCTTTAATTGTTTTGTTAACTCTTCTAGCTTCATGGCTAGAATATATAAAATGTCTTTCTCTATTCCATTGTGGTTAGTGAAAGAAAGTAACTGCCTCTTCTTTGTACAAATTGTACTCTGTGTATTTGTAATTTGTTTAATTGTTGCCCTTCCCTTATTATTCTGACAGTTCTTATATGCACCTACTTTCTGTTTTGGACTCTGAACATATTGCTGTCATGGATTGAATTGGTCTGAAAATCGTGAAATACATTTTTATGTCAATTAAGCTCTTAGTTAAGATCAAAGTCTTGTAAGCAGTTTGCACTTCTAGTGGATTTCCCAATTTCTGTTGCAAAACTGATAACTTAATCGTGAAATAGATTTTTATGTGAATTAAGCTCTTATTTAAGATCAAAGTCTTGTAAGTATTCTGTGCTTCTAGTGATTTTCCCAATTTCTGTTGCAAAACTGATAACTTACAAGTGACATAGATTTGAAAGGGTGGATAAATGATTATTGAATTACAATCACGTCACTAGATTTTTGATACAGGTAAAAACAGGTAGACTTGGGATTGTGTGATGGAAAGACCACCTTGTATTTAAGTACAGCGTCATAAACAAGAAAGAATAGAATCAAGGTCACACCCGACCCGATCTACTAGGCCAGGATCAGTGGAACTATCCTTGCATTATTGTGTAGGAATGTAAAATATCAAACGTTGTTTCATGTATGCCTTAAAAGAACCGTTATCCCACAGGGTTTATTAAACAGCTCTTAGACATTTAATAAATCTTCTGCAGTTTGGGTAGGTTTTCATTTAGATCTGTTGATTTAAAATGTTTAATCACTGAACCACTATTGTTATAGAGATTGAAATGTGAACGTTTTCCCTTGGTCTCCGACCATTCATGCTTGTAATATTTATGACACATATTTGTATGCTTCTGGAAGAAATGATTAAAACCTACTGGGATGGTAAAGGTGGCATTATACTTGCTGTAATATTTGAAAGCATGCCCTTTGACTTTCTCTATGTTTAGGTAAAAGGTGGTCATGTTACCCATCTGCAGCTTGCTGAAGAATGGCTTCTAAGGTCACATGTGATTCTCAAGAATCCCTACTCTAGGGATGCTTATGCAAGTGCACTGAAGGAAGCTGAACAATTTCTTTGGGCTGGTTCTGAAATGGATCACGTAAGCTCTAATTTTCAATGTGATCTCTGGTTTCATCCAGTGTGTAATAATTCTTGCAATTGAAGATGCTTTTACTTTACATGGCCTGTAGGTGCGGGACATGGCAAAGAACATGATTGAAGCTCAAAATTGGGCAGAAGCTGTAAGAGATTGCCTTTCTAAGGTAAAATTGTGGTCATGCAATTGGAACCATGACACAGAGAGAGTGCGGATGGATCATGTTAAGGAGTTGCTCAGGTTAGGCAATGCTCCTTGCTGTGAGCCCAGCCATCTTCAGTTAAAGGTTGAACTCATTTCACTGACGACGTGGTTTTCCTGTTTGTTTGTTGTGGAGTCTGGATCTCTCATTGCTGTTTGTGTATGCGTACGCAGGAATATTACCAAGAAGGTAGTAAGCTGATTGAGGAAATTAATTCTGCTATGTCAGTGTGCTCAGAGATATCTGTAAGCTAGTTCTTTCCTTCAGTGCCTCGATTATATTTATTTATGATATATGTACACGGACGTTTCACTGGTAGATATGGATCTCTGGTTTGTGGTCCCTCCCTCTTTCTGTTTCTATCTTCACACCTCTAACTTTTTCCGTCTCTCCCTCACTCTGTATGTGTAAGCACACGCCTCTCTCTTTTCTGCTCCCCCTCTCTCTCACACCTGTTCACAGATGTAATCAGAACTACCTGGATTTTCAAAGAATTTTATTTTGTTTATTTGATTAATTTTTGTGCATTTTTACCTTTGCTAATTTCACTTCAGGTAGCTGATTGGGAGATTTTATATTCCAAGGCTCTTGACTCACCAATCTATGTAGAAGAAAGTGAGAAACTAAGATGCAAGCTGTCATCTGTGAAGGTATATTTTATCTATACTTCCTGTTATATGGTGACAATCTTTAGGAAGTTTATACTCTATATCTTAGCTATGTTTCTGCTTCCGATCAATTTGGACTACTTAGCAGCAGTTTTTATTGTTTTTCCCGTCGCTACCATTAAGCATTAGTTTTCTGATTGAAATTGGATTTGAATCAATAAGTACTGTTTCTGAGGTCAAGGAACTTATTGTGCTGCTTTCTTAGACTAAAAGAGGTAATTTTAGCCGTGAATACATGTGAATCTACCATGATTCGTGGTCTTTTAGGACATGTAAATATCTGAGATACCCATTTTATGGATGTATCTTCTATATTTTATCTAAATATGAAAATGGAGTGTTTTCTTTCTTCTGCATTTTAATTAGTGCATTCTGTTTCTTCCTTTTGGCTTTTTGATACATGTCCTAATGTTATGCTATCGCTGAGGTTGTACAGGTTTGGGTGGACAGTGTGAGAAATTGCATCTCTGAGAAATCTCCTGCTGCAGTTGAGGTAGATGTACTTTACAAGCTGGAGGCTGAGGTAATTTAGAACCTTCTTCCTCCTGAAGTTTCAATAGACTTTCCGTTCCATTTAGTAGAACCTTAGGATGGCACGCACACTCTTTCTGTCTGAGCAATGATTCTGTGTCTCTATCACTCACACCCACACAACTGCTCTAATTGTTATTGTATTTCTCTGTTAGAAAATTTAATTTAACTCTTTCTTGTTTATATTTTCCAGATTTTAGAGCTACAACTTCAGCTCCCTGAAGCTGAATTGCTTTCTGATTTAACAAGGCAAGTTAAATCTTGTCGGTCTCAGTGCAACAATATGTTGGAAAATTCTATCAGCCTAAAGGTTGTGTGTGGCAGATATTATATTTTTCAATTAGGGACATTAGTATGAATATTTCTTTGAGAACTACATATCTCTTTTGTGCAGAAAGTTGAGCTGTTTCTCAAAGAATGGGATGGTTTTACTGTTAATATTCCAGAGCTAAACCTTATAAAACAATACTATAGTGATACTATATCATGGGTATCCCGTGTTAATCTTGTTCTTGTGAATGTTCATGAACGAGAGGATCAAGAAAACGTCGTTGATGAGTTAACCCACATTCATAGGGATGGTTCATCAATGAAAATTCAGGGTATGCGTAACCATTCTCTCTGTTCTTTTCTTACAATAAAGGTTTTCAACATAGTCTTGTTTCATTATAGAATTTTTTAGCTCTCTGTTGGTGTCATCTGTTTGTCATTTTCAAATTTAATGTAGTTGACGAGTTGCCTCGCATCGGGATTGAGCTCAAGAAAGCTTGTTGCCGTGTTAAAGCTTTGAAGGTAACTAAATGCAGACTATTGCTTTTGAACTTGAACGTGTTACAACGAACGTCATGTTGTAACCTTTCGTTCGGGCCTTATATTTTTGATTTGCTATTGCTTCAAATACTAGCAAAACTACTGCTATGTTCACTCTTTTGCTCTGATTTTTCGTTCACATTTTTATCTATACACTCAATATGTCTGTGTTGCATGCCATTCTTGGTGAGGGAATGGTTTAAAGAAACGATCAACTCTGATTGCTATGGTGTCTTTTTTAGACCTTCAGTTTGAGTTTAAAATCTGATGGGACTTGACTTTGTGAGTATTGTTTTTAACATGGAATTTAACTGAAGGATGATTCGAAAAAATAAAATTTTCAGAGGAAAAAAGAGATTTAGTTGGCAAATCTCGATGGAACAAATTGAACTTACTATAGGATGGAAGGAGTTGCATATATTATGCAGGTATATAATTATTAATGGACTTATTCCTGCAGGCACTTCACTGTAAAATGTCCATGGACTTCATCCAGCAACTGATAATGGAGGCAACCACGTATGATCTCTTTCGTGTGTTTTTCATATTACTATATATCTTGTAAAATTGCAATACATTACTATTGAGTTTCAAACTTCGCGTGCCACGTAGACTACAGATTGAGAAGGAGAAGCTATTTGTTGAAATCTCTAGAAGACATGCAGTTGCCGTGCGGTGGGAGGAAAAAGCAAAGCATGTTCTCGCTAGTGAAGCACAGATGTCTGAATTTGAGGATATTTTAAGGTTTTGAATTTAGATTTTTCTCACCTTTTACTTGAGTATTGCGGCTGATGCTCTGATTCTGATAACTGAATCAAAAACTTGTAGGGCTTCTGAGGATATATATATTATTCTACCTTCTCTTATCCACGTCAAGGATACAGTGTCAATGGCTAAGGCTTGGTTAGACAAGTCTAAGCCATTTCTATCTCACGATTTACCTATCATATCAGCCTCAAATTCTTACCTCAAAGTTGCGGCCTTGAAGGTTGTCATGATGTTCTATTGGTGATTTATTGGTCAGATTAAAGAATGTGGCATGACAATTTTTGTGATACTGCAGAAGTTGGTTGCCGAGTCAAAGTTGCTGAAGGTATATTTGGAAGAATGTTCAGTTGCTGAAGAAGTTTTAAAGAAGTGCATGGAGTGGGAGCAGGACGCCAGCTCTTTACTGCAGGATGCAGAGAATTTGTGGAAGATTGATGGTATTGGTGCTGGAAATACCAGCTGTCTTATTCCTGGATTTCAAAATTGTCTTCTTTCATTAGAGTCCACCATGGAAGCTGGTCTTTCTCTTGGTCTTGAGCTCAACATGATCCCAAAACTTCGAGATGCTTGTTTTACTCTGCAGTGGTGCCTCAAGGCCCTCTCATTCTCTGCTGTTATTCCTACCCGCGAGGTGATTTTTTGTCTTACTGGGATTACAAAATTAAGAATAGTACATTGTTAAATTTAACTTGATCTTACTTTCTCATCTCTCTACTTTGGTGTATGGAGCTCTTATTTATCTAAAGAAGATTATGTTGAAGTGTCTTTTACTTCTACCAAATTTGTTCACTACATTAAGTAAGCAGTAAAAGCAATAATGCCAATTCTCTCCTTGGTTTTCTCAATGTTAGTCTTTCTCTTTTTTCTTTTTAAAGAAATTGCTGAGTTTGTGGTTCCTACTTTTACTTCGAAAGTACAATATACTTTTTGGACATATTTTGCACGTTAATCTGGTCTTGCTTAATTTGTTCCAGATCTTGAAGTTCTTTTCTGCATTTATTTTATTGTTCTTATAGATGAAATTTTTGTTCTCTGTTTGAGGTGACGAACCTATTGTTTCTTTTTAGATTAGTCATCTTCATAAAGTAGCATGTTGAAGTGCATTTTCTCAGCATGTTTGGGAGTTCTTATTAGCTCTTATAAGCTGGTCAAACATCTTTTTTATCCACATTTCGTAGAATCACAACTTTTATCCACACATTCCATCCCACTACTTATAATCTACAAAAAGTATTTCCAAACAAGCACTAGTCTGCTAATAATGTGGAGAAGAAGAAGCTTTTACAAGTGGGGATGATCTTAAATTGTTTTTGGCTCTTAAAGAGGCACATATTTTAACTTGAATTTGCTGAAACTTGTGCAAATTGATTTGGCTGGCTTCATCTTCAAAACACAATCTGTCATCTTGTCCTCACTATACGCATACCAAGAAGAAGCTTCTTTTTTTGGTGGTAAAAGTTAGGTTTGGCTTGACTGTCCTGGGACTGTTAGTTTTGGTTTCTAGTCCATCCAGGAAATCTGTAGGTTACTAGTTGAACTAGTTGTTTTCTATTTGTCTCGATTAAAATGTGTAAAAAATATCTGGAATTGACTTTCTTTTCAATTCTGATTAAAGAAGCCCAGTTTGTAATTTTATATAGCCTTCACATGAATATTGTGAATTGTTGAATTTGAAGTTTTTTTACTTCAAATCCAATCAAAGTTTACCATTGGTTTTTTTGTACCACGTGTTTGGACTTCTCTTTATGATTCAAGACAAGACAAATTAATTTGATTCTCTCAGCATACTTTTTGACTCCTTTCAATAAGAGATGTAATAAATTTTGTTATTAGTGCTGACCATTTATTCTCATTAAATTTATACGTGCTGTTTGGTTTTGCAATTTGGTTTATGACGCTGTCTTCCTATAATTGGAGGATCAATTAGCATACCATTTGTCATGTTTTTAGGAAGTTGAGAAGATGTTGGAGGCTGCTGCCATACTTCCTGTAACCTTCAAGTCCTGTGCTTTATGGGGCAAATTGATAGACGGAATGTATTGGCTTGGGAAAGCCCTTCAAATTCTTGGCCCTCGTAATTGTGGACAATTTGAGCTGACCAGTGCTGAAGAAGTTCTTGTTTTGTACGAGGTATCTATTGTTATTAGATTGCTTTTGGTCTACAAACCTTTAGAATCCAGAAAATACTATATCTACTCGTACTCTTAGTTCACTTGCCGGTGCTTAATCGTCTGTGTGTATGTCTTCGGTTACATACATGATACGTCTAACATCTTGAAATTGCAGAAAATCTGTGTTCCATTTCCGATGATTGTTGGTCGTCTTCAGAATTCTATTCACAAACATAAGTGAGTTGTCTCCTCTAATTGCAGCATTTTGGTCCCTCTTTAGATATTTCTATCTTTCATAGTGGAATTATTTTTGGATTTGTGTGAAAGAAAGTAGCCTCCATGGGTTTAGATGACTGTTTATACCAGCCAACGGTGCTAGGTGGACGTGCTTGTTTCCTGATAAATAAGTGCTTTGACCTTTTATTGTTCTTGATAAGGATAAGAATGTGGAATAAGTAGCACACTTTGTCTATTTATGCATAAAGCAGGCTTAATTACACAGGCAGCGATTGCTATGTCGAGATCAACTAACTTGTACCATGTGTCTTGTCCATATTCTTCTATTTCTTTTCTATATCTTGTGCAATATTTGGTACTTCACCAAACCAAGATCTTTCCTTTCCCCAATGCTTCTCTGGAAAAAAAAAGTGTGGATTGGTATGTTTCCTTTTATCATAATTAACACACTTCTTAAGTTTTGATCACCGATCGTAGGGAGATTTACTCTGCTACAAACACAAAAAAAAGTACTTCTTTGTCCGTCACTACGTCTTCATCATCTCAAACCAAAATCCATATATCTCTCTCTCAATTCCTCAATTTCTCCATATTCTTCTCCATAATCATCAAAATCAAACTCTCCTCAAACAAAACTCACTCTCTCTCTCTCTCTCATTCTTCTCAACTCCTCAATCCATTAAAATTCTACGGTCGGATTCCACCGCAAAGAAAAGCGGTATACTTGTATATGATGTGAGTGAAATACTGAGCTGGCCAAGTTCATGAATCTACTCTGATGTCTCTCTAACTGGTGGTATACATATTTTTAGGTGTTCAAGTGTCCCGTTACTTGCAAGATGAGGTGTCCTTGAATGATTAACTAAATAAAATTTCCTTTATGTTGATTAGGTGTCATTCTGGCTTACCTATGCAGTGCACAGTAGATTAAGCTTTTCGATGCATATGAATTGTGGTTTAAGTTTATGTCCCAGAGTTGGCTATGTTTTCATTAAGCCAGTTATCTGCCTTCATGGGGAGGAGCCTTAAGGCTAGTATTCCTGGTTAAATAAAAGGAGAAATTACCAACTCTGGAAATTTGCGTTCTATGCATTTGTATTTCAGTAGTATCTTTAAGTTGCTATTTCAGGAAAGATTACTGTCTTCTCTCTCTGCTTCTTTGAATTATGGTTCTCTAATAACATTTTCTCCGTGTTTATAGTTTGTGGCTGGAGCAAGTGCATCTATTTTTTAGACTAGGACCTGAAGATCGATCATGGATTATATTGTTGCAGCTGAAGGTAAGATGATTAAATCTTTTATTTGGTTGTGATAGCAGCATCCTTAAAGAACTGTTAGGCATTCACTTTGGTGCTCGCCTTGTGGTTATCCTTTGTAAATTGGATCAAAGCGTTCGGGTGAGGTGTTAATCTCTTCGGGTGTATTTCTCAGCTGATAAGGTGTTCCTCGTACTGTGCCTCGAGTAAAGTTACCTAGAACACACATCAATATGGTTTGCACTGTGATAGGATTGCTTATTGTGCCATGTAACAATGAACTGTGAAGTGGGGGAAGGTTTCTTCAGATTGCTAAACTAATACAAAATTTGGTATTTTGAAAAGAATATATGTAGAAGTTCAGAAATTATGTGAAAATTTAAAGATTTTAAGAATTAGGGGCAAATTTGGCATCACAGGAGGGCAATCTTGAAAGAAAACATGAGACGATATTAAGATTTATATCTGGCAGTTGCAAATTCACCAAAAGTTGCAATTTGGTTCTGGCAAACCAGATTGGAAATTCTGGCCACTTGGGCCTTGAATGCCTTTAAACACCACATTGAAGAGGCATACAAGTGACATGCTAAAGATCTGGCTCTCTTTTTCATTTTTTCTTTTTCTTTTTTTTTGAAACCCCCTCTAAAGAACTGGCTCTTGTACTTGAAGGAAAGACGAAGCAAAGAACTTGGGAAAGAGTTTTAAAGTGTGGATAACTTATCACTTTGGATTGTTTTTTATTTTTTATTTTTTCTGCTCCTTAGAGAGTTTAATTCTTGGGCATCTCACCCTTACCTTTGGCTTAACATATTTGGTTATTATACCATCTTACTTTCTTAGATTATCATGTGCATTCTTTTGTGACACCTTTTTTGTTGAATTTTTTTTTTTTTTTTAAATAACACGAATGGTGTAAACTTTCAGCCCTTCTGTTTTGAAAGGTAAAATTGCACACAATTTTTGAAAAGTTGTAGCTACTCTTTGGATTATAACTTATTTAGTTACTAAAATGTAGGTTTTGTGTTCTTTGGAGATTAGAATGCTTGCTCTATCTACAAATGCTCCTATAGCCAGCAATAGTCCCAATCCTTCGCAGAACACACACTAGACCTGCTGGCACTGTGATTAATAAGAGGTTTCTGTTGCAATGGTAGTCTAGGTGAAATCTCCATAAAAGATTGTGCATCTGGCTGCCCCTACTTCTCTCTGTATAAGTAATTAGGCATTGCAATACAGCTGGTCCTATTTTCTTTTAGGAGAAAACGGGTAGCATTATTTGTTTTCCTTGTTTATCTTCTTTTTTTTTTTTTTTTTTTTGGTGGGGTTGGGGGTTTAAATCTGATGGCTGACATGGTAGTCTATGGTAGTCTGTTCTATACCATCCATACGGCCTGGTTGTGCTAATGGCCATTACAGCGTATATTATTTAGGAGAAAATTAGAATCATTTGTATTCTTTTGTATTTTGACATCATCACAGTTTTTGTTGACTATATGATTGTTGAACTGCTAATTCAAACATTCAGGAACTTGGTACTGCTGAGGCCTTCAGTTGTGTAGAACTGCAGAAGGTATATTCTGAAGTTGAAAAAGTTCAACAGTGGAAACAGAGCTGTGAGGACATAATTAAGCCTTCAACTGGAAATGGGAATATGCTGATCAGCACTCTCCTGGAGGTTCGTGCATATCAATTGCTTTTACCTGTTTGATGTAATTTTGGTGGCTTAGTTATTGTTTGAATGTAAATCTCAACAAATATTCTGAACTTTGTGCAGATAAAAAAAACTCTTGATAGATCTTTTGGCATGTACAAAAAATCTAAAAATAGCAAAGAAGGAACTTTATGCATAAGCTGCTGCCGTGATATTAATGATCAAGAGCTTTGGACTTGTTCTATTTGCAAGGACTGGTAAGGTTTCTAGGTCCATAGTTGCTAGGTTCAACTTTTCTGAATAATAGAAGTGGCTGCATTGGCATTTAACATCTAGCAGACTAGCACCATTATGGTGGATATGGTCTCGGTAGTCTCATTTTCCCTTTTTTCCGGGACCAAAGAGGCTAATACTGATAAGTAGATACAACTTCGGAAATAGTTATTGCATTACTGATGCATGATTATTCTCTGCCTAATGTTTTTTTGATTGCCCAGCTTCCACTTGCAGTGCACCAAACTGCCATTAGAAGATGCTAGTGACATGGCTTTGTTTATTTGCTCGTACTGCAATTTCGTGAAGAATGCAGAACTTCCTCTCAAGGGATCTGGTCTTCTGGTTCGTAGCTGATCATTTACATTTCTGCAGTGTTCTTGCACAGAGAGTCTCAGTATCTGTCTGATCATCTGTTTGTTTATGTAGAGAATTGGACGGAAGCATCCTGAATTGGATCGACTCACTGCACTGCTCTCTGATGCTGATGTTCTCTGTTTATGGTACGGATTGCTCTCTCGTTTCATTTCATAATTACCGAATAATCCTTGCTTTTCTTTTTTGTTATTTGTTTTTTAAATTTGGCAATAGCATATTCTTCAAAAGTTGTCCACTGCTTAAAATCTGTTCCCATCTACTCGTGTTGTGAGGCTCTAGTACAGTTCATTGTGTTCATTGGAATCATTTACATGTCAATGAGAAAAGGGGAACACAAGAAGGATAGGTATTTGCTGAGCTTTAATGTAAAGATTCTATTCCAGAAGAAAAGATGCTGGAGAAGTGGTTGAACATTTGCCTTAAGGCTTAGGTGATCTACCAGTAATTAGTTTCAAACGAAAGATCTACCAGTAATTGCATTCAAAGTGATCCTATATGGAGGTGTGTAGATCTTTACTTTCAGGCTTATGTGATCCATCATAATTAGTTTCAAACGAAAGATCTACCAGTAATTGCATTCGAAGCGATCCTATAGGGACAAGTGTAGATCTGTGGTTTCTGGCTTTTGTGATCTGGTATTGCAAATTGAAGTGATTCTATAACTTTTAAATTCCATTTGGCATAATGATAAAGTACTGATCAGAAGGAGATGGAATTCTTTCTGTAATATTTCTTGGAAGTTGGAACATGTTGGCTAATGAAGTATTTTGTTGGTTTTCGAGTTGAGTGGATAATTGCCACAAAGGGAAATGACAGGATTGATTCATCTTACTAGAAGTGATTGGAAATTCGATATATGTAATTTGTTAACTTCATCTGATTGAGCACAGCAGGCGGACGAATAAGTTTCCTGGTGGATGTTTCAAGTAGCATCCTGTCATTGTCGTCACAACTGCCAATACCTTGTTTAGTTTTTATGGGTGAAGCCAAGCTTATCCCAGATGCTAGAGGAGGCTTGCGTTAGGTAGCTCATTGACCACCATGAGATCTTTTATAAATCCCATATGCTTGATAGCTAGGCTGTTACCATCCAAGAAGAAAGTTACTTCTTCGGCCTACTAGTCAAGTAATGCTTGCAGGCCTAGTGACGGTCCCGTGTTATAGCTCAAGTAAAACTGAGAGCTTCGGTTGTTTAGAACTAGAGAAGGTTCATTCTGAACTTGAAGAGGCTAATCGGTGGATACAGAGATGTTTAGGTATGCTGAGAAATTGAAACGGCTTCTTTTTTAATATTTTTTGGTGTAATGATTTCTCATCCACAATACTTGCATCTATTTGGTAAAGTTTAGTGGACTATGTCAGCACGATGTCATGATTACTATGGCTCCGAAGGGGGAAGGGTGGTCGTGGTGAGGCCCTGCATACTTTGAATCTTGAGCTTGAACCATGCAACACAAACATGCTTATTCTTTGAGGTTAAATAAAATAGAAAATAAGGAAATAGACAAGATACGAAGATATTAATTGTATTTTCTGTTTTATTTATCAGCATACATTATGTCATATTTTCGATATATAACAATTGGCCTTGTTCTTAGCACTACATACTTACACCAGAAAATCTGTGTATTTAGGGTTACCTAAGCCAAAACCAACAGAAGCAGACCCATTTTTTATTTGCTAACTTTAATTGAGTATTGGTGACAGAGTGACATAATTTTGTAGTCCAAAGCCTTGGCCTTTGAAGTTATATGTAGTTGAGTCCTTGTCCTTGCCCTCTGAGTTTTCCTCTGGAAGATTTTTGTGTGTTAACCTGGTGACTGGTGAGTGAGATTATAATTGATGAAAGAGTTACTGATATGAGAGGGAGGTGGAATTTGGTTAGTTTGCTGGGTGCTAGTTGAATTAGGCAGATCATTCAGTCTCCTTTGAGTATTGAAAAATTGTACATAAAGAATGAGGGATCAGATGTTTTTCTATGATATACTTTTATTTTGGTGTCGAAACAATAAAGTTGCATTTCTTTGCAGTGCTGGTGGGACTGAAAATCAAAATCTTTTTATAAGGCCTCCAATGATTTCTTTTCTTATTGTAGTACTCAAGCTCAATTCCTCACTGCTAGTTGTCTGTTAATATTTATATGGTTGGTGTATTTACTAATGCAATATTTAGTTATTTATTTACATCGTTTTTATCTTGTAATGCAAGAAAATATGGTCTCAAGGATTTTTTCTGAAAGTGATTTCATAAACTTCTTTTGTCAGGATTGAGGAAAGAAGGATACTTAACCAAATTGTTGAGAAAGCGCTTGCATGCAATTCTTGCTTAACAAAATTGGTGGATTTTGCTTTAGCTCATCTTGATAAGGATCTCAGTGCAGTAACTGAAAAAATGTGCATTGCTTACAAGGTATCTGTTAAGTGGTCTCTTATTGATTAAATTTTTTTTTTACAACATTTTTTATGATTTCTCATGGTCTCATTACAGGGTCTCTTTTGAGGCCATCATTGTTATTAGATGTATGATTGTTTTACATCTTCATTTTGAGAGTGTAATTTATAAATTTCGAAAATGGTTGTTTTCTATTTATATTGAGTGATAGTTATTTCATTGTGCACAGGCAATCGAACTAGCAGGTATTTCTGATGGTCAGGGATACCGAAAATTTGAGCTGGCATTAGCAAGAAATACATGGAAAATTAGAACTCAGAAATTATTGGAAAGTGCTGAAAAGCCCACAATTCAGCAGATTCTGCGGCTTCTGAAAGAGGTATCGCCACTCTATATCTGTTCTCTCTGAAGGAGTGCATATTTATTTGTTCTCATCTAGTTCCAGACTGATCTTACGGCATTTTAGTGGGGGCTAAGAAGGTTGAAACCAAATTTTCTTTCCAGTGCTAATGGAAGGCACGATAAAGATGTGGACTTTAGGAAGAGCTAAATAATGTCATCCAAATCCATAGTTTGAGACCAAAAACACTCGTCTTCTAGGGTACCTTTAATCTCTGGCATAACATCGATGAAGTTTCTGCATTTTTTGGGGACTATACTCTGTCACTTGCAAAAATAATATTGCATGTGTTTTTTGAAATGGTTGATAATTTGGTGACACGTCAGATGTTATCCCACAATTTAGTAAACAAATGACTGATTTACCTTGTAACCATGCCTTAGGGACTGGCAATAAGCATTCCTCCAGAAGATTATTATAGACAGCAACTGACGGCATTGAGGGACATTGGCTTGCAATGGGCAGATACAGCAAAGAAGGTCCTCCGTTTTTCCCATGTTTTTTGAAATCAAAAGGTGCAGATAATAGTCTGTAATGAAATTTACGCTTTTTCTTTCTGCAAGCAGGTCTCAATGGATGGTGGGGAACTTCGATTGGATAAAGTTTTTGAACTCATCACCAAGGGTGAAAATTTACCTGTAGACTGTGTAAAGGAACTAAAGGTACCATATGCCAAATTATTTATGGATTCTAATGTACTTACTGTTTTGTTTCTAGTTCTTATGCTTGGTTGGTGCAGTTACTGAGGGATCGAAGTATGCTTTACTGCATCTGTCGAAGACCTTACGACCAGAGAGCAGTTATTGCTTGTGATAAATGCAATGAATGGTATCATTTGGATTGCATGAAAATCTCTTCAACATCAAAGATTTACATTTGTCCAGCGTGTATTCTTGAACCAGAAGAGGATATGGGTGGACTGGCTCCAATAGCACAGGAGAGGTATGTTTAACTTGTTACGTTGTTTGCTTTGGATCTTTTATTGAATTATATTGCACAACGTAATGCACGCGCCATAAGGATTGGTGACCCATGCTAATCATTGTATTAGGTGCGTTGATGAATGCATATTTTGCCGAGAGTCGGCTTACTCTTGCAGCCTGCAGAAATATTCATTCATTAATATTGTGTCCTTTGAGTTTTGTGGCTTTTGTACTTAGTCCGTGCTCATTTTTGGCAGATTTACTGGTAGTAAATTTGAACAGCCTCAAACACCCTTTAAGGCGAACTGAATTGCAAAAGAAGTCGCAAAAACGAAAGTCTGTTTCAAAGACAATGCGATTGGCCGTGGACCAGGGACCAGGTGATGTTGTAAGAAATCATAGTGGTTGTGAAAGATTGTTTTGGAGCAATCGAAAGCCTTTCAGAAGAGCGGCTCGAAAACGTTCTGAATTTCAGAGTCTATCTCCATTTCTTTATGTACAAAATAATTGATAATGTAGAAAGGTTTCTATTAATCAATTTATTGAACCAGACTTTATAGTTTCCAGCTCAATTCACCCTTTTTTCTGAGGAAATCCTTCTTTTTTGCGCTTATTTTCTTCTTACTTTTCGGGCTGGAAAATCCTTTTATCTTTTAGTTCTTTGACAATTGCTATTGGCTCCTTGAATTTACTAAATACCAGACTTTGTTTATTTGAGGATACTTCTGAGTAAGATTCAATAACGACAGGGTGTAGCTCAGAGGATTAGAATATGTGGTTATGAGTTGTTGGATTTGCATTTCTTGTTGCCGCTTCATTGCTTGGGTGAATTTGATCCATTTCTATTGATATATCTATGTTCAAACAATCGGACATTGGCAACTATGTGAACGAAATGGACTTTGCTTGAATTTTTTGTTGCTGTGCGTTTTCACTGGCTTACAAATGTGAAGTTGATTGTGGTATGTCCAGAATACGCAAGTCCTTATTTGCATGGTGGAAAAATGAGTATGTATTGTTATTGAAATATCTGCTTTGCGATTTTTGTTACATTATTTCATGGCAATTGGGTTAGAAATTGATGGAGACTTTTGCTTTTGAGAATTCCCTTAAGTTGGCTGAGCTGAAGGGTTTCAAATTAAGTGGTTTTTTGGGTTCAATTGTCACTTTGTTGATCAAATTCACACTGTTTGTTTTCACACGGACAGTTGATGTTGGGTTTTCGTTGTCACTTTGTTCACCACCTTAAATTACGCAGTCAAAAAAATTAAGTCGCTTACATTGCTTGAATTCTCCTACTATTGATTGCGTTTGACAAATATTATCCAAATTTCACACCATGTCCACCATTTATTTCAACTGTATTGTTTCTTGGGACTGAAATAGAAAACTTTCTTGCTGTGAATATGGTTGGCAAAATGGGACAATATTTGTGAATTGTGTTACACTGACTCTTTTTATCGGCATCTATCTTTCGATACATGCATTAGATTTAGCCATGGCAGTGACATTGGTAGCGATGATCACAATGGTGTGCTGCCCGTTAACGCAAAAACAAGTGATTCAAGCGATGGTCCTTTGCAAGGACGTTCGAGTTAGGGATGAATACCTTCGGCTTACACAGCGGTGACAAAGCGAAAGGGTTCTGGTCGTAAATCAAATGGAAAGATAAAAAGTCAGGGTTCGGGAGTTATCTTATTTGGTAGACCATGTTGCTACCTTGCAAGCGTAGGAGATTCGAGCCATGGAAGCCACCGCAATGGGATACAGACACCGACTTGTGGAGAATGCATCCAGGAAATTGAAGATACGGGCAATATGGAGAAGAATTGTATGTTTCACATGTATGCAGTGACGTACCTCACCTTTAAAAGGAATATAGAAGAGTTGTTGCTTGCCTAGACCCCGAGACGAAGTTCAATTGAGTTCAGTTCAACTTCGCAAATTGGCAGAAGTGATTGTTGCATTTTTTTCCCTGCTTTGATTACCACTGGGCTTGTGCCTTTTTTTTTTTTTTTTTTTTGTCCGTCCCACAAAGTCGCAGAGATCACTTTTTTTCCACACGTGATTAAGAAAACTCATTTAATGTAATTGAAATTATAAAATTTCACACAATTTTCCAATTATACCCCAATTTAAGTTATATAGATAGAGAGAGAATTACATTGGGAAAAAGAAAAAAATAAATGAATGTTTAGAGAGAGGGATATTTTGGTTGATAACAATGTAAATTAAATAAAGGTATATTAGGAAAAATAAAAATTTAATATATCCTGTATAAAGTAAGTAGCCTATAATTTGGGACAGATAAATAAGGAAAACGAGTCTATCTTTGTGGGACGGAGGGAGTATTTGATTTGACAAATTTACCAATTTTCATCCAATTATGTTTGTATTGGGTCATGTGATGTCATTGTAATGTTGTAAACTTTAATTAGAAATAGTGATTGTTTGTACATATTAAGAGTGGACAAAAATATTCAATCAAATCGAATCGAATTGAACTGAGCGGTTTGGTTTGATTTGGTTTGGTTTTCTTAAGTTTAAATAGGGTAATGAGTATTAGAACTGAGAACCGACCATTTATGGTTCAGTTATTAGTTCTAGAATCAAAACTGAAGAACCGAATCGATGTTATTGTTTTTTTAAATTTTCCTAAAAACTGAACCAAACCGAACCAATGTGAGAATTGATCAATGTGATATATGAAATTTTACAAAATTCATCATAAGGTATTTTGTGGCTTTTGGATTAACACAATACAGATTCATCTTATTTTCTCTACAATTATCACTCAACTTGTGTAATCTTAGAGGGTTATTTTCGTGTTGCAAGGGCTTCTAAAGGCAGTAAATAGCCTTCTACTGAAGTACGGACCGTGCTTGTGGTGTTGTCAAACACTCATATGCAGTGGAGATAAAACATCCAAAACCAATTAACAACATTTGAATCCATGTCAATTTCAACATTAGGTATTTACTATAGTGCTATGCCTTGCCTTTGTGACGACCTGCTGCTACATCCTAACATTTATGTCGAATGTTCTGCAACAGAAACATCAAGATATGGCTATTGCTTGGACATGTTCGACACAACATAGTACCTGTGTTAATGAATGTTGGCTTAATCATTGCGCATGGATATCTATTCTTCTGCTTGACTTGTACTCTTAAATTTTGGGAAGGAAGGAACGGAAGGAAATGAAGTTGTCACTCGATAGGAGGAGTATAAGACACTGCTAAGAAGAATAGAAATACGTGGTTATGAATGATTGTGTCTGAGATCGAACTCCTTGTTACCCACAAGAGAGATCAATGTTACTAGACAAGTTTTACTCGAACCAACTCTCTAAGTGCTGAAGAGGCTACTAGCACAAAGAAAGGGAGAAAAGCAAACCAAATCTCAATTTCGAATGATACAACAAAAACTTAAATCTTGGTTCTTGTCTGACTAAAATACAACTCAACGTGTAAGGTTTTAAGGGCAAAAGGGTAAATTATACTCAACCAAGATTTTGAACAAAGTGTACTACAAATGTTTATATTTGTTTGGTGGAGGTTAAAAATTAGGGATGGGTAACCTTTCGAACCGAAACTGGAGGTTCAGTCGGTTCCAAAAAATAAAATTAATAATTGGAATCGGGGGCAGAGAATCGAGAACCGAGCGTGTTTGTGTCGGTTCTTGGTGCTTGAACTAGAACAAGTGGTACCCGATTGGAACCGAATTTATCATTTTTATAAATTTTTATGTTTCATAATTTATTCATCCTAACTCAATGACACACAATCCAACACCACGGTATCAATGCCAAAAGTCCAAGCTGTCCAAGGTTCAAACAAAAAGTACAAAATCCATCACTCAAACTCAAACTCAATTGACTCAATTTAATTACCAAAATCTCAAATTATCAATTGATATTTGCTCGGATATTCAATACAAACATTGTCTTCTGTCTTGCACTTTCGCTCATCTCTCTCTCTCTCAACACACCGCGATTGAGAGGCAATGAAGGCAAAACTCTCTCAGAATCGAAATGAATCCTCAATTTTGAGAGGTAATTTTCCTTTTTAACTCTAATTTATAAATTTGTAATTTTGTGTCTATTCTTCCAGTTAATGTTTATATTTTTCATAAATTGTTTTAATATCTAACATATTATAATGTTAACGAGTTTACAATTTTTAAATTTTTTCAAAACATGTTATCAACTAACAATTTAAAAAAAATGTTATGAGTGGAACCAAACCCGAATGGAGCAGACGGGTCCAGTTCGGGTTTGGTTCCAATAATTACATGGAACCGAATGGTTCCATTTACTTAAATAATTCGAACTCGTAACAAGTGTTTAGTATTGAAATACTCGAACCGATCCACCCGACTCCCAGACCTATTACAAAATTACTAAAAATTAAAAAATTGAAGTCAAAGTTAATAAATAATTTTAACCATACATTTCATAAGACTAATAATTTTTATTAACTTTTTAACTATACATTTCGTCAAGTATTTATCAAAATCTTTTAAAAAAATTTCTCAAACAAATTCGAATTACTATTAAATCATTATGTGATCTTCGCTCACATATCTAATTTTGTAAAAGGAAATTAGCGCAAATGGTCCCTAATGTATCACGTTAGTGCGCAAATGGTTCCTAACATTTCATTTTTGGCGCAATGGTCCCTAACCTATCCATTTAGGTACGAAAATGATCCTTTTGGATGAATTCCATTAAAAATCTGTTACACAACCTTTTATTTAGGTGCGCAAATGGTCTCTAAATTGTTTTTTGTCTTTATTAGTAGGAGTAAAATGGTCAAATTATATATTTTTTCAACCTTTCAATTGACGCAAATGGTCCCTAACCTTATTTTTAATATAGAAATTTGCAATTGAATTTCCAATCTTTACAAAAAGTGAAAATAAGTCCGATACTTTAATTTTTTTATTAAATTATTTTTTATTATTAAATAATCATATTATTTAAAATTCAAATTTTAATTTTATCATTACAACATAAAAAAAATTGTCACAAATAGAAATTTTAATTACGCTCAACTCAAATTTCGATTTTATACGGTCTCATATTTACTGGGTCAACTCAGCCCGCTTTTGAGCCACATGGTTACTAGGCAGTTCAATTTTAAATTTTAATTTATTTTTTATTTAAAAAAAGAAAAAAAAAACCAAACACTGAAGATGCCAATTTTAACTTTTAATTTACTTTTCTATTTAAAAAAAAAAAACAAAAGAGCAAACATTTTAACACCCCACCCCACCTGAAGAAACCGAGAAAAGGAGAGATTTCTCCCTCTTTTGGTCGACGTAAATTGGGAGAATTCCCCTGTTTTCGGTGCCAAAAAAGGGGAGAAATTCCTCATTTTTTTGCGATCGAAACCCGAGCTCACATGAGCTTCTGGTTCGCGAAAAAACTGTGGGAGAAGAATCTCCCTAGTTTCGACCAAAAAATGGGGAGAATATGTATATGTATATGTATATGTATAATTGTACTTTCTTATTCGCAAACACGGATAAAGTATATATTATTATTTTGGAAGTCGGATCAAGAATCCAAGTACAAGCATCCGGTTTTAGGTTGCGAAGTTTTAGAATTAATTGCATGTTTTTTTTAGGGTGATTATGGAAATTTATGATCACGAATGTATATTGAGGTGATTTGATTATTAAACAATGTGAAGAAAGTAAGAAGAAGCGGTACGGATGGTGCTGCTTCAGCCGATGTGGGTCTTCTTTGGTGTTTTGATCATGGTGGTATTCTTTGTTGTTCTCGTGGTAGTGGCCGTGACGTCTGAGGCGTTCTTCTTGTTGTTTTTAAGCGATTGCTCGGTCGGTTTGCCCCTCTTTGAGGTGGCGCCGCCGCCTCCACAGATTTGGAAGGCTGCGGTGGGTGATAGTCGGTGATGGCTGCTAGTTACGGTGGGGTGGGGTGTTGAAATGTTTGCTCTTTTTTAAGTAGAAAAGTAAATTAAAAGTTAAAATTGGCATCTTCAGTGTTTGGTTTTTTTTTTCTTTTTTTAAATAAAAAATAAATTTAAATTTAAAACTGGACTGCCCAGTAACCATGTGGTTCAAAAGCGGGCTGAGTTGACCTAATAAATATAAGACCGTATAAAATCGGGCTGAGTTGAGCGTAATTAAAATTTCTATTTGTGACAATTTTTTTTTTATATGTTGTAATGATAAAATTAAAATTTGAATTTTAAATAATATGATTATTTAATAATAAAATTAAAGTATCGGACTTATTTTCACTTTTTGTAAAGATAAGGAATCCAATTGCAAATTTCTATATTAAAAATAAGGTTAGGGACCATTTGCGTCAATTGAAAGGTTGAAAAAAAATATAACTTGACCATTTTACCCATACTAATAAAGATAAAAAATAATTTAGGGACTATTTGTTTACCTAAATGAAAGATTGTGTAACGGATTTTTAACGGAATCCGTCCAAAAGGACCATTTTCGCACTTAAATGAATAGGTAAGGGACTATTGTGCCAAAAATGAAAGGTTAGGGACCATTTTCGCACTAATGTGATACGTTAGGGACCATATGCGCCAATTTCCCTTTGTAAAACGATATTTTATCTCTCAACATGGACGGGTGTCAAAATTTGATTTGAAACATGTGTGCGGGGGTAGTGTGATATTTTAATGAAAATTGGACATTTTCCATTCGGCACAATTACAACGAAAGATTGAAAACTAAATTGTTTATGTTTAAAGATTAATATCAACTAACAAATAAGACAATAAATTGGGAGCAATAGTAACAATGCCATCTCTCATCCCCATTGTGGCACTTGCAATGGAGTTTGGATATGATGTTTCAAATACACGTCTCTTTAATTGTTTTTAATTTTTTTACATATTATCAATAACAGTAAATATGAATGTATTAAATATTGTCTATAATGATCATCTCATCCATTTATTTGATGATGTATATAATTTCTATTGGGAGGACGGTTATTTGGATATGTATTTGGAACGAGTCCAGATCTGATGTCCCAAATGTATGTTCCCTTAATCGTTTCATCAATAAAAATGTACACATTATCAAATAAATACAATTATTTAATGTATTCACACTTGCTGTGAAGATTGACTTGTATTTATTTGATTATGTATAAATTTTTTATTGGTGGGACAGCTAAAGAGACATACATTTTGGACAATAGATTTGGACTCATTTGAAAACAACAAATCTGGACTCGCTGCACAGTTAACATAGCTCTCTATGTCTCTTTCCTGACAAGTGTCTCCTTCCTCGTCTAGTTGTTGGGATTCTGAATATTTAATTTCTCGAAGAATGATATGTTGCCCAACATTTGCCCGATTGCTACGTGTCGACGATCGGCAATGAAAACTCCATCCCTTATTATTCTTTGTTGGCCCACTTTTCTCTCTTTTAAATGAACCCTCTTTTTGAATTGCGGTGGCCATCCCTCTCTTATTGCGGTTGGCCCCCATCTCTTTTAAATCCCCACCCTTTTATTGCGCCTGCCCTCCCTCAGGAGATTACTCCTTCCCCCAACGACTTAAAGCCCTCCCACTCTCTATTTACTCCTCATTTTCGTAATACCCGAACATTCTCAAACACAAACACTCTCAAACACAAAACTCTTGAATTTTTTTCTCAACTTTTTATAGGGATGGAGTTTGATAGTTGTGATAATGTTTATGTTCCTCAAGTGATTATCGGTGTTATTAATTTGGCAATAATTCGAATCATCAGACGATGCGTACAGTTTTTATAATCAATATGCACGATAAGCAAGGTTCAATACACGCGTAGCAAACAGTAAGAAGAAAAAGGAGACAAATGAGTATTTCTGGAAATTTATTGTATGCTCTAAGGAGGGTAAAACATATGAGACCTACCAGATGCACCAGAAAGATACTATGCCAGGGGTTTGTGAAAAAAATCGTGGACATAAACAATGTGGGTGTAATCCTAGATTTTTTGTAGTGAAGCAACAAACAGGCGATGGGTGGATTGTCAGAAAATTTGTGGATGAACAGAACCATGTGCTTGCTACTCCAAGTAAGGTACACTTGTTAAGATCACACCGGAGTGTCTTCACCACAAAAAAGGCTCTTACACAACAGTTTTCAAAAGTCAATATTTCCACATGTCAACAAATTCAACATATGAAGATAGATGTGGGAGGTCCTTCCTCGCTTGGGTATGTAGAAAGAGATATCAGGAACTATGAAACGAAAGTGCGACAAGAAATGATGGGTCATGATGCAGAAACACTGATTGAGTATTTTGCATTTGAGAAAGAAAAGAATCTCAATTTTTTCTTCGATTACGAGACTGATGAGGAGAACAAATTTGTTCAATGTTTTTGGGCTGACTCTGATTCATGAAGGCCATATGCCTAGTTCGGCGATATTGTCGTGTTCGACACCACATACAACAAGAATAGGTACTATATAGTTTTGCTCCATTTGTTGAAGTTATCAGTTTGGTTGTTTTCGAAGTTCATTGAAGCTATGCCAAACCAAGCAGCCCTAGTGGTAATTATCACTCATCAGGATGCTGTAATTTCAAAAGGTATATCAATGATAATGTCTTTCACATTGCACCGTTTTTGTTTATAGCACATATTGAACAATTTTTTTGAAAAGATGAATACCGTTTTTGTAATGAATGTATGGTTTAAGATTATCTGCATTATCGTTTTATATAACTTCAATATGTTTAGAATATCACATAATATTATACTTAAATTTAATTAATGCAATTTTATACTTGAATAAATAATGAGAAAAAAATTTTAAAAAAAATTAATATACATTATCATCATTCTCTAATCTCTAATAACAGTCCTAGACCATTACGAAGCAATCAAACCAATTAATCTTTACAATAAAAAATACATAATTAATTAATCTAATGGAGCAATAGGAAGGGCCAACACCAATAATAAAGGGTGGTTTTAATTGCCCGACTGCCAACACGTGGCAGTCGGGCAAATTATGTGTTGCCCGAGCAATCATTATTCTAATTTCTCAAGATCAAAAATTGACCTCAGTCTTCGATACAATCTACCTCAACTCTCTCTCTCTGTCTCTCATTGTCTCTCACTGTAACTCTTTAACACTTCAGGTTGAATAGTACTTTCTGGCTTCTTAAGATGGTGAAGGTCGAGAGAGTAACCTTAACCACGCCTGATTTGCCTGTTCCACCTGGGTTTTCACTCAAAACTCCCACAGCCAAACGCACCACTGCCTCCGTCGCCGATGGTAGTTCACAGCCCGTATCGCCGCCCCCATCAGAAGAAGCTTCAATGGATCAAAAGGGTCATAACATGCATGAGCAGCCACCTGGTTTGGGTACTAGGCGTACCTCTAGAAAAAGAGTTCGGCCGCAGTTTTATAGCCCTGCACTACCACAACAGTATCGACGTCGCAGAAGTCGTCCATCAAAAGCTAGATCAATGTCCCAGCTTTGTAAGTGTTTTAATCTTACTTTTTTCTTTTAATTTTTTATATAAAGATGTTTGATTTTCTTTATTTTGGTTTCTGAGTCTTGTGCATGCGGCTGATACAAGTATTAATTCCAGCATTCATCTGTGGATTTACATTACATTGGGCATTATACACCAGTAATCACCGTATTTAATCCTAATCTTGTTAAAGGTATATTTCACCTCAAATAAAGATGAAATTAATATATGACAACTTGAACTTTTAAAATGGAATCTCGTAGTCTCAGATCATATTAAGCTCAAACGAGCAATCGGATATTGGGTAAATTTAACAAATACTCACCAAACTTTGAACTTGTTAATACTTAGTCACTGAACTTTAAAGTGTCACTCACAACTCACTGAACTTTTAATTTTGTTTACCATCTATCATCTTTTAATAATCCGTTAGAATAAGTTATGCGAAATTGCCAGCGTGGATAACGAGATAACACGTGGCACCAATCAAGCTGTGTTATTTGTCCAACTCGGCACTAAGGTAAAAATGCGTTCCATGTCAACAAATGGAGGACCAATCTTCATCATCTTCAACTATGGAGGACCAATCTTCATCATCTTCAACTAACACGAGAGGACCCTGAGCTGCAATTTTCAAAACTCTCCCTTACCTTCACGGAGACGGAAAGTGACCTGGACGGAACCATCCATTGACATGGCACGCATTTTTTACCTCGTTTTCCATAAAGCCTCCCACTCTTGGACCCGCCCGGTGGTGTCGATGATTTCTCGCTTGATGGAGGCGGATTGATCTTGGGTTTCGGTTCTCCTTCCGCAAAGAGGACGAAAAATCCAGCATGATTGTGTCAAAGTGTGACGACCCTTTTGTCCTTTTTGGTGGTGTCAATTTCACCGCTTCTTTGGCGGGGTCGAAGCCCGGTTCTTCTTTTTGGGAATTCTCGGCTCTATCACGCCTCTTGTTCTTAGCCTTTTTTCTCGAGGTCCGAGTATTCTTTATATCTTGGGCCTCTCATCATCTCCGTGGCGTAAGAAGTTAAGTGGCTAGAGATTTGGAAAATTGCAGCTCAGGTCCCTGTGTTAGTTGAAGATGAAGAAGATTGGTCCTCCATAGTTGAAGATGATGAAGATTGGTCCTCCATTTGTTGACATGGCACGCATTTTTACCTCGGTCTTTGAGTTGGACAAATATACGGCTTGATTGGTGCCGCGTGTTATCCGTTATCCACGTTGGCAATTTCTGTTAATTTATTCTAACGGATTATTAAAGGATGATGGATGGTAAACAAAATTAAAAAACTTGAACATTTGTTAGTCCTCAAACATCGTATAGTCAATCTAATCAACATAAACATTTAGATTTGTAATATACGCCCCCTCCTCCCAATGGTCAAATATTTCATTTCTCTCTCTCGAAGAATACACATTCCCATATTGATATTCAATCTTTCACCCTAGGTGTTAACTCTAAAGTTGCCCTCACAATACTTATGCTTTTTTACCGCTCAAAATTTGGTTAGGTCTAGCCAATTTAGCAACTATTTAGATCTGTGAAGATTCTCTTTTTATTGAATGTTTCGACCATCAAGCTTCCACTAGGTAAGTCAAATCCACTAGTTATCTAAATCCTTAAGTTATGCGCACAAAGGTACAATCTTGCTTTTTGCTCTTTTTTTTTTTTTTTATTTTTATATCTTATGTATAAAACCTCACTCCCTTAAACTTTCTAGATAATCCTTGTAGCGAGCTTTAGGCCGATGGCTCCCAGGTCTAATAAACCTTAGGACACCGAGTTTTGAGAACCCCAACGGGTTTTATTGCTTGAGTCAACTAGGCTACGAAGAGAGGTATAAGTTAATGCAAGTGCAATGCCTTTTTTTTTTTTTGCAAGATAAATAAGTGGAGATTAGATTCCTAGTATCCCGGTCGATACCTAGATTCCACCGGTAGCTAAATACACTCCACACAACTATTACTCAAGCACGGAATCAACACATATCTAAACAACTTATGCAATGGTTTAACCACCTCCAAACTATCCTTTCAACCGGTTAGGTAATTGAGTTGTCAACTGGTGGTATTGGTTTCACAACTTATGTTCACTATTCTTTCACTGTATTCTATTTAATATACCAACCAAGGTAGTGATATTCATGACTATTGTGCTCACACTTAATCATATCTCACATGGACAAGTATAGTCTATAAAAACAGCTTAAGCAGCATCACCTAGTCATAATTCATGAATTGATAACAGTTTTAAATAATATCATCATAAGTCGGCAAGACTATCCAACATACAAGCACACAATTTATTTTTCACAACACACACAACAATAATGAAAATAATAAAGTCTCATCCCCAAACTTAAAATCTACTTTGTCCTCAACGTGACAAAAGAAAGCAAGATAAATAAAAAAAGAAAGAGTTAACCCGAATCAAAAGACGTGGAGACAACGTCGGACTTTCACCTGATCAGTATGCATTGTGATTGGAAAGCCGGTGTGTAGCCTGAAATGAAAAAAAATTAAATGTACTCATTTACTAAAAATTGGAAAACGTGCTCTAATTCTTAATACAGTCCTAGAATTCTACATGCAATGCAATAAAGATATAAGGGATAGAAAAAATAGATTGTCTCTCATTAAGCGCTCGATTTATAGTCAAGAGTTCGACATATTGTCTGGTTGCTTTATGGCAATTTAAATAGTACTTTGGAGGACTTGCTTTGCTTACATATATTGACTTTGCACCATTTTTCGTTTATCCTCCAAAAATTTAACTTGTGCTTCTCGGATAAATATAATTGTAGTTTAGCACATTGCTCGAACACCACTATGAAAACTTCAACTTCCTTATCGGCCTTGATCACAAAATCAATTTTAGAATAAATACTGGGAGTCGGAGAATTGCTTGATAAGTGCAATATCATTGAATGCCAATTTTATTTTTGCTTATTTAGGATCAACTTCTCTTTTTCTACATACTCTTCTTCTTTTGATTTTGTAACTTGTTTCACATCTTCTTCTTCTTCAATTGCCAACTGTTTGTCCTTTTTCTCTGGCATTTTCACGTGAATTTCTGGCAGTTGTATCTCGCTCCTAATAGTGATTGCTTGTACTTGCTCTTTTGGATTTGTTACAGTATTGCTAGGTAGGGTCCCTGGAGTTCTATCTGATAGTTGTAAGGTCAATTGGCCAATCTGAGTTTCTAATTTTTTGATAGAAGCCTGTTGATTTTGACTGTTTGTATCTAGCCGCTCTAATACTTTATCAATTTTACGCATATCATTGTTGAAACATCTCTCTCAAACTTGGGCTTCTCTCTTGCTGAGTATTGTTGAGATTACCAATGTTCTGATTATCTGACCATCTGAAATTTGGGTGCTGCTTCCAACCCGAATTGTATGTTTGTGAGTAAAGATTATACTGCTAATGTGTATTATTCAGCACAAAGTTGACATATTCTGAAGAGGCCAATAACATACAATCTGATGTCGAGTGGTTAGCTCCACAGTTTTCGCACATGATGGTTGCTTGGATGGCATTCATTTTTTGCGTCTGTGTTCTGGCCAAGAGCTCCACATGCTTTGTCAATGCAGCAAGTTGTGCATTAGTAGCATCTGTCATTTGAAAGAAATAAACAAAGAAGAAAGAAAATAATAATAATAACAATAATAAAAGAAATCAATAATAATAATAATAAAATTAAAAAAATAAAATAAAAATAACATTAACGATTAATCTAAACTAATATTAAATAAGAATAGTCCCCGGCAACGGTGTCAAAAACTTGTTGTGAAAATAATGTGATTGTAAGTGTACAATATCGCACAAAAGTAATAAAGTTGACCTATTGAGTCCGGATTATCGTTCCCACGAAAACTATCTTATTTAGATACTAATTAAATTAATCGTAATGCTAATTTATTTAAAATAATTTAAATTGAGTTGATTTGAAAGATTTAGACTAGAACTATGAATTTAAAGAAATAATATAATAACTTATGTAAAAGCAAATAACAAGAATTTAGAAAAGAATTATGGTTAAACCATTTAGACAAACGAATTCACCATAGTTGTCATCTCTAATTTCTCCTCTCAAGTTTTGTTCCTAAAGTTATATTCGGTCAATTCACGAATTTAACCTAATTTACCTCTCTCGAGTTCAAGTTAGTCATATTTAATTAAGTCAACTTAGGCAGTCAGAATGATCCTTAATTAAATGCATTAATTCTCCAAAGAATTCAATTCAGACTGCATCAATAATAAAAGTGCATCTCTACCTTTTATCTAATTGTCGAATTTTACTACGTGGTCTAGATGAATAATTTACTTCTCAGTTCATTACAATCCACAAAATCAATGAAATAATGGCCAGTTATTCCAAGCATTAAGAAAAGAAGCAAAATCAAATACTTAAACAATTTATAAATCAAAACTTGAGATTCGAAATTAAAGGATTAAACTTAGGCTACATCGTTCATCCAAACTTTAAATCTAGCTACTCATGATTCGGGAGAAAGAAAGCGTTAAAAAATTTGAATACATAACCGGATTTTGAATGAAAATGGAAAAGATGTTGAATATCTTGCACCAAGATCTCTTGATCTTCACGTTCCAATCTTCTTGATCTTGGTCATTCTTCATTTTCTTCGTCGTTCTTTTCTCCATCTTCTCTTGTATTTTCTAAAAAATTCACTAATTCTTTCGACCTAAGTTAGGTCTTTATATAGTGTTTTACTAATATTGAAACACGTGTACGTGAAAAGACGAACAAAGCTCTGACTAGAGTTGAAAATAAACCAAAAACACTCCAAACGCAATTTCCGTGCATTGTCGCGGTTTGACCGGGGCATATAGAAAATAAAATCCAAATTTGGTTCCAATTCCCAAATTGCATATTTAGTCAAGGTGTATTTTATTTGGTCTTTGTTCCAAAATTTGTCCTTTTGTCCTTTTATTTGCATTCTAAGTCCTTCAACTTTAGATTTGTCTTTTTAGTCCTCTTATTTCTACTTTCATTTCAATTAGTCCTCTTTTATTTACAACTCAAGTCCTTCAACTTTTAGATATTTGTAAGTTGATCCCCATATCCAAGTCTTCGTGACGCCTTGGTCTTTTTTTTTTTGCCTTTTTACTTTGTTTTCTCCAATTTCATCCGATCTCGAGTTTTGACCTAAAACAATTAAATCAATTCACAATTAAGTAGAAAATCACTTAAGAGTACTTACAATCGTTCACTTTTGATGGTCTAAATAAGTGTAAAACCATACTTATCAATTGACTTATATTTATTTGATGATATATAAATTTTTTATTGGTGAGACAGTTAAAGAGACATACATTTGAGACAGTAGAACTAGACTCATTTGGAACAACAAATCTGGACTTGCTGCATAGTTAACATAGTTCTCTATGTCTCTTTCCCGACAAGTGTCTCCTTCCTCGTCTAGTTGTCTAGATTCTGAATATTTAATTTCTCGATGAATGATGTGTTGCTAAATCGGGTAACACATCATTCGCCCGACTGCCACATGTCGACAGTTGGACAATGAAAACCCCACCCTTTATTATTGCTGTTGGTCCACTCTTCCTCTCTTTTAAATGAACTCTTCCTTTTTGAATTGCGGCTGGCCCTCCATTTTTTATTGCGGTTGGCTCATCTCTTTTTAAATCCCTCACCATTTTATTGCGACTACCCCCCTCAAGACATTACTCCACCCAACAACTTAAAGCTCCCCACTATCTATTTACTTCTCATTTTCGTGATATCCGAACATTCTCAAACACAAACACTCTCGAACACAAAACACATGATTTTTTTCTCAAATTTTTATAGGGATGCACGATAAGCAAGGTTCAATACACGCATAGTAAACAGTAAGAAGAAAAAGGAGACAAATGAGTATTTCTGGAAATTATTTGTATGCTCTAAGGAGGGTAAAACAGATTTAAACCTACCAGATGTCTGGGAAAGATACTATGCCAAGGGTTTGTGAAAAAAACCATGGACATACACGATATGAGTGTAATGCTAGATTTTTGGTAGTGAAGTAACAAACAGGCGAGTGATGGGTTGTCAGAAAATTTGTGGAGGAACATAACCATGCGCTTACTACTCCAAGTAAGGTACACTTGTTAAGATCACACTGGGGTGTCTCGATCACAAAGAAGGCTCTTACACAACAGTTTTCAGAAGCCAATATTCCCACATGTCAACAAATTCAACTTATGGAGATAGATGTGGGAGGTCCTTCATCGCTTGGGTATGTAGAAAGAGATACCAGGAACTATGAAACGAAAGTGTGACAAGAAATGCTGGGTCATGATGCAGAAACACTGATTGAGTATTTTGCATTCGAGAAAGAAAAGATCCCCAACTTTTTCTTAGATTACGAGACTAATGAGGAGAACAAGTTTGTTCGATGTTTTTGGGCTGACTGTGATTCAAGAAGGCCATATGCCTATTTCGGCGATATTGTGGTGTTCGACACCGCATACAACAAGAACAAGAACAGATACTCTATAGTTTTTGCTCCATTTGTTGGAGTTATCATTTGTTTGGTTGTTTTTGAAGTTCATTGAAGTTATGCCAAACCAAGTAGCCCTAGGGGTAATTATCACTCATCAGAATGTTGCAATTTCAAAAGGTATATAAATGATAATCCCTTTCACATTGCACCGTTTTTGCTTATAACACATATTGAACAATTTTTTTGAAAAGATGAATACCGTTTTTGTAATGTATATATGGTTTAAGATTATCTATATTATCGTTTTATATAATTTTAATATGTTTGGAATATCACATATAAATTTAGTTAGCATAGATTTATATTTGAATAAATAATGAGAAAAAAATTAAAGCAAAAAAATTAATATACATTATTATCATTCTCTAATCTCTAGTAACAGTCCAAGACCATTATGAAGCAATCAAACCAATTAATCTACCCAATAAAAAATACATAATGAATCTAATGGAGCAATGGGGAGGGCCAACACCAATAATAAAGGGCGGTTTTAATTGCCCGACTGCCAACACGTGGCAGTCGGGCAAATTATATGTTGCCCGAGCAATCATTACTCTAATATCTCAAGAACAAAATTGACCTGAGTCTTCGATACAATCTACCACAACTCTCTCTCTCTGTCTCTCATTGTCTCTCACTGTAACTCTTTTAACACTTCAGGTTGAATAGTACTTTCTGGCTTCTTAAGATGGTGAAGGTCGAGAGAGTAACCTTAACCACGCCTGATTTGCCTGTTCCACCTGGGTTTTCACTCAAAACTCCCACAGCCAAACGCACCACCGCCTCCGTCGCCGATGGTAGTTCACAGCCCGTATCGCCGCCCCCATCAGAAGAAGCTTCAAGGGATCAAAAGGGTCATAACATGCATGAGCAGCCACCTGGTTTGGGTACTAGGCGTACCTCTAGAAAAAGAGTTCGGCCGCAGTTTTATAGCCCTGCGCTACCACAACAGTATCGACGCCGCAGAAGTCGTCCATCAAAAGCTAGATCAATGTCCCAGCTTTGTAAGTGTTTTAATCTTACTTTTTTCTTTTAATTTTTTATATAAAAATGTTTGATTTTCTTTATTTTGGTTTCTGAGTCTTGTGCATGCGGCTGATACAAGTATTAATTCCAGCATTCATCTGTGGATTTACATTACATTGGGCATTATACACCAGTAATCACCGTATTTAATCCTAATCTTGTTAAAGGTATATCTCACCTCAAATAAAGATGAAATTAATATATGACAACTTGAACTTTTAAAATGGAAGCTCGTAGTCTCAGATCATATTAAGCTCAAACGAGCAATCGGATATTTCAAGATTCGTGATCTCAAACGAGCTACTTGGCTCTTGAAAATACAATATCAGGGAAGTAAAATTTTATGGGATAGAAGGACTCTTAGATCCCTCGGTTCTGATATTTTTAAGCAAAATCCTAAAATTAGACTCCAAGGCAAAGTATGAACAGAGCTGGGCTTCAATGTTTTTTTTATAAAAATGGTCCCCTTCTATTTTGGTTCACTAATGTGGCTTGCTTTGCTTTGTTGGGCTTCAAACTTTTGCACAATTTTTTTTTGGGCAACTTAATTAATCACAAATAATTTTCTATTTTTATTTATTTATTTATTTTTACAAAATGGTTGCCTTCGATTTTCCCAAGGCTGTTGCTATCCACCTCCGGTCCTGCTTAGATCCTAGATCCACATGTTTAGGGTGAGCCATCTACATAGTTGATTCTGCAATAGACTGATGAATTACTTCGACAATTTTAAACAACTTTGAGGTCTCTTGAGTTGAATCGAGTGTTAGATGCTAAACAATATATTATACTGTATTCATGAAATTTTTCTCAATCATTTATGCGTTCAATGTTAAATTAATCGTCCAAAATGGTGTAACTACTAGGTTCACTCGTGTTTGAATCATGGGATGACTTAAAGTTGGCACCTTGTGATAATGTTTGATTATTGCCTCCTTTTAATATTTGTAACACATTTACTTCTTGCAGCTTATCAAGAAAAAGTAACCGGAAACTGTAATCGGCCTTCCACAATATTGTCAAGGTGGCAAGAGCAGATGACACATGTTCTTCCGGCTATCCATTTTACAGGGGAGCAATCAAGTTCTCAAATAAACAATCAGTTAGGTAAAGAAACCAATGAAACTACTACTACTGCTATTACTACTCTATTACCTAATCAACAAACTGAGCAAGCTCCGAGCACTATGGAAAAGACTCATGGCATTACTGTCGACAAAAATCAACGAGTAAGTGACACTAACATGAAAACGAATCTCGTCCTGACCCTGAATGCCATAAATGAAAAGCATGGGGATATTACGAAAGATTGTTCATTGGAGTCTGATCGTATGAAGACTCTTGTTCTGTTTGGTATCTGTGAAGTGGTGCAAGACGTACAAAAGAAACAGTTGAAAGACCTTGATCTCTGTACGTTAGAGTCTTGCTATTCAGCTGTCAAAGATGCAGAAAGAATGAAGATGAATGTGAAATGGCTACGTAATCGACTTGATGAAATCAAAGATGCCATTGAATCAGCTGGTGAAGCATTAAAGCTCATGGATGAAAAGGAAAGGCTAATGGAGAATATTGATAATAAGAGGAAAGATATACTACTACGAAAAGGTGAATTAAAGAGACTTTATTCAGAAATGGAAGAAATGGAAGGTCAAGTAGCTCGAGATATTGTGGTAATAGAAGAGTTAGACAAAAATATCAGAACTCAAACATCCAAATTTCAGCATTTGGAGCAGATGCCTTTGATGGACCGGCTTATATAGATTTACTTGAGTATGTTTCTCACCCTCACTCCCCCACCCCAACCCCACTCTCTCACAGTCTCACTCATAAGTTCACGCTTGCACAATACATGCACAATACATGCACAAGCACACGCACAAACACAAATTTATACACACGTCGATGCCCTTGTACATGTATGGAGATATTTGCAGGAGGCTCAAATTGTGACCTTGAGTGAGAGCTTCATATTTGGTGTTTCTCTCAGCTGCTGTCTCTTTAAATTAAGATATACTTATCCTTCTTGTTGGTAATTCTAATATTAAATGATATTTAGAATCTGTTTGACAGCTTTTGAAGTTTTAGCAGATTTTGATAAAAGTTGATGAAATGTGTAGTTGAAAATTTGATAAAAGTTGTGGCTCTTATATAAAATGTGTGGTTAAAATTAATTGTTGACTTTGACATCAGCTTTTTAACAACTTTTTAAGCTCTACCAAACAGGGGAGGATGTTTGGCCATGCTTAAAATCTTTTTCAGCAGAATGTCTCTACTGCTCTACATGCTGCTGAGAAAAGCGACTTCTGATAGACATTTAATATACAGTTTGATTTTGATTTTTTATCTGGTTTTGTGTAATACTCTAGATCAAGTAGACTATGTGACTTTGCTAATTTTTGTTGATCATTGGCAGGGGTGCTCTCTGAAATGGAAGAGATTTCCATCTTCAAAGAGCGGAGTGTAGTCTTGTTGTACAAAGTTTTTGGCGGACAATCTGTATTCTCTATGCTAGAGAGGCAATTCAATATATGGCGGTTGGCCTCATTTCGAGGCCTAATTATGTATACAATGAAGGACATGCCGTTTTGACAGAGGATTCTCTAACCGTGGATAAGGAGAAAACACTAGCATTTGATGCATCAAGGCCCTCACACGAAGTGGTGTTCTTCTTTGTAGAATGTAAGAAATGTCCCCTCTTGTCTTACTGAAGAGGTGTTGTGGAGGAGATATTGTATTTACTGGAAAGGTAATGTGTTGGATGGATTCATTCTGGGAATCTTAATTGCACTGTGTCTTGCCTGGGAATTGGTATTGCTAATTAAGCATGATTTTGGTGGTTTTCTTATGAACATTTGCGCGTAAATTTAATATACAATAGACTATAGAAACACAACAATAAGAGAACTTAGATCTGTTGTTTCTAACTTCTTGTCCCTTAGACTGTCTTTCCAATACATTTTTGACATAGACACATCACATCTTAGCAAATGAAAAGGCGTAAAATCTGGTGTGGGTTATAAAGGCAAATTAGACGAGGGCTCGATTAACAACTAACAAGTGGTGATGGAATGGGGGACGATGGGGGCAAACATTTGGGTTGTGGAGTTGGCTCTTTTTTTAGGTGCCCCTTCCCTTTTTACGTATTTTTTATTGAAATCAAATGGTCACTATCCTCCAAAAGTGAGTTTCCTGAAAATTATGTACAAGTCGTGTGACTTTTTAACTGTCAAAATGTCCGGAAACTGCCTATTTAGGATTCATTCAACGAAATTGAAAGATTTACCTCATTATACATTTTGATTAATTGGGAGACTCAAAACAGATAATTTTTACAATAATAATTTAGTACAATTGAACTCGATGATAAGGACACAATGACATGTTTGTATTTAGGTGTTTTCACAGGCCTCAAGTAGGACTGTCAAAATAGATGGGTCGGTTGGATCGAGTTGCCTAGTCTCAATTCAAGTTCGTTATGGATATAAATTGAATTGTCTAAAAAATAGTGATAATTTTATCATATACTAAAAAATATAAAATAATTTAAAAAATACTATTTAACCTTTTTTATTGTAAAAATACTGTTTTTTATTTTTGTAATACTTGTTGTTATATTTGTTATGTTAGTTAATAACAAATATAACACATTTATTATAATTAAAATAACAAATGTAACAAGTGTTACAAAAATAAAAATAAAAAATATTTTTAGAATAAAAACAATATGACAGTATTTTAAAAAATATTTTATTTATTGTAGTTATTTTTAGAAAAAATCCTTAAAAATTTGGTTTGAGCTAAGCCCAAACCGTCTTAAAATATGAGGAACGGAATGGCCCATGAACCCGCCAATATGCGGTCAGCTGGTTGAACAGTTATTTTTTATTTTCATTTTATGTATTTAGTGCAGTTTAAATTAAGTTGTAAAAGATGGAAGATTGTGTGAAAATGTAAAAGAAAAATAAGTATTTGTATCCAAAAATTGATATTTTAAAAAATAAAAAATCATATTAAAATTTAAAAAGAAAGAGTAATTGGTTTAGCAAAAATAGAGCCCAACAATTCTTTTCATTTACTTTTAATTTTTAAATTTTTTAATAATTGAGCCAACTAGATCAACCCTCATAGGTTGTCGAGTTAGACAATCAAATCCAACATTTTTTGTTCATTATAGAAGGCAAACACTTGAATTGAACCAAAAATTAGTTTTTTAACAAGCTGGATGTTCGGTGAAATCTCGTAAGCGTACAGATTCGTTGACAAGTGATAGTAAAAAGTGAGTAAAAGAGTATCGTTCCCACGAGGACTATGATTTCTAATACTTAAATTAAATCAAGTCTAACTTAAGTTGAATAAACACAATAGAAATTTGGTTGTTGTGATTTTATTGTTGAACTAGACTAACTTAGCTAAAAAATAAAAGTTGCTTACTGATTTAAAAAAAAACACAAATAGATAAATTATACTAGGGATCCAACTCCACCCTTTATATTTACTTTAATCCCTGAATTTATACTTCCTTATCCAATTTATTCTTAGTTTGACAATCGACAATTCTAAGTTATCTAATAATCTCTTTCGAGCAGAATTAGATCTATTTTCATATACGCCCCAAAATATTCCTATGTTGGGTTCGAATATACAAAAATGTTTTCAATAACAAGATCATCTAAATTAATTGCACCAAGCATAGAAAATTATTTCTAATCTCTATAGGACTTAGTGTTTAAAAACCATATGAGCTCATTTATTTTGAACCTTTCAGAAACTAAAATAAATCACAAACACGTTCAAATGGTGATCAAGCATTTAAACGAACATCCAATCCATAGCATAAATCAACAAATCATAAATTAGGATTAAGAAATGGAATTCATGAATTAAAAGAACATAATAAGGTTTACATCTTCATCCATAGCATAAAAAGTTTAGCCTACCATAATTCGATTACAAAAATAATAAATAAATGGAGAATTCATCACCCGGATTGTTGGATTACAAGAAGAGACGAAAAAGTTCGAATTTAACCCGGTTGAAAGTTTTCAAACGAGTTCTCACACAAATCTGATGCTTCCTTGCCTTCGTTCTTGCTTACCAATTGCCGGAAGAGATATTCGTCCTCCAAAACTTGTGTTTTCGTCCTCCTTTTTCTCTTAGAATTTTCGGCCCTTTTTTTTCTCCCCATCGTTATAAGAGTTCTCCTATTTATATGGATCCAATTAGGGTTGAATTTCGTACCCTAAGTCCCCAAAAACATGTCAAAAATAGATTTTAACTCAAATAAAAGTTTCGATCGCAGAACCGTCGCTCGGCGAAAGGCTGGTGCGTCGCTCGAAAGGCACAAAAACGGAGAATTTTTTGTCGATTGTTCGCTCTAGCGAGCCTTAATCCCGCTTTCGAAGCAGATGAAAGTGTCATCCGCGATCGATTTTCAAACGGCTATAACTTCTTGTAGAAAACTCAAATTGTAATCCGTAAAAAGCATTGGAACCGTAATTCAATTATCTTTCCAATGGTATATCATTTGTCTTATGGAAATGTTCGTACCAAAGATTGTGCTCTAATTGCTCTACATGTTTCGGTTGTAGTTTCTCAATTTGCTTCTTTGGCTTTCGGGTGTTTGATCATTCACTTCAACCCTTCATTGTCACTCCAAAACACCTTAAATATAATGATTTTATCTTCTTTCTCATCCTCCAATATTTGGCTCTTGATATTCACTTTAAAAACTTAATTTCTTCTCATTTACTCGCCGATTTCACTAATGTGACTTGAGTTCGGGGATTTTGTCCTACAATCACAAAAATAAACAAAAACTTAATAGATATCGATTCTAAAATACTTAGTACAAAAACTCTTCATTAAGGAATCAATATAAGTGTACAAAATACACTTATCGCTGGACCATCCCAATACTTGAGCAGTACAATCCATTTCGACACCATTACTTAAATTTCACTCGTTGCAAGTTAGATATCACTTACCAAACCCCCTTCAAACCCTAAATTATAAAAACAAAGCAGAAGGTACCTTATCTCAACTTTAATTCAAAAGCTCAAATCTTTCTATTCATAACACCTTTGTCTTTAATTTCGCTTTCGTACCCAATTAGGAGTGTCAAAATGGATGGATCGGTTCAGACCAACTCACTTACAATTAAAGCTAATTTAGCATGTTGTGATTTGAACCGACTTTTCTAAAAACATGGTTCAGGTTAGGTCTGGATGGGTTCAAAGACCCGCAAAATATTTTAGGTGGGACTGTCCATCCTTTGAAATTTAATGTAATTTAAATTAAATCATAACTGAAAAGAATGAAAATTGTGTGAGAGATGAGAGATTGTATGAAAAATATAAAATAAAATAAGTATTATAGACAAAAATATATTTCTTTAAAAAACAAAATATCATATTAGAATTTAGAAAGAGAAAAACGAGACATTGGATTGGAAATTGAAAGAGAGCTCAATAGCAATTTTAATTTAAGAAAAGTGATTCATTTGTCACTTTCCAAGAAATAGCGAAAATACTTTACTTTTATTTTTTGGTGCAAATCATCCCCAACATTTAGAAAAGTGATGCAATTTATCTTTTTCGGTGTTATATGACAAAATTTGCCCTTCTTTTTAAATAAATAAAAATAAAAGAAAGCAAGAAAAAAGAAAAATTGCAACAATAGTTCCAAAACCTTTCAAAAAGTGCAAATATATTCAGAAAGAAAATAATTCGAAAAACAAATTAACAAAACATAGATTAAAAAGAAAAAGAAAAAATCATTTTTCCCAATCGCACCCCAATGCCACATCCACTAGGGATGGCAATGGGTCGGGCCTTGCCAAGACGGGCCCGGCTAGGCCCGTTTCACGAGCCGAGCTCAGCCCATCAAAAAAAATGCGGCCCGGACAGGCCTGTGGGCCAAGCCTAAATAATAGGCCTAAAATTTCTTTCATGAATTTAGCATAGGTGGGCATTTGGGCTATAGCATCTACGAATGGGATGTTGATATGTAGCTTTTTGAATACGTCTAGGAATTTGGTGAATTGTTTGTCTAGCTTGGTTTTCTGCAATCTCTGAGGGAATGGTATGGGTAGTATATAGGCATTGATAGGAACGGTTGCCTTAACATGTGGTGTGTCTCAATTCTGTTCCAAAGATTCTTTTGTTTTTTGTTCAGACCGATCCACTTGTTCCTCGTCAGTGGTAGGTACCTTTTGTTTAGATGATTCATGTCTTGTGACATGAATTTCTGGTAATTGGATTCCACTTCTGGTGGTGATAGCTTTAACCTCTTCTTTTGGATTAGTCTCGGTGTTACTTGGTAGAGTGTCCTGAGTCCTCCCAGATAAAGCTGTTGCTATCTGTCCAATCTGAGTTTCCAGATTTTTAAGTGAAGCCTACTGGTACTGTAGAGTATTATCAATTTTGTTAATGTATTGATACATTAAATCTTCCAACGACAACTTTTTCTCCAGCTGCTACTGGAATCTATGTTGTTGGAATCTAGGTGGTTTTCCTTGACTTTGATTTCCCTGATTCTGATTGTTACCCCAAGAGAAATTTGGATGATTTCTCCATCCCGGATTATAAGTGTTAGAGTAAGGGTTGTTATGTTGATGCGAGAAATTCTGAGTATAGTTGACTTCTTCAGGGTTCGATGTGAATAAAGTCGTCAGTTGACAAGTTGAAGTCTGGTGGTTCACCTTACAACCTTCACAAATTGGATTAGAACCATGTACCATGTTGACTGAATGTGTGACGAGATCCATTTTTCTTGTGATAGCGTCCATTTGAGCAAATAGTGCTGATATGACGTCAACATTATGAAGACCCGTTGTTTTTTCGGTATTTCTCTTTCTGATGGCCACATAGCACTAGTCTCAACCATTCGTTCAAATAGTTCATGAGCTTCCCGGACATTTTTTGTTGTAATCGATTCGTTCTATGATGAATCTACTGCAGATCTACTTGCTGGAATTAACCTGCCATAAAAATAATGAATCTGAGATCCATTTTTTATATCGTGATTTGGGCATTTATGCAATAAATCTTTGAATCTTTCACAAGCTTCATGAAAGCTTTCTGAATCAAGTTGCCTGAAGACAGATATATTGTGTTTTAATTGGGCAACTTTAGCTGGCGGAAAATACTTGGTGGTGAATTTTTGAACGAGATCGTTCTACGTACTGGAGGCATGATTAGAGTCCAACCACTATCTTGCCCCATCTCTTAGCGTATGTAGGAATAGTTTCATTCTAATAGTATCATTATTCACCCCTTGGTAGGTGGAATTATTACAAAGCTCCAGAAAACGTAAAACATGGCCCCATAGAACTGTAAATTATTCTGGAATAGATTTATCACGTCTAGCGCGTAGTTGAAAATTCGAGTGTCCATATGGCGGGTATGCTATGCTTAATTTATTCTGAATAATTGATGGGGTCATGAATTCCCCAACTAGCATTTCATCTTCATCAATCACCGCTGGTTGTGGAAATTGAATATGGGCTTCTGCCATTGTATATCATCGTACTCTTTATTCTGCTTATTCTTTTGTTGTCTTATGCGTTGTCTGAAAGTCTTCTCGATCTCGTGTTCAAATGGAACAAAATCGAAATCTTCTAAGTTTTGCATAAACTGATAGCAAATACCTGAAAAGATCAAAATGAGTGAGGTAAAGTAGTCACGAGAAAACTAAATGAGTAATAATAAAAATAAATAAATAAATAATTTAAATTCAAGCTATAGTTAATAAAACTCAAGCTAAAAAAAATCTTAGTCCCCGGCAACGACGCAAGAAACTTCCTCGGTGAAATCCCGCAAGCGTACGGGATCGTTGACAAGTAATAGTAAAAATGAGTAAAAGATTATCGTTCCTACGAAGACTATGATTTCTAATTATTTAAATTAAATTAATTATAACTTAACTTGAATAAACACAAAATATTTTTGATTGTTATGATTTTATTGGAAAACTAGACTAACTTAGCTCAACAAATGAAAGTTACTTAGTGAATTCGAGTAAAAACACAGATAGACAAATTATGTTAGGAATCCGACTCCACCCTTTATATTCACTTTAATCCCCGAATTCACACTTCCTAATCCAATTTATTCTTAAATTGACAATCGACAATCCTAAATTATCTAAAAAAAATTTCGAGTAGAATTAGACCTATTTTCATATACGCCCCAAAATATTTCTATTTGTGGTTCGAATATACAAAAACACTTTCAATAATAAGATCATCTAAATTGATTGCACTAAGCATGAGAAATTATTTCTAATCTCTATAAGACTTAGTGTTTAAAACCATATGAGCTAATTTATTTTGAACCTTTCGAAAACTAAAATAAATCACAAACACGTTCAAAAGGAACCGACCTTCAATTCATGACATAAATCAAAATATCATAAATTAGGATTAAAAAAAGGAATTCATGAATTAAACGAACATAAAAAGGTTTACATCTTCATCCATAGCACAAAGAAATTAACCTACCATTATTCGATTACAAAAACGAGTATTAAATAGAGAATTCATCACCCGGATTATTGGATTACAAGAAGAGATATGAAAATTTTGATTTAACCCGGTTGAAAATCTTCAAACGAGATGTCACGCAAATCTGGTTCTTCCTTGCTTTCTTTCTTGCCAACTAATTGCCGGATGAAGAGATTCTGTCCCAAAATTTGTGTTTTCGTCCTCCTTTTCTCTAAGGTTTTTCAACCATTTTTTTCTCCCCATAATGCCCTTTTACATCTTCTGTTTAGGGTTCAAAAAGATCCCCCAAGAGTCCAAAATTCAGCTGCCAAAATTAGCCTACGGGGCAGACAGAAGTTTTACCCGCAGGCCGTCCGCTAAAGCGAGCATATTGCCTGCTTGAGCGGACAGAGAGGTGGGTTTTCCCCCTCCTGCCTCGTCCGTTTGCCTTCGTTTTGATTTCGGTTAACTCGGATTGACTTTGGTCTTTTTTTGGTAATGCATTCAAGCGTTCATTAGTCTTTCTTATGTCTCAATCCGTGATTTTAGTTTCATTTCACTTCCTTGTCACCAATGATTTGCGTCGTCTCTAAATGCACGAATATTGATTGAATTAGTGCAATAAATACTTCATTTCAATCGAGATATATAGATTAAGGTTAAATCAAAAGAGGTTAAATACGTGTATAAAATACTCTTATCAAAGATCTCTCTAGTATTCGCTAAATAATGCGCGGTTTTTTTAGCCATGGAAGATAGCCAATTTCGTTCATAATTTTGAATTAAAATTCTAATTTTGGCAATGTTATATATATATATATATTTCATATATAGTAATATATATTTCATTGAGTAATATCACCACGAACTACACGCAAAATAAATGAAGGATTACAATTAGACTAGACGCTAACACCAAACTCAACAAAACACGAGATACTGACTTGTGGACTATTGTAATCCCCTTGTGAGGAATACAACAAGTATGACACTAGGCATCTAAAAGTAACGAACAAATATATGAAAAAATAGTAACATTTGGGGTACGTTGGAAATCTGAAATCTGAATGAAGGACTTTGGCAACCCGAAGCGAGTCAAAGTCCACACTTTCTAGCTAGACCCCTTCTCATTGGCTAAGAGAAGGCCATTCCTCACAGCGACCGCCTCCTACCCGAAAAAACTTGCACCATCTCTCACCGAAGCATCTGTGTTCAACTTAAAAGAACCCAAACGGAGGTGTCGACCATTTTACATCTGTCATGGCACGCCCAAATGAAACCTACTGTCCACTCACATCCATTGACCACAATTGCAAACCATCTATTATGTCAACTAGAATCCGCGGCTCCTTAGCCATCGAACCATGTAACACCGAGTTACGCTCTCCCCAAATCACCCATTAAACAACACATAAAATCATTCACCATGGATACTGCGCCACTGTCTACTGTAATTTGCCGAAATGAGCCAAGTTTTGGTAGGCACGAGTCACTAAATTTTTTTGGGAATGTTCTTATCTAATTTTAAAATAAGAAAAATAAAAAATAAAAGAGTTTCTAACCTAGTGAAAGGGAAATTTTTTAGCTCCACGTGAGATTTATGTAATTAAAAAAAAAAAGAAAAAGAGAGAGTATAATATTCAAAGATTTCATAGAATATGGGCCTGCTTAAATTGCATTGTACAACAGAGAGTCCTGATCTACTCCCCCAGTGGGGAGTAGATATAACCCCCACAGCTGATGTGGGGGGGTTGAACTAGACAAAAAAAGGCCAAGTGGACTATCAGTGTTTTTATCTCCAAACACAACCCATACTATCTCTACCCACCCCGCTTCAAACTCTCTTTCTATCTATACGGATCTCAAATCAGCTGTGCCCTAGTCTTCCCCACTCCACCGCCGATTCACCACCACGTTCATCTCCGTTCACCATCACGTTCTCGACCATCTATCACGCGGTATTTGGCAGTCTCCTTCGACCGATGTTCGCCCGGCGCGTTACCCAACGATCACCGTTGTGAACGCCGCACCCTCGTCGTGAACCACCCTCTGCGCCGTGCTCCACCCTCTGCGCACTGTCCCACCATCTGCGCCGTGCTCCACCCACTGCGCACTGACCCACCACTGCGCCGTGCTCCACCACTGCTGACCGACCGACCCACCATTTTTCAGCATTGCGTGACCTCCCACCACCAACCGCTTGCCTCCCGCCCACCGACATTCAATATTCAATTCTTAGGTAGTGATAAATTACAATAAATATGAAATGTGTACACATTGTTGAAAAGGGGATGAATTGCAAAATTGGAGTGAAAGTATATGTATATAAAAAAAATTATCTGCAATGTGGAGTGAAAGTATATTGTATTAAAATTATCTGCAATGTGGAGTGAAAGTATATTGTATTAAAATTATCTGCAATGTGGAGTGAAAGTATCTGTATATAAAAAAAATTGACAACCCTCATTTTGCATTTTGGTCAGAAAGCGATAATTTTGTATTAATAATGTTCGTTTTTTGTTCATTGTTGCATATATGATAGGAATGGAATCAGAAAGTGCAGACAATGTGTATGTTCCTCAAGTTTCTGTGCATCGTATCTCTGCAACTGGACAAGAATTTGATTCACATGAGGCGGCCTACATTTTTTACAATAATTATGCTCGGGAGGCTGGATTTAGTGCACGAATTGAGAACAGTAAAAAGAATAAGACTGGGGAGACATACTGGAAATTGTTTGTATGTTCGAAGGAAGGGAAAACATGTGACACATATCAGAGGAAACATAAAGAATCTGTTCCCCGTGCTGGAGAAAGAAAGCGTGGGCATACACGAGTTGGATGTTTTGCTAGATTAAGCGTTGTGAAGCAACAAACGGGAGAAATGTGGATAGTGAACAATTTTGTCGAGGAACACAATCATGCCCTTACTACTCCTAGTCGAGTGCACTTATTAAGATCGCACCGAACTGTGTCGACTACAAAGAAAGCACTAAATCAACAATTTGCTGACGCTAATATACCAACGTGCCAGCAATTATGGCTTATGGAGATAGATTCAGGTGGTCCATCAGCGATTGGCTGTGTGGAGAGAGATATTAGAAACCATGAAAGAAACATACGAGAAGAGCAAAAGGGTCATGACGCTGAAATACTAATAGATCATTTCATGTTTGAGAAAGAGAAAAATCCGAACTTCTATTTTGAGTACGAGGTAGACGAGGCAAATAAGTTCATGCGCTGTTATTAGGCTGATGCTGAATCAATACGGTCATATAGTTATTTTGGCGATGCTGTGGTATTCGACACAACCTACAACACGAATATGTACTCAATGATATTCGCCCCCTTCGTTGGCTTAAATCACCATGGTCAGACTGTTTTGTTTGGTGCCGAATTTTTGAGCGACGAAACAACAGAGTCATTTGTGTGGTTGTTGACGAAGTTCATGGAATCGAACTCCAATCATGCTCCTCCGTTGATTATAATTGATTAAGATGCTGCAATTGCGAAGGCCATATCAATAGTCATGCCACTCACATTCCATAGGTATTGTATCTGGCACATTTTAAACAAGTTTTCAGAAAAAATTAACGCTATGGTGTACAATGAGCAGTATCATAGGTTAGTTAATATTATCAAAAATTCAGAGACGCCTGTTGAATTTGAGGAGCGTTGGAATGAAGCAATGGTCAATACAGGTTTACATTGTAATGAATGGCTACAATCCATGTACGATATCCGGGATCGTTGGGTGCCATCATACGTTAAACACATATTCAGTGCAGGAATGTCTAGCAGCCAACGATCTGAGAGTGGACATTCATTTTTGAAGAAATACGTGAATAGAAAGAACTCACTGATGGGATTCATTACTAGGTTTAACAGGGCACTGAATCATCAACGCCACGAAGAACTAGTAGCTAACCATGTTGATCTGAATGAACAACCACGCTTGTTGTCCAGCCTTATGATGGAACGTCAGATGGTTGAAATATACACGAAGAAGGTGTTTATGTTGTTTCAAACAGAAGTTGATAAGAGTAATGTTTACATTTTCTCGAAGAGATCAACTTTCATCGGTGGGAAAACGTACATTGTGCAGAGATATGAAGATGGGAAAAATTTTGATCGATCAAGGGAGCTTACGACATACGTAAATGACTTCGTTTCATGTAGTTGTTGAACTTTTGAATTTGAAGGTTATCCATGTCATCACATGGTTTTTTTTTTAAGAAAAAACAAGTTCTGCTACTTCCCGAACAATATATCCTGCGACGTTGGACCAAGAATGCCAAAATTGGTATTCTTCGCGACACTAATGCAAGTAGCAATATGGATGACTCATCTATCCAATCATTGATGGCAAGACATGGGTTGTTATCACAAAAGGCAGCTATGTTAGTGGATGCGGCGTCTTTAACAGATGCCCGTAGTACGTTGGTACTTGGTGAGTTTGAATTGTTGAATTTGAGAGTCAATAAACTTGACAATGGTGGGAATTTCGACAAAAGCAAGTCTACATCGAAAAGTCGAGAGGTCCAACAAGTTATACAAGATCCAACTGCAGTTCGAGGCAAAGAGATGTGGAAAACGATTAAAGTCTTCAAAAGAGAAAGCAATCTCTCGATGTAATAGACAATGTTCGGTTTGTGGAGCAAATGGACATGACAAAAGAACCTGCCCAAGATTAAATGATAGGTACGTTTGGGTTAATTTTTTCATTTTATATTCATTTCTAACACGAACAAATTATTATTAATATCTTTGATTTTGTAGGTCAAATGTTCCGCACATGCATGAGAACCAATATGACTATGATGACCCGCAAGATATATGGAGGGAGGACGCTACTTTCTCTTCCATTGCTTGTAGTTCGAATAGGGATGGAAGGAATTTTCCATTTGGGTTGTAATAAATCGTTTGGATATGTCCATTTGGGTTGTACTAAATCATTTGGATATGTTTACATTTTGAATATGAAACAATGCATCCTTTAATTTTGTTTAAATTCTGTCCAAATTAAACTATATAATTTTGCTTTGTAGATATGTTATGGTCTTATTCTTTTTGACAATAACAGTTATTATTTTGGTCATTTATCAGAAAGCAAAATTGGGTTGCAGCTATATGTGAATAATTTTGCATGGATGTTAGATTATATTATAGTGCACTTAAGCATTGAGGCAAAAATAAATTTGGATAGCACTGTGTTTGATGGCATATAGTGCGGTCTGGATTCTGAGATTAACCCAAATGTCTGTTTGTTTTATTGAGCACATTGGAAACGGTTTGTGGACAACCAAGAATGTGGCTGATAATTCTTCATGCACGTGATAGTTTAAGATTCTTATGTTTAATTGGGAGGTGGTTGTCTAGTTGGTGGAAGTGCCCTCGGTTTAATGAATTGCATGAACTGTATAATGAAAGATTTTGTGTGCTAATAAAATTTAATTGCACATAATAGTTCAATTCTGCCGTGTGGTTTGCAATCAGTTTCATGTCATTGCTGGATCCCATTTTGCTAATTGAGTTTATTGATAAATGATAGTCATGTAAGAAAGAGAGAAACTAATACTGTGATTTGTGATGTTTCATGTGATAAAATTAATGTTGCTTAGCAAACAATCACCACTAACCTGTCATTTTAAAGAAGAAGACTGAACCGGAATGCAAAGGACAAACAAAATATAGCAAGTATCCTAATTAATGTGAACAACATATGCAAATTATATGCCAATTAATCCTGCAAATTATATATAGCAAGTATCCTCTTTGTTAACAATTTTCATAAGCTAGTCAACAACATTTATTCATAATCAAAGTTTTAGTACACCAACAAATTCATTCCCAAAAACACAAATAGGGCGATACATGATATTATGAAAACATTAGTGACATTGTATCTCCTACTTCTAAGACGACGATGTACACGAACTGTGTCTTCTAGCTTATCCACCTTCTCCAGTAAATTCCGCACAATACACTTCAATTCATCCAATTATATACTTGTATGTTCACGTCCTTCACGTCCTTCTGATTGCGAGCCAAAATTAGATTCAACCTCGTCGGCCCAACTAAAGCCTCCACACATGACACCATCCTGCAATAGCATCATATAATTCAAGTTAATTCAATTGAACCAGCCAACAACTACATATTAAAAAGTTACTTACCTTGACACTATGACATCTCCAATATCGTCGATGTGGGTTTCTTTCAGAGTGCGAGACATGAATCTTCATATACGAACCACATCTACATCTAAGTCTTGCCAGGGGAACATTTCCACTAGAAGAAGACATCGATCCTTACCTATTTGTTATTCGACAGTTCAACCAGTATGACATGAAAGGCAATAAATTAAATCCGAACATATAATATATTACGAATTGACAAATACAATGGCGGCTCAGATCATGTTTCGGACTACAATCACCACCAGCATCGCCATGGCTGCAAATCACCGGTTGCATGAAAGTATGGGATCCACCCCTTTCTCATGCCATCCGGGCTGCCAAGCCAAGATACGTGACTGATTGTGTAGTTGCCGAATTCCAATAATCATATCCAATCAATTACTAAGATCATCACAGCCGTTACCGAATTAGAGTCCAGATCTCCTGCCCACATTTACATCACATACCCGATCTCCCTCTCCCCTCATACTTGCCAATCTTAATCACTGGGTTCGAATGGAGATGGATAAATAATACAAATCATGACAAATCAGGCAATTAATCACAATTCATCACAAATGGAGACATAAATTCATCATAATTCATCATCTGTCATGATTAAAAAATAAGCATTAAAACGTCCCAATTCTCACGCCAATTTCAGATTTCATATTCCAACAACAGGGCAAAACCCTAACATGTGGGCAAATCATTGGGTCACTATACCCTCAGAACAATTTAAAAAATTTATCAATACCAGGAATTGAATATTGAATGTCAGCGGGGCAGGAGCAGTTGGTGGTGAGAGATCACGCGTGTTCTTGAAAATGGTGGGCGGGTCTTGCAGTGGTGGAGCACGTAGCGTGGTGGTGGTCAGATCTTGTGATGGGTGGAGCAGGCAGGCGCGAGATGGTGGGACAGCACACAGAGAGGGTGGTTCACGACGCAGAGGGTGGTTCACGGCGAGGGTGCGGCGTTCACAACGGTGATCGTTGGGTAACGCGCCGGGCGAACATCGGTCGAAGGAGAATGCCAAATACCGCGCGATAGATGGTCGAGAACGTGATGGTGAACGGAGATGAACGTGGTGGTGAATCGGCGGTGGAGTGGGGAAGACTAGGGCACAGCTGATTTGGGATCCGTATAGATAGAGAGAGAGTTTGAAGCGGGGTGGGTAGAGATAGTATGGGTTGTGTTTGGAGATAAAAACACTGATAGTCCACTTGGCCTTTTTTTGTCCAGCTCAACCCCCCACATCAGCTGTGGGGGTTATATCTACTCCCCACTGGGGGGAGTAGATCAGGACTCGTACAACAGAACCCTAACATTCAAAAGGACCAAAAACAAACCCAAATTGAATTACACGAAAACTTTTAGAGAATTTATTCCAAGAAAAGTAAGAAATTAATCAAATATTTATTTTCTGAAAATTAATTAAAAAATAAATAATGCTATTTATAGTCGCTCATAGTAGTCATTCTACATATCATTATTCAATTGGATAAATTATTTACTCCAATTGAGTAATGTATTTATAGTAATCAATTATGAATAATTCATCCAATTTGAGTAATGCCATGTAGGATGACTACATGTAGTGAACATTTATGAATAACATTAGTCTTAAAAAATTACACCGAAATTTCTAATTGTAGCTACTAGCTGGTACATCCTAAATTTTTATTTTGTTACATCCGAGTCTTAAAACTTCTAATTTTGTATCGAGTTGATTTCTTACTAGATTTTCTATTTAGGGTGTGTTTGATTGGTTAACATTAAAATAGTGGAAAATGAAAATCTTTTCTATCTTCCATAGAAAATATAATCCACCAAATAAGTGAAATTGTTTTCCAATTTTGAAAAATTATGTTTTAAATCCGAGTCTTAAAATTATTTTCCTAATTTTGTAAACAAGAAAGGTTGATTTCATTATTTTAGATTTTCTATTTAGTTATTAAAAATCACTCTACTCTTATTTTGAATAAAATAAAATAAAATTTAAAGACAAAAAATTAACAAGTGGTTATGGGGGACGACAAGGCAAGCACTTGGGCACGCGTTTTTTTTTTCTTTTTTGTTCGCCCATTTTTTATTTTATGTATTTTTTGTTGAAATTTACGGTAGATTCTAAAAAAAATGAGTCTCGTGAAAAATATATAAAAATCATTACTTTTTAACAGTTAGTAAAAAATTAATCTATTTAGAAGTTAATATTCATATTCAAGACGCTGCCAAAATAGCGGATAACCTAATTAGACAATATTATTTTTTTCAAAAATATTCAGTTCAACTGAACTACTTCTATCAGGTGAGATAAGGACACGGACATGTTGGTACTTGGGTGTTTTCATAGAGTTCTTGCAAGTTGCGGCACCCCCTTGACTAAACCCACTTCAAACCCCCACCACCCCACGCCTCAAAACAAATTAATTAAAAAAAAAATCAAAGTTCTTAATTCAAAAGCTCAAAATTTTTCTATTTCGTCACACTTTTGTCTTTACTCTCCCTTCTGTACCCCAGTACTCTTGCTCAGTTGCTATCCATAGTTTCAAATCTAGGGTTTCATCTACTTTTTACCCTTTTTTTTCTTGATTTGCTTTCACATGGTTCAAGAAGTGTAAAAGTCTGAGCAATTGATTTAAGTGACTTTACAGCTCTGGATTTTCTACATTTTCAAAATAAGGTTTAAATGTGGGTTCTTGGCAATTAATCAGGTACAAGATTCTACCTAATGGGGTTTCGTTTTTTTTTCTTTTTCCTCTCTTACTTTAATATTATATACTTTTTCGTTTATTGATGAAAAAACCCATGTTAAACCCTTGTTAAAATATTCAATTTTTGTGGTTTATTATTCATTTTAGAGTTCTCTCTCTCTCTTCTCTTCTCGGTTTGTCCCTTGGGATTTTTATTCTGATTTCTTTAGTGGGACGGTTTCTTATTTGCAGATTTAGGCTAAACGCGTGAGAAAGCTGTGATTTTAAAGTGATATAGTTGATAAAAATTGGATCTTTAGTGTGGAATTTTACCAAGTAAATGCATGGATGGAAGGGAAGGGATGGCAATACCCGGTTCAGCTTCATATTACCTCAATAGAGGAGGTATTGGTGGGTCAGGGACCGGTCCTAATGCTCCAGCTGGTGGTGGGTTGGGGGCGCCACAGGGTGGTGGGTTCCATACCCCTCCCGGTTTCAAGACCTCTTCAGTTTCCAGCTTCTCACTGCAGCCCAATGCAGGGGTCAGTGGTGGTTCTGTGAGTGGCTCGACATTCCATGTTGAGAATCCTTCACCCAATTTTCCTCATGCCATAAGCACGGCTGCAGCCTCTAGTATGACTCCGGTTACTGATACAGGGAAGAAGAAGAGGGGTAGGCCCAGGAAATATGGTCCTGATGGGGCTAATATGTCTTTAGCATTGTCCCCTTTGTCTACTTCCACCCCTTCCTCAGGTGCGATCACACCCGGGGAAAAGCCACGCAGAGGGAGACCTCCAGGGAGTGGATGGAAACAGAAACTTGCGCCTCTTGGTATGTTTTCTAAAATAATTGTGGTTATTTACATTGTTTCATTCTGTATTGTATGTGCTAGATTAAGTTATTGTTGTCTTCCTTTTTAATAAAAAACAATCTCTATATAGAATGAAAGTATATGAATTCTTTTTTAAATAATGGATGGAATCTTTTTTAAAGAGGATAATGCATTTTGGTAGGTATAACTTCAATTCTTAATTTAGAATGTGAAATTTTACTTTGTTGCCTGCAAGGTACCATGTGTTTGTGGGACTAAATTTTTTTCCTGGGAGATTTGGATGAATTGTTATTAGTGATTTATTAAGCTTCCAAGTTGGGGTGTTTATCTTTTTCCTTTATCAAACAGCCACTTGGTGGTGGGAGTTATTCTACTGAAAAGGACTAAAACGAAAATACAAATTTAGGAGGGGGTATAGAACCTGATTTCCAACCGATGAAAATACGAAGTTGTAAAAAACTAACCAGTCTAGTTCACTGGTCTCTCTCTCTTTTAGCCAGTTTTAGATTTGAATACATATCCTATTAAATTTTTATGGTCTAAGAAATGATGTTCTTAATTTAACAATTTCTTTTTTCAGGTGAATGGATGAACAGCTCAGCTGGACTAGCTTTTACACCTCATGTCTTACACATTGGAATTGAAGAGGTGTGTTGCAACCCTGCCTTTTTTGGAGTGCTTATAAGTGCTTATACGCTTATAAGCACTTATAAACATACTCTAAAATAGCCGCTCATTACCTTATTTTGTCTGACCCCACCAAGGTTTTGGATAAGTCGTATATCACTCCTGAAAAAATATTATTAAGATAGCTGCTGTGCGATCTGGTACAAACTTGTAATTAATGGTGAAATATTTTCTGAAACATATTTATAGTATGCTTGATGACGACATGGTTTCTAGAGTTTACCTTACATGAGTGTAGTTGGACGTTTCTGTTCTATTATTTGTATATTTAACATCTAATGCACTAAATTTGCAAAATTCAAGTGTGTGTGTGTATCATGTGCTATTGCGAATGCACCAATAAATTTTGCAATCACTGAGCGACAAGCTATGGTAAGGGAAGTAATTATGGCTTTCTCCTGCAGGATATTGCAGCCAAAGTATTGGCATTTGCACAACAGAGACCAAGAGCTTTATGCATCTTATCAGCTAATGGATCTGTTTCCACAGTAACACTACGCCAACCTACTTCTGGCAGCACTGTCACTTATGAGGTTGAAGCACTCCTGTTCCTTTTATTGCCCGCATGCACTTAAATTCAGAAAATGATGGAAGCATTTTTACCCTTCAGTTTTAAACTGGTTAGCTTTTCAATGTTAGGACAGACACTGAACTTGTAGATTATTATGTGATGTGGTGTAGCGTGATAAGTCACGTCATCAATTAGTTTTGCCACATCTTTTTAATTATTTTGTGTGTGAACTCACTATATATAGGTAATTCATAAATGTGAAAGCATCTCCAATGGATCAATGCCTAATGTACTATGGTTTTACAATTATTTTCCAATAATAAAAGATATTGTGTTTCTAGGGTATGCATGCGTTTTGGTGATAAAGAATGAAGAGCTAGTCTTCACTTGGAACGTAATTTTCTTGATACTGACTTGATAATTTTATCTTCCCGTGGTTCTTATTTTAGTTAATGTTAAATAAATCTTACTATCATTCGGTGTCCATTTTACCTCTCTGATGGGGCTGTGAGTTTCTTATTAAGCAAACATTCAAAAATGTAGAGAGAGAGTAGCCTATAACTTGTTTGTTCAAATTATTTCTTCATGGTCCAGTCATTGTATCATGCATGCAAGCTAGCCTGTGTTTCTTCAAAGAAAAAAATGATCATACAATCATTGCTATGTCCATCTCATTTGTCTCAGTGATGAAGAAAGAGCTAATGAATTAGAGAGCATTTCATTACTACCTAAGATATGTTCATTTGTGCAACTTACTGTCTTGGTACTGCAGACCTTGGTAAAAATTTGGAAACATGCTTAAGACATGGTAATTTTTGTAGGTGCTCTAAGTTTTTTCTCTCTCTGAAAATGATCTTTGTAGGAACTTTGATGTTGAATACAATTCATATCTGACTTATTTACGAAGGTAATTAGAGCCAAGGGAAATATACGTACTTAGTAATTTCCAACCCTGAGAAATAGCATACTAAAGGTCATGTGTGTTACTGTCCAACCATTGTGAATTCGTATTCTAGAAGATTGGGCTAGTTTGTTTTCCTCATGCTTCGTTGTACAGACTTAATGCACATGAAGGTTCTCATTTGTAAAGAACAAACAGAGCCTGCACATTGCACACTGTTACTTGCATTGAAGTTGGGGATGTGAGAGTAAGAACAATTTATCTCTCAAAATTTCAATTTTATTGAAAATTTTATCCTTAGCAAGGCCATGGCTGTTGGTTAAAGCTTATATTTTCACTTGAAAACTTAAGAGTTCCTTAGAGTACACATCTGCATTGAGAACTTAGAGCTTGTTTGATTGAGCTTAAAATTCTACTAAAAAGTCGAAGTCAAATTCAATAATTAATTTTAACCATACATTTTATGACCCACAACTTTTATCAACTTTTCAACCACACATTTCATCAACTTTTTTAATCAAAATCTACTAAAAAGCTCCACCAAACAAGCGCTTAATTGTACTCCCGTATGGCTTTTTGTAATCACATGTATATTTAAACTTTATGCAGCCTTGGGGCACACTTGTTTCCTTAAATGTTTCTACCACTCATTTTCTTGTTTTGTTTCTCCATGTTTTACCATCATTTCTCTGTCTTGCTGTGATTTATGGATAAAAATGTAGTGTTATGCTGAGTGAAATTTGGAAAATCTTTTTCCCTCTTTGCGTGGACCACATTTGGAGTCACTGTTCTGTTTCATCAGAGAGTAAGAATTGTGCCAGTCCTACTGGGATCCCTGCCTGCCTGATCTGATACTTAAAACTGGACCAGTCCTGCTTGATTCCATATTCTAAATAATGGGACAAGCAACTACGATGGACTCAAGTGACTCTATATTGAATACTTTCACTGGCCATTCTGTTCAACACTAAGATTTTGGATTGAATGTTATTTTTCTGATTATGGAGTTATGCACATCAACATTGAAAATGTAACATTTTTATCAATGTTGATTTATGCACTTCAATGAAGTTAGGTGTAAAAAATTGTCTAACAGTACTAGCAGTTCTGTTTACTGCTTTAGTAAAGATTCAATTATGTAAGCTACATGATTATACCAACGTACTGGCTGGCTATGAAAGAAAGGATATCCAAGCAATTGGATGAGAATTGTGGCCTAATCTTGTAGTGGCATGGTTATAACTTGGTTTTTATCACTGTATGTTTCTTCATGCTTGATACTTCTTGCAATCATCGTCAACCTCTGCAACTAGAATGAGTGATTGCTAAGTTGATTGAAATCTTTTTTCAGATCTATACCTTGCACTAAATCATATTTAAGATGGAATTGATGTAAGGCCTTTTCTATTGAAGAACATTTTGTCTTCAGTAATGGGAACTTACATGATTTGTTGCTTTCTTTTAGGGCTGTTTCGAGATACTATGCTTGTCAGGTTCTTACTTGGTTGCTGAAGATGGTGGTCCTCGCAATCGGACAGGTGGTATAAGTATTTCAGTTTGTAGTCCTGATGGGCATATTTTTGGGGGTGCCATAGGTGGTAGGCTCATAGCTGCAAGCCCAGTACAGGTATGTATTTGGTTGATCTTTCTCTTCCAGGGATGGAATTCCTTTTTTTTTTTCTCTCTCTCTCCATAGGTTAGACTTCCCTCCTAATGGGTGAGATCCCCTGTGCTCTAATCCACTACCCACCACATCTCCACTAGAGTTCCAGGGAGTACCCTCAGAAAAATGGAACCTGTCCTCTCCCCAGTTCCTTGTGCTCTTTCCAAATCGGTGTATCAGCATGTTTTATCACGTATAGGCATCTATTGGTTTAACCTAAAGTTTGAGCAAAATCAGCATCAAAGCAATTTTTGATCAAGATTTTATATGCATTTTATGTTACTGATCTGATGTAAGCGATCAAAATATCGAAGCCACCTAACAATCTGAGAGAAAATACTCTTTAAGGCCCCCAAAACTTAATAAAGTGCACTTTTAGCATCTTCTGCTTTCTTTTTGCTGTATTGATGGGTGCATGATGAATTTTCTTCAGGTAGTTGCATGCAGTTTTGTGTATGGTGGTTCCAAGGAAAAGAGCAAAACGGAGTTCGAACTGAAAGATGAAAACAATCAAGCTGACCAGTCTTTTGAGAAATCATTAACACCAGTTAGTGCTGCTGCCGGTCAAAACTTTGCTTCTAATTCTGCAACCGGCATTTGGCCATCAGGCTCACGGCCTGACGTGAAAAATCCTCAATCGGATATTGATTTGATGCGCGGATGATACCAGATACAGTAGACACATGGCACAGTTCTGTATATATGTGTTGTTGTAAATGAAACACCGCCAGAAGATCAAACAGCAATGAAGCCCTCAAATAGCGGAGGGTCGTGCTAACATATATGTAACAAAACGTTCTCTTCTAGGTTCTCGAGCAGCAGCAGTAGACCATTTCGGTTGTTGGAAAGTCTAGTTTTTTCCTGAAATTAAATTGAATTCTCTTGATAGATTGGTGGGATTTCTTGTCTCTGAGTATCGATTCCTGTTGTAACCAAGAACCTTTAATTTAACTTGAATTTTTCGACTTCATTTTGCTTGGCACCAAAATGTAAGGCTCAAGACTCAGACACTATTAAAATTAATTTCTCCCGGGTGGGAGCCTTATTTTAATTTTTTTAAAATTGATTTTAGCAATATTACTTGTGGTTGTTAAAAGATTATATACGTTGCACGATATTTAGTATTGAACTCAATAGAATGATATAGAAAGAAAAGAATTCATGAAACCGACTCTAAATTTTCAAAAATACTCCCCGAGCTGTTAAAAGTTACACGAACTTTCTCGGTAGACAAAATCAAATTTGAAATTATATTTATCTCTTTATTTCTTATTTTAATTTAGATCGAAAAAACATTATTTTTAATTTAAATAAGTTATTTTTATTCAATTTTTTGCACAAAGTGATTTCATTTCAATAATATTTTTGGTCAAAAATGACTTTGATTTTTAAAAATGAACAAATTTAATCTAAATTTTTTACTAGAAAAGGACATAAAAGGAAATCAAGAAGTTGTTTGTTGTTATGGAGTTATTTAATTATTTATAAATTAACAAATTTTTATAAATGGTATTTGTAAAATTATATAAAATTTAAGTAAATAATTATGACAATATAATTTTATTTTAAACATTGTTACAAGTATTTATAAGGCAATTTCATCAAATTAAAAATAGAAAAAAAAAATACATAAGGAATAAGGGAAAACTAAAGATTAACCAACCAAATCTACATTTGATATACAATACTAGTCAGTAAAATATATCTCTTCTGCTATTGATTACCAAACATACTACAAAAGATTTCCGATGGATGAAAAAATATGTCACATCTCTTCCACTATCGCTTGTTGATGTCGTCACGTACATAAATACTAATATATATATATATATATATATATATATATATATATATATATATATATATAGAATAATGATCTCCTCCCTATAGTGGAGATGAATTATAAAGGCCACAGAACACGTGTCCTGTGGTTATTTACTTACAACTTGAATTTCATGTTTCAAGTATTAAGTTGAAGTTCTCTGAGTTGTACGTGATCGTGATTAGTGTATAATTGATCATGTTTAAAAATCGCTTTTTCAAAAAGTAGATAAAGATAACAACAGTTAACACACGGCCAAAGGGTGTTATTCAACTTGGGAATAATTCAAGGACTTAAATCAGATGGGCCTAATAGATGGTGGACAATCTGGTGAGAATTTTTGGTGCGAGTACTTTGGTAACTGATGGGACTCCTAAGAGTTATGGCAAAGTTTGTCTGTTTGTGGATATGATTTTAATGGTTAATTATATCATATAGTATCAAATTTTATACTTTATTTTATTTATAATTCGTATTATTTATACAACTAAATCTTAAAATTAATTTCAATTAACCATTTTGTTAATCAATCATTCACTATTTTGTGACGTGACACTAACGGATCGTTAATTAACTGATATATCTCGTCACATGTGAAAGTGTTGTTCACGTGTATAAAGTTTAAAATAAAAACGTGTCACGAATTTGGATTCAAAGGTTATCGAAATAGTTCATACAAAAACATATTTTCAAACACGACTTTGACATCAAAAACATATTTTTATTTTGAACTTCATACACGTGGCAGATACACAAGCCAATTAACGGTGCGTTAATGCTACGTCAGAATTTCCGTCAAACAATGAACGATTAATTAACGAAGTGGTTTAATTGAAAGTAATTTTAAAATTTGGTGGTATAATTGAAACAACGTAAAGTTTGGCAGTATAAATAAAATAGAGTAATTAATCCATGATTTTAATGATCAAGACAAACAGAGGAGGTCACCGACAATGGAAAAAGAAAGGCGTGCGCGTACAAATCCAACTAATTGATTATGATCGTTACGTGATATTAGATGAAGATATTATACAACCAAAAGAGAATGGTGGAGCCAAAACTCCAATCAATAGTGTAATTTCTACAAGTAATGCAATACATTGATTAAACATAATTTGATTGAAATATGATAAAAAATGGTGCTAAGGCATGAAGAGCTTGTTGCCACACTTGCAACGCCAAGCTTCTGGATAGTACTCTAATGGCATAATGAATCGGTGCTGAATAGGAACGTGCACTGGTTTACATGGTGAACACTTTCCACACTTGGATCTACAGGTGGGTGGCGATGATCCTGGGCTGCCGCCGAGTCTCCGACGAGTCAGAACTCGCTCCACTACTTCCTCTTCAAAACATAGATACAGGAAGGAATATAAATTAACTAACAAACACGGTAATATAATAAAAGGGCTTAATTCCATGTTGCAGAAAATTGAATCTACTTACTGAATTGACGAGTAGGATTGAGGCCAAGGGCTGAAACTGAAGTAATAAGTAGAAGAAAAGCTATTGTAGCAAATGAGACTGTACATAGGTGATGGTGGTGGTGGCGACGTCGGTGGCGCAAAACGCAAACACTCATTGCCGGACACGGTGGTGAACAAAGTAGCAGCTTAACTCTCTCTATCTCTGTATAATTAAATATATAATAGTGGTACTAAACAGTGTTGCATGTGAAGGTGAGAGAATCCTAGCTAGTCAAAGATGGCACCTTACACTGTAAGTGTATAAGAGAAGAGAGAGAGAGCGAGATACAGAGGGTTGTCTGGGAATTATTTTATTAGTTTTGATTTTATTTTCTTCCACAATTCACAGTGTTGTAGGACTTCTCTTTGCATTCTCGCTCAATAAAAATTGGAGAATTTATAAAACTAGAAAAATACAAAATGTCATTTTTAAAAATAGTTATTTTTAATAACATTTACAAAAATGACAATTTTTTTATGGAAAAAATCATATATACCCATTTGCAAAAATGGAAAGTTTTTCTTTTTTTGGCTTTCAAAAGAAGCTACAATTGAAGTGTTGAATTGTCGAAATACAATTCTACTATTGTTACTGTGAAATAGAAAAGTTTAACTGTTGGTAAAAAAAAAAAAAAAGAGCCAATCGTCGGTTAATTGACTTTTTTTTTTTTTTTTATTTTTTATCTCTCTCAACAATTTAACTATTGTTCGACAGTCTCAACTGTCGACAACAATCCAACCTATTGGTCAAGAGTTAAATTTTTTTTTTTTTTGTGTCGAATGACAAGTGAGGCTGTAGAACAAAAAAAATATGTCGAAAGACTGCTTGGCGTCGAATGCTATTCGGTTTGTTTTTTTTTGTTTCTACGTTCTTTTTCTTCAACCAGACATTAATTCATGAACACAATCTCTTCCAACAATTTTTCAGCAATTATATTCAATATATTTTCAGATTTAAAAACAACTCAAACTAATCTACCACAAAACTTATTGAATTTTTGTTCTTATTGAGTTGGGTTGAGTGACAATAAGTGAAATTGTAGATCTAATTTTGAATTAGCTTTGTTTACATTGGAATAAAATATGTAGGGATTTTATGTAATTTTTTGAGGGTAATTTTGTCCAAAATGACTATTTTTGGAGTTATAAAAAACTGTCATATTTAAAAAGTATTTCTTACAAACAGACATTTTGTATGATTTCCTCGTAAACATTTACCAAGTACTACATTAGACACCATTGGATTAATCATTTCAAATAATGTTTTATTTTCAAGTAGGTTAGCTTGGTGCGGTAAGAAAAGTTATTGTAGCAAATGAAATTGTACATTATTGGTGGCGGTGACTTCACAAAACGCCCATCGTCAGACATGGTGGTGAGCAAAGTAGTTATTAGCTTAATTTCAGTATACATGTTATCTGCTCATCTTATTTGTTAGTAATTTCTTCATTGAGGGAGATCAAAATGAAAGTTTTTGAAAATGCATAATCAATTTTAAAGTTTTAGAGCAAAAATAATTAAACTTGTATAATTGCGGCTTGACCGTGGCCCGTCCAACTTTTTTTTAATATTATTTTTAGTTTTAAGTCGTGGTTTTTCTGTCATTTCATGTGCACGAGGTTCAATACAAAGTTGGAGCTATATATGGACTTTTTGTAGTTCAGAGAAAGGAAAAAAAAAAGATGGCTAAGAAACAAGAAAGAAGAATCGCGTACTGAACAAGAATTTTTCAATATTTTTTCTCCTTCGATCCATGCAAAGTTCTTTCAAAATTTTTGAGGCACCTTACATTGAAAGTGTGTGTGATAGAGAGAGAGAGAGTTATAAGTTGTTTTAGAATTCTCTTGGCGCTTTCTTTAAGCATGACATTCGGTCAAAAGTGCCTCACACAATAAACATTTACCAAGTCTAGCGTTGGACAACATTGAAATTACATTTCAGACAATATTCTATATTCAAGTAGGTTAACTTCGTGCTCTAAGAAAAGCTATTGTAGTAAACGAGATCGTACATTGGTAGTGATGGTGGATTTTAACCCCGACTAGGAAAGGGACCCATCGCCAAACACGGTGGTGAACAAAGTAGCAGCTTATATAATAGAGAATGTTGTGTGTGAAGTGCTTTGCGTAATAAACATTTACCAAGTCTAGCAATCCAGCATTGGACAACATTGCATTAACCTTTTCAAGTAGGTTAACTTTCATCTTGTAAGAAAGGCCCAGTGGCGGAGCCAGTGATGGGCTGGGCCGGGAGGCTTCTCGGGGGCAACCCACTAATTTTTTTTTTTCCTCAAACCATAATTACTGAGTCAATTTTTATAAGAATCTAATGTTTTTTTATATCAAAATCTTTAAAAAGTTTGTAAGAAGATATTGAACACAATCGATTTATGCAGTTAAATGTATTTGATACTCACTTCGTGTTTGTTCTGATTGCTTGAAAAGACTAGTTTCAATATTTTTTTCTTAGTTATTGAATTATTCTAATTTAATCCGAGCTAGGTTGGGCTTTATTTGTTAAGTTCATTCATTGTTGGGTTTGGACTTTAGTATTTTTTGTTTTGGTTGATTATTAAAAAGAAGAAGTGATTTTAGAAGCAAGTTTGAATATGCTATTTTGAAAAAAAAAATCGATTTTGCCCAAACAAATTCTGGGGCCACATTCCATTCAATAAATTTGTAATTTCAATTTTGCTCTTATTGTGTGTATCTAATTACTAAATAGAGATGCAAATTGATAAATTAATAATAAATAAAGTAACCAAAAGTCAACATTTGTAGAAGAAATTAGGGATTTAGGGTAACGAGAGGTTGAGAGAAACAGGGTAAATGAATTTACGGGCTTACGGCTTGCGGAAGAAGGATTAGAGGGTGACTTCAATCTTCAGGTTACTCCTAATTGGGCCTGGGCTTTTGGTTTTTGCAAGATACATTTCAATTTTGGTTTAAACTAAAAAAAAAAATTAGAGATAGAATTTTTTTTTGGAGGTCACGTGACCTCCAATGCCTAATAGTGGCTCCGCCAAGCCTTTGTACAAATTGCATGTTGGAGTGTCGATTAGTCGGCATTCCTTAACACTTCCTCAAATGAATAAATATTTAATAATAATAATAATAATATAGAAATATATATAAAGGCTAGGGATTCCGTGGGGCCAACTTGCACTGATTCTTTTATTTGTTTGATTGTAGTAAATAAAAATGTACTGAATATTCGAGGAGGAATTTGTATGTATATTCGAGGCCGAAGACAGCTGCCCAAGAAAAACATCATTTGTTTCGTAATGCCGGACGAAAACTATGTCGTTTTATACCCCTCCTTTTCCTATATATATTTTAGTAGAAATGTAACACAGAATCATCAAACATTTGTAAAACCCTTTGAATCAAGAAAGTTTTAAGGAAAATGGGAGAGAGAGTAACTTCCTGCACAATTCATTTTCTGGTGATCCTTTTCATCATTTCAGCAATGGTATGTTCTTCAGCTGGTGCACAAAAATGCAAGCCGAGTGGGAAAATCAGAGGAAAGAAACCCCCTAAAAACCAATGCAACACACAGAATGATTCCGAGTGCTGCATACAAGGCAAGCTTTACGACACTTACAACTGCTCTCCACCCCTGGGGAAGGGGCGGACTAAGGCGACGCTGACCTTAAACAGTTTCGAGAACGGTGGAGATGGAGGCGGGCCTTCAGAATGCGACGGAAAATTCCACTCTGATAAAACAAAGGTGGTGGCGTTGTCCACTGGATGGCTGAAGAATAATGCGAAAAGGTGTAATAAAAGCATTGTTATTCATGCAAATGGGAGGAGTGTGAAAGCCAAGGTGGTGGATGAATGTGACTCTACAAAGGGATGTGATTCAGAGCATGATTTTCAGCCACCATGCGCAAATAATATTGTGGATGCTTCTCCTGCAGTTTGGAAAGCTTTGGGGGTGCCGAAGAAAGACTGGGGCTTGATGGATGTTTTCTGGGCTGATGCATGAATTTCAATATTAAGGCCAAGCTTTTAAGCAACTGCTTACAAGCTTAGCCAATTACATGCTTTAATTCTTGAATATGTATTTGCATGTACGAGTACTATGAATAATCCATCAAAATAAAGCGTTGGCCTTGTAAACAACGACGCTTATTAGAAGTTCTGCATGCATCATATGACTAAAGCGAAGTTGAGAAAGATAATTCATACAACTGGCTCCACATTTATTGAAAATAAAGCCTAGTTTACTGTCGCAAATACACAACAAACATACTAGCCAACTAGGACCATTATTTAGTAGCTGAACAGCAGAACTAGACTAGTCTCTTTCTTAAGCCAACTAGGACCATTATTTAGTAGCTGAACAGCAGAACTAGACTAGTCTCTTTCTTAAGCTTTCTCCAGCAGCTTCTTTATATTCTTCTGCAAAAATACGAGGACGTAAGGATTTTGAAATTCCACGACCATATTATACAATAGATTGCAGAAAGATGCTTACCTCAATGCTAAGAGGAGATGTAGTGGGAGCATGACGATCAACAACGTGCCCCTCTTTGTCAACGAGGAATTTGGCAAAGTTCCATTTAATATTATCTCCAAAGAGACTTCCCTTGCTTGACTTCAGAAATTTGTATATTGGAGCAGAATCGGAACCATTTACATCAACCTGAATCAATAAAATGGAATGTGCTTTAGGTTGCCATGATAATTCCAATCACTCAGGCTTTTTAGAATTCTCTTATCATTGAGACATAAAAGTTCAAATTTCTATGGACAAATTTATGCAAATAGACCGTGGAAGAACCTACTCTTCACAAGGTGAACATCAAAAGGTTTATATTATTTTATTTGGAGAAATGGTTCATTAAAAATTATCTAGAAGGAACTTGTTAGAATTCCTACCTTGTCAAATATGGGATACTCGGCCTTAAAGCGGGTGCAAGCAAACTGTTGAATTTCTTCATTGGTGCCAGGCTCTTGTGAACCAAACTGGTTGCATGGAAATGCCAATATCTCTAAACCTGTGCAATAGGCAAACAGCGAATAATAATATAGGAATTCTAGAAAACGAAAGGAGCTTTATTACACCATTTGAACGTAATTGATTAATCTTTGGAAGTTACTGCAAGAACTGATAGTCTCTCAAAATGGAGATTTTCAACTTGATAGTTAGCTTGTTAGACCTGGGGAAAATGGAAGGATAGAAAATCCCAAGTATATCTGCATGAAAAAGAAATTTACCCCGAACAACAGAACAAGAAAAAAACTTTGCCATGCCTGAACAAGTGTACTATTGAAAGCAAGAAACAGAACCTTGATCCTTGTACTTCTGATATAGATCAGTCAACTCTGTGTAGTTTGAATTGGTCAGACCACTGTAGCAGACAAAAATAAGATTGATAGTTCCTTATAGAAAATGAGTGCGAAAGTACACTTGGGAAATGCGAAAACAGACAACAATAAATCATTATTAAGAACAATAAAGTATAAGAATTGAGGGAACTGTCAGTATGTGGAAATCGTCCCAAAGAGTACTAGCAGATATACTTCGATCACGCTACCTCCTGGATCATCTCAGCAATCAATTACTATGGGTAAAAGTGGAAAACCAATAAATTGAGAAAGGTGCAACATAATAAACTATTGAAGTTGCATATAATTTGAAAATGTTTTATGAACAACATCTCGCTTATCCTGAAAACGACTGTCTGCCTTAGCAGAGGCTTTTATCTTTTCAGAAAGTCATGTCAAAACAAAACAACTCTTGATTATATATCTCCAAAATACCACAAGCACAGCCGTACAATGACTTCTACATATATGCCCATAAGCACAATCATAAACGTGCACACATACAGTCCCATTGACATGCTTGAAACGCCGCATCCACATTCGTTTTGGTTATCATGCAAGACATGTTAATCAAGTCCAATGCAAGCTACATAGGTGTTTTAAGCTAAGAAGCACGGACACTTCCCCACCACCGGCGTGTTGGTGTCGGACACGTATCGGACTCTTCGTCGAATATTTGTTTAGGGTTTAGAAAAAATAGATCAATCTTTATGGGCCGGTCAAGATTTTAAATAGGCTAATTATATGTTTGTTAATGTTAAAATGGATAAATCATGTTTTAGTATTATTTTTTATGCAATAAGTATATAAATTTTTATTTTCTTTAGGCTATAAAGTTAAAAAAATTAAATTAAAAAAATTTAATCAACGTATCGACGGCGTGTCGGTGTCGGTACTTTTTCTAAAATTGCGTGTCGACGTATCCGATACGTGTCGTGTCGGATACGCGTATCCGTGCATCATAGGTTTTAAGTACTCTTCAAAATCTACGTTACCCTACCTAACACCAAAAATTAGAATAAAAATGACACTCTTAAAAGATTCTTTGTGTTAGCATTAATTGGTGTAAAATATTTCAAGCCAACATGAATAGATCCCAAGTTGATGTTTTCGTCATAGCAGAACAAAGTATTCAGAGAAGCCAGAACATACCACTGTGATGCAACATTGACTATCAGCAGGACCTTTCCCTTGTAGATGCCAAGGTTAACATCATTTCCTTTAGCATCCTGCAATCACACATATGATATACATTAACTAAAATGTGTTTTACGCACATGTGCAGGCGAGGAAGGTTCAGCTAATGTTTCGGCTCTATGCTATAAACCAAACTCTATTTTAGAAGGGAGCCCATCTTTTGTTGCGTCAAATTTATATTAAGGCAAATTGGAAGTGATAATATATAAATATGATTTCTTTTCACTAGTATGTAGAGGTGTAAATCTAGGCTGGGGCGACTCGACCCTGGTTTGGCCCAGCCCGAAGTCCATGTGATACACAGTAAAAGGAGAATCAAACGAAGCTCACTATACACATGAGCTTGTTCAAATCAACTGTACTGGTGTTCGTAAGTATAAACTGAACTGTGTCTCCTTATTGTTTAATTTACCACCACCAACACAGAATGCCTGTTTTGTCTCCTCACGTTCATTTTACTGTAAAATTTCGTACTTCTCAATCGCCTCCAATCAAATCATTATCTATACAAATCACACTCAGAAACAAACAAAAATCCACAACTAAGTAATAAAATTCAAAAACAAATAAAAATAGTCTATAGAAAATTCCAAAAATATCACAAAATAAATTATCAGACTAATTGATGAAAACAAACCTTCATATACACAAATGAATTCTTAATAAGTAGAGAGGAGAAGAAGTACAACCTTGACGGTGAAGTCATGAACTGATTGTGGCTGGGCTGATTGGCTGGCCATTGTGCGATCTGATCTCAGACCCAGAAACAGATATTTCCTTGAATAGATAATATCAAAAGAAGCCCAAGAATTCAAATATCTTGTTTCGGTAGTTTGAGAAGGCAAGGAAACTGATCGTATTTCGGGGGAACTGAAATGGGTTAGGTTTAGAATTGAAGAAAATTGCTTTGGTTTGATCAATTTTGCATTGATCAGAAAACGAGTTGGAGAACAGAGCATTGATGGATAGGGTAAACAAAATTTGCTCTAAATTTATAGATTCTTTTCTCTTTGGGCACGATTACAGAGAAATGGAATATGTTATCATCACGCGTGGCAAGCTGTAGAAATGCCATGTGTAGGTGCCATGTCCAAACGTGTGAGGCTTGGATGCTCACACTTGACCCGACTCGACGGTTGAGATCTTTAGGAGAAGATAGCCGGACTTTGTTGTGAAGTTAAAAGTGAATTTAGTCGTGTCAAAATGGACACGTTAGTTTAAATTTACTAGTATACCATTTTTTGCGGTGGAGTTCGATCGTAAGCTCTATTATGATTATTGATTGAAGTGGTGAATAGATTTTGGAGATGATCGTTGGAAGAAGATAAATTTAGGAGGTGATCAGATTTTGAAAATGATCATTTGCGGGAAATGGTCGAATCAGGCAGATTGAGATGATTTCGTGAAGGGAGAAATTGAAAACGTATTGACGCATGGATATTTAAGTACTTTTTTTCAATGTTTTAAAAAGCGTAAAGCGTGGTTAAGTGTGGAGGCCGAACTTCAAGATTTTCGGCCTAGGTGAGTTTTAAGTGAGACCGAGATAAAGGTAAGGCGAGGGCAATGCGTGATGCGTGGTGCGTGGCTATGCATGGAGGCTGAACTTCAAGCTATGCGAGACTTAGGCGGACTTTTTAGAACAGTATTTTTTTCTTTCCTACGGTCGTGACAAGACTTGTTAAGTAAAAATCTTAATTGATAATCGATCAAGACCATGCTCGAGCTAATTCACGTGTTGGCTTGCTATTCGATCTTGTTCGAATAAAAATCTATCTTTTAATTTGTGGGGGACATCAATCTTTTTTAATTTTTGAGTTTTTAACTAAATCAAAATGATGCATGGAAGCTTTCCAATTCTTAAACTAATTACATGATTAATTAATAATTTAAACTAATGCCATAATAATCAAAATCAACCGTTAGGGAGATTTTTTCACCCCCACACACCCAAAAACAAATACATACCTCTGTCTTCACTCTCAATTTTTTTTTCCCCAATTTTCTCATTTTTCTCCATTCCAATTCCCTTCTTCTCCACCATTCTTCTCCAAATCTTCACCATCCTTCTCAAACTTGTTGTTCATGTTTATCTTCATTTACTGCAGTCGATTTCCACCGATCAGCGGTATACTATTAATAAATATATTTACAAATGATGAAATTTACATATTTTTCAAAAGATTTCAATATAAACAAAAAGAACAATTTGTTTATTGTAATAGAAAATGCATCCTGAAACTTATCAAACTTTGAATTTGAATCTCCATACACCAGTCCAGGCAACAGTTATAAACAATGTATCTCTTCATGTTCTCCCTTTCCCTTGATGGAATTTTCACGAGCCTTTCAACCACATTAACAGTCTTGTTTCTTACCTTATCTTTGTCTATGAAGACGGAAAATTTATCGAAATCTTGTGGCAAATGCCATGGATGCTGATAGTACGCGGTAAAGGGATCGAAGAGTACTGGAATGCACCCTGATATAAGGGAGTCGAAAACTGATTTTCTTGTTGGACTGTCACCTGAAGGTTGTAAGCAGAATTCAGACTCGATGAAGAGCTCAATTATTGACTTGGGTTGATCGCATACTCCTGAAGTGCAATTCAGAAATTTGCATTCTCCATCGTGTGTTGAAATGCATTGTTCTATTAGTATTGATCTGCTGTTGTTTGGAAAATCAGGCCTAGCTGCACCGGCAAAACTCACCAGGCTTTTTAGATTTGATTTGATGATTTTTAACTGCCATGAAACAATATCGTCGTCTGTTTGAAGATGAAAATAGGTTGGATGAGGTATTCCAATGTCGTTAACGTGCCAAGGTTGTCGTTCAATCAAGAGCTTAATCGGATTTTGCATTTCATCAAGCTCTAAGAATCTAGTACCCCATGAAGATTTTTCATTTCTTCGAAAATCCCAGGAAATTTTTTCTTAAAACAAAAACATGATCCTTACCTAAGTTCCGGTACCGTGGCCCCTGCGACTCGAGCCACCTCAAGGCTTCTGACCCCAGCTAGTCCTTGACATCAACCGAAACATTCTTGAAATGCCATCTGAGGATGTCTAGTCCACCATAGTATGGCACATGGAATAGCTTTGCTCCATTCGGATCATATACCCTACACGGATGCTTCAAAACCCGAGCATGAAATATAGGCTCCAACGAGTACTAATGCGTGTGATTCCACCCTTACCGAGCTTCTGTATAGGCTCCCCGAGTGCCTCATTGCTTAAAAAGCTGCAGTAGTCCATCCATGGAATCATATCCCTGCATTGAGCCAGCAAGTCTTTGTTGAACTTTGGAGGCAATTCATAAATATAAATCCCTCGTCCATAACACGACTCATGGTTTGAATCCGATGCCCATGATCGATGAACTTGTATCTGTTCCTCCACTTCCTTGTAAGCATCTGCCAATGCTTCATCCCCATCTCTGTCAATGCCATTTCTAACAGCAGAAAAAACTGTCCAACATTTAAAACGTATAAAATGGAAATGATGTGAGCATGCAAATGAAGCTTAAATGTGACTAACTAGATATACTTGAACATGAAATTCCAAGCACAAACCAAATCGAAAATGGTGAATTGACAACCAAACCTGTGTTAAAACTCACTTCATGTCGTTGACTAATTTATCTAGGCCTATATGATCATATGAAATCTTAAATTTGTGCTTATGCTAACATAAAGACCAACTAAGCTAAAGAGTCTAAGTGCACAAATTGGACAATCCTAAAACCAAAATCGAGGCAAAATCCCTAACCGCATGCAAGCTAAAAAAAAAAAAAAATTCACCAAGTGCAAAAAAACTAATGCAAAACCAAAACTAAAGCAATAAAACTATTCCCATACATGCATTTAAATAAAGACTAAAAGGAGAAAGGGATAGAAAATGGGTTTCTCCCCATTGCTGCCACCGACTTATAGTCTAGAGCTCGACTTTTCGGCCGGGTTGATCATTCCGGTGTGCAAGTTGAACGGTGGACTTTTCTTTCGAGAATCTACCATTCCAATAGACCTTCAAACACCGCCTGCTGACATTAAACGCGCCTTTACTCGTGGGATCCATTTCTCAACGCCTCTATATAGATAGACTTAAAGTGATTGTATACACGGACCGACCATCTAGATCTCAACTTGCCAGAAAAAGCTTGAGGCGAGAATTATACAACAAGACTTCTGTCAGCCCAACCCAAAAATTTCTTCTTTGAATGTGCATATCGCGCCACTTTTGGTCCGCTTCCTTATAATTTTAAGGCTCTCATATGCTTCCAACCGAAACTCATCCATTTCATTTAATTGAAGGAGTCTCTTTTCACCACCGCTTTAAATCGAATTCAACTTCTTGACAGCCCAATATGCTCGGTGCTCCAACTCAACTGTAATGGCACGCTTTCCCAAAACTAGTCGGTAGGGAGACATGCCATAGGAGGAGTTTTGAAGTCAGTTTCTAAGAGGCCCATAAAGCATCATCGAGCTTTTGACCAATCTTTTTCTGATGAACCCACCGCTACCTCAAGAACTGGGCCTCAACCCCGGGTTGGAGACTTCCACTTGCCCACTTGCTGAGGGTGATATGAGTAGCAACGCGATGCCGAACGCCATATTTAGCCAACAAAGACCTAAACCGACGATTACAAAAGTAAGTTTACTACCATCACTACTAATGCTCGGGTGTGCTTATAGCGAGTGAAATGTATTTTTTAGAAAATCCATCACAACCCGTGCATCATTAGTAGGTAAGGCGACTTACCAACCCATTTAGAGACGTGAGTCTACAAGAACCAAAATATATTGATTCGAGAAAGATGAAGGGAATGGCCCCATGAAATCAATACCCCAAACATCAAAAAGCTCAACCTCAAGTATACTGCTGAGAGGCATTTCATTCCTTTGAGATATTACCGCAGTGAGGACCTCTTCTTCAGAACACACCGCCAAATTATTTGATCCGAACCCTGCCTATAGAGAATGGGATCCTCCCAAAGTAATGCTTCAAGTCGAAAAATTTCTTCTCTTTGACGACTTGAATAATCGGGGATAATGGATTTGGCTAGAAATTCACTATATCAAGAAACCATGGTGCTTTCTCCAAATGAAAATCTGGTTTCATCCGAAACACCTCATTAATATCCAAGCTCTCGATCCGCTTCTTCCCCGTTTTCGTCGATAGGTGATCACCTACTACATTCTCGCCTCCCTTTCTTATCTCTTATCTCGAGATCGAATTTTGTAGAAGTAATACCCATCTAATCAGCCTGCTTCCAGATATTTCTTGGCCAATAAATACTGTGGTCGCATGATCAATGTAAACTATCACCTTCGATCCGACAAGATATTATCCGAATTTATCAAAGGCATAGACTACGCCTAGAGCCTTCTCAAGAGTGGCATAATTGTTGCCAAAGGCCATTCAAAGTCTTGCCAGCGGCATAGTGTATCACATGAAAATTTTATCTTTCGCCGCCTCAACACTATCCCAACCTGCAGTAATCACTTGCATCACACATTAGTTCAAACGGGAGACTCTAATCAGTGCTATCATCATCATGCTTAGATGAGCTTTTTTAGAGTGTTCAATGCCACATAGACACCATCGAGAAGACATAGGGCACATCATCACTTAGAGTACACAAAGGTTTTGTGATTTTTGAAAATCTTTGATAAAGCGATTTATAGAACCTCAGAGATGCCCAAGAAAGCTTCTAATACCTCGATGTAAGTTGGTGGTGGCAATTTTTCTATAACCCTAATTTCGCTTTATCCACTTCAACTCCTCTTAGCCGAAATTCGATGTTCCAACACGATGCCCTCTTGAACCATGCGAAGTGACATTTTCCCATGAGAGCCAAATTTGTATCTTCACACCAACAAAACCTGTGTAAGTGCTCCAAGTATTCATCAAGGATGAGCCAAATAATGTAGAAATCATCTATGAATATTTCAATGAATTTCTCCACCATATCGTAGAAGACGGCCATCATGCAACGTTGAAAAGTGGCGTGCAGCATTGCATAGTCCAAAAGGCATCCCACTAAGAAGCAAACGCACATACTTAAGGTGAGACAGTGAATGGTCTTCTGCTCCTCGTGTGCTATTGAATTTGATTATACTTGGAGTATCCATCCAAAAAATGATAAAGAATGAGAATATCCAATGGCCTTTTCCAACATCCTGATCAATAAATGGAAAGGGAAAATGATCATTCCTAGTAGCGGTATTGAGTTTGCAGTAGTCAATGCAAACCCTCCATCCTATGACTGCTCGTTGGAATCAACTCATTCTTTTCGCTCGAACCACAGTGATACTCCCTTCTTTGGCACTACTGAACCGGATCAACCCAAGCACTGCCCTGCGAGATTGGGTAGATTATCCCTTGTGATCCATTAGCTTCATGACTTCGCCGACCACTTCTTTCATATTAGGATTCACTTCTCCGATCACAATACTTGGTTTAAAATCATCCTCCATGAGAATTTTATGCATGCACAGTAGAGTAAGTAATATACTTTGATGTCGCAGAATAGACCACCCAATAGTCGCCTTTGTGTTCTCAAGCACTTGAGTAATTTTTCCTCTTCAAGCTTATTAATTGAATTTGCAATGATTACAGCAAAGTAGAGGACTCCCCTGTAGGCATAACGGAGATGAGAGGGCAACCTGCTTTCAACCTATATTTGGAGGTCGTTGGAACAGGGCGATGTTTTATGGAAACCGCTCCCAACCTCAAAGCGTGGTCATGGCAGGTATATGGAGGATTAGCTTCAAGATATTCGCGTGACATCTCAACCTCACTAGAATCGCCGTGAGAGGATTGAGAATGCACAATGCAAGCCTCCAATGGATCCTCATGGATTATGGAGATGAAAAATTTTCATGTACAAGATCATCAACCACATCAACTTTGAAGCAAACTATCGACGGCTCGATATTTGATCGCTTTAAAGACATCAATGCGACCGCCTCGCTAAGTCTCGTAATCAATTGGCCTTTTTTTGTACATCAATCGAGCTCTTCTAGTGGCTAAAATGGTCGACCAAGAAGTGGGACATCTTTATCTTCCTCCATGTCGAGAATGATAAAATCACCGAAGATGAATTTGTCCACTTTTACCAAAAGATCTTCAACAACTCCTCTCGATGTTTAATAGACCGATCACCACCGCAGAAAGTTACCAGAGTTGCTTTAGCTTCCTCCAAACCCCATTTCTCGAAATAGAAAGCATTCGTTAATACTAGCTCCTACATCACATAAAGCTTTATCAAAACAAAATCACCAATGGTGCAAGCGTATTGTAAAACCCGGATCTTCGAAAAGCTTAGAGGTAGTTTATTTTTGTAAAATAGCGCTACACTCTTCTCACAACATCACCGCCTCATGTTCCTCCATCTTGGCGCTTATTTGAAAGAATGTCTTTCAAGACTTTGGCGACAACCGCATCCGAGCAAGTGCATCCGCAGAAAAAGGGATGTTCGATATGTAGTTTTCAAGATCTCAAGAAATTTTCTTCAATTGCTTGTCCAACTTGTGCTTTTGTAGCCTCCGAGGAAATGGGACCGAGGATCATATGGCTTGATAGGAACGGTTGCCTTAACCCTGTAGCAGCTCGAATCCTCTTTCATAGCTATTGTCTCGTCATCAGACACGTGGTTCCTCATCGCTGGAAGGTACCACTCTTCATTCGCAATCGATCTCTCGACACGGATCTTCGTAATCAACCCCACTTCTAGTAGTAATAGCTTTAACATGTTCTTTGGGGTTCACAGACATCAAGGGGCAAGAGTAACCGTGTTCTCGCTGATAAAGCAATTGCCATCCGACCCATTTTGTGTCTTAAGATTCTTTATTGCAGCCGCCTTTAATTTTGAATATTAATGCCTTGATTTTGAATATTAGTATCCGTCTTGTGTATGAACTGCTCGGGTCTTTTCGATGAATTTATCGAGAATTTCTTCTAGCGAAGTTCTCTTCTCTCGCTCTTTGAAATTCGTGGTCCGAAATTACCGATTATCCTTCCAAGAGAAATTTTGATGGTTTCACACCGGATTATATGTGCCAGTTGAGTACGGGTTATTTTGTCGGGCGCGACCACCTCGAATGTAATCGAATTGCTCAGCCGTAGTGAGAATAGGACATTCACATGTACCTATGACCCGGCCCACATTCTTCACATGTCATTTCTTTGTTTGCATTGCATTGGGTCAATATGACATACTTCCACTTTCAGGTGCTAACGACTTTATCTCGTGCGCAGACAAAGGCCGTGAAAGTATCTACCCCATGTACCCCCGCAGCCTTCTTTTGTATAACTCTCATCTAATGGCTATACGGCGTTGGTGGTAGCGACTCTTTCAAACAAATCTAGAGCTTCAACCACCGCTTTGGTAGATAGAGAACCTGTTGGATGAAGAGTCAATCATGCTTTTAAACGGAAGGTAGTAGCCCAAAGATAGAAATATCAATTTGTTGCCCCTGTGTTCGATGAGGGCACTTTCTTAACATATTCCGAGCTTCTGTATGAAATATGGGATATCATGCCCTTTGTCGCTGGGAAAAATTTAGTGCCTCATTGTCCAACCACTTCGTTCCAAAAGCTGCTTGAGTCGAGTACTTGAAGTGTCGAGACCATCCATGGAATCCCATATTGGTGTCCCTGACATTGTCTTCACCGAAAGCCAGCGGGTAGACACCGGAGTCTTTGTTGAACTTTGAGCGATCTCGGAGGCAATTCATAAATATCCGAATTAGAACTCGTCTCACTCCTCGTCCGGAAGGAAACACAAAACAAACATCGTAATACAAATAAATAAATAACAATTAGTGTTAAAGACTGTAATTAAATAAATCCAGAACGGCGCCAAAAACTTGATAATATTTTTGAATCCGATGATCCCCGAGGATTTAGATAATTCAATTTAACCACGATCGATGAACAATTAAACAACTATCTAAGATTAACCTTTAAAAAGGAAAAGCACTAGAATTTCGAATCCACTTGTTATTTCTTCTATTCGATTCTTGGTCTTGACAAATTAATTAAGCATCTGCTTTTTCAATAAACATATTCACATGCATGACTCGACCATCTCGAATACAAATGTCAATGCTAAAGATAGCTTCAACACACAAATGAGCAACTTTTTACATTCCCACCTTCATTATTGCCTGTGGGAATGTAACTATCATTAACAAGAGAAACTGGGATTTCTAAACTAGGCTGAGTACCAGCAGAGAGGCAATACAGATTGTTCAGCTTCCTAGACAATACGCACAAATGAACAACGTTACCAGAAATAATAGAAGTCGAAGACGACCATATATAGATAAGAATCAACAGAAAAACCACGTCAGGAATTTAAAAGAAAACTTTTGCTACAAGGGAAAAAAAGAAACTATGATCATTTTCTTGACATTTCTTGACATCTTTTGGAAAGTTTAGATTTCTTCTTAGACACTGAAATAGCCATATTTTTATCAACTGATAGCATTTTCTTGATTTGCTTGTGTTTTATAAGTGAACACAGTGGATTCTAGTTGGATTCACCAAATGATTTCTTCAACGTTGGAAGCACGTTGTAGAGTGAGTGCCAAGATCATGAGGTCAAAAATAAGTATTTGAATTTCAATCTTATGATATCATAATACAGAATTCATATCAGTTTATTCATTGTATCTAGGGATTGCTCAGTGGATGGGGTACAGGAACAGATCAATTTACACCAAGAATTATAATTAGACTTCAATAAGTCAAAACCTAGTACTTTGCTTCCAATTGTGGACTTACTACCATTATGAATGAGTTTATTAGCACATCATTTTGTCTAATTAATTAAATTATATTATAATCCATGCACGTACGTTTCACATAATAATTGACACGTATGTTGTGTCACCAGCACGGTGTTCAAGAGACATTTTTGTAGTCGTTTCGTTCGTCTAAGAAACAAATTAGGTGGTATATTGGTCCAAACTTCATTAAAAGTTAAAGACTTGGATTCAGAATATTCTATACAAAGACGGGAGGTCATATTCATATTCAATTCCCACCAATTTCCAAGCATTTCCAACTAGAAACCAGCTCATAATCTTCGATTAGTGTGTTAATTTTGACCCATTTTTGGTGTAAAACCAGCACAGATCCTATTGTTATGGTGAAAAAAGTGTAATTATCAATGCCTTCTCTGCATATAAATTGTTCGTAGTTCATATGAGTTACGAATAGTTCACGTTATGAGGTAGTAATTGTTGGAAATTGGTTTAATTTGTCGAGAAATTGACTAAGTATTTAAAAACAATTAACGTGACTTTATGTCAACTTTGCCTAAATATATAAAACTCAACCCAATCCGTTTAGGCAAATTAGTTTGCCACTTCGCCGCTTCGGAGCGTCCAAACGGGATCGACTTGCCCGGAAAGGTCGCGGGGGTAGAGGGGCGCCCGAAAGAGAATTCAGATATCTCTGCATATATTGAAAGGGTATATTTGGCATCTCAAAACCAATATCGAATAAATGAGAAATTACGGAAAAGGACAAAATCGGGTCAAAGTTTGATCATGTGATCGCATGGTTATTTTACACTGCGATCACAACTTGCTTAAATTTTAAGCAGAATGTTTTTTGTCCTTCCATGCGATCGCAGGAGACAAAGCCTTGCGATCGCATAATTCAATTGGATTAAGTTCTGTTTTCAAATTTGTACCTTGCGATCGCAGCTTGGTAAAACCATGTGATCGCATAGATTTATGTGAACAGACATGTCATTTTAAAGTATTGCACGAATTGGTTCTATACCTTTTTGTTTTCAACCAATCTTCAACGTCAAATAGGACCCTTGAACGTCTATTTTGACATAGAAGTGATACAGAAAACATATGCAAAACCAATCCACTTATATTTCATCATTCTTGAACCAAATTCATTGCATTTGTTGCATAATTTCTGGTGTTTCCATTTCATTTTCATTTTTGGAGAACAAAAACCAACTTGATTCGTTGTGTTTGTGTTTGGAAGTGCTACAAACATAAGCGGTAGTCGTTGTATTTTAGAGTCAATTGCCATATACCGTATGCACAATTGCGGGACAAATTTAACTTCAGAACAAAGTGTTCAACACTTGCTTCGGCTTGAATATCATCCTTATTTCATTTGATTTCTTGGAGTCACTTATAAACAAAATCCGCCAACAACAATTTATACTCTGCTTTTCTATTTGTCGATGAATGAATTTGCACGTAGAAAATTGGAAAATGTTTCAGTTGCTTGATACATAGATTGTATAGATTCTCCATTTCCCGTGAACGTAGACGACATTGTATACATTACATAACCTGGTGATAATATTTGTTCAGATCACAAGGCATAAAATAACACAGGAATGCAGATGTTATTACAAGTTTCCCAGATGAGCACTTAATAAGTAGAATACATTAGATGCATGCAGTAAACAGTTAAAACTGTGTCATAAAACAAGTTACTTCAACAAATCCAGAAGCTGACTCAGGAAAAACATTAAGGTGTAACCTACAACATACTATCTGTCCTAGCGGGAAGCCGGCGGAAGAAATTGACAGGCACAGATGGCAGTCGATAGCGAAATCTTGGATGCCGCATCATGTATATGCCTGCCAAGGCCAAAATTACCTGGAAAGGTGTCACATACAACACTACAGCTGCTATAAGACAGAAAGTGATAAAGAGGGCTGTAGCACGGGGGTCTCTCCAGCTTAACAGCGACTGTACACGTTCTCCCTGAGTTGCTATGTCGCCCACAACAGTCTGGATTCGTCCTGCCACGCTTCTTAGTCGATCATACCTCATTCGTACAAGATCTGGATTCCGACTTGTTGGGAATGTGTCAAACTCTTCGTCCAGTTCATCTGGGTGTACTGCCTCAGCCTGTGAGATCTTTGTGTTCATGTGGGGAGGATATCTTGGGCGGTATCGGAAATTCCATATTCCAATAAGAAACATGTAAAGAAAAACTGTAGGCAAAATCAGTTCTGGGAAGAAAGCAAGCATAAGAAATAGCAGGTGCACTAGCACCGTTGTCACTGGGTTTTTCCACATGCAGATATCCCCAAACCATTTCCCGACAGCAAATAATCCGGAGAAGACCGACATCAGCCGGAAAAAGTTGGCCTTGCTTCGACGCATGCTCCAAAGGTGTGAGTCCACATCGGACATGTACTCTACAACCTCCTTTCTAAGTGGTGGCTCTGCCCGACCCAGCCTAGCTGCCACTATGTTGACAGCCTGGTGCCGTAGCATGTCTAACTGCATCACAGTTAAAGGCCTTACATAGTGCATCTTTGGCAACAGAGGTCGTGAGTACATATAGAGCATGTTAACAAAAGATATGCACGTGAATCGTATTGCCAAATGTATCTCCCCCATCTTCTTAACACCACTAGGGTGAAGAACTAGCAATGGATAAGAATGTGTATAAATACGACCCGTTTCAAGTGTTGAAATTCGAATTCGAACCTTGCCAATCTTTAGGTCCTTGTTACCATTAGAACCTTTATCACCCAGCTGGCTGTTGTCAAAAACACCGACTGTGAGGACTGTTGCTGGATCAAAGACCTCCCAAGTGTATTGCTCATTGTACTTGGGGAATAGGTTGTCAACAATAGTACGAGTTCGGACCCACTTGTGACCATACTTAGCTACACAATACGTATCTGAAGTGCCCTTGCCATCTCGTGTTTTCATCGGGTGAAGCCCCACAGCATTTAAAATGCCTAGTTCCAAAATCCCAATGGGTGGCTTCCAAAGCTGTTTTGCCGTGGGCCGAAGATCACTGCTATAATGAGTCGATTCATCAAGAACATGGTACCCTCCATCTAAACAGACTCGGAGATGAAGCTTGCTAGAGAACTTATCTTTCTTTAGTTGATCAACATCCACAACAACTGGCTTCTCTAGGTTAAACCAACGAGAATGAATGATGCGATCATCTGCACGCTTCTCTACCATGCTCAACGGTATAATGATCCTCCCAATTATCTCATCTTTCCCAGGCGCTACACGATCCTCAACCGTAAGAATGAGATGGTCTTCAAAAGGTTCTGCAGCCACAAAATATAGATCCTCATTCCATAAGGGGTTAAAATTCCGAGCTTGAACTGGCTTTGTTCTCATAACTTGGTTTCCTATCTGTGCCTTCACGTAAGCATCAGGGAAACGAGTTTTCTCTGTCGGTACTAAGTCCTGGGCTTCAACAACATTAACACGTACATACCACAAGCGTGGAGCATGATAGACTTTTGAACGTATTAGAGAAGATGCAGCCGCTGTGCTGTCAATAGGTGTTGCTGCATCGGAGTGCCATGCATCGGGAAAAGCCTCGTCTGCTTGAGTGCCAATCCAGACTGCAAGCATCAACTCACCCTTTATCTTCTCCCCCTTTTTGTCTTCAAGCCGGTACCATTCCGGAGCCAGGGGACTATCTGGTGGAACGCGCATTGGAATCTCATTGAGGTCAAATCTGACAAATCCGACATAATCGTCTTTGACAAGATCTTTGTCCTTAACAACAACTTCAAGTACAGAGGCCTGCATCCGTTCCTTTGAGAAGGCAAACACTACATTCCAGACTGGATTTTGCTGCTTCTCAATATGCTTGGTAACTCCTTTATAATTTCCAATCTTCACCTCTACGTAAGGATCTAGACTCCCAGTAACATCCATGGCAGGAAGCTCATGAGCCTTAACAACTCTAACAAAAAGGAAGTGCATTTTTTCAACAAGATCATAGGTACCTGCAGCTGTCCTATCAGTACGAACAACACGCCCCCCAACCACTCGTCCCCCTCCAAGGAACGGACTTGTTTCTTTAAGGGCATAGTCAACTGGTTGTGCTGACGATGCCGAGTACATCCGGACAAGCTTTGGAGGCTGTGGTTCAGCAGCCTTCATTTCATCAACCCCGTATTTAGTTACATGATGAGGCACTGCAGCAGCAGGAGAGTGATGCTGCTGTTGGGAACTATTGGGGTTTGGGAGATGGTGGAATGTGTGCCTTGTCTCCGCTTTGACATGAGAAACAGTGTTTGACACCGGAATGTGAACTGATTCTGGGTTTACTTGAGTTTCCTCAGCTGTAGAAACAGGTATAGATGACTTTATGGAAGGATCATCTGTGATATAAACCTTGAGGCCAAGCTCTCCCCGAACACGTGAGAAGATACCACGCTTCTCTAGAGGATAGTGCAGGACAACAGCATCAGAATAGGGTACAAAGGAAGTCCCATTGATGCTAACCTTTCCAAGGAAGGATCTGGCTTGAGTCGCTTTGATATTATTGTAGATGTACGCATCAAGAGTGAGACTATGAAGGATGGAAGGATCTGATATGTTGAAGTAGAAGCTTTCATTCCACACCGGATTGAGATCTTTTTCCTTGATTGTGGTGTGGTACCTCTGACCGTCAAAATAAAGCTCCACAAAAGCACTGGATGAGCCCTGTCCATCTTTAGGCAAGAGGTTATGAGCACTAACAATGTCTACTCCTAGCTTCAGGTTGCCCACAGTCATTTTGGTGGGTCGGGTTATCAAGGAAATGTCAATACCAAAAACAAAGACGAGTCCCTGGAACCTAGTAACAAACACAGAGAAAAAAAGAGAAATGTAAGTTCAATTTAAACTCACATTTCAGTGCTACACTAGGGAGATAAATCCATAATGCAAGAAATGCCACTCAAACCAGAGGAATTTCATAAGAAAGCAAAAGGGATCACCTGCAGATAAATGCACACTTATATTTCAATACTAGAAAGTAGTAATACCAGATCTAAATCAATAATCAAAATTATACATATTACTGAAATATCTGAGTTATGCACTTATCACAAGGAGATGGAAGAAAGAATAGATTGGGCACAATGAATCACAACCAGCAACAGTTCTATTTTTAGTGAAACATGAAAATGCGGAAGGATTTCAATAGCTGCAAATAATACTAATTTCTTTGTCTCCTCAAAGAAATTAGTTAAAGATTGGCAATACATTGTGGTGTATAGTACAAGATTCAAAGATAGACATCTAACGTATATAGGTCAGGTCAGACTAAATCGCATAAATATGCTAGCATAGAGTAGAAATGTGACTTAGTCTAAAGAGGGTATTAAACTCAATGAATACCAAAAATTAAATATTTTCAGGGGGAACTACATATAAGAAACACGGTTAATTCTAACAAATAAAATGATTCTTGAACGAAATGGATGTCATATCCAGAACAAAACTTAAACCAGTTCAAAGCACTTGAAATATAATCCATCAAGGTTCTAAGTCACCTACCCTTCTAGTAAAAGATCCTCGGTAGCTTGAGTATTGAATTTGAAAAAACTGAACACAGAGAAACTCCACGAATTTAGCCTCTAATCCGACCTTGAGAATTGCTAAAGATCTGGCTGAAGGGAAGAAAGAGCGTTATAAGTTAGTACCAGTACCACCTAGAATTATTCAACTAATCATTTCAACATGCATGGAGATCAAGTTAAGCCACTTACATTGAATATTTTAAATCAAATGACGCGCTTAGTGTTTCCTGAAAAACTAAACAGATGAGAGCAGAATTTTAAATGATTAAAACAATTGTTTAGTGCATGCAAACAGATCTAGCAGTGAAAAAAAGCATTATACTAATCCAATCAAAATCTCAGTTTTGTCTTCAAGAATGAGTTCAACAGAGTCATTATATCAGACCCACTTACAAAAGTAGTAGTACTGGTAATAATTTACAGATAGACTGGTGTCAAATAGAGACAAGATAATGAAATCACTTTCACTAAAAAAGCCCACCTACCAAAAATTTACAATAATACACATCTCTTCATCTATACTTACCTTTATATTTATCGGATGCTAATAATCAGATCAATTAGCAGTTTTTGAAGTTGACCTTCTTTAAGGATATATCTCAATGAGGCTTGAAAATAAAGGGGTGGCCACAAGTTTAATAAATGTATTAAAAAAAAAAAAAAAAAAAAAAAAGAAAAAGAAAAAGAAAAGGAAATTTTGGTCAACATTTTTCATAATCATGTGCCTCGTGGAGAGATCTGTGGAAGTAAACACAGAATTCGTGAAATTAAAATATTCCGATAAAACAATAAATTAGTACTTGTTGAAGCTAAAGTTCCTTCATGTGAAGCATAAAAAGAAATGAACTTTAGTCACTTTTGATTCCAACTGAAAATACACCACAAAGCACTAAACATTTTGTGATTTTCTCAAAAAGAAAAAAGGAAAAGAATAATGTAAACATAATTACAAAAAGAAAAACCTCAACACTTTGATTTGAACAAAAAGACACCAACTTTAAGATGATTACAAAGAGACAAATGACAACAACTTTCAGTAACATAATTAAGAATTAGATCTCTGCAAGACATGATTATTTTCAACCACAAACACACACAAATCTGTATGTGTTTGCAAACATTTCAATAGATATGAGGGTCAAAATCAGGAAAACGAGATCTTCTCTGAAATGGAAAACCCACAAAAAATTTCGATTTTCTTCAGGCAAATCATGTTTTCTAGGCAAATGGGTAGTTTAAAAAAAAAAAAAGGCATGAAAGAATAAAAAGAGTGCAAATGGTTCTTGAAAGTTAGAACAAGAACAAAGAAAAATACCAGTTTTTTTCCTTCTTCAGCTCAAATCTTCAGCAACTCTGCACCAACATTGTCAATAGCTCGAAAGAAAAGCCTTTTTTTCAGAATTCTTCATCAAAGAGGGAAGATGGGAGAGGAGAGAAGTAAAAGACTGCAGCCATGGCAATGTGCTGATAATGCTCTATTGTACTTGTTGCTTGTTCGTTTCTTTATATATCACGTGTATGTATAATGTATGTATATCCGCCGAGTTGGAGTTGGGGTTGGGAGTGGATGGGCTCTCTTTGGAGATATGAACTGCGAGTCTGATTACAGAGTCATTGATGGGCGTTGAGTAACCAAGATTTTGAACAAAGTGTACCTTTTTTTTTCTTTCTTTCTTTTTTTTTTTTATATTTTTTATTTTCTAGAAATGTTTATTAAGAGATTTATGTTTTTCCTATTTAAGCAAAAGCCATGTTTATTATCATGTTCAAATAAGAGTAAATTGCAGCTAATGTACCAATATTTGACTTTATTTATATTTATATTCTCAGTATTAAATTTTGACATCTATCACCCCAATTTTTATATAATTTGCGATCAAACGCCTCATGTGTGAGGCGTTGGCACGCTAATTATATCAGGATACGGCGACATCGTTGACGCTAATTATATAAAATATTCGGGTGATAGATGTCAAAATTAAATCTTCGAGAATCATGTCACAAAATGAAGTCAAAGGTTAGAGACACTAGTTGCAATTTACCCTTCAAATAATAATAAAGTTTATGGAGGGTCGATATGTTGAAATTTACAGTAATATCTTCATGTTGAATAAGAATAGATACGATAACAAATAAATTTTTTTTATGATTTTATGATTTTATTACTTTTCAAAAAATATGTCAAGTATGTGTTAAATACTTTTTTTCTTGTAAAACAATTTATGATAAATGTAGTAATTTTTCAAATATAATTCTAAATCCTAATAATTGCACCCAATAATAGTATGTCATTATTTCATTAATTAATTTCCTATAATCAATTTGAATTTTATAAAGAAAAATTGTGCATTGTCAATCAACTTATCGATCCAATAACAAGTTGGTCTCCAACTTTAAGAAAAATATATTAATCCTCAATATTAACCATAGTCGTCCATTGAGTTTTCAAAAGACAAATGCGACAAAAATGTCATTAAATCGTCGTGTGTTCTAATGGAAACATGTCTCATTTTAAATTTTTTATCATGAACCAAAGTCGAAAAACAAAATTTAATTTCATAAAATTAGATATGTTAGAATCGCTTAATTTAAAGAAAGGTTGAATTGTAAATTATTGATTTTATAGTTATAATAAAATAATTTTTAGGCGAACTTATTTGTTTTAAAAAATGAAGATTAACTTGATATTTGACAACAAATCAGATTATTCTCTTGATTAGAAATAGTTTAACTAAATAAATATAAATTTCAAGAATCAAATCATATTATTAAAAGATTTGTTATTATTAATTCCCATTTTTATTATGGCTCCAATTGTTTGAAAAGTGAAAAGTAAGTAAAATATTAATGAAAATGTGATACTAAATTCAATGAATTGAAATTTATTTAATCTATTCACTAATTCAAGAGATATTACAATTAATTGAAACTAAAATTTGTTCTTTCCGAATAAAAAATAGTATTAGGATTTATGGTCACTGTTCTTTCCAAAATGTATTATGATATCATTTTCTACCTGCAAAAATACATATAAGTAATTATTAAAACCTTCTTTATAATGGCAAGAAATAGGCTTAGTTTCACTGAACTTTAACTTCTTTCAAACCCATCATTGAACTTTACAAAATATTTTATTCAGACCACAATTCAGTCTTACGTTCATTTTTTAACTGAAATCTTAAGTACTAGTGTGTCAAGTCATCAAATTGTTAGAATTTTTTAGTTAAATCATATGACTTAGCACACAGACACGTAAGAGTTTCTGTTAAAAAATTGAAGACAAATTCATACGGTAGTTTAAATGAAATATTTTGTGAAGTTTAGACTCATAACAAGTTAAGAGTATGTTGTAGTGCTTATAAACACTTATAAATCCAGTTAAACTTTATTTTCATCCACACGTTTTATAGGAATCACATTTTTAACTATTTTTTATCTACACATTTCGTAAAATTACTACTTATAATGTATAAAATCTTTACCAAATATATTCTAAATTCAATAGTCATTAATGAAATTAACCCACAAAAAATATGTATTGGTTTGTTTCGTTTTAATGTCACGATTTCATATCCTAAACCTTTCATTGGTAAGCGGAAAAAAATTGCTGGGTCCATACTGCAGTCCCCTTAGGTCCCCCCCACCCATCTTTTACTTTAGTCCTTGGACATGGATACAAAATTGGCTTTAGTTTGAAAGCGATGGAAAAGAGATTGACCATCTAACATTTATAACCATTTTTCATAGTAGGGTGTGCCCAAGAGGTAATGCATGTTTTTTAATTAGTCCAAAAATAATAAAAATATACAATTAGTATATGTTTGTGTGTGCTCATAAGTAGGGATATTTTTGTATTTTTAAGATTTGAGGGAATCCATAAATTAGACTTCATTTTTTAAAGTCGAAACCCTCCATCTCACATGTCTGACGCCTGAATTCCAGAATCGAGAGAATTAGACTTCCAATATGACCCCAAATCTTAGTATCCATTCAAAACCCATTAATTGTTAAAAAAAAAAAGCAACAAACATGGCTCAGAGTAAGAAAGATGGCCCCCTTCGATTTTGGGTCATATTTGCACAAAATATATATATATATATATATATATATTTTGCAAACTTCAGTAGTCACAAAAAAAATTTGTTTAATAAAAAATGGGCCCCTTCGATTTTGAGTCTGATGCAGTTACCTCACTCACTTCAATCCAAAATCGGTCCTATTTATAAGCACTTATAAATCGATCAAATATAATTTTCATTCACACATTACATAGGACCCACAACTTTTATCCACTTTTTAACCACATATTTTGTAGAACCCACTGCTTATAATCTACAAAAATCTTTACCAAACATACTCTTAATAGCCCATGTTTGGTAGCAATGAAATTATTTTTTAAGTACTTATATTAAAAGTTGTTGGTGAATGTGTTGATAAAAAGTGAATTGTAAATTGTAGATCTTATGAAATATGTAGATAAAAAATATATTTGATAAAAGCTGAAATTATAAGTTAAACACTACCAAGTATGAGCTAAATTACAAATAACAAAGTCGTCGATTAGTGCGAGTTGTAAAATTTCAGTCTTCAACCTATGTTGTGGTAAGTTATTTCGACATTTTAAATTTGTTGCAACATAGTTTCTAATCGTATGGCTTCTATCAACTTGATTATAAAAAATAACACACGACTTGAACATGCGTCACTTTTTAAGAGGTTAAATGGATAAGCACTTACGCATATTTGATAGTGTTGAAATTATTTTTATGTAGTTATAAGTTGTTGATCGTATGTATAGTTAATAAGAGAATAAATAAAAAGTATGTTTAATCAACTTAAATTATAATTTAAATTAGAGGGTGTCATCAACTCAAATTTTAAAAAATTTGTTAATATTTATGAATTTAAATAGATTTCATTAATTTGAATAGAATTCCACATAATTTATAAGATTTCAACATAATTCTATATTTTTAATTTTAATATATTCTTATGGATTTCAAATAATTTTCATGGATTTGTGGTCTTTTTATTAAAAATAGTAATCTTACATTGTTTTTATTCTAAATAGTTCGAGTGACTACCCTACATAAACAAATATTTTGAGTAGAATTTTGGAAAGAGATTTTTTTTTTGAAATATAAAGAACTAAAAACTCTTTTCGATCAAAGTGGTGAATGATTCGATGGATTGGGAAGTATACCAATTCGACATCTATGTCAGCTAAGCTTCTAGGGAATAAACTAATAAATAAGTCACCCGTCATCTCTAAGCTCAAAACGTAATTAGATCCATTATTTGGGGGATTCACATTATTATTATTATTATTATTAATTTCCTCAGTTTTGAATTAAAAAAAAATTGATTAAAGAACAAAACTTCTAAAAAAAAATTTAAAATAAAGTTTATATTTTACTTTCTTTCTACATGTCCTTTTTATATAATCATATCTTTCATATCCAAGACTAAATAATGGATATTTAAGATTCATTTCTTCAAAATCAATTGTTTAACCATCTTGTATAAAAATTTATTTTATGGCTTAAAAAGAGAATTTACATGTGTCGATTGATTTAATAAATCATTCTAAATTCAAAAAAGAATTTTTAGTGCTATACTAATTTTTAAATTCAATATCTAATTGTCATAAATGGTAATTATTTAATTAATATTTATCAATATATTATTTATATATTTCAACACAATTGTTTGGTTTAATGAATCTTCATGGAACATCAAGAATAAAAATTTTAAAGACGATGTTTGACAATTGTACAAAAAGAAATATTAATAAAATAAAAAATAAAAAATTCAATAAACTTCCATGCTAGTATAAAAATCAAGAATAATAGTTTACTACAAAAATTTGTGATACAAATTGAGGAGAGATGTGAGAGGAAGAGATGCATAAGAGAAGAGTTGAATTGAAATTTTAAGAGATGTGGATAAAATTTCTAAAGAATTTGTTATTCATATTTATGAGCTCGAAATCCATACAAATCTGTTTAAATCTTCTAATTAATGAAATCTTCAGAAATTCACTAGTATTTGGGGACACCTAAATTTCTAAAGAATCTATTTAAATCTGAGTTAAGGACACCCAAATTTTAATTAAATCTATTAAAATCTGAGTTGTGGACACCAAAATTTACATGTATTTTTAAAATATATTCAAATATAAGTTGAGGACACCTCCATAAGACTAACATGCACTAATTTCAATACAAAATAAAAGACAAAACTTGTCGTATATCTCGCCTCGACCACGCCTACGCGTGATGGGGGGCATGAAGACACTATAAAGTTTTTTATGTTATTATTTTTATTTTCTTATGCAGCCAAATCCTATATTAATGTTAAGCACATATTTGTCATTGTTTAAATTATAGTTTCAGTTGGTCAAATATATTTTTTATCTACATATTTCATGGGACCACAACTTACAATTTACTTTTTATCCACACATTCACATACAACTTATAATATAAGCACTTAAAAATTATATTTTTTAAGAGATTTTAATAAAAATTAATGAAATATAAAATTAAAAAGTTGTGGGTCCCATCTAATGTGTGCAAGCCACATGTCGCTTTATTAGTAAAGTAGATATAAATCATCAAGTGAAAATTAATCTATCACAAACTTAAAAGATTGGAAACCATTATAATCAAAAGGTTAAGTCGGGACAAGCTTGTTACAACTTGCTTAGTTGGAGACCTCTAGTTTAATTTTCCCAACAAATTATCAAAACATAATTGAAATATTAAAATGAAAATGAAATTGGAAGTAGATCTAGTAGCTTAAGAAAATTGAGCCACTTTATGTAATTTGAAGTCATAACGACTTTAATTCAATTAATTCGTATAAAATACAAGTAAGAGCATCGTACTTTGTTAGAGTATTATTAAACATGAAGAATATTATTCAAGTGTAGCGTGTACTTGTCACGAGCGTTTTTTAAAATGTACTTTAATTCTGAATAGTTTTTTTATAACAAAATCAAATTTACAATTTATGATAGTTAGATTTAGAATCGATGGTTATTTTTAACGCCCACCGGAATAAGTGTTATGCACTCATCGGATTTCGTTGAATGAGTGTAAATGTTTACACACTCATTCAACGAGTGAGACACTTGTTTGGGCGTTGGACATTATAACAACGCCCACCGAAAGATTAAATCAAGATCAGATTCATTCAACGAGTGTGAGACATTATAACAAGATTATAACAAAGAAAGATTAAATCAAGACCGTATTTTGAAGTTATAATACTATATTTTCAATTTCTCTTATTGTATTGCATTTATGGTAAATTTTAATATTTAATTTATATATTTCATATGATCTATAATTTATTATTATTTATTATTTATATATTTTATAATATTCATACTTATAAATACTTATAAACTTTATCAAACATACATTAAAAATATATTTGTCAGTGTTTATAATACTTATAAATTAATCAAATATTATTTTTATCTACACATTTGGTAGGATTCACAATTTTTATCCGTTTTTATCTATACATTCTATAAAATTTACTATTTATAATCTATATAAATATTTAGTAAACTGAAAATATACTCTGATGACTCGACACGTAGTGCTGTATTGAATTGGGGGGAATGTGGGGTGGCCACTCTTAAATGTGACCTCTTATTTTTCTGTAGTTTCACAAGAGTGCCCTGTCACGTGGCCCTACATGTGCTCTTGTCTCTCCTTTCGATGCGCTTAAATTCAGATCCTCGAATCTTTAGGCTTTCAGAAAAAAATTAAAATGAAAACAAAATTAGAAGATGAAGGAAAAAAAAAAAAAACACACACACACACACACACACAAATTACTTCTATTCAATATTTTGTCGGGAAGGTCCTAACGGTACAAAGTTGGGAAAGTTACCTTAAAAATTTTAAAAATCTCGTATAGAAAATCGATCAAAAGTATATGTCAAGATGTAGTTAGCATTAATCGAAAATTGAGCATTATAATTCTTCTATTTTTTGAGGACATTGGGAAATACCTTAAAAAATTATATAGAAAAAGATAAAAGGTAGAAAAAAAAGTGATCGATCATATAGAAAAAGTGACAAAGTAAAGATGACAAATTCAAATTATTTTATTTCGTCCCTAAAATGCAATAACTTAACATAATATTTGTAAATTCTAGTGAATAATTTAGAACGAAGAAGGTTGCAAAACTATTAATTTGTGTCAACACATACATTATCTCAATTTTGATCATTTATAGAACAAGAAATGTCTCTCAAATTTATATTTTATTCGCATTTTTCTATAGATATATAGCTGCATTAAAATTAGTTTTCAACACGATTTTAATTATTTATATTTTTCACCACTCAACTCATTAGTTAGTACTCATTATTTTCAACCATGTATAGTCTTGTAAAAAATGAAAGCTCATCCAAACCTGCAAATGGTTTATGCCTTCCTAGGCATTGATGGCCATTGATGGCCATCTCGGGCTTCGCTAGACTCATCAATTATTTCTCTTCTAAAACCTATGACTCGTCACCACTCCTCCTCACCACAGCCACTAGTACCACAACACCAAAATAAAATATTTACAAAAATGGCAAAAATAAAAGTGAAAGGTAAAGTAGAAAATTGTTCAAAGCATGAATTCAAAAAATTATCCATTTTGCTTACGTGACAGATTTTTTTTTACAATCCACAGTTGTATTGAAGATAATCTCATAGAACAATTTGACAAATAATATTAAAATCCTCCAGAAAAATTTAAAGTACAAAAAATAATGGGTAGATTTTAATATTTAATCACTCAAAATCAATGGGCCACTCAAGTTTAAGCTTAATTTCATTTTCGTTACATGTTAACAACATAATTATTTATAAGGACTTGACTTTAATTTAATGCATTAATTAAACAACGATACAAACTCGTGTTTTTAAACAAAAGTCATGTCATTAAAATGCAATTTTCTAATAAAATTGTGTGTTATGGAAACAAGACTTTTACAATTTAGGGCTTATTTGTTTTCAATTAAAATTTTGTTAAAAAATTAATTTTAAAGTCAAAGTCAACAATTAATTTTAACCACGTATTTTATAAACTCACAACTTTTTATAACTTTTTAACCACACATTTCATCAACTTTTATCAATTTTTTCAAAAAATCTGATTTTAATCAAAATCAAACACACCTTTAATAGATGCACAACTTAGATAATTAACTAGCCCTATAGACGTTCATATTGTACACGTATTTTTGTCATGTGAGAAACGATATAAACTTTCGTGACAAAATATTTATTGATAATCAAATTAAAACAAAAGTTTGAAAAAAAAAAAAAAAAAGTTCACTAAAATGAAACTTATCTTAAAATTGGGTGACCTGTAATGTTTTTATTGTTTCTTGTCCCACCTAGCCAAAACTAAGGTCAGTAGAGATTCAGCAACACAAAAATTACATCCAGAGCGAAGTGATCACCGCAGTTGGTGTGTGTGTGTGTGAAAGGGGAGATGACGCTAAAAGTGTATGCAGATCGGATGTCTCAACCTTCGCGTGCAGTAATTATCTTCTGCAAGTAATTTTCTCCTAATAATCCATTCTTTGAAATGAATATTGTTTTTTTTTTCTGGGTTTTTTCATTGCGTTCTTGTACAAGTTCTATCGCCCCTTCTGTGTTGCTTTATCATCATATCTTTTACAGTGAATTAATAGTTTGATTTGGGTTGTGTTAAGATTAAATGGGATTGATTTTGAAGAGGTGAAAATCGACATCAGCAAACGCCAGCATTTAACTCCTGAATTCCAAGGTGGATAGTTTTACATATTTTAGTTGCCAGAATACTGTACTAATTATATTATATGACACATAGTCTTTTATGTAGTTCTGTTTTTCTTGATGATTTTGTGGTAGAAATAAACCCCATGAAGAAAGTTCCAGCAATAGTGGATGGGAGGTTCAAGCTTTTTGAGAGGTACCCTTAAATTCTATACATGAAGTTTTACTTTGGTTCCATTCAAGGGAATCTTCAATTGAGGTTTAGATTCCGTTTTCTTATGTTTAGTTATACAGGTTTTTTGGATTATATAAACTTCTTATGATTGTTGGAATAATCGATTTGATAAACGATAAGAGATAAGAAAATTACCACAATATTATTTTTCCTGAGTAGTATGCTAGCAAAAAATCTTACTAATTGTTCATTGTTAATTATCAGTTTTTCTGATTAATCGTGCCTAATTTCCTTTATAGCAAGTGCTTTGGGTTATCTTAGGCATGAGTAGTAGCTCATTTCTAGTACTCTATGTAGTGGTCAACCTGAAAATGCTTTTCTTTTCTCACTGCTCGTAAACAAAACCATCAATTTCTCAGTTGGATTCACTGGGAAGCAGGATAGAAGTGTACTCAAGCCTCATTCCCAGACAACCTTCACACTGCATGGTCTAGATTTAGATTTATTAATACTTTCAAAAAGATGGTATCCTATTGGTATGTAAACCATGGAATCTATTCGAAACATATATGCCGCGGTTCCTTACTTCAACTGGGTACAAATATCTATCTTTGTTATTTTATGGACTATATTAGTAACATTGGAGGAAAATTTTGGAATTGTCTTAAAGGAGAAGATTGCTGTGTCTGTGTTCATTTCTTATGTTATGTCCATTGAATAGTCTCTCTAGTTGGATGATCTTTGGTTTATATCTACTTTTCGGAAATGTTGTACTGATTTTAATAGTTGTTGAGAACCAGGGAATAAAAATCCTGGATTGAAATTGGAGAAGCCTTGACTAGAAGTGGAAAAATTTGCACTCAATGCCGCCGAATACAACGTGATACTGGTGTAAATTTTTGAATCTTGAAATTAAACGTCAGCTTAAAAACGAGTTTCAGAAGGATTATGGTACATCATTGTGAATCTTTAATAATGCATATAGCAAGCATAAATGTATTGCATAATCGAACTGTTATTTTTAGCAATTAGTTTAATTCTTATGCTATCCCATTAAGCAGTTTATGTGATTTTAGTCAATTTTCAACTTTGTTCACATTTTTGAGGGGTTTTGCAGCCATGCGATTATGATCTATCTAGCTTATGTATTTCCTGGAGTTGCAGATCACTGGTGAGTTCAGTTGATTTGGTTTTTCCATTTATCCTCATTAGAACCTTTCGTATCTGAATAATATGTTGTATATGGAAATGGAGCTAAACATAGAAGCATAAATAGAAATCAACATGGAGATTAGGTTTAAAAAAAATATTTTTAGCCTATAACTTAGACCAATTCCAGATGGGGTACTTGTGGGAAACACATGCCTCTGTTCCCTAGATGGTTCTTTTCATGTTTTTGGAGCCTATTAGCAAAACTCAAAAGCCCCATAGATCTACTTCTATTGATAAAATGTGGTGGAAGTACATTAAATAAAGATTTATAATTAGTTATTTACCATGTAGCATATCTTTCTCACGTCATTATATGGGATGCACTCTCACCTTATTGTACCAGTGTTCGTAAGACTTCACTAGAATGAATTGACTACTTTCTTTATTTGGAGATTAGAAAACTGTGATGATTCAGTCATCTAATGTCGAAATTTTGCATGTGAAGTAAATTTGAAATTGGGGATCCCATTTTTGGAAATATTTTCCAAATTTTGGATATACTATCTGACCTATGTATTTCTCAAATATTTTATATGTGATTTCATGCGCTGCTACCTAATTCTTTATCCTTGTAGGTATCCTGCTGACCTTTCCAAAAGAGCAAAGATCCACTCGGTATTGGATTGGCATCACTCAAATTTACGCCATGGTGCAGGTGCTTTATTCTATCGCAGATTCTTTTGATCCCAATGATGTCTATGCTTAGCATACCGCTGATTTGTTTTTGGTTATTGATTCTGTTAAAGTTTGCACTCTCTCCGGAGAAGGAATGTGATATGTTTAATAATGAAGCAACAATTTAGAGGAAACTCCTATTTAACTACACGACTTCATCCCAATGGAAGAACTGCAATTAGTTTTACACACAAATGATTCGATGTTTTTGTCCTTTTGATGATAATGAAGGTTTTAGGTTCCGTATCGGTAACTTCGAATAATCATAATAATATGCGAAAGAAAGAAAATAGAGTTCCTTCAATTCTTTGAGTATGTTTATCTAGTAGACCTTAGTTTTCTTAAATATACTATTGTTTCCAGCTACATATGTCCTCAATTCTACTCTTGGACCTGCACTTGGGCGCCCATTGAACCCAAAAGCTGCAGCTGAAGGCGAGAAAATATTATCAGCATCTCTTGCAAAGATTGAATCCGTTTGGCTCAAGGGCAATGGACGTTTTCTGCTTGGAAGCTTACAACCGTCCATAGCAGATCTTAGTTTAGTGTGTGAAATCATGCAGCTTGAGGTAAACATTTAAGTTTTTATTTTGCCATTATGTGTATGATCAACATAATAGGTTGTAGAAAAATAAAATACGGCAGGGTTTTACTGTGTTCTTACACCATAGTTTGCTATACTAGGCAATCCTTTAGTTATGGTATCCACTATTCACTTCTGAAATGCATATATGAAGACGTGCAAGTTCATTGATGCAAATACTGTGTAATTTTCTCATGGAAAGTCTATTCGCATGTAATCATTTAAGTGGATATGCATGTGTATGTGTTTGTCTTCCGTAAATGTTTTAATCATTTGCAAATATTTGAAGTATAATTTACTAAGTTCAATTTCAAGTTATGATCTTTTTATTATCAAGTCTTGCTCGGGTACTTTATAAAACAGAAAGCTTTCTCATGGAAGCTGTAATAACTAGCACCAATTGCCACCCATAACACAGTTCTCTAAGCTCTAGCCATTGTGTATTCGACTATCCAGCATAAATGTCAAAATGTTTATCTTCTCTTTCGTATTTAATACTCTCTAGTATTGTCTAATCTACCTTACTTAACATGTATATTTCTTCTTTTATCCGTTTCTTTCTAGTATCACCGAGTTAATAATGTGGATCTCACACACCACTTTTTCTGTCATTTGTCAAAGAGAAGCCAATGTATCCTCTTCTCATTTGTAGTGATACTCTATGTTAGAGACCTTAGAACTATGAGATTCCATTTCTGATCTACTTTATGCGGACTTGTTTTGCTGGATATAGGTTGTGAATGAGAAGGATCGTGATCGAATACTAGGCCCCCACAAAAGAGTTTTGAAATGGATCGATGATACAAAGAATGCAACGAGACCTCATTTTGATGAAGTGCATTCCATCCTTTTCAAAGCCAAAGAGAAACTAAAGAGGCTGAAGTTGGGAGGAGCAAAAGACGAGACACAGTTCACGACGAAAACTGCTCTGCATTCTAAGATGTGAGTACAAGGAGGAAAATTCCATAGCCCTGGGGCTATTTACAACTAGCCAATTAAAAATTCTTAGATGCTTTCCCGAGGGTTTACAATTGCCGCGAGCAAACATATTAATGACTAAGAAGGCAATTTCGTTAATCATGGCTGGTAATAATGAAGTATTTTCGTAGTCATTTTCCGTCAAGACTTCTTTTGTACCTATGAGGTTTTCAAGACAAGCATATAAGTAGCCTTTTAATTGTACTGCTAAGGTATATATAATTTAATAAAAATCTTCTCTACTAATTTCATTGGAAATTTATTTTTCTAAAAAATTTATCGAGGCAACAAATAATTAGTAACTAATTATAAAATTTCAAAACAATTATGACTTGAAGCAAAATTTGCACCTAATTAGTAAATTTTTTTTTTTTTATTAATTCTTGAATAATTAGAAACCCATTAATTATTGATAAATGTTTGAACGATTACAACATTGAGTTCATTACTAAAATTAAGGTACTAAAGCTAATTTCTTTGACGTGGAAAACTAATATTTAAAATCATTAAAAAAAAAACCTTTGAAATCAACCTGTTTCGTTTATAAGAAAATAAAACTAATAACTAATAATTTTACATGACGGCATTTTCCCTTCATTTTATTTTTATTTTTATATTTATTTTTGTTTATTAGAATAGCAGTCAAGTTGTATTCCCCCTCCAAGGGTTCTGTACTTTTTTTTATTACTAATAAATAAATAACTCTGCCCACAGGATGGTTTGAAAATAAAAAAAAAAAAAAAAAAAGTAAAAAACCAAAAATCATTCCAGTACTAAAGCCACAAAGCAAAAACTGCAGCTAATCAATCTGTTTGCAACGTTATGAGGAGGAGTTAATGAAACAAGTAAACATTAGTATCAGAATCAAACTTCAGCAATTCAATTGCAGAAAGATCGCATAAAGAGCATTCGATAGATTATGTAGCAAATGCCCAACCCTGAAACAGGTTTTGCTATTTATTTACTTACAAATCTATTATGCTGATGCAAGACAGCATATTCAAGACAAGTAAAACAGTTCAGCCAAAGGTCCAGTAAAGTATATGGGAAAACAAAATACGTACATAGTATCTTCCCTCAAAGAGGCTTGCTCGGAATGCCATATTCAATTCTGGCACTATGACTATGAGCTTGAACCAAAAACTCGGATTCTCTGTTCAATTGGAACCCGACAGCTTGGACATGTAGCTTTTCCTTTCTTCCCATAATTTTCATTGCAGTTTGCACAAATGACTTGATGAGCACAAGGAAGAAAAACGACAGAAACTTCGTCCTTCATGCAAATCATGCATTCCCTGTCATAGCTAACCTCCTTCTCTGGAGAATCCTCCAAATCTAGTTCATGCAGCAGCCTTGCAATGGTTTCTCCTTCAGGCTTCATGCCATCGGAGTTTGCTGTCAATAAATGAGCAGATGGATTTTGCACATCTGTATATTGCGCCGACTCTTTGAGGCGTGCAAATTCTTGCTCGAGACGTTGGAGGTCATCCTTGTGGCGCTGGAAATCAATCTCTATCTTCAGACGGAGAGCCTCGAGCTTCCTTTTGTTACTAGCCTCAGCTGCTTCTTTAAGGCGTCGTTCCTCCTCCACCTGTGCTAAAGCTAGCTCTTTAGTCTTCTGCTCCTGCCTCCACTTTGCCTGTCATATAGAGTTGGTTTCTCAATTATGATGTTGGAAGTCAGAACTAAGCTAGTAAAAACCACGTACATATGTAGTAAGCAAGGATCCTGAGCAATTGCCACAGTCCACTCATAAGTGGATCTCAAAAGGCAATGGAGAAAAGGTCAGTAAATTAAGAGAGTATGAATAAACCTTTATCAAGGAGATTTGAATTTTAAGAGGATGTGAAAGCAGCGGTGCTGTAACAGTTATGATACATGTCAAAGGTCTGGAAAACAAATTCTAAGGCCGGGGCATTAGAGCAACAGGAAGGTAAACTTTCAGGAAAAGTATCCATGAAGAAAATTAGCATGTATCAGCATATGTGCATATAGATAACATTGCAGATGCGAATCTAATAGCAAGAACAGGTTAAGGAACACAAAGTGAAGCCTGTTTGATCAATTTCAAAAGGCTCCATAACATGGCACTTGATAGTGTTTCCTACAAAATCAGTAATATCGAATCAATAGTTAGAGAAGACAGAACAGAAATTTCATAATGTGCAACAAAAAGGGTCAAAGTCGGTAAAATATTAACACAATCAATCAAGATTGAGAAAAGAACACTTGCATGCACAAACTACACACACACACATGAAATAACGAGTGCATCCCGGTCTAAGTGCATGTGAGAGAGGGGAGGGGCATCCTGCAAAATGACATTATTTTATCATTGTTCAATCAATCAACTCCTGCAAATCTGTTTCGACACATCAGCTCATCCAATTAGATCTGAACAAAAAGGACATTGATTCTTACAACTGAGACATCAAAAATAGTTACTCTCTAAGATGTTACAGACTGTACTCAATTCAGATTCATCCCTTGTAGTACAAATATTTACACACAACAGAGTTGTTCCAGTTCTTGCAAACAAAAATTGAAGAGCCAACAGATAGAAAAAGGCCAGTCATGTGAATAGCACTATTGAAAGCTTAACTTCTAGTTATGGTTTCTCCAAGACCAAAATGTACCAGATATATGCATCGACTCCTCCATTTCAGACAAGTATGCTAAAGGCCAGATGCATGTCGATAAGTGTCACTAGTGCCTGACATGGATATTGCTTCTCTGTCCAAATCCAAAATTCTTAGAAAGTATAAAGCTTGTATATGTGCATGCACGTGGCGCACATACTCACATGCAAATATTTGTTCACATCTCTCACAAGATATGAGTAAATGAAGTAAACTATTACATTTGGATACCTTCAATCAAGTTCATGTATGCCATATTAGTATAACTATCAATAATTTCCTGTGACTCTATGCAAGACAACCAATTTGCATGCCGTCTCTGATAACTTAAAGAAAAAAGGATATGAAATTAAAGGCTTATCAAACAGCAGGAAGATGCCAAACCAACATTTTCACTGCACGATTGCAGTGGAGAACAAAACTTGGGTATCATCAAATAAAAATAACGAGTGAATATTCGTGCCAATACTATGGAGATGGCTGCAAGGGGCGTAAAATGCATTTTGATGTTAGTCAAAATTGTTTATCAGTACATGAAGTGGTTGAAGTACAACAAACCTCGGCTTCTTTTGTAGCAGCGTCGACCTGAGCCAACTCCTGCTGCAACTCTGAGATCTTCTGTTTCTCTGCTGCAATATCCTCCTGAAGTTTAGTTTTCTGTTTCTCCCAAGCCAAAAGCCTCTTGAGGCACTTTTTCTCCCTTTTTGCAACTTCCAAACAGGTTATGACTGATTCAGATGCACTTAGTTTAGATGCCTCCATCTCTGCTCTAATTTCGGCATTCTCAGTCTCAAGCTTCCTAACAGCAGCATTTGCACGGTCCACTTGACCACTTGCCTTTCTCAAAGCATTCTCCATTTCAGAGAGCCTCTTCATGGTAGAGTCTTCAAGGGTCTGTTTCCCCTTCTTCAGCCGTTGGGTCTCCTCTCTCTCCATCCTTAGCATCTTGAGTTCAGTCAAATCATGACTGAGCTTTCTTGCAGCTTGCATTGCCTTCTGGTGAGCCCACTCTTTTCGTTCTTTCACTTGTTTCTCTAACTCCTTTATCTGATTTATCAAACTTAAAATCATTTCATCTTTCTGATCCAACGAGACATGTTCAGTGTTCTCGTTAAGGTTCAAGTCCCGAAACTTACTCATCACCGAGTTTACAACATCTTGGTTCTTTGCATATTGGGATTCCTCACTGTGCCCAGCCTGAACCTCAAATCCTGTTCCACATCCACTTGATGAATCCTCACCAGACAAAGAACTCGGACAAGGCTGCAATTGACTGTGAGATTGCTTTGAGTTTGCCCTAAACCCTGCAGCAAACATCGCAACATTCCTCTTCAACAAACTCTTCATTGATGGACTGAGATTAAACCTCTTCGGGCACTCTATCTCCCTCTGTGGAGCCATTTCTGCTGCGTAAGACAAAAACCCGTTCATTCCATTCATCGGGAACTCAGCTGTCCCATTGTTCCCAAAACCCCAACCGCCATGAAACCGACACACCGCTGGGGCAACCACACCAGTTCCCCCGTTACTGACACCATCCTCCAGGTTCCCACTACCACTCACAGAGCCACTCTCGCACCCATTTCCATTCCCACCAGGGGAGGGCAAGAGTGGGATTTCCATCACGCTAGCACGACCGACATGAAGATCACTCATCAACAAACACCACATTGCATCACCCTTACTCAGATGGGGTTTGACTTGTTGCAACAAACACACCATTCCTGCAAGCGAATACTCCTCCAGCTGCCTCAAGTCTGTGAATGCAGGCTCGGGTTCCTCGGGGTTCGTGCCATTACAGCCACTACTCAAATAGGCCAAAGAGTTCTGTAATATATTAGTCAGCACATCATTCCCACCATAACAATGCCCATTCCTCAAAACAGCCTTTAAAGCTACATCTTCATCATAGCCCAATGCCACAAGTTTATTTATCGCCTCATTATACAAAAACTCCAAATTTTTAAGCAAGATTTCTTCCAATTGTTCTTCCGTGCAGTAGCCCCACCCACTGTCATCAAAAACCGAATTCGGGTTGGGGTTTGACATGGGAATCGGGGTTTGGGTTAAAGAATTGAGCGCCATATGGTAATTCTTAGGTTTGATTACAGATTTCGGATTCGTTAAATTTTCCCCATTATTATTCACGGTGGCGGTGGTTGTGGAGTGATCGGATTCGGGTTTTACCGATCGAGTCTTCCTGCTGGTCCTGATATGTTTTTCCCTAACAGTACAACCCATTTGAGAATCTTTCCGAATTCGATTACCAAATTGGCAATAACAAGAACCCTAAAAAAGTATAAAAAATTATAATCAGCAATACATATAACTACATATATGTATATAGGCAGGCATATATGTATATATAGATACTTACAGATCGGACGATGAATCTGAGTTTAATTTCGTTCAGATGTTAAGAGTAACAGAGATTTTGGTAGGGAGGGTGGGGTGTTGGGTAGTGAAGAAGGGTATGATTATGCTTCTGTTTTGGTTTTTCAAGGTTGCATCACAGGCAGGAGGCGGATTTCGTATTGTATTGGGTTGGTCCGTACGTATTGGGCTGATGTGTCTATGCAGGGCTTGGCTTTAGGAATTTGCGTCTAGAACACAACATGCATACGATACCATTCAACGTTTGTATATATACTAATCTAGTCATGCAATGACTCAACCCTGAGCCAACATAGGATATGTGTAGTGGGCTCTGACCAAGCATATGTTTGGCAAATTTAAAAACTTTAAATTATAATTTCAACTTGTCAAACTAGTCACATGCATACGACATCATGTTAGTGCACATTAACGATTAGTTCACGTTGACAAGGGGTTGAACTATAACGCGGGAGTTTGCAATGCAACAGTCACAATTGCATGCAACATGTTGTCATGCACGTCATGTCCAGAATGGCATAAGACGTCACGCACATGACATCATACATTTGAAGGCGGGAAATGTTTATTATCTATAGATCGAACCGTTATAATAGGTCGTCAAATACTATATCTTGAATTTCATATTTTCAAGTGTATTAGCCATAATTTATAACAACATTCTTCAGTCACAATGCATAAGTTGTTAGAAGAAGTTCTAAAATACATATACATATAATATACGAGTGAATTCTCATCAATCCAAAGATCATTTGGATTCTATTAGTAAATTCTTGGATGATGCCAGAGATGAATTCGATGAATGTTTCTTTTACTATAAACATCATCGATACATTCTAGTCTTCCACAATGATCCTCATAAAATGGCAGAGGCAAATAGAGCTTTTGCACATTTTCATTTTTTCTTGAGGTGCAAGAGAAAAACCTTTATATACATGGATTTCCCTAGGTCAGTTTATGGGCAAAAAAATCAATTTCTATATTGTTTCTGATTTTTGTATTTAGTCTTTTTTGCTAATTAATCTTGTATCCTTATGCATTTGTAATAATATCAAGTCTTATTTCTATTTTGGCCTTTTTCATTTTGGGATTTTAATTCATGCATTACTACAATAATTAATTCTATCTCTCTAAATAAAATAGATATATAGGAAAGAGTAATCGCCGATCAGCCATATGGTAGTGAATTCCTACAGTTCCAGGTGGCGAAGAGCCGACATCAAAGTGCAAACCTTCCCATCAAATTAGGATCAACTAGGACACAAATTTTTTGTGCGACAAAAAAATAAAAAAATATCGAATAAAAATACGAAGAACCAATGATTGAGCTTCAAGAAATAGTGTACCATAATTTGATAATTAACTCGATCGAAGTATTAGATGATTAGTTGAAACAATGAGTTAAATATTGGATAGTATATTACTATATAAAAAATTGTATAAATCTATATCTATAATGTATAAAACATGTCTTAGTTTTGTATGCATTTTGGTAATTTATTTGGACAATTTTCAAATTTTGGTAATTATTTAGTTCGAGCGATACTCTAAGTTTAATTTTAAGCAAAACATTAAACTAAACTTAATAGCATTTATTTTCAAAATTTTGAAAATAATTAGCGCATCGAGTAAGTTGAAACTGAATATTAAGAAAAGAAAAACAAAAGTTTTCATGTATTTTGACTAACTCAAAAAATTTAGGATTCCTATTAAAAGCATTGTATGTTGATTAACTTATAAACTATAAGACTATACATAGATTTAAATGATGATTGATACATTCAAAGAGGGGTTGGCACCTACCATCTATATGCATGCTTGATAGCTGTGTATCTAAATATATGCACACTCGTGACATGTGAGCGCCAGACTTGGGATAAGGCGAATAGTTGTGGGTTTAATAATCGGACTAAACGTCTCGGTGTAGTTGATGTCTGGGTGCCGGTGAAATTCCTTCGTGACGATGCACGCTTTACAGCCATCAATGGAGTAATCAGGTTTTTGTTTGATACAAAACACTCATTTACACTGACAAGATTCTGGGAAGGTTATGGAGAGAATAGTCCAAGTACCAATTTGAATAAGAACATCAAACTCGTCAGACATCGCATGATGCCAAGCATGGTATTTGAGGGCAAGAGAGGGGAAAATGGGCTCAATTTCAGAATGTGGGACAAAAGAAATATTGAAATTGGCTTTTGAGAGGGTTTGTGAATGTTGTCTTTGCACATGTGGAGCATATGGTGGATATTGGGAGCTGGGAGAGATGATGGAGCTAGTGGCATAGTGTTTGGGAGCTGATGGGGCTCGCTCGAATGAGCAGGAACTGGGAAGTGAGGTGAGGCTGCAGTTGAATCTCACTCAAGCGAGCATGCTGGGTGAGATAGCAGTTAGATAGGAAAGCTGGGAACGTGCTGATAGCTTGGTTGGGATTGAGGCGTGAGAAATAGATGTTGGAACTAAAATGTGTGATAGGTGTGTCTTACATGTTTATTTTGGCTCTTAAATATACTTAATAGTTGATTGTTTGGCTGGATTTCTACTCAATTTATGTTATATTTAACTTTTGTAGGCTAAATATCCAATTTTAAGATAGATTAAACAAAAGGAATAGTTTGATTTGATGCTTAATTAAAACTTAACCAGATGGCACAAACATGAGTTGAAGTTGTTAGAAAGCAACGAGAGTGAATTCAAAAGTTTCGAGAGCAAAAGTCAAATTTTGGAAAAGTTTGAAAAGTTTGAGGACTAATTTGCACAATTTCAAATATTTGGAAGACCACTTTGGAGAGACTTTAGAAAGATGAGGACTAATTATAATGACATTGAAAGTTTGTTGATAGAATTGAGAAGATTTGAGGAACAAATTACCAAAATCATACATAAAAAGTCAAATTGGGGACCAAATTACAAGTTTTTGAAATAGGGTCACACCTAGGTAGCACAATGCATTGTGCGACCTAGGTGCCGTAGTGCTAAATTCTCTGTAGGTCGTACACGGGTTGCACGATGCATTGTGCGACCTAAGAGGATTCCGAAAGAGGAGTCCCATTTTTGAAGTTTAGTAGAACTAGGGCTTTTCTTGGACATGACTTTCAAGGCATCTCAAGCACTATATAAAGACTTATTCTAAGTCAATTAAAAAGGAGTTCCATATCATAACATAACACAAATCTTTGGAGAAACTTCACATCAAAGACATCAAATTCTTTGAAGGAAAATTACTAGAAATCACTGGAGCTTTAATGATTTTGAAGAAGAAGACGGTGTCATCCAAAATCGTTGAAGAGATTGGGTTGTCTCCATATTTTATTCTAAATTATTCGGGTTATATATTCAATTTTTATCTTGTATTTTTATAATCAAAACATGATAGACTAGACCCTTGTTGCTAGAATTTTGATGAAATCTTGTTGACTCTTTAATCCAATAAAATACTTGTTTATATTCTTGCTTTTGGACTAATTGTTTATTATTATTCACTAATTCTATTTTAATACTTGAAGATAGAATTGAAGAAGAGTAACCTAGGGTTACACAAGAGCGGGGAGAGAGAGAGAGGAAAATAAAAATATCTGATATATTAAAAATACCACAATGTGGTCATTGTTCATATATACAATAATGAATCAAGTGAAAGGGAAAAACGCGTTTTACATATTAACAACTTTACATTACTAAAAGCTACAAAATAGCTTTTCTTTCAACATCCTCCCTCAAGCGTAACTGCAATGAACCAGTAAGATTGTCTCTGAACCCATTGAATTTAACAGATGAAAGAGGCTTGGTTAAAATATCAGCAACTTGATCTTCTGTTGGCACATATTGAACTTCAAGTTCCTTAGCCATTACCCTTTCTCTAATGTAGTGAATATCAATCTCTATGTACTTTGTACGTTGATGAAAAACTGGATTGGCTGCCAATGAACCTGCACTAATATTGTCACACCATATAATAGGATAGGCAATCAAAGAAAAATGTAATTCTTTGAATAAATTCTGAATCCAAGCAATGTCAGTAGAAGCATGTTCTAGTGCTCGATACTCAGACTCGGCACTAGATCTGGCAACTACTTTTTGTTTTCTCGAGCACCACTGGATCATATTACCACCAATGAATATACAAGAACTAGTGGTAGATCTTCTGTCATTAGCACAACTAGCCCAATCAACATATGAAAAGGCTTCCAATCTCAACCCAGACATAGGTTTAAAATGAAGACCAAGAGTAGTAGTATTCTTAAGATATCTCAACACACATTTACAAGCTTGTCAATGCAAAACAATAGAGGCATGCAAGAATTGACTAAGCTTATTGATGAGAAGGCAACATCAGACGAGTCATAGTAAGATATTGCAATGCTCCAATAGTAGATCTATACCAGGTAGGCATATCAAACACATCACTATCTGCCAAGGATAGTTTTTGACCTGTGCACATCAAGTATCACATCCTTTTGCTCCCAGCATATTAGTTTTAGCCAACAAGTCATGAATATATTTGGTTTGTGTCAAATACAAACTGATCTCTGTTAGCTTCAAATCCCAAATTTTTTTTAATGTACCAAGCATTTTCAAGGCAAATTGTTTATTCAGATCATAACCTTCAACACCTTGTTCTAATCAGATCTAGTAATGAAAATATCATCTACATAAACCAAGGCAAAACAAATATATTCCAGCATGAAAGTATATGAACAAACTTGTGTCAGAAGTAGAGTTTGTGAATCCCCAAGAAACAAGAGCATGTTTCATAACATGCTTTTGTTTCTTGGGGATTCCTAATCCTTAAATTCCTCAGGCTGGGCCATGTAAATACTCTCAGGAAGATCACCATTAAGAAAAGCATTATTGACATCTAATTGTTGAATATCCCATCCAAAATTTACAGCCAAACTAATTATTATCCTGATGGTGGAGGGCTTTACAACAGGGCTGAAAGTTTCAAAATAATCAATTCTAGGAGTCTTTTGAAAACCCTTGGCTACAAGTCTTGCCTTAAGTCTTTCAGCAGATCCATCAGGGTTACTTTTCAGTTTAAACACCCTATTGTTACCAACAATATGCATAAAATCAATAAAAGGCACAAGACTCCAGGTGTTATTATTGTGCAAGGCTTTCAGTTCTGTACTCATGGCTCCACCCACTCTGGACTTGATAATGTCTCCTTAATAGATGTTGGTTCAGTGGGCTGAGGCAAAGTAGAAGCAAAAACAAAAGTTTTTGGTTTAAAGATACCAGATTTAGATCTGGTTTGCATGTGATGAAGAGGTCTTTGTGGGAAAGGATCAAACTTTTCATTGGAAGAATCAGGTTCAATTGATCCATTTATAAAAGGATCAGATGGAAAAGAAATTAATGGAGAACTTATATTTGGTTCTGAAGAAGAGGAAGAAGCAGAAGGTTGATTAACCATGGGAGAGGAGGCTGTCACATGTTCAAAATCACCATATATGTCCATGTCATCTGGTAACCAATTGTGAATAAGCAATTGATTGAGAACTTGATCAGAATTAGCCATTTTGAGAGGAGTAGAAAAACCACAAGTAAAAGAAAACAAATTTTTATTAAATGTTACACTTTGAGCTATATGGATCCTTCTAGTGGAATGTAAGCATCTATAACCCTTGTGTTTATTGCTATATCCAAGAAAGACACATTGAGTAGTGTGAAAACAAACTTTGTGTTTGTTATAAGGTCTAAGGAAAGGATAACAAGCACAACCAAAAGACTTAAGATGAGTATATAAAAGTTTTCTTTGAAAATGACTTCATAAGGGGTTTTGTTTGAAAAGAGTGGATGTAGGCGCCTCTTTTATTAGAAAGGTTCATGTTGCAAAAGTATCCCACTAGAGGCTTAGAGGTATCTTTGCCTTGGGCTAGAAGAGTTAAACCAGTTTCAACAATGTTTGTGTTTTCTCTCAGATATACCATTTTGTTGGTGAGTATGAGGGCAATGATGTTTGAAACTAACTCCTAATTTGTTCAAGATTGGTTCTAACTTCCTATATTCACCCCCAGTCTAATTGAACACATTTGATCTTAATATTGAAACTGTCTTTCAATAAATTGTTGAATCTGTTGGAAAATAGACACAAGATCATATTTAAGTTTCATTGGAAAGATCCAAGTGAACCTAGAATACTCATCTATGAAATGGACATAGTACTTGAACCCCTTAGTGGAAGACATAGGTGAGGGTCCCCAGACATTTGTATGTACGATATCTAGGGGAGACTTAGCACACTTACTAGATGAAGGAAAATTTGATTGGGATGATTTCCCATACTGACAAGCTTGGCAGAATGCAACACACTTTTTAGTATCAATGTAATAGTTCAACGAGTTCAACACAACCTGCAAAGACATGTTTATTTGAATGACCCGGGTCTTTGATGCGAAACATTAGCATCGAAGACTTGTCAAATATGTATGGACAATAGAAGAAAGCGAGTTTAAATGTTCTTGTAACATATTGGATTTAGAGTTATTAGCAAAGAAAAAACGAGTTATAATCGATGGAAACCGGCACGAGAATTAGAGAAAAACAAAATTTTCTTTAATTCATAAAATCGGGATCGTTGCTAGGTATTCGTGTATTTATTATAATTAAAATACTAATGGATTAGTATTATACCTCAATCGATAAACGATATTAGTCCGGATCCGATTCACGAACTGTCGCTTTTGATTCACGAACTTGGTGCTCCCAACGTTCAAGCCTTCTATGGTATTCCTCAAGTCTCGAATTACACCGCGTGTGGGCACCTTTTAATTAAATCAATAGACTAATTTCGGGGTCGGTCAGGATCTAGAAAATTGAGAAACTAAATTTCTTCTCTTTCTTGATTGAATCAATTGAATTTATTTACATCACAAGCAATGTGATATAAATATGACAAGTGATCCGATTGCAAACAACGACAAGAGTCCCGATTGCATCCAAGTCCAATTAGTTTAGGATTGATTTAATTACATATGTAATCTCTCGAACTTATATTACAATTACAATTAAGTCTAAAATTTTTATAGTAAGCGTGATTAAGCCCAAAACTTTATAGAGCTACCACGGGGACCCGATCGGACATATATTTTCCAAGCTCCAATAATTAGATTCCGCCTAGTCGACCCTAGACCCCTCAATCTAATCATTAGTCTTTTGCTTTTTCCACTAAAGGCAAGAGAGGCGCACTCTCGAAATATATAAAATTACGTGTCGTAATACTTTCCTCCCGATCATCAGTATATATAATTCATCTACATCTCGAGATCCGATAATTAGGTATGAGCATAAATAACTGCGTTTACTCCTCTAATTATTCTCACTAACTTTAAGTTACATTTTCTTCAACGGTCCGTGAACTAATCACGGATGTCGAAGTTTAGCCGTCGCTAAACACCGAGCTCAAATTTATAATCGTTCAACAGAAAATACCTAAGTTGTCACTCGACCCATTTTTTCGTGGCGACAGTTCCCGGACACAATTAAGTGTTCTTTACTTCGCTCATTCTCAAGCTCCCAACTCACCGAGATATTTGATCAATTAAATTGATCTCACCCATTGGTAAATCAAAGAACCATCAAACTAACAAAAGATATACACAATCCTCGCAAGAGGATTTAGATGAAATATCCGGTGATCAAGTGGAATTTAATTATTCGCACGGTCATGCTATATAATTAAATTCGACACATGGTCCGTTCAATACACTCCAAGTGTACTAGTGTCATCATTAATCAATTTCGCGATAAGGACAAATCGCAAACCCAAATGATTAAATAGTCAACACTACAACCTTCCCAAGACAAGGCGCCAACCCTTATACATTAGTTGTGAACAATTTTATTGATGATCAAAATATAAGTTGTGTCACACTATACTTCTCAACGCAAGCATCCAACTTATATTATCACAAGTGATCATTGGTACTTTATTTACATACTCAATATTAAACAAATGCAATAATAAGAAATGAATACAAACCAAAGTTTTATTCAATATAAAATTGTCATTTCATCACAGCAAAATTATACTATTTGGGCATACAACCCAACAATAACAACAAACAGAGTTTAACAAAGTTGAAGTAGACTCGGATTTGGACATATCTAGCTGATAGGGTCCATGTTTAAGCCTGCCCCGAAGAAAAACCTGATTCGAAGTTTTGTCCTTGAAAACACAAGAATCATTTTCAAAAACAACAATTAGATTATTTTCATCAAGGAGTTTTGATAAACCGAGTAAGTTCTTTTTAATAAAAGGAACATGTAGAATATTTTTCAGAAACAAAGGTGTATTCACATTTGAACGGAAAACAATAGAACCAACATGTGTTATAGGAAGAGCATTATTATCACCAACAGTGAGCTTACCCTTTCCTTTGTAATCAGTAAGAATTTTAAGTTTTTCAGCATCTAAGGTCACATGATGTAAAGCCCCATATCAACATACCAATCATCATCTCTAATAGTTTCTGGAGATTCTACATAAGCTTGTGGATTAGAGTGAGATGAATATCCTCTTCCACTTCCACCATTACCATTACCTCTGTTTGGAGGAGAGTTCATTTTTGCCTTGAAGGACACATCATACCTCTTATAACATCTCAATGCCGTGTGACCAATTTTATCAAAAATTTGGCATTTGTAAGTTCGATCTAGCCCCACGTCCTCTTCCTCTACCAGAACCCTGATAATGTTGACCAGAGTTAGCAAAAGAATAAGATGGTGCCTGATTTCTCTTGAATTCTCTTTTTGACATAGAATAATTTGCGTAATACCAAAATCAGCTGCTGACACACGAAGACATAAGCTGTATTCAATTCTCATCTCATAAGCTTGCAATAGATACTGAACCTCTTGCAAGGTAACAAACCCACTCCTTCATGTAAGGTTAATCACAATAGCATCATATTCAGAACCAACACCCCTTAAAATATATATCAACAGATCCTCATCACTCAGAGGATAACCAAAAGTGTTCAGATTGTTGGCAATACCTTTCATAATCAGAAAATAGTTATTGATTGACATATTTTCCTTTTTGGTAGATTGCAAAGATGAATGAAGATGTAAGGCTTGGGATTTTGACTGAGATACGAACAACCGTTTGAATGTTTACCAGACCTGACATGAGGTAGCACATCCGACGACATGTCCAAACATATTCTCAGTAATAGATTCAAGAAGCCAACTCATATTAAGCTGATCTATTTTTGCCCACAACAAGTATGCTGGGTTAACACTAATCTCACCGATATTATCAGATCTGGCCTCAATAAGTTTTTGAGGATAGATCTGATTTCCGGTAACAAAACTTTCAAGATCATACGCACGAATAGTAGGTAATATATGAGATTTTCAGAAATTATAATTTTCTCTACCTAGCTTTTTCGAAATAGGTATGAGGGTAGGAAAACTATTTGGGCAACCAGCTACGGCAACACCTCTAGTGACAGAAGAGCTACCAACAACAACGTCCCCAAACAAAGCGTTCTCTGATGTACTAGGATTCATCACCATGAAGTAGACGGCTCTGATACCAAGATAGAATTGAAGAAGAGTAACCTAGGGTTACACAAGTGTGTAGAGAGAGAGAGAGAGAGCACGCTGAAGAGAGGAGATGAAAAGAAAAATATATGATATATTAAAAATACCACAATGTGGTCACTGTTCATATATACAATAATGAATCAAGTGAAAGGGAAAAACGTGTTTTACATATTAACAACTTTACATTACTAAAAGTTACAAAATAGCTTTTCTTTCATCACTTGATCACCATTAAAATGTGTTTGTGATTTATATTTCTTTCGAGAGATTCGGTATAAATTAGCACATGGTAATAAACAACATAGAATCATATAATTGATTGTCTATGTCATTATGCTCTATGAAATTGTTATGTGATGATCTTTGTGAATTAATGCATGTTTATGTGTTCGAAATTTAATTAGAGATAATTAAAATTCACATATAAGTATAAAATCGATTGATTATCGAGAGAGGATGTTGATTAAAATTGGATCATTGTTTTTAATCTATGCACTTAAGTTCTTCATTTTCTTGATTGTTTGTTATTGAATTAATTGTTCCCAAACAGGGATTGCATAGGAAGACCGGATGTGGGCATGCAGTTTATGAGATAGATGGCACTGATGAAGGTATAACTTTAGAAGATTGAGGGCATAGAGGCATGCCGGATGAGCGTGAGGCCTATCTCGAATAGGTGACTGTGGCGACGTTTGGAGAAGCCATTGTTTTGAAGAGTATGCATGGGGTGGTGAGGTGGGAGATTCCAGTTTGTGATAGATATTAAGAAAGATATTTGTATTCTCCTTCAATGTTGGTGTATACAGTGACAATTAAAACATTGAAATTCTCCACAAGGAGTTTAAAAGTGATAAAGACATTATGCAAATTGGATTGCGTATGAGAACATAGGAAATATATTTAGTATAATGATCAATAAACACTATGTAATATTTATTTTTCGTCAAAGAAGTAATTGGTGAACACTATACATCTGAGAAAATAACATCTAGTGGTCGTGAGCTAGTAATAGAGGAAACAGAAAATGGTAAGTAGTGAAGGAGAGCTCGAAGTGGAGGTATGCCACTCGTTGATACAGTTATTAGCTGGACCGCACAAAAGGCATGTCACCAAAAGGAGTGTGGGAGAAATTCAATAGAAGCGGTTATTGAGGCATAATTTAGAAATGAAAATAAGATTTTTGCGCATAGTAAGAACACATAGGACATTTGATAATTTAAACAAAATGGATGGTGAGGGAAGAGTGAGAGATGCCGTATGAGTTATAGGCAAAGAAGTACCATCACCAATCACCATGCCGCCGATGTCGGGTTAAGGAATATGGAGGGACATGTTTTTGAGATCGGCAGTGACATGATGGGAGGCATCGGGGCCAAAAGCTAGCCATTAGGAGCATGAGTGGGAATGCTACGTAATGTGCATGAGTTGGAGACGATCTTTGATGCATAGGCGGAGCATAATAAAGAGTTGGAGGAGATGAGGAGTTTCATAAGGGGACGATTGAGTGGCATGGTTAGGCTACTGATTCAAATGGAAATTCTTTTGCACTCCAATGGTCAATAACTCAATCACAACGGAATGAGTCTATTTTCCACGGTCTAAATGTCAATATATGTGAGATTTCATGCAAAATATAGTTCTAAGTCATATTCATTTTTGCTCTATTTTCATGTACTGAAATTCCATTATTTCAGTCCCATTTTCTTTTTATAATTTAAAAAGACTTTAATAGGGAGGTGAATTTGATGGAAGTTGACGAGAATTCAAGATCGGGTAAGCTCTGGGCGACCCATGACCCATAATCTAACAAAAATATTATATGTCACCACTGGTGATGATCACCAATTACGTGGTAGTATGGTCTAGTGCAATCAATTGGTGATGGATAATTGCATTGTCTTTTCAAACTAATTTATTGCTCTGGATTTCAGTGAGACACTGACACATAGACTTGTGATTATAATCAATTGTGATAAATAACATCTTATCTTAATATATATAAAAATCATTAGTATAAGTCAACACATTTTCCCGCTCAAAACGTCTCCCACATATTACAGAATAATAATAATAATATATAATTTAATTTAAATAATTAATTGCCCAATATCATGTAATTAATAATCAAATTTAATGTGCAGCCCATATGAGATTCCCAATTATTCATTTGCTAAGTAATTGTACAACTTCAGTTAATTAATTATCAATTTTCTAATCTGATGTAAATAATACCTACTGGTACAACTTCTCATTGTTTTGAATTTTCTATGATACTTGATAAAATGAATAAAATTATGAATTGACATTTTTAATTAAAAATATACATATTCCAGAACAAGATAAATTCACTTCAAACCCATCTCATCCAATCGGTATAAATGAAGACGTTGGAACATTTAACCTCAGTTGTTCTGTATTTTTTCCTGCACTGACAAAAAATTACACTCCACCAACTTCTTGCAAATCAATTCTTCACGGGAATATGGTCAGACGGTGTAACTTCATCAGTGAAATAGACTCTACGAAGACTCAATGGAGGTTAAAGGTTCGGGTTGTAAGGGTTTGGAAGGTTCCTTGCTTTGACAATAGGGTAGAAATGAGCAGTATAGAGATGGTCTTCGTAGATGCGCAGTTTTACCGCTTATGCTTTTCTATTATTTAAATATTATATATGTATTTTTTAATTATTCATCTCGTCTATGGAATAGTCAAGATTAAGATGTGTTAACACACACTAAATGATTTTTTTTGTTGTTTTGTATAAAGATGTGTTAAGCACTTATGTTATGTTGTCAATCTGCTTTTTTTTTTTTAAATAATCATCTTTGAAAAAATAGGAAAGAAAGAGAGCATTAATTTACCAAGTTATGAATTTGCTTGGTCAACTCGTATAGTTAGCTTCATTACTCAATTGTCTTTTGATTATCATATAAGTATACCGTTGCCTCAATATTAATTGTATGCGACATGGAGAGTCGGTCATGAGATTTTGAGTGCCATGAACGGCAATTTAAAATGGTGCCCATTTCATTTATCTAAGAAATATATTAAGATAATATAAATTATATTTCAATAATAATATTTCATTGCAAAAATATGACATTTAAATATTTGTTTATTTTTTATACATCATTAAAAAAAAGTACAAGTAAAGCTCAAAAGCACATTTGAAACTTTTGAAATATTCATATGTCATGAACAAAATACCATCCAAGCCACTAACCTCTTGGTGCAATTTTATATGAGCAAACTTTGAAATTAAAAATAGCAAAAATGACAAGTAAACGTTGAAACATAAAAATTATGTCTTCTCACATTTCTAGAAGCAAACTCACTAATTAAACTTTTGTAATCACTATATTCTAGCAAATCTTGTTCAATAGTTATCAAAGTCACCCCATTCAATCTTTCTTGTAACATTAAAGAACTTGAATCTTTAATGTTTTAAAGAGAGCGAAAAAACTCTTTGACCCCTCTTCTTTAAAGAGATACTTATAATTCTTTTTGCAAACAGACCATAGAAAGTCTTCTTAATAACCAGACCGATAAACTCTTGACCCACTCTTCTTTTATGAGAATGTTATTACTTATTAGTAATTAATTACTTTTAATCAATCTCGAGCTCTCAAAACATTTAGTTGCCTTAAATAACCATATGTGTTGATAAGTATTATGACAAATTTGCATAAGCTTATAAACATTCTAATAAAATATTTTAAATTTTTTTGAAACATCATTTTAAATATTTGGAAAATCTTATAATTATTTAAAATCTTATAATACAAATATTCTAAATTTATAAAATTAATAAAAATTTAAACATATATAAACACGTAATAATATTTTTTTGGTGCACCTATAATGTTGAGGTCGTGTGCGGTCTCTAGCGACATGCATTAAATTATGTCGAGACTAAAAAAGTAGATAGAAGATGTATATCCAAAAAACCCTCCGATGCTTAAAAGAAACAAAATGATATTAACAATATTGCATTGCCAAGTGCTTGTTTGGTGTAGTTTAAAAGTAATTTTTTTTAGGAGTTTTTAATAAATGTTGATAAATGTGTGAATGAAAAGTTGATAAAACTAGTTGGTCCCATAAAATATTTAATTGAAAATGAGTTTGAAAAAAAAATATTAAAATCTCAACCGATCAAGATGGGTACCACTAGGGATGACAATTTGATCCATTTCTTCTTTGTTACCACACGATTACGATATGGCCTCCACGTCGCCAGTGGCCCTATATCGGGCCCAGCAAGAGCCTCATCGGGCTTCTTGCTGGGAGGGCCTCGGGAATTTTAATAAAGGACCCGGAGGCCCATCAAACATCCTAACCTTCTGCAGTCGGGTTTCAGTGAGGCCCATCGAGTGACATAACGCCCCATGCCGAACCATAGGTCCTCGCAGGAGCTCGTGACTGGCAGACAACGTAATACACCGGAATGACCAGAGAAGTAATTAAGGAAAGATTGCATTGGTTTGGCGCACGGATCCTCACAAAGAAACCAAATCATAATCTCCAAAAATCATGCAACGTGATAAGTTCGGGGAAGGAAGAAAATCTTGAGATTGCATTGACAAGAGAGGATCCTTATCCCATAAGGAAGGAGGATCCAATTGGGTGTCCGATCGATTTGTTACCTAAATCGATCGGGACTCTTGCGCTATAAGTATGACTTCTCCCGGTCGTTCCAAGTGCGCTCTTTTTACATCGGAATCCCACCCTAAACTCGCTCAAACTTACGCCCGCTTGTCTCTCCCACACCCAATTACTTACCTCCCTCCCGTGTATAATTTCTATACACCGGCAGTTGACTTGATCGTCGAGTACCAACGATCGTCGGATCTTTTTCCTCCAGAGATCTTGGTGCCTAACGATCATCCGGTGTCTGAGGGTGCACATCTGGTGGCGGAGAAGTGATTGGAGATCTATTGACACGTGGACGTTGCGGGGTTCCAACGTCAGCAGATTGGAGCCGTGCGTGGGGAATCGAACCCACGACCACGTGTCAGTCAGATCTCCGATCACTTCTCTCCGCCACCAGACATGTTACCCCACACTCTGACGATCGTTAGGCACCAAGATCTCTGGAGGAAAAGGGTCCGCGATCGATGGTATACCGACGATCAAGTCAATCACCACGATATAGAAATTATACACGGATTTAAGAACCTTCTCCACCGGCGGGGACGGGCAAGTCGGAGAGTAGGGATGTTTTGAACCCGAAAAGTCGTTAGCGGTGGACAACACTTTACAACAAGTTTGGGCGATTGTTTCCGTCAACGTAAAAGTGCCAAAAGCGGAGGACTTACACATCAATCCACAACTAGCTAGCAAGTCGTCATCCTTCAACAGTTCTTTGAGACTCTGTGTAGTCGTTCTTTGAGGGCCCGTACCTTGTTCCACTTCACCCTCGACCCTCCTTGGTCCCTCTTCTGAATGGGTCGCTTACCACAACTGCAAAATCAAGCAAGACATTAAGTCGAGCAATTATCAAAACCTACACAACCGCAGCAATATATACCGAGTTCTCCAAATCGACGTGGGATGGAGACGTTAGGGCGAGGGTCCTCCGGTGCATATTCCCAGTCCCCGCCAACGAAGATGAACCTCTATTTCCAGTTGTGCACCTTATTGGGACTGTCGGTGGCTGTTCTCCATTTTTGACCCGGCCAGAGAGAGATATTGTACCAGCCCGCAGATCGACAAGGCCGGTAGATAGACTCAAACTCCCTCGGGATAAGATTCCCTCCCGCCTCGGCAACACGCCACAATATGTACGAGGCAACCATCTGTCCCCAACCATTTGGTGTTAGGGCTAGGTTCCAATCTTTCAACACCTCACGAAAAAAACGGATGCATAGGCGGCGAAGGCCTGTTGCATCGCGGGTTCAGAATCGCGACATACCCCGGGAGGATCGTAAAGCACGTTCCTCTGGACTCGAGCTCACGAGTTTCACGGACTCGGGAATGTTATAGGACAACCCAGATGTCCTCCAACTCCGCCTCGGTGATCCTCGATTGGGCTATGGGCGCCGGTGGTCGACCGTTTCAACTCTTCATCAAGCACCTTCGCGGCCGAGGACTTCCTCTTATCAAGTGATCCCCTCATTTCGAGCACCCCAGCGTCAGGTCCCCATCTCTCCGTCATCTCACTTGCCGGTGCAGATGGACATGCTTCCCTCCTACTCGTAGACGGAGTCGACGGGCATACGGTGGTAGGCTCTGGGTTTACTTCTCCTACGACTTTAGAGGATGAAGATGATGTAGCGGCCGACGATGATACACTCCCAATGATACTAGGGTCTGTGGGCACATCAGATGGGTTTTGGAAGTCACCACTTCCAGGCGACATCACACCCTGGGGTTTAATCCCCAAGCTACGGAATCGGGCAATAACCATGAAAGGAAACAACGGAAACAAATCACAACAAGCGTCGGTAGCGCTTACCTTGGATATGCGCTTAAAAGCGACACAACCACTAGGAACTTCTCGATTATCGGCAAAATATTCACAGGGGGCGCAGACGTCGGAAGAAGTTGCAATATTGGGAAAGACGTCTGGTTTTATAGTATTGCATTCTATTAACCACCATCCAAACTCAAGCGTCACATCCGACCCTGCGGACAAGGGATGCGTGTTTCAAAAATAAGTAACGGTGGGAAAGCGAAACCCTGGCGTTTAATGAACCACGAACCCACGCGTCCCCATTTTTCGCCACAAGAATCGCATTAATTGCATACACCCTCTCACCCATGATTACCGACCGCGCGGATAGGCGACGCGATTGATAGATCCACTCCATCTCGCATACACGTCACCATAGGTTCGACGACCGTGAAGCCCTCACCCGTCATGAATGTTCACACCGGACTTGGAGGACTACACCTGGGTAAGATGATGAAATCTCATAGCTAACGCGACGTGAAGACCACATTCGCAGAGCCCGCCAAGATCGAATTTTTCGCACAAAATTATTCTTTTCACACTCGAAAATGTCCCACGCCCATTATGAATAATAGAGCTGGACTTGAGGGACTATTGTTACCACATGATTCTCGATATGGCCTCCACGTCCGCCAGGGCCCCCATCGGGCCCAAAGAAGAGCCCTCATCCGGGCACTGGCCGGGAGGGCCTCGGGAATTTTAATAAAGGACCTCGGAGGCCCATCACACATCCTAACCTTCTGCAGTCAGGTTTCGGTGAGGCCCACTGAGTAACTTAACGCCCCATGCCGAACCATAGGGCCTCGCAGGAGCTCGTGACTGGTAGACAACGTAATACACCGGAATGACCAGAGAAGTAATTAAGGAAAGATTGCATTGGTTTGGCGCACGAATCCTCACAAAGAAACCAAATCATAATCTCCTAAAATCATGCAACGTGATAAGTTCATGGAAGGAAGAAAATCTTGGAGATTGCATTGACAAGAGAGGATCCTTATCCCATAAGGAAGGAGGATCCAATTGGGTGTCTGACTGATTTGTTACCTAAATCGATCAGGACTCTTGCGCTATAAGTATAACGTCTCCCGGTCGTCCAAGGCACGCTCTTTTTACACTAGAATCCCACCCCAAACTACGCTCAAACTTCGCCGCTTGTCTCTCCCACACCCAATTACTTACCTCCATCCGTGTATAATTTTATATACAGTTAGTTGACTTGATCGTCGGAGTACGGCGATCGTCGGACCCTTTTCCTCCAGAGATCTTGGTGCTTAACGTCGTCTCAAGTGTGCAGGTAACATCTGGTGGCGGAGGAGTGACTAGAGATCCATTGACACGTGGACGTTGCAGGGTCCGGCGTCAACAAATTGGAGCCGTCTGTGGAAATCGAACCCGCGACCACGTGTCAGCAGATCTCCGATCACTTCTCTGCCAGCCTGTATGTTACCTGCACACTCAGACGATCGTTAGGCACCAAGATCTCCGGAGGAAAAGGGTCCGGCGATCGTTGGTATACCGACGATCAAGTCAACTGCCAGTATATAGAAATTATACACAGGATGAAGAACCTTCTACACCCCGGGACGAGACAAGTCGGAGAGTAGGGATGTTTTTGAACCTGAAAGTTGTTAGCGAGGACAACACTTTACAACAAGTTTGGGGCGATTATTTCCACAAGTCAGCGTAAAAGTGCCAAAACCGGAGGACTTACACATCAATCCACAACTTGCCTAGCAAGTCGTCATCCTTCAACAAAGTTTTTGAGACTCTTGTAGTCATTCTTTGAGGGCCGTGCACTTGTTCCACTTCACCCTCACCCTCCTTGGTCCCTCTTGAATGGGCTGTGATAAGTGCATTTTGTGCGCTTATTAAGACTTTTAAACTAAGCTTTTATCCCATCATTTTATTGAATTTATACTTAATTTATTATATTATTCTTCCTATTTCGAGTTTTGGACCCGTTTATAAGCACATGGAGAATATTGGACGAAAAGAGCATAAAATTTGGTGAAATCAACGAGTAAATGATATACCATTGGAAAGATAATCGAATTACGAGTCCACCACTTTTTACGGATCTCAATTTGGAGCTTTCTACAAGAAGTTATGGCCGTTTGAAAAACAGCCGCCCATGCTAACTTTTGGCTGCGGGAATTTTGTTTCCTTTTCGAATTCTAATTCGATTAGGAAACATTTTTTTGACGCGATTTGCATAATATTTTGAGATATTTTAGGGCACAATTAGGTAACTATATATATGAGTTATTAACTCATAACATGGATGGAAGTTTGAAGAGCCGAATTTGGAGAGAAGAACGGGAGACAAATCAAGAACGAAGATCAAGATTCATCCTTTCAAGATTAAAACGAAGATCAAGTTCAATATTTTATCTCCTAATTATTTTCTTCTTATCCGGTGATGAACTCCATATTTTCATCTCTTCTTTATTTTTGTATTATTAGTATGCTAGGCTAGAATTAATTAGTGCTAGGATCGTGATGAAGTTTGTATCATGAATCTTTAATTCTTGAACCTAGTTTTTGATATTTAAGCATGTTTTTATTTTTGAACAATTGATATTGATTTTCTCTTTATCTACAATTATATGCGTAATAGTTGTATGATTCTTGTGACTTGTTTTACCTTGAGAGAGAAGGAAAATAGGTTATACATATATTAATTGTCGTAGAGTCCGATAGGGGATAGAAATATACCGCTATGCTTTACGTGATCTCTAAGTATTCACAAATTCTAATGCATTCTTGTATGCTCGCATTCATCATAGAAATATAGTCGAATTCAGCATATAGGAATAGATTTAATTCTAATCGAAAGAGATTATTAAATTAAATTAGGAATATTGATCTTCATAAGTAAATCATGTTATCAAATTTAATGGTTCGGGTTAAAGATAAGCGATATAAGTGGATTCGAGATCCTAATACACTTTTCTTTCTTTTCTTTTCCAATTTTAAAGTAATTCTCATTTAATTTAATTTCTTATTTGTTTGATTTATAATTAGTTAATTAATTTTAGTTCATGTTTTAATTAGTTTAAGAAACAAACATTTAAAAGTTCATTAGATTCGGTTAAGGTTAGTATAATTGAACTGAATTATCTAAATCTTCGTGGGAACGATACTTGGACTCAATATCCACTTTATTACTTGAGCGATCCGTGCACTTGCAGAATTATTTAAGATACAAAATCGCTATCAAGTTATTGGCGCCGTTGCCGAGGATTTAGTTTTAGTTCTTTTCAGTTATATTGGCACTAATTCGAACTTTATTTAATTAATTTTTTTTTATTATTATTTTTAGTTTATTTCAGTTTCAATTTGTCTTTTTTTTCAGACCACAACACAAGATGGAATACCAGGAGATCAATGAAGACAATATACTAGTTGGAGACTTTTTGACTCCACAGATCATCCAAAGACAATCTAGCATTGATGAAGACAACATGCTTGTTGGAGATTTCTTCATAATGCACAAGACTAATGTCATGAGACATGATACAATTTCGAGATTGATGAAGACAACATGCTCGTTGGAGATTTTATCGCAATGCAAAGAAAGCTAATGAGATTGATGAGAAGTAGACATTATCACGGTGCTATCTCGCAAAAATAAATTCTTTGGTACACAAAGTGGAGAACATATTACAATCGGTCCATGTGATGCAAACGAAGAAATCAACTTGTGAAGAGTGTAGGGCAAATCACAAAGACATCGAATGTCCTATTCTATTACAAACAATCCATGCAAGCCAAATATGTTCAAGGTGGACATTATCGAGAAAAATTATGCTTTCTCTAATACATATAATCCAGTTGGCAATATCATCCAAATTTCTCTTGGAATGATAATCGAATAAAATCGAGACCACAATTTGAATTTTAAAAGAGAAATTCACTAGAAGACGTATTTAATAAATTTATGGAGACAAATTGACCGGTGCACAGGATCTAATAATCAATACATAAACAAGACGGATATCTCTTTTCAAAATCAAGGCGTTTCAATAAAGAATCTCGAAACACAAGTGGATCGATAGCAATTGCTTTATCACCCAGAGTACCGGATACAATGCCAATTAATGCAGAGGTGAATCCCAAGGAAAGTGTAACGGCTATTACTACCAAAAGTGTGGTTCAATTACCAGAAATCTATTTAAAGAAGTCAGTTGCAAATAAGGAAAATGAACCATCCACTCGATAAGGAGCACGTGGAACATGATCGAATGCAGACAACAGATATTAAAGAGAGTTCAGATACACTACTGATTAAGGCAACTCTTCCTATCAAACCATATGAGCCTCCAATCCCATCTCCTCAAAGATTACAAAAGCAAAAGTTAGACAAGCAATTCTACAACTCTTCTATTTCTTCTAAAATTGATTTTGTGATCAAGGTCGATTTAAGAAGTTGAAATTTTCGTGGTTGGTTGTGTTCGAGCAAGATGCTACACTAAAATCATATTTTTATGGATAGCACAAATTCAAAATTTTGAGGATAAATGAAAAATGGTGCAAAGTCAATAGATGCAAGCAAAGCAAGTCCTCAAAAGCATTATACAAAGTGCCGTGAGCAATCAGACAATAAGTCAAGCTAAGGACTATAAATAAGCGCTTAATGGGAGACAACCCATTTTTTAACCCTTTTATTTACTTGTTTTATATGTAGTAGTTTTAATCAGTTTAAATAATTTATTTGTTTTTATTTCATTTATCTATGCCCTTAAAAACTTTACTATGTCAATCGCAGGATGTCCTACTTTGCAAGAGTCCCAACTCCACATCTGATTCCACTTCAACCGGACTTTCACCACCGGATCCATCTTCTTCATATCTATCTCCGGGAGTAACTCGATTTTTCTCTCCTCTATTTGCTTTATTTTGTTATTACATTGGGACAATGTAATGTTTTAGTTTGGGGGTGGGTTAAGTATCAGGATACTTAATTATTTGCATATTATTCGGGTCTAAAAAAAAAAGAAAAAAAATCATTTTTTTTATTATTATATATAAAAAAAAATTCTTTCATAGTTATTGTTGAATAGCTTGTTGCCAATGATGAGATTTGTTTGAAGTCGAGTATATTTTAGTAGAATATTAGACAACACTTGAACACATGCTTTTATATGAATACTTATCCATGTTAGACTAGATTTGAAACACGTGGCCACTGTTGACTTATCACTTATTGAAAACATGACTTGAGTGTATGTGTTGATATTATTGACTTAGATCATTATAAAAAAAAATTCCGTTCCTAAATTCTTAGATTAGTAACCAAACCTGTTTGAGAACGGTTTGGGGTGTTAAAGTTAGTACATGTTTTGTAGAATTTTGATGGTTTGGATTTTCCGGATCTCATCTTTGGTTGAATAGGTTGTAGTCAAGGAATTTAAATCGAGCACTAGTCATTTGAAAAAAAATATAAATAAATAAATAAAATGTCTGACTCGAGCAATTAAGCCTGTTAGGGTATTTTAAAACCTGGTGCCCTAAGGTCATCCGACTTGGGAGTCATCGGCACAAAGCTCGTTACATAACTCACCAAAAAAAAAAATAATTAAAAATAAAACAAATTTACATCTTTACTTCTCTTATAGTCTCAGAGGACTCGAGCAATTAAGTCTGTTAGGGTATTTCAAAACCTGGTGCTCTATGGTCATCTGACTTGGGAGTCATCGGCCCAAAGCTCGCTACAAGAGTCACATAGAAAGCTAGTGAGAGAGAAGTATTGCACAAGATGTAAGATCATTTATATTGGTTGAATAAAATAAAAGAAGTTAAAGTACTCGGTAAGGATTGCTAGATTAGAACTTAAGAGACTGGAGATGAGAATTTAAAAATCACTCACCATCCTAGTTCTAGGAATACAAGTTTCTAATTTTTACCACTTTATTTGAAAAAAGCATTGTGTTAATCAATAGGAACCAAATTTGCTAGAACACCTCGGGATTGGAGAGAAAAGCTTTAGAAGTGTGATAATTTACGAGATGTGTAAGGAATAAATGACTACAAAGGGTTCGGGGTTGTAAAAATATCAACAACACAATATTGGTCGTGGTCTAGTACATGTGTAAGTTCAACTTTTGGCTAATCACACACTCACTAAAGGTCGAGCATTGGATAAGTGAAAATATTTTGTGTTGTTTGATCTCTTTCTAAACGTGTTACTTTATTTTTCAAACTTGAGGCATTTAGTAAGAAACTTAACATTAACTACATTCCTGTTCATTCTTTTAGCTTAGTTTAAAGTTCTAGTTTATTTTTATTTTTGTTCGAGGACGAACAAATGTTTAGTTTGGAGGTGTTTGATAAGTGCATTTTGTGTACTTATTAAGACTTTTAAACTAAGCTTTTATCCCATCATTTTATTGAATTTATACTTAATTTATTGTATTATTCTTCCTATTTGAGCTTTTGGACCCGTTTATAAGCACATGGAGAAGATTGGACGAAAAGAGCATAAAATTTGGTGAAATCAATGAGTAAATGATATACCATTGGAAAGATAATCGAATTACGAGTCTACCACTTTTTACGGATCTCAATTTGGAGCTTTCTACAAGAAGTTATGGCGTTTGAAAAACAGCCGCCCATGCTAACTTTTGGCTGCGGGAATTTTGTTTCCTTTTCGAATTCTAATTCGATTAGGAAACCTTTTTGACGCGATTTGCATAATATTTTGAGATATTTTAGGGCACAATTAGGTAACTATATATATGAGTTATTAACTCATAACATGGATGGAATTTTGGAGAGCCAATTTGAGAGAAGAACGGAGACAAATCAAGAACGAAGATCAAGATTCATCCTTTCAAGATTAAAACGAAGATCAAGTTCAATATTTTATCTCCTAATTATTTTCTTCTTATCCGGGTGATGAACTCCATATTTTCATCTTTTCTTTATTTTTGTATTATTAGTATGCTAGGCTAGAATTAATTAGTGCTAGGATCGTGATGAAGTTTGTATCATGAATCTTTAATTCTTCGAACCTAGTTTTTGATATTTAAGCATGTTTTTATTTTTGAACAATTGATATTGATTTTCTCTTTATCTACAATTATATGCGCAATAGTTGTATGATTCTTGTGACTTGTTTTACCTTCGAGAGAAGGAAAATAAGTTATACATATATTAATTGTCGTAGAGTCCGATGGGGATAGAAATATACCGCTATGCTTTTACGTGATCTCTAAGTATTCACAAATTCTAATGCATTCTTGTATGCTCGCATTCGTCATAGAAATATAGTCGTCGCATATAGGAACAGATTTAATTCTAATCGAAAGAGATTATTAAATTAAATTAGGAATATTGATCTTCATAAGTAAATCATGTTATCAAATTTAATGGTTCGGGTTAAAGATAATTGATATAAGTGGATTCGAGATCCTAGTACACTTTTCTTTTCTTTTCTTTTCCAATTTTAAAGTAATTCTCATTTAATTTAATTTCTTATTTGTTTGATTTATAATTAGTTAATTAATTTTAGTTCATGTTTTAATTAGTTTAAGAAACAAACATTCAAAAGTTCATTAGATTCGGTTAAGGTTAGTATAATTGAATTGAACTATCTAAATCTTCGTGGGAACGATACTTGGACTCAATATCCACTTTATTACTTGAGCGATCCCGCACTCTATGGAATTATTTAAGATACAAAATTGCTATCAGGCTGCTTACCACAATCTGCAAAATCAAGCAAGACATTAAGTCAGGAGCAATTATCAAAACCTACACAACCGCAAAGAATATATACCGAGTTCCCAAATTGACGTGGGATGGAGGCGTTAGGGCGAGGGTCCTCCGGTGCATATTCCCAGTCCCCGCCAACGAAGATGAACCTCTATTTCCAGTTGTGCACCTTATTGGGACTGTCGGTGGTCGTTCTCCATTTTGACCGGCTGAGGGGAGATATTATTGTACCAGCGCAGATCGACAAGGCGGTAGATAGACTCAAACTCCCTGGGATAAGATTCCCTCCCGCCTCGGCAACACGCCACAATATGTACGAGGCAACCATCGTCCCCACCATTTGGTGTTAGGGCTAGGTTCCAATCTTTCAACACCTCACGAAAAAACGGATGCATAGGCGGCGAAGGCCCTGTTGCATCGCGGGTTCAGAATCGCGACATACCCCGGGAGGATCGCCCGCACGTTCCTCCGGACTCGAGCTCGAGTTTCACGGACTCGGGAATGTTATGGGACAATCAGATGTCCTCCAACTCCGCCTCGGTGATCCTCGATTGGGCTATGGACGCTTCAGTGGCCGACCGTTTCAACTCTTCATCAAGCACCTTCGGCCGAGGACTCCCTCTTATCAAGTGATCCCTTATTTCGAGCACCCCTGTCGGGTCCCCATCTCTCCGTCATCTCACTTGGGGTGCAGATGGACATGCTTCCCTCCCACTCGTGAGGGCGAGTCGACGGGCATCTGATGGTAGGCTCGGGTTTACTTCCCCTACGACTTCAGAGAGGATGAAGATGATGTAGCGGCCGACGATGATACACTCCCAATGATACTCAGGGTGCGTGGGCACATCGGATGGGTTTTGGAAGTCACCACTTCTGCGGACGACATCACACCTACGAGGTTTAATCCCCAAGCTACGGAATCGGGCAATAACCATGAAAGGAAACAACGAAACAAATCACAACAAGCGTCGGTAGCGCTTACCTCGGATATGCGCTTAAAACGACACAACCACTAGGAACTTCGCTTATCGGCAAAATATTCACGAGGGACGCAGACGCGTCGGAAGAAGTTGCAATATTGGGAAAGACGTCGGTTTTATAGTATTGCATTCTATTAACCACCATCCAAACTCCAAGCGTCACATCTAACCCTGCGGACAAGGGACGCGTGTTTCAAAATAAGTAACAGGCGGGAAAGCGAAACCCCAAGCGTTTAATGAACCACGAACCCACGCGTCCCCATTTTCCGCCACGCGCAACTGCATTAATTGCATACACCCTCTCACCCATGATTACCTGACCGCAGATAGACAGCCTTGATTGATAGATCCACTCCATCCGCGGACATGTCACCATAGGTCCGACCCGTGAAGCCCTCACCCGTCATGAATGTTCGGCCTCGGACTTGGAGGACTACTTGGGTAAGATGATGAAATCTCATAGCTAACGCACGTGAAGACCACATTCCGCAGAGCCCGCGAAGATCGAATTTTTCGCACAAAATTATTCTTTTCACACTCAAAGTCCCACGCCCATTATGAATAATAGGCTTGGACTTGAGGGACTATTGTTACCACACGATTCTGATATGGCCTCCACGTCAGCAAGGGCCTCCATCTGGGCCTAGCAAGAGCCTCATCTGGGCCTTGCTGGGAGGGGCCTCGGGAATTTTAATAAAGGACCTCGGAGGCCCATCACACATCCTAACCTTCTGCAGTCAAGTTTCGGTGAGGCCCACTGAGTGACTTAACGCCCCATGCCGAACCATAGGGCCTCGCAGGAGCTCGTGACTGGTAGACAACGTAATACACCGGAATGACTAGAGAAGTAATTAAGGAAAGATTGCATTGGTTTGGCGCACGAATCCTTACAAAGAAACCAAATCATAATCTCCTAAAATCATGCAACGTGATAAGTTCATGGAAGGAAGAAAATCTTGGGATTGCATTGACAAGAGAGGATCCTTATCCCATAAGGAAGGAGGATCCAATTGGGTGTCTCGATCGATTTGTTACCTAAATCGATCGGGACTCTTGCGCTATAAGTATAACGCGTCTCTACGGTCGTTTCAAGGTACGCTCTTTTTTACACTAGAATCCCACCCTAAACTCTGCTCAAACTTCTGTCGCTTGTCTCTCCCACACTCAATTACTTACCTCTCCGTGTATAATTTATATATACCGCAGATTGACTTGATCGTCGGAGTACCAACGATCGCCGGACCCTTTTCCTCTGGAGATCTTGGTGCCTAACGGTTGTCCGAGTGTGCAGGTAACATACAGGCTGGCAGAGGAGTGACTGGAGATCTGTTGACACGTGGACGTTGCAGGTTCCGATGTCAATAGCTGCCTCGGACCTGCCCCTCAAATTTTATTTATTTTAAAAATTATAAAATAAAACTACAAATTTTGCTTGGAATGGACTGAATTAGATTCAAACTCGGGTTGGAGTTGTTAAATTATAGAGTTTAACCACTACCACACAACTCCAATATCACATTTTGTTTGTTTTGTTTGCTACAAATATAATAACATATTCCTATTTCCTTAACCCTAAATTCTACGTTCATAATCCTTCTCCAATTCTTCCACCCAAATTTATTTAATTGTTTGTTTTCAGTTTACCAATAAAAAAATTTATTAAAATGGTCAATGGGGCAACCTCGCAAATTGATGGGTTGCGGGGCAGGGCGCCCCAAAATTTCATGAAGCTGGGCCGACTTGTCCTGGACCCGCCCCATTGCTATCCCTAGGTACTATTAATGGGTCTAATTGAATTTTATATTAGTCATATTTAGAAATATTATTGTACTCTAATTAATATTTAGTTTTGGGTCTTTTACTTGATTTGATTAGACAATGGGGACTAAGGTACATTTTTTTTTTTATGATTCAGGTGTTCCAAGCTTCGCCTGACAAATTATGAGGAGTGACGGCCTTCTCCTCTGGTTCGCCACCCATGGGTACAATATTTATTTTGATTCGCTAGGTTTGTGTTTAAAGAGTGGCCGCAGAATCATTTTGGGTGGCTTTTGTTTCAATTGAATTTTATTAAAAATTGAGTATTCTTCCAATTCTTGATCAGATCTCGATATTCTGCGGAATGAACGAATCATGATCACATATTATTCTATTGCGATGAGTGGTTAGAGGGCTATATGACACTATTATAGAGTTATTCGTCAAATTTTTTGATGCCAAATGGAGACGATGCAGATTAATAGCCCAACAATCAAAATATATTATTAGCAATTGATAAAGAACTCATATTGTCTTGATGGAACGAAAAATCTAACTGTTACTACTCTTGGTCGAGCAGTTTCTGCAGCTTGAACAATTGTATTCACTCATCTATATTTTGTTGTTCAGTCTTGTGCTTGTTTGGTAGAGCTATGCGTTGTTGAAAAGTTAATAAAAGTTGTGGATCTTATCAAATATGTGGTTGAAAATGAGTTGAAAAAAAGAGTTAATAAAAAGCTATGCTCTAATAATTTTTCCATTAACTAGTGGGTCTAGTGCTTGTCTTTTTTACTCTCTCTTTCTTTACACTTTGATTGTACTATACAATTTATTTTATCTTCAATTTTTCAATAGTCATGAATATACAATCCTTCTGGTGCTATAATTTTGGGTTTGATATCAATTTATTTGTAGATGTCTTGTATTAGATTGTGCAAGACAATTGTATCAGATGCATATTGATATGCAAATCGTACTCTACTCCATTTCCACTCAATTAATTCCCTGAAAAAAAATGGCGATCAACAAACAATTTTAACATCCGACCGACGGTTAGCTATGTTTTATCATTATTTCATACAGTTTTCACACAAATTAAATGAAATGCATACGTGGTGACATGCACAAAAGAGGAGAATTCTTACCAAGTTCCCAATCATAAATATTCTATCACTATTTTCATTAACACTTGCTATTTTTTTTTTCTTTTCATTTTTGCCTTAGTAAGTTTTTTTTTTTTTTTTTTTTTTTTTTTTTTATCATGACGTGATGTTTGATGCAATCCAATTGCCATATTCTGGAAAAAATAACTAGATTTGAAAGGATATCATAAAAACACTAGAATTTAAACGTTAAGAATACGGATGAAATGTAATAAATTTATCATTGGACAATTATAGCACAACATTGTTTCAACATTTGGGATGTTGCAAAATTGGTGAAGCAATAGTAAAATGAGTAGGAATGTTGAAAGCAACATTTATATGTTTTCCAACATTTCCACATTAATATTTGATCATCCTTAATAATTGTATTATTAAGCAAAAAGTAACAGAGCATACCAATTTTCTATCCAAAGTCTCAATTTATATTCAAGACAAAAAATAATACATTAATATTTGATCATCCTCAATAAATCATGTCACTCCATAATGCACAAAAAATTTCAAGTTAAATCCAGCAATTAAATCTACCACCAAAAAGATTGTGATTCAAATTTGTTATATTACTTGTATACATTGTTCTGTCAATTTTTAAGCAAAACATGACAGAGTATGTTACTTTTCTATCTAAAGCCTCAATTCATATTAAAAAAATGATACATTAATGTTTGATCATCCTCAATAATTCATAACACTCAATAATGCACAACAAATATCAAGTTAAATTCAACAGTTAAATCAACCACACAGAGAAGATTGTGATCCAAATTTGTTGTGTCACCTGTATACATTCTACATTCACTTTTTAAGCAAAAAGTGACAGAGCATGTAAATTTTCTATCTAAAGCCTCAACTCAAATTGAAAAAAAAAATGATATATTAATGTTTAATCATCCTCAATAATACATGTATGTGTTTTCATAATGCACAACAAATATTAAGTTAAATCCAACAATTAAATCAACCACGGAGAAAATTGTAATCCAAATTTGTTATGTCACTTGTATAAATTATACTCTCACTTTTTAAGCAAAAAAATTAACAGATCGTCAATTTTCTATCTAAAGCCTCAATTTAAATTCAAAACAAATAAATGATATATTATTGTTTGATAATCCTCAATAATTTATGTCACTCAATAATGTACAATAAATATCAAATTAAATCTAGCAGTTAAATCAATCACATAAAAGATTGATATTCAAATTTGTTGTGTCACTTGTGTACATTGTTTTGTCACTTTTTAAGCAAAAAAGTGACAAAACATGTCACTTTTCTATCTAAAGTCTTAATTCATATTCAAAACAAAAAAATAATACATTAATATTTGTTCATTCTCAATAATTAATGTCACTTCATAACGCACGACAAATATCAATTTAAATCCATCAATTAAATCAACCACAAAGAAGATTGTGATCCAAATTTGTTATGTCACCTGTATACATTGCTCTGTTACTTTTAAGTAAAAAGTGACAGAGCCTGTCACTTTTCTATCTAAAGCCTTAATTCATATTCAAAACAAAAAAAATGATGCATTAATATTTGATCATCCTCAATAATTCATGTTCCTCAATAATGCACAACAAATATCAAGTTAAATCCAGCAGTTAAATCAATCACATAGAAGATTATCATTCAAATTTGTTGTGTCACTTGTGTACATTGTTTTGCTACTTTTTAAGCAAAAAAGTGACAAAACGTGTCACTTTTCTATCTAAAGCCTCAATTCATGTTTTAAAAAATAAAATAAAATAATACATTAATATTTGATCATCAACAATAATTTATATCACTCTATAATACACAACAAATATCAAGTTAAATTTAACAATTAAATCAATTACAAAAAAATTGTGATTCAAAATTTTTGTGTCACTTGTCTACATTGTACATTGTTCTGTCACTTATCTTTCTAAAGCCTAAATACATATTCGAAACCAAAAAAAAAAATGATACATTAATGTTTGATTATCCTTCATAATTCATATCACTCAATAATACACAACAAATATCAAGTTAAATCTAGGAGTTAAATCAATCACACAGAAGATTGCGATCCAAATTTGTTGTGTCACTTGTATACATCATTCTTTCACTTTTAAGCAAAAAGTGATAGAGCATGTCACTTTTATAACTAAAGTCTCAATTCATATTTTTTTAAAAAAAAAAAGATACATTAAAGTTTGATCATTCTCAATAATTCATGTAACTCCAAAATGCACAACAAATATCAAGTTAAATCCAGCAATTAAATCAATCACGGAGAAGATTGTGATCCAAACTTGTTATGTCACTTTTTAAGCAAAAAGTAAAAGAGCATCTCACTTTTCTATCTAAAGTCTAAATTCATATTCAAAACAAAAAAAAATGATATATTAACATTTGATTATTTTTAAATAATTCATTTCACTCAATAATGTACAATGAATGTCAAGTTAAATTAAGCAGTTAAATCAACCACAAAGAATATTGTGATCCAAATTTGACGTGTCACTTGTATACATTGTTCTTTCATATTTTAAGCAAAAATTGATAGAGCATATCACTTTTCTATCTAATGTCTCAATTCATATTCAAAAATAAAATAAAATAATACATTAATTTTTAATCTTTCTCAATAATTCACGTCACTCCATAATGCACAACAAATATCCAATTTAATCAACCACGAAGAAGATTGTGATCTAAATTTGTTATGTCACTAGTATACATTATTCTGTCACCTTTTAAGCAAAAAGTGAAAGATTATGTCACTTTTCTATCTAAACCTTCAATTTATATTCAAAACAAGAAATGATACATTAATGTTTGATCATCCTCAATAATTCATGTAATTCCATAATGCACAATAAATATCAAGTTAAATCCAGCAATTAAATTAACCACGAAGAAGATTGTGATTCAAATTTGTTATGTCACTTGTACACATTATTCTATCTCTTTTTAAGCAAAAAATGATAGAGCATGTCACTTTTCTTTCTAAAGTCTCAATTCATATTCAAAACAAAAAATGATATAATAATGTTTGATCATATTTAATAATTCAAGTTACTCAATAATACATCACAAATATCAAGTTAAATCCAACAGTTAAATCAGCTACAGAGAAGATTATGATCCAAATTTGTTGTCTCACTTGTATACATTGTTCTGTCGCTTTTTAAACAAAAAGTGAGAGCATGTCACTTTTCTATCTAAATCATCAATTCATATTAAAAAAAATGATACATTAATGTTTAATGAACCTCAATAATTCATGTCACTCTATAATACACAACAAATATCAAGTTAGATCCAACAACTAAATCAACCACAGAGAAGATTGTGAGAAATTTGTTATGTCACTTGTACACATTGTTCTGTCACTATTTACGCAAAAAGTGACAGAACATATTACTTTTCTATATAAAGTCTCAATTCATATTCAAAACAAAAAAATAATGAATTAATTTTTTATTATCCTCAATAATTCACATCATTCAATAATGCATAACAAATATCAAGTTAAATCGAACAGTTTAATCAATTACAGAGAAGATTGTGATTGAAATTTGTTGTGTCACTTATATACATTGTTCTCTCACATTTTAAGAAAAAGTGATAAAGCATGTCAATTTTCTATCTAAAGCCTCAATTCATATTTAAAAAAAATGATGCATTAATGTTTGATCATTCTGAATAATTTATGTCACTTTATAATGCACAATAAATATCATGTTAAATCCAGCAATTAAATCAACCACGTAGAATATTGTGATCCAGATTTGTTATGTCACTTGTATACAATGTTCTATCACTTTTTGCAATTAATCAAAAGTGATAGAGCATGTCAATTTTCTATCTAAATCCTCAATTCATATTCAAAACAAAAGAAATGATACATTAATGTTTGATCATCCGCAATAATTCATGTCACTCAATAATGCACAACAAATATTAAGTTAAATTCACTAGTTCAATCAACCACATAAAAGATTGTGATTCAAATTTGTTGTCACTTGTATACATTGTTTTTAACTTTTTAAGCGAAAATCTAAAACCTCAATTCATATTAAACATAAAATAAAAATACATTAATATTTGACCATCCTCAATAATTCATGTCACTTTATAATGCACAACTAATATCAAATTAAATTCAACAATTAAATCAACAACGGAGAAGATTGTGATCCAAATTTGTTATATCAATTGTATACATTAAAAAGTGATAGAGTATGTCACTTTTTCGTTTAAAGCCTCAATTTATATTTAAAAAAATAATACATTAATGTTTGATCATCTTCAATAATTCATGTCACTCAATAATGCACAACAAATATCAAATTAAGTTTAGTAGTTAAATCAACCATAGAGAAGATTGTAATACGAATTTGTTGTGTCACTTGTATACATTGTTCTGTCACTTTTTAAGTAAAAAATGACAGAGAATATAACTTCTCTATCTAAAGCTTCAATTCATATTTAAAAAAAAAAAAAATGATAAGTTAATGTTTGATCATTCTCAATAATTCATATCACTCCATAATGCACAACAAATATCAAATTAAATCTAGCAATCAAATCAACCACGAACAATATTATGATCCAAATTTGTTATGTCACTTGTATACATTGTTCTGTCACTTTTCTATCTAAAGTTTCAATTCATATTTAAAAAAAGATATATTAATGTTTGATCATTCTCAATAATTCTTGTGACTCAATAATGCACAACAAATATCAAGTTAAATCCAGCAGTTAATTCAACTATAGAGAAGATTGTGATCTAAATTTTTTGTGTCACTTGTATACATTGTTCTGCCACTTTTTAAGTATCCAAGACGTCAATTCATATTCATATTTATATTTTTACAAATACCTTATATGCATATCTGTAATTGGTAATTGATATTCAATCACATTTTCGAAAGACCTTACTTAATACCATTGATCTAAAGTTGAAATTTGATATACATTAACACAAACAAAAATATAAGAAATCACAAATTTATAATAAAGTAAATGAAGAATGATGTATCTAGATTGAAATTGGAATATGAGATAAAATTATTGATGAAAATATGATATTTGAAACGTGAATATGGTTGAAACTTTCAAAATTTTGACAAAATTGAAGAAGAACATGGTTGAATTGAATTATGTATATTCGATTTTGGAGTAATTTGTGGATTTTGAAGGTGATTTGAAAAAAATGATCCCGTCGTCATTGTATGTTTGATTTTTAGAATTTCTAAAAAAAAAAATACGATTGTTATATGTTTTTAAGAGTATTTACATTGTAAACCACTATTTATAATGACTTTTCAAAAAGCCCCTAAAATTTAGTGCATTTGTGTAATTTGTCCATCCATAAAAATTCATAGAAATCTATAAAAATATATTGAAATATATAATATAAAATTTTGTTGAAATCTTATAAATTTTGTAGAATTCTATTCAAATTCATGAAATCTATTCAAATTCATAAATGTTAAAAAATCTTTTAAAATCTGAGTTAAGGACACCCACCAAAATGTATGATTATAAATGATGTTTGACTAACTTATAAATACTTATAAATAATAACAAACATATTCTTAAAATTTTAGTGATCATATAAGCAAAATCTCAGCTGATTACAAATCTGATTAGCACAATCTTAAGAAAATATAAGCAAAAATTAGCTGCTAATCCCACTATATTGGCATATATATATATATATATATATATATATATATATATAGTGGTTGTTAGTTGTTACATGTACAGATTATTCAGTACTCTTAAGAGATAATCGAGATGGCGACTCTCACCCCGACCATTTGCATTCTCTCAATCCTCATTTTGGCATCGGGTAAGAGGTCTTTCTTCTATTACTTGTGCAAACTGGGGTTTACCACAGTTTTGCCACGGCAAACGACCTCTAATAACTGCACGCATCTAAAATAATATTACCATGGTTTAGGTACCGTCACAAAAATTGGCTCCGCCACAATTTTGTACCCGACACAAACAATCCGTCTTACATACTAATTTATTTTCCAAGACTGTCGAACTATCGTTAATAATACATTTGCCTTAAGATTTTTACTGTCACAAATACTATTGACCACGGTTTTTTAGTGTTTAAATATGTTGCAAATAACGTGTATTAAATACAAATTTATCTACTAAATCATAGTAAATAATGACAATATCTGCAGTTCTTTGTTATTGCAATTAAAATTAAAATTTATTTACCACACATGATTACTTTCATTATCACTTATTTTTCACGGGTACCGCCGTCACAAAAATAATTTTGTTTATCTTTTTTTGAATTTTTAATTTCCATACTCTTGTGAAGCAAACTATTTAATCAATAGAGCAAAATTTAAAAATTTAAAATAACGACTTTATTGACTCAAATTATTTTTTATTTACAAAATAGTAATTTCAATAAACGTCACAACTATAAAAATTCAAAAGTCTCCACAACTCATCAAATGTCTTTTCACTTCAAATGCACAAGATCTCCAATAAATATATAGACATCATGAATGCTTATATCCTTGATTGTCCAACTCTCATGTAGACTTAAAAAATAACGTGAACATGTATAAAATAAAGTAATTATCAAAAACTAGGAGTAAACACTCAATAGATCGACTTATAGATCGCTGCTTCTATTCATAACTTTCTTAACTTTGTGATTAGACAAAATAATAAATAAGCATCTTTCATATATCTCCTTTACTTAAAGTTGTTCAATCATTGTATATTTCCAATTTTCATTCGTTTTAATTATTTATTTTTTGGTTGATACATTGTCGTTCTATATGTAATGCAGTTAGCAATGGAGCGACACGGCCAATGGTGGCGGCTGAAGACGGCGGTAGCCGACTTCCGAATGTGGGTTCAAGAACTTTTAAGAAATGCACTATCGGTTTTGGAGTATGTACCGAAAAGTGTGGTGACGATTGTTGCAACGAAAAGTGCATAGTAGAGTATCCATTTGACAATCCAGGGGGATTTTGTCAGACATTTCCTCGCCAACCAAAACTTTGCACCTGCACTTATGATTGTGAATGAAAACCCTTTCAATTTCAATGATACTTGAAATTAATTTGCTTGCTTGAAATAATGGGATTTTATATAATAATTTTTTGTTTCCATTGCACATTACTATTTGTACAAGCCATGGCATGAAACTTCTTTTCTTCCTTGTACGAGTCTCTAAGTGGGATCGAGAATAAGAAAGAGTCTCTCGTCCATTAAAGTTTAAGTTGCCTTGTACTATCTCCTTCTCACTCAAAGTATGTAGCTAGTTTTCTTAGCAATATTTATTCCGCAAGTGTACGGATTGCACAAGTAATAAAGTAAATTTTAGAGTTCAAGTATTGTACCCATAAATATTGCATTCGTCTAATTTCAAATTAATTTAGCTTTATTTGAAACTATAAAATTTAATGGATTTTTGTTTAAGATGCAATTATTAAATTACTTACTACATAATCAATGCAAGACCTAAGTTAACTAAAATTTATGCAAAGTTGAGATGAATGCGAATGTGATATAAATTTAATAAAGAAAATCGTACTAGGATCCCGAATCCACTTATACCAATCCCCTTTAACTTGAACCGTTAAATTTGATAACACAATTTAATTATGAAGATGAATATTCCTTATTTGTTTAACAATCTCACTCGAATAGAATTAAATATATCCCTATATGTGACCCCGACTATATGTTTATGATAGATGCGAACATACAAAAATGTATTAAAATTTATAAATACTTAAAGATCACGTAAAGTATAGCTGTATATCTCCATCCTCTATTGGACTCTACGTTAATTGATACTATGTTTAACTTATTTTTAATCTCTCGATGGTAAAACAAGCCACACAAATCATATAATCATTGCGCATATAATTGTAGATAAAAAGAAATCAATATCAATTATTTAAAATTAAAAATATGCTTGAATTTCAAAAACTAGGTTCAAAGAATTAAATGTTTATGATACAAGTTTCATCGCAATTCTAGCACAAAATAAATCTAGCCTAGCATGCTAAGAGAAAGAAAACCTAAAGAAAAGATAAAATCTATCACCCGAATAAGAAGAAATTCCAATATGTAACCTTTGTTTTTCGTTCAATCTTGCCCGGATGATTCTTCAATCTTCGTTTCTTATTTTTCCCCTTGAAATCTCTCAACAATTGACAACCCGAATTTTTAGTTAAGAACTCACATATACAGTCTACTAATAGTACCCAAAAAAATTCCAAAATATCCTAAAAATCGTGTCCCAAAAGGTTTCCTAATTGGAGTAAGACTAAAAAAAAAAAAAAAAAATCCGTTGGGAGAAATTTGCACTAAGCTATCACAGTACAAACCCGAGTGATCGCTCAGGCCAAAAAAATAGGTTCTGTTGGACCAAAGTAAAGCTGGGCGTTCGTCCAACTTAAATTTTCTACTCTACGCATTTTAGTCTTCTAACTTTAGATTTTGGCTTCTTTAATCTTCAAATCCTTCAACAACCTCCAATGTGGCCCTTCAAGCTTCAATTGAGTGCAATTGTATTCTCGTACATCCTAAACATATTCTAATTTGTTGCTCTTTTCATCCATATTCTTCTCTACTTGCTTATAAATAGATCCAAAACTGAAATAAAAAGAAAAATATACTAAATTAAGTAGAAAATTTATAAAATAATGTGACGAAAGATTAATTTTAAAGTCCGAAAGTAAACAAAATGCACTTATCACGTTTCTTGAAGGTCGGTGCTACTGGTAGAGTCCAAAACATCCACCCGCTCTATCGGTCTTAGAATGTTTTATGTAAAATTTGAAAAAATGAATAGATTTAAACAATGTCATTGAAGTTGAATCGATACAACGAATACTACTAAACATGTAACAAGTGTCGGAGAACTAGTATCTTTATGTTGTGTGGTATTATACCCCACTCTGCCAACATTATCTATTTAGTCCATTGCTTAGGTTTCTTGAAAGTCATGTATTTCAGATACATCTCTAAACATTGATTGAGCCTCTCCGTTTGCCCAATAGTACTTAGTTGAAGTTAGGTGACCACCAGCCTGAATAACTCATGCTAAAACCAACTGGTGCATATTCTATCTCTGTCTGATACAATGCTTTTGTGGTATACCATGTAATTTGTTAATGTTATCAAAGAACACTTCAACGACAATCATGGAAAACAAGGGATGAGTCACGGCCAAAAAGTGTCCCCATTTGGTGAACATGTCTACTACTACTACTACTACTACTACTACCTTTGAAGTTGGCAGCCTTTCGATGAAGTCCATAATAATATGGATCCATGACTATTGTGGCTCAAGTAGGCCGCAGCAACCCCGGGTAGGGTACATTTTCTCATTTGCATCTCTGGCAAATATCACACTGTAACACCTCCCTTTCTATATTTTCACCATTCCTGGCGAGTAAAAATTTTGTTTGGCTCTAAATATGCTGGCTTGTACCCCAGAATGTCATCCCTCATGTGACGAGTGGATGGCCTGGATCAACTTTTCTCTCATACCACCCCTGACCCCACATAAAGTCTCAGAAGGAATTGAGGTATACATGCACGGTGGAAATTAAATACTCAATTCCTATAGGCCCCGGATCAACCTTGTACTTAGAGAGAAATGTGTTAGGATTTTACTTTGATGAACACCATGGAATCGATTCTTTGATTTGTTGGAGGTGAGATCTTCTATACCATAGTCGTCCGGATGTCCCACCTCCAATGGTGATCCACACAAAGAAGAATAGATCCGAACTTCCACGATCAAGAACAAATGAAAGCGAATTTTTGAGAGAAGTTGATTGGGTTGTCTTTTTGGTTGTGCTAGCAAGTAATGGAAAATTGCCTTGTATTTATAGGCGGGGCTAACCCCTAGCCCAAGTTCTAGTCCAACTAGAACTCATCAACAAACGAGCTCAATTAATTAATCTAATTAATTAATTCTGTCCAATAAGTAATTAAGTCCGATCCAACTAATTGGATCTTGGATATTAATTCTTACAATCTCCCATTTGGACAAGGTCCAACTCCAGATGCTCAATTCTCGCTTTATGTGTGTGACCCATTAGGTTCCCATTCACGATGGCAAACGCAGTGATATTCTCATCGATTCACCTAGATCGATTAATTCACGTTGCCGTCCAAGATTGACATCTAGCAATGTGTCAAGGCAATCCATGTGAAGGAAAATGTCATGTGGTATGACAGAACCAATATATGTGCGGTTACCGTGAAAATATAATCCCTTCATCAATTTAACCCAATTGGTTAAGAGATATGGATCAGCGTCAATCTCATTTCAACCAATTATATTATTCACCTCAACTCTTTGTTGATCTAATCTAGTTATGATTGAAATATTTTCAACTCATAACTCCATCCCGGTCGAGGAAATTTATATCAACTTAAGTAGACAAAATGCGAAAAGTTATAATCTCCTACTTTCTAGAGTGACGAATCTTCATATTGGACATTCACAACCTTCATATGATTCTCACTATACCAGACGACGCCTTTCGGGTGACTCAAATCTTCGAGCCCCATCAAACACTCGCCAAAGTATAGTGGTCCTCGGGATAAGATTCTATGATGTTCTCAAGTCAAGGACCAAATTCACAATCTGCAAGATTAGAGATTTACCACCGACGCTTGATAGTTATCCATGTGGAATCTCTAAGCGATCATCCAATGTCATGTTCTCATAACAATGCATTCATGTGTTCATTCAGATGTCCCTATATATCTTAGCTCGTGCGATCAGATACTTTCTTTAAAAGAAATACAACACATGCTAATCTATCCGCAATAATGATATCCGTATCTCATTATTACTATGATTAGGGATATTTCAAGAACAAATTATTTATAACTTGTATCTCACAATCACAACACCTTGTGATTAACAAGTTACTATGAACTTTTCTTTGGACTCTATTATTTTAAATAATAAAATTTAAAAATAACAGATCTGCCATTAAAATATAGACAAGTATTTAATTAATCAATTTGTTCATATACTTCAATGTCTAACAAAAAGTATATCACAAAATGTCCCATACAAACTAGATCCAATCACTCAGGTATCTTAATACCATCAAATTTAGCATGACCATCATGCTTGTGCTAGGACAACAACTTTGTCAAAAGATCTGCTACATTATTGTATGTTAGGACCCCGTTCTATCGTTATATAATTTCTTAAGATTATCTCCCTGATGAGATGATATTGCCTCAATAAATAACTGGATCATTGATGAGACATGGGTTCATTCGCTTATGCGATGGCTCCATTGTTATCACAATACAAGTTATTGGATCAACAATGCTAGGAACTATTCCAAGTTCAATAATGAACTTTGATCTAGACCGTTTTCTTTTGCTATTTCAAGCAGCCTATATATTCATTTATAGTTAAATCAGCAATGCTTTTTGTTTGGAACTTTTCCAACCGACCGTACCACCATTTTGAGTAAATACATATTCGAATTTGGGATTTGCTATCGCCTTTATGAGATCGAAAGTCGGGTATGGCATAGCCTTGAACTCTAAGTTCATTTCTTCCATATACCAAGAACATGTCTTTAGTACTTCCTAAGAACTTAAGGATGTTTTTGACTACGATCCAATGTTTCTCGCCAGGTTCGCTTGAACCCGCTTGTGACACTCAAAGCATATAAAACATCTCGATCGAAAGAGTATATAGTATTGCATGTATGATAGATCCTATTGTCGATGCATAAGGAATTTATCCATGCGATCTCTTTCAATTTGTGTCTTTGGACACATCTCTTTTGAGATATTGATCCCATGCTAACAAAGTTGATATGTTCCTAGAACAAGTTGCATATACAGAACTTTCAATAACATGAATAATCCGATTCACAACTTACAATCTAGATGGAGAATCATCCAAACTTCCTATGGCACTATAAATATATCGAATTCCACCAAATCAAGGAGACCACAAGAGAGAAAGGAGGATTGGACAGAATACGTTATGGATAATAATTGATTACAGAGTTCAAAAGACAGATTCTTGCATAAAGAATGTAGGAAAGCAGATTAGCGATTGGTCTATATTGACCGCAACCATGCACATGGCCAAGCAATTCAAGGTCAATCCAAAACAAGTCAATCATCATTCGAATGAGCGAGTTGAATGCAGATTTAGTGACTAAACCGGTGTAGCATGAACTATGTTCAACATACAGAGAACACAAACATGATGAAAGTTCCACAAGAAAAATGAGACTCTCCACGATTATATTCCCACCGCTTCGTCCTCCATTCCATTTCCTCAAAGGTTACGAATTGAGTAAATACATATTCGAATTTGGGATTTGCTATCGCCTTTACGAGACCGAAAGTCGGGCATTGGCATAGCCTTGAACTCTAAGTTCATTTCTTCCATATACCAAGAACATGTCTTTAGTACTTCCTAAGAACTTAAGGATGTTTTTTGACTACGATCCAATGTTTCTCGCCGTGGTTCGCTTGGAACCCGCTTGTGACACTCAAAGCATATAAAACATTCGATCGAGTACATAGTATTGCATGTATGATAGATCCTATTGCTGATGCATAAGGAATTCTATCCATGCGATCTCTTTCAATTTGTGTCTTTGGACACATCTCTTTTGAGATATTGATCCCATGCCAGATGGGATAGAGTCCTCTCTTGAACTCTTCTATGCTAAATCTTCTTAAGATTTTATCTATGTACATATCTTGAGATAGGCCAAGCATTCTCTTAGATCTATCTCTATAGATCTTTATACCGAGAATGTACGTTGCCTCTCCCATATCCTTCATGGAGAAATTTTGGATAACCATAATTTTACTGATTTTTGGCATCGGAGACATCGTTTCCTAAAGTATGTCATCCACATACAAAATTAGAAACGCGACTTTGCTCCCACTAACCTTTTATACACATAGTTCATCTTCATTCTTGATAAAATCAAACATTTTGATTGTCTTATCAAAATGAAGATTCCAGCTCCAAAAGGCTTGCGTTAATCGATATATGGATTTTTGTAGTTTGCATACCTTGTTTGGCTCTGTGGATTCAAAGCCTTCAAGTTGTGTCATGTACACATCCTCGCTAAGATTCCCGTTAAATAATGCAATCTTGACATCCATTTGCCATATCTCATAGTTATGGTATGCTACTATCGCAAGCAGAATCCGAATTAACATAGACATGGCTACTGATGAGAAAGTTTCATCAAAGTCAATTCCTTGTCTTTGCTTGTAACCCTTCGCAACCAATCTTGCCTTGTAAGTATGAACATTACCATTCATGTCGACCTTTTTCTTGTAAACCCATTTACTGACTCTATTGGTTTTACCCTTCAAAGTGGGTCAATCAAGGTCTAGACCTTGTTTTCATACATGGAGTTCATTTCGATTCCATGGCTTCCCGCCATCTCTTTCGAGTCAATATTTGACTTCGATTCTACGTAAGTAGTGGGTTCATGATCATCGATTAGCAATGCATCATTGGTAATTAGGAGATCGTATTTCCTAGGAGGACGAATGACCCTACTTGACTTACGGAGAGCTGTTGTGTCCTCTGGGACCCATTTGACGAATCTCCACTTCCAATATGTGCCTCATCAAATGCGTGGCTCGACCATCGCTTATCTAATTGGTCGATATTATTTGTGGTTTGTTGAACTTCATCAAGATCTACTTTGCTCCCACTGCCTTCTCTTAGAATGAACTCTTTCTCTAAAAATATAACATGTTTCGATATGATGACCTTCATCTCGATGAGATTGTAGAAATAGTATCCAACCGTTTCTTTTGGATACTCCACAAATAAACCTTTATCAGATTTAGCTTCTAGCTTGTCCGATTCTACGCGCTTCACATAAGCGCCGCGAGCCCCAAATCTTTATGTATGAAAGATTGGGTCTTTTTCCTTTCCATAACTCGTATGGAGTTTTATCGACCGATTTAGATGGGACACGATTTAGTGTGTGACATGCGATGTTAAGTACATATCCCCAAAACGATTTTGGGAGAACTACGCTGACTCATCATTGATCGCACCATATCTAGTAAGGTGCGGTTTCTCCTTTCGATACACCATTTAGTTGTGGTGTATACGGTGGAGTTCACCGCAAGAGAATCCCATTCTCTTTAGAAAGTCTAAAAACTCACCCTTCAAATATTCTCCACCCGATCGGATCCGAGTGTTAGAATATTTTTCCCGCTTGCCTTTCTACCTCTTGCTTGAATTCTTTGAACTTTTCAAAGGCTTCACTTGAATTTCATCAAGTAGATGAAACCATATCTAGAATAGTCATCTCAGTAACGCGTGATGAAGTAAGAAAAGCCACCTTTAGCATCTTTAGATATTTGTCCATATACATCAAGATGTACAAGACCCAAAATGTCTCAAGAATCGTGTCTCCTTTCCGTAAAAAGAGGGTCTAGGTCATTTTGCCCAACGGTCATGATTCACACTTATCAAATAATTCATAATCATTTGAATCCAAGTATTCATCTTTATGTAATTTGGTGATGCATTTTCATTTATATGACCGAGTATGCAATGCCAAAGATATGAGTATTTTAGTTTTATCTTTTTATGCCTTGCAATTCCTCTTCTAATGTTCTTTTATTTTCACAGTGAAAACATGGATCATCAGACTTGAATTTGTCTTTGCTTAAATGTTTTCCAACAGATTTGGCATTCTTGGATCCTTTCAAAAAGGTCCTTTAGATTTTCTCTTAGTGCTCTTAGAGATATCAATGGCCAAAGTTTACCCATTCCTTTGGGCTTAACAGTTTTTAGCATGTTTAGCAGTTTGAGTAGGGTACACTGAATCTTATTCACGTTGAAGTTCGTAATGAACTGGGAAAAGTTATTAGGTGGGGAATGCATAACTAAGTCAACACTTAGCTCATGGTCCATGGTAGAACGTAATTGATTTAATTTTTAAATATAATCAATCATCTTCAATACATGAGCACTTGATCAAGATCTTTTACCATCATACCTTTTCATAACCTTTTAGATGTCTCATCTTGGGTGGGTCCATGACCGTACATCATTCAACTCCTTGAAATGATATATTTTGGTATAGGCATCCATACCCTCGCATCGCTTTTCTAACTTAAGTGACATACTACAAGCATCACATGTTGCGTTGTTACTATTATCACTGTGTTTTTGTAAGCTCAAGACGCTCCCCTGCCGTAGCCTCCTCAATAGGAGCTTAGGCATTGGTCGCTATTGACATATCCAATTTTTCTTTTTCATGCTTGAGAACAATTCTTAGATTGCGGTGCCAGTCCAAAATTTTGGTCTGATATGTTTGTTGGCATCCAATATGCCTCTCAAACTTATATGGTTACTCATGATTCAACAATTAAATAATAAGATAGAATAATTAATTAAATGCATAAAATTAATTTAACATGGACTTATATTAAATTAATTATACTCCCATTGTTTAAATTGAATTGAGGACCCTCAAACATTAATCAATAGAACCGATTAGATTCCCAGTGAGCTAGGATCCCTTTTGTTTTATTAGAACCTTGAGTGACTCAACAAATCCTAAATAAAACATCCAGGTAGATACTTCTATCAATCACATTTCTATGTGACTCCTAGATCATCAAGTAGACAACTTATTGTCGCACACATCTTATGTGTTTACTTGATTGTGCCCTTAAAATTCTATTTCCTTGAATGACTCAACAAAAAATAAAATTTTAGTTAAATTCGACCCTTTGTTCAGAAACATCAAATGTTTCATAGTGATAAACATATCTATGAGCGCGCAGCCTTGAGTGACTCAACAAACTGACATCGATAATAGACTCTAGTTTTTCAGTATAACAATGGAAGGCTAGTTGTATTAACCATTTAATACTTAATTTAATATTTTGATAAAGAGGATTTGTCTCATCACATTTATGTATATTAACTAACATCCAACATGCAATTAATCATATATAATTATAAGCGTGGATGATTATGGACTTTATCTATCTAATCTTCTTGAGTCAAAAAGAAGATTAGTTGGTCAATTCCTAAGGGACGTTGCATTCGTTTATCTAATGTTAAATACAAACATCTCCATCTCTTGCTGCAACATGTATCTTATACTAGTTGCTTCCTTGTGGTCCAACTGCAATGTGTATCTTATACTAGTTGGCACGCATGCCCAAATAAATGAACACGCAGTCCATGTTAAATAAAGAGTTCAAAAATTCAATTAAATAAATAATAGGCTCATGCAGCCCAACCAACAATTAATGTAAATAATTAACCATACAACCAATCACATGGGTCGAGTCCATAATCATCCACTAAACATCTATTTTAATATCTAATATTAAAAATATATTAATTTCTAAATTTGCGTTTTGACAAAGATAAGTCTAAACCTTTTAGATATTTTAGAATGGACTAGATGTAATTAAATAATTAATATAATTAATTAATTAATTCTTCAACAATAAAATTAATCAATTATTCCAATTAATATATTAATTTTATTCATAAAAGGGATTTTCAAAATTTATTTTATCTACCAATTTAAAGTCATACTCTAATTGAAGATAAAATTTATATAGGGTGAAAATTACAATTTTATAAAGTAATAATTTAAAGTTTAATCTGGTAAAAAATTCAAAATAGTTTAAAAACAATTTAAATTTAATTTTAAATATTTGACCAACATTAAATAAATTAATAATTACAATTTTTCTAAAAAAATTAGAATTGTATTTAAGACCTTTAATTTTCTTTAAAACTTGAGGACTTCATGTGCAATTTCTAAAATTGCAAAGTCATTCCCATAAAATTTTAAAACAAGAGGTCTTTAAATGCAATTTCTAAACCGCACATAAGACCCCGCTTTTATTTTAAAGCAGTTGACCTTCTTGTGCATTTCAAATTGCACAAACAGGTCCTTTTTCAATTTTAAAACATTTTGTCCTTCCTATGCAATTTTCAAAATTGCATAGGAGGCCCATTTAAAATATTTTGACATAAGGGGGCTTTCCATGCAATTTCCAAAATTACATGGGAGCCCCGTCCCCATTATTAAAACGCGAAACCTTTGGGGAGTTTCTATGGCAGCCGTTGCATTTGTGCAAGCCGCTTAGCGGATCACCATTGGCGGAGTTCTCGCCGGTGTCCAACACCGGCGCCCACCACCGCCATTTGTGTCGAGCACAGAAGATTGCCGCCGCTCGATAAAACACTTGACCAGCGCAAGAGGCACAACCGCGAATAAAGAAAGAACAATTGCTTCTGTTCCACGAGCAGCAACAACCATTGCTCTATTCTACGACCAGAAGAACACCGCAACAACCAACGCCGACTCACTCACGGTGGTCTGTTTCCATCGGAGGCGGCGCTTTAGTCACTTATCTCGTTCCAATGGAATCCAAATCAAATTCAAATTTTAATTTTAAAATAAATTCACAATTTTATTTTAACTGTTAAATCTCAAATCAAATTAATATCACAATAACAATTATTGTACTATTCATCAAGACAATTTTACGAATTCTAACAAGTTACAAGGTAGGCTCTGATACCACTGTAAGGAATTGAAGTATACATGCACAACGGAAATTAAATATTCAATTCATTTTAAGCCCGGATCAATCTTGTACTTAGAGAGAATTCATGATAGAAGTTTACCTTTGATGAATATCGTGATATCTAATTATCTGATTGGCTGGAGGTGCGATCTTCAATACCACAGCTGTCCAATTGTCTAGCCTCCGATGGTGATCCACACAGCAAGAATAGATCTGGACTTCCACGATCAAGAACAAATGAAAGCAGAACTTTTGAGAGAAGTGGATTGAGTTTTCTTTTTGTTTGTGCTAGCAAGTAATGGAAAACAACACTTAATCCTAATATGTTGTGCCTTCTATTTATAGGCGGGGCTAACTCCTAGCCCAAGTTCTAGTCCAACTAGAACTCATCAACAAACGGGCTCAATTAATTAATCTAATTAATTAATTCGGTCCAATAAGTAATTAAGTCCGACCTAACTAATTGGACCTTGAACATTAATTCTTACAAAGTCTGCCCTTGTACTTCACTACTTCAGTATCCCATTATGATAGCTGTAATCTGGCTTCCATTTGAATTGATTAATATTGACTTGGTTTTTCCTTAGCTTTATCATCTCATTGGTAGCTTCCCACTACATCTTGTACCCAAGATGGAGTTACAGTGGTTATTGCAAAAGACTCTATTTCTGTCTCTTCCATCCTGGACGGTGCATTAGTTACCACATTGTCCACTCCTTTCTTGTATTGAATCTCATAGCTAAGGCCCAGGAAGTTTGTTGGATGGTTGTGGTTATCTTTTGCTCTAAAAGATACTTCAAAGACTCATGATCAGTCTTGATGATAAAGTGATGTCCATAATATAGACATGCTCAAATATGCCAATGGCTTCCTTTGCTGCATCAGAACTTCCCTAATACCCCCATAGAATGCATGAGTCTCAATGATAAATTATGAAGTTCAAAATTAGGCAAGGCTAGTACTCGAGTGGTGTTCATGACTGTCTTAATCCTCTACAATGCAACTTATCCTGCCTCAGTCCACACAAAAATTGTCATTCTTCAATAGCCCAGTTAAGGGTTTGGCCGGAGTCCCATATCATTGGACAAATTTTTTGTAGTATCCAGTCAATCCAAGAAACCCCATGTGAGCTTGCCTCGTCAACGTAGTAGAAATCACTTTACGTAGGCAAATAGCCAAGCAAGACACAACGTCGAGAGTGAGGTGCCAATTTATGGGGTGTAAGGTCTTAGCCAAGGGTAGCATGGTTACCCAAAGGTGTGGTGTTTGGAGTAATTGGGACGTGATAAGTACAATTTTGTACTTATTGGAGCTCACAAAAAGGGACGATTATGAGTCATATTATTTGATTTCAGTTTAATTGCATGTTGTTTTCTTGTTATTTTAGGAAATAATCAAAGTCAAGAGTCGAATTGGCGAAAGAGACCAAAGGGAAGAAAAGAGGAATTAATTGAACACATAAAGAGACGTGATGGAATTGGCATGCAAATATCAAATAAAAGAATCTAAGAAAGCGTCCAAGATAACCATGCGATCGCATGGTTATCCAATGATGCGACCCCAAGATGTCAATTCCAACTGCAGAACCTAAAACCATAGAACCATGCGATCGCAAAGTTCTAAACCATGCGATCACATGGGTATATCGGGAAGCAGTTTGGCAGTTTTTTGATGGGATTAGAACTTTACAACTCCAAGATAAAACAACAACTTAAACACACGTCTTAGAGGGTTGGAGAATATTATAAATAAGGCAGATAATAGCCAGAATTGGAGAGACGAATTTTGGGAACAAGATACAAAAGGAGAATCGAAGATCAAGGCACGGGATTGAAGATTCTTCAGCCGGAGTCACGGGTTGTATTTATTCTTTCTTCTATCTTTCGTCGGATCATGATGAAGTCAATTATTGTCATAATTGACGAAATCATGTCCGGCTAATTTACTTATTTCTAGGATGAACGATGAAACCTCGCGTTTTTAATTAATTAAAAGTTTTTCCTTTTTAGTAATTGATTGCTCTTGGGTTGATTATTCTTTATTCAATTTTTATATTATTTTAATGCTTGATCACCATTAGAATATATTGTGATCTATATTGAAGTCGAGAGATTCAATATAGATTAAGCACGTGGTATTGAATAACATAGGGTTCAATAATAGATAGAGATTACTATTATACTTTATGAAATCCATGTACGTGTTCTTGAGATTTTAATGCATGTGTTTATGTTCGAAGCTTAATTAGAGATAATTAGGTTCGCATAACATATAGAATTGATTGACCATCAAGAGAGGCTTTTGATTAATTTAGAACGCTGATTTTCAATCCAAGGTAATTAAAAGTTAAAAAGTGATTAACGGATAATTGATTATAAAACGTGTAGATGGATTTGTGAATCCTAGTGTTGGTAAAATTCAATTCGTTCTCATCTTTCAAAGTTGCTTATTGTTATTTTCAATTTAATTAAAATAGTTAAATTAGTTTAGAGTCACACATCAAAATTAAATATGTGTTTCGTTTTATTGTTAGAATTTGAATTATAAATTAATTGGTTAAATTAATATCTGGTCCTCGTGGATTCGACACTCTACACATTATTATATTACTTGTAAACGATCCGTCCACTTGTGGGATTTAAATCGCACAACATGACGTTTATGGAAGAGTTTCTCAAACTGGGGTTGCATAGCAAGACCGGATGTGGGCATGGAGTTAATGAGATAGATGCCACTGGGAAACGTATAACTTTAGAAGATTGAGGGCATAGAGGCATGCTGGAGGAGCGCGAGGCCTATCTCGAATAGGTGAAGTGGCGACGTTTGGAGAAGCCATTGTTTTGAGGAGTATGCATGAGGTGGTGAGGTGGGAGATTCCAGTTTGTGATAGATATTAAGAAAGATATTTGTATTCCCCTTCATTGTTGGTGTATACAGTGACAATTAAAACATTGAAATTCTCCACAAGGAGTTTAAAAGTGATAAAGACATTATGCTAATTGGATTGCGTATGAGTACATAGGAAATATATTTAGCTCCTGTTTAGTATAGATTTATAAACAAGTTTATTTGTTTATTTGATCAAGAATTGTCAAAAATATCATGCTACAAAGATAATATTTTTGGTCAAATAAACTAGTTTGTAATCCATACCAAACAGGTTCTTAGTGTATTGATCAATAAACAAGAAGTAATATTTATTTTCATCAAAAGAAGTAATTGGTGAACACCATACATCTAAGAAAATAACATATAGTTGTCGTGAGCTAGTAATAGAGGAAACATAAAATGGTAATTTGCGAAACTTCTTGCACTTGCACGCATTACATGGACTGTCTCTTATTTTGTGAGACAGAAATAGCATTGGAAGAAATGAAATGGTTGAGGAAACTGATGGAAGGGTGGCACAGTCGATTGTGCCACTCAATAGAGGATGTTTTGATGTTTTGATAGGCAAGCAGTGAAGGAGAGCTTGAAGTGGATGTATGCAACTCGTAGACATTGTTATTAAGTGGACTGCATAGAAGGCATGTCACCATGCGTAGATCCTTTACTTGAAAGGAGTGTGGAAGAAATTCAATAGAAGTGTGGTTATTGACGCATAATTTAGGAATGAAAATAAGATTTTTGCGCATAGTAAGAACACATAGGACATTCGATAATTTTAAAAAAATGGATGATAGGCAAGGAAGTACCATCGCCAATCACCATGTCGCCAGTGTGGAAGTGTGGAGGGACTGGTTTTCGAGATAGGCAATGACATGATGGGAGGCACCGGGGTCCAAAAGCTAGGCATTAGGAGCACACGTGGGAATGCTACATAATGAGCATGAGGTAGAGACAAGCTTTGATGCAGAGGCGGAGCAGAATAGGTAGCTGGAGATCTAGAAGAGGAGAAGTTTCAGAAGGGAACGATTGAGTGGCATGGTTAGACTACTGATTCAAATGGAAATTATTTTGCACTCAAATGGTCAATAACTCAATCACAACGGAATGAGTCCATAATTACTATCCCAAATGTGTGTTTCCTTAGCTGTCCACCAATAAAAAATGTATATATCATCAAATAAATACAAATTATTTTTAATAAGTGTGAACACATTAAATAATTGTATTCATTTGATGATTTGTATATTTTTTATTGGTAGGACAATTAAGTGGACACACATTTGGGACAACATATATTGGCTCCAACAGAATGAGTCTATTTTCCATGATATAAATGCCAATTTATGTGAGATTTCATGCAAAAATATGGTTCTGAGTCATATTCATTTTTGCTCTATTTTCATGTACTTAAATTTCATTATTTCAGTCTCATTTTCTTTTTTACAATTTTATAAGACTTTAATAGGGAGGTGAGGTTGATTGAAGTTGAGGAAAATTCAAGGTTGCGAAATTGCTATTTGTCACCATCAGTGATGATCTATGTGGCAGGTAGTAGAGTCTGCTACAATTAATTGGTGCTAGATAATTGCATTGTCTCCTCAAACTAGTTGACAAAAAAAGACAAATGATGCTAGTTGGTCGAGATGTATAGTTAGGTTCATTACTCACTCGTCATTTGATCGTCATATAAGGATACCATAGCCTCAATATTAATTGTATGTGACATACAGGTCGGTCTTAAGATTTTGAGTGTCTTGTACGACCAGGGCTGTCCTTGAGATTTGAGAGGCCTTAGGTCAAAATTTAAATGAGACATTAATAAATTAAGATATTTTAAAATGTAATTTTTTTTACAGACAATTAAAAATTCGTGCATTCACGAGCATATTTTATAATATTTTATTTAGATCTAAATTAGATTTTTGCATAAGTATATAATACTTTGTTTAGATTCAAATTAGATTTTCACACAAGTCAAAAAACTCAAAAACTGTTATACAATACAGAGGCACGTAATATAATCAAATCATTTTTACTTAACAAAAAAAAATGAAGTTCTTCGAATTAAAAAAAGTTGAAAATATCAAAGAAAATAGAATATATATATATATATATATAGGGGTGTGTGCGTATACATATAAATAGATTTACAAGCCAAAACAGTGGTACATTTTTCTTCGAGTAATTAGCACATTTCGTCACTATCCTTTGAGTTTACTGCACAAATTGTCCATATCGTTTGAATTTTGACATTTGGGTCCTTAAATCCACAATTTTTTGTGCAAAAAGTCATTACCGTCTATTTCTGTGAACTTTTGTCGTTAAATCGCGTCCTGTGCAATCTCTCATTTTATGGAGGACATTTTCGTCAAGTCACCGAACGATAAAATTAACCATGTATTTAAGCAAAAGATATTGAGGAAGTACGGGGAACGTAAGGCAAACGATAACCGTGGAGGGTGAAGGTAAGCGGCGGAGGATGTCTTAGGGAGGGCGAAAGGTTAGGAGCTTGCGCTTATGGGTTTGCACGAAGGAAGACGAAACGGGGTTTTTGCCTACAACACGGGTTTGTACCTAAAATTTTATATGAAGTCCATACATGGAAGAATAATAAAAAAAAAAATCACATCAAAGATTAACAAAAAGTAAATGTAAATAATTAATTTAAAAATAAACTTCACATGGAATAAGAAATTGGAGGCTCAGATTCTCCTTTTGTCATCAGAAAAACAAACAACAACCTGAAAAGGGAAAAATAAAGAGGAAAAGAAGTTCTATACCGACCGCCATCGGTGCGTTGATGGCTGGGTTTCCGGCTGACTAGCTGAGAGTGATTGAATTTGAGTGCGTTAGATGAGACCAGCTCGTTCTTCAGGGTTTTGGTCCTTCTAGACTCATTAGTTTTTCTTTGTTTCGATTGTGTTGCTTGGGGTTTAGATTTTATAGAGTACTCGAAATACATTATATATATGCATAATTATATGCAGATTCCATACAAAACACGTTATTGCACAGCAAAACAACAATGCATCATTCTTAACGAAAATACACTTCATAAAATGAAATATTGCATAAGACGCGATGATTTAACTGCAAAAGTTCACATAAATAGAAGGTAAGGACCTTTTGTGCAAAAAATGGTGGATTTAAGGACCCAAATGTCAAAATTCAAACGATAAGGACGATTTGCCCAATAAACTCAAAGGATAGGGATGAAATATGCTAGTTACCCTTTTTCTTCTTCTTCACTTAATTGAAAATTGGATGAAATTTGGAAAATCGTTTTAATTCAAGATAAAGATTTCTAAAATGAGGTTTTAAAAGAAAATTGCACACTCCACAATTTAAAGACTAGATTAAGGTAGATAACGTAGGTTATATTTGGACTTGTTTTCTATTTAGGCTAATTTCATGTGTAAGTAGGTGATTAAAAAAAAAAAAAAAATTGGGCCAAAATTTTTGGACCCTAAATAGTTGGGGCCCCTAGGCGGTTGCCTAGCCATTTAAGGCCAAGGCCGGCTCTGTGTATGACGATTTAAAATTGTGCTCCTTATAATTAACTAAGAAATATATTAAGAAAAAATAAATTATATTCCAATAATAATAATTCATTGCAAAAATATGACATTTAAATATTTGTTTATGTTTTATACACCATTTAAAAAAATACAAGTAAAGTTCTAAAGTACATTTGAAACTTCTAAAATATTATTATGTCATCAACAAAACACCATCGAAGCCACTAACCTCTTCGTGCAATTCCATACGAGCATACCTCTTCGTGCAATTCCATATGAGCATACTTTGAAATAAAAAACAACAAAAATCATGAGTAAACATTGAAACGTAAAAATCACGTATTCTCGCATTTCTAGAAGCTAACTCACTAATTAAACTTTTGTAATCAATATATTCTAGCAAATCTTGTTCAATAGATATCAAAGTCAGTCCATTCAATCTTTCTTGTAACATTAAAGAACGGGTAATTATATTCGCACCACGGTATTTATTATCTACACCACATCTTAATTGCATTGAAGGTCCTTCAACCTTTGACATTTAGACACTTATATCTCTAATATTTTTTATCGCATTTTTATCATTAATTTTTACATCTCATCTGTAATTACGATTTTTGTCCAAATATTTTGCTAATGTGCATTGAAATGAGAGAAAAAAATATTTTATTAAACTTTTATATTTGTTATTTGTTTTGCTTATTTGAAAATACGAGAGAAAGACAAATTTTTTACGCCATTCTAGTTAACTTTTTGGATAGAAATAATCATCAAAGACAAAGATAAGACGTGTAACTTAATAGGATGATGATAAAAAAATGATAAAAAAAAAATTAATGTCATAAATGCAAAAATGAGTATTAGTTGGATTTTTATTGCAATTAAAATGTAGTGTGGTTAACAAATAGTGTGGTGTGAATATAATTATCCTTAAAGAACATGGATATTTAATCTTTTAAAGAGAGCCAAAAAACCCATTGTCCCTCTCTTCTTCAAAGATATACTTATAATTCTTTTTGCAAACAGACCATAGAAGTCTTCTTGATAATTGTCCGATAAACTCTTCGACTCCCTCTTCTTTTATGGGAGCATTATCACTTATTAGTAATTAGTTTCTTTTAATTAATCTCGATGCTCTCAAAACATGTCGTTGCTTTAAATAACCATACTAGTTGATAAGTATTATGGCATATTTGGGAAATCTTATAAATAATCTAATGAAACATTTTAAATATTTGGGAAAGCTTATAATAAAAAATATTCTAAATTTTTAAAATTAATAAAATTTTAAATATATATAAACACATATAATAAAATAATTTTTGGGTACAGTACTTATAATGTTGAGGCCATGTGTGATCGCACTACCTGCACACGCTCAGGGCCGTCTCTAGCGACATGCATTAAATTAGGTCGAGACTAAAAAAGTAGATAGAAGATGCATGTCCAAATAAACCCTCCGATGCTTAAAGGAAACAAAAATGATATTAACAATATTGCATTGTCAAGTGCTTGTTTGATGTAGTTTAAAAATAGTTTTTTGGGAGTTTTTAATAGATGTTAATAAATGTGTAATTGAAAGTTGATAATAAATAGTAAGTCCCATAAAATATGCAATTGAAAATAAGTTTGAAAAAAAAAAGTTTAAAAAAAACTTATCCAAATTTAATTTTGTTTGCTACAAATATAATAACAAATTCTTATTTCTTAACTCTAACATTCTACATTCATAATCCTCTATACTTCAATTCTTCTACCCGGATTTGTTTAATTGTTTGTTTTCTGTTTACCAAAATATATATATATATATATATATATATTAATTAGGACAGTGGCTAGTCAATGGAGCACTCCACCCTGCAAATTGTCGGGTCGCAGGGCGAGGCAGGGCCGACCTGTCTTGGTCCTACCCCGTTGCCATCCCTAGATACCACTAATGGGTCTAATTGATTTTTATATTAGTTATATTTAGAATTATTATTGTACTCTAATTAATCTTTAGTTTTGGGTCTTTTACATGATTTGATTAGACAATGGGGACTAAGGTACAGTATTTATTTTGATTCGCTAGGTTTGTGTTTAAAGAGTGTCCGCAGAATCATTTTCGGTGGCTATCATTTCAATTGAATTATATTAAAAATGGAGTATTCTTCCAATTCTTGAACGAATCATGATCACATGTACCTACTGCGATAAGTGGTTAGAGGGCGATATGACACTACACAGAGTTATTCGGCGAATTTGTTGTGATGCCAAATGGAGACGACGCGGATTGACAGCCCAACAATCAAAATATATTATTAGCAACTGCTAAAGAACTTATATTGTCTTGATGGAATGAAAAGTCAAATTGTTACTCATGGCCGGGCAGTTTATGCAGCTTGATCAATTGTATTCACTCATCTATATTTTGTTGTTCGGTCTAGTGCTCATTTGATGAAGTTTAAAAGTAAATTTTTAAGAAATTTTGAAATATATGTGTAGTTGAAAAGTTGATAAAAGTTGTGGGTCCATACAAAATGTGGTTGAAAATGAATTTGGAAGGAAAAAAAAAAGAGTTTATAAAAATTTATGCCAAATATTAGTTTGATGCAATTGCTAATAATTTTTCCATTGACTTATCGAATAGATTATGACCACGACAAGGAATCGATTGAATATACAATGTAAGATTTGAGGACGAATCTTCTCGAGAGTGTTTCATTCAAGATGGGTACTACTAATTAATGGATTTAATTGATTTTTATATTAGTCTTATACTCATATTTTGATTAGACAATGGAGACAAAGGGACAATATTTATTTTGATTAGCAAGTAGGGTTGTGTTTAAAAGAGTGGACGAAGACTCATTTTAGGTGGCTTTTGATTTTGATAAAATAATCCAATCTTGATGTAAATGTATTCGTGCGCAAAATTGTTTAGTAATCGCATGTTATTGTTCTTGTTCGTTTTAATGTAAGTCAACTTCCCACTTACCAAAAATAATTAAGCAATTAAATCACACTAACCATATATTCTTCAGGTAAAATTTTAGTGATCTGATTACAAAATCTCCACAGATTACAAATCTGATTAGCACAATCTTAAGAAAATATAAGCAAAAATTAGCTGCTAATCCCACTATATTGGCATATATATATAGTAGTTGTTAGTTGTTACATGTACAGATTATTCAGTCTTAAGAGATAATCGAGATGGCGACTCTCACCCCGACCATTTGCATTCTCTCAATCCTCATTTTGGCATCAGGTAAGAGGTCTTTCTTCTATTACTAGTGCTAACTCCACTATAAGAAAATTGGGGTTTAGCCATGGCAAACGATCCTTTATAACAGGCATCTCAAACAATATTACCATAGTTGGTTTAGGCACCGTCACAAAATTATTGCCATAGCTCCGCCACGATTTTGTAGCCGACACAAATAATCCGTCCTACATACTAACTTATTTTCTCAACTGTCGAACTATCGTAAATAATACATTTGCCATAAGATTTTTACCTTCACAAATACTATTGACCACATTGTCTAACTGTTTAAATCTGTTACAAATAACACGTCTTAAATACAAATTTATCTACTAAACCATGGTAAATAATGACAGTGTCTACAATTCTTTGCCATTGCAAACATAATTAAAATGTATTTACCATTCGTTATTACTTTCATTATCACTTATTTTTCGCGGGTACCGCAGTCACAAAATAATTTTGTTTATCTTTTTTCGGATTTTTAATTTCATACTCCTATTAAGCAAACTATATAATCATTAATAGAGCAAAATTTTAAATTTTAAAATAACGACTATATTGAATCATTTTTTTTTTTTTTTTTACAAAATAGTAATTTCAATAAAAATCAGAACTATAAAAATCCAAAAGTTTCATCAACTCGTGAAATATGCCTTTTCACATCAAATGCACAAGATCTCCAATAGATATATATAAACATCAATGCTTATATTTTTGATTGTCCAACTCTCGCGTAGACTTGAAAAATAATACGAACTTGTATAAGATAAAGCAATTATCAAAAACTAGGTCGTAAATGCACTCAATGGATCGACTTATAGATTACCGCTTTTATTCATAGATTAGACAGGATAATAAATAAACATATATATGTCTCATTTACTTAAGGTTGTTCAATCATTGTACATTTTCATTTTTCATTTGTTTTAATTTTTTCTTTTTTGGCTGATACGTTGTCGTTGTATATTTAATGCAGTTAGCAATGGGGCGACGCGGCCAATGGTGGTGGCTGAAGACAGCGGCAGCCAACTTCCGAATGTGTCGTCAAGAGCTGTAAAGAAATGCACAATGGGTTTAGGAGTATGTACCCAAAACTGTAATGACGATTGTTGCGACGAGAAGTGCAAAGAAAATTATCCATTTGTCAATCCAGGGGATTTTGTCAGACATTTCCTCGCCTACCAAAACTTTGCACCTGCACTTATGATTGTGAATGAAAACCCTTTCAAATTCTAAAACATGAAATTCAATGATATTTGAAATAAATTTTCTTGCCTGAAATAATGGGATTTTATATAATAATTTTTTGTTTCGATTGCACATTACTATTGGTACAAGCCATGGCATGAAACTTCTTTTCTTCTTTGTACGAGTCTCTAAGAGGGATTCGAGAATAAGAAAGAGTCTCTTGTCCATTAAAGTCTAAATTGCATTGTACCCATCTTCTTCTCACTTAAAGTATGTAGCTCGTTCCTTGAAAGACCGGTGACTATCGGTAGAGTCCAAAACATTAAACATCCCTCCCCCTATCGATCTTATAATGTTTTACGTAAATTTTGAAAAAATGAATAGATTTCAACAATGTTGTTGAGGTTGAATCAATACAACGTATTAAACATGTAACAAGTGTGTGTGTGTGTGTGTCATTTTAAAGGATACTAGCAGCCCTATATATATAATATTTCAAAATTTTACGTTGAAATCCTTTTGTAAAGTTAGTATCAATGTCGTCAAAACCAATAAATCGGGGAACTAGTCTGGTTTTTGGTAAAAATATCAAAACGTTGTAACTGTTAGAACAGACATAGATGTGAATGATTGTATTTTTCTCATATCCATGCAGCTATGTAAAAGAAAAAAGTTCAACTACCGGAAATGGTTTTTATTATTTTTAATAGAAGATTTGAACATCCAGAATAGGTGAACCTTTATGCTGTTAAGAACCTAGTTCCATGTTGAGGGGGTTTAATTCCATAGAGTGCTTTAAAGGGGCTCATCCTTATGAGAAAACTTCTATTACTTTTGAAATATAGAACTCGGTACTATCTGTCATTATTTAATTGATATGTGTATGTTTGGTCCCAATTTATATAGTAGGTCCCAATTATTCAATACACTTATCAATTAAATATTGGTAGGAAGTACTGAGTACTAGAAATAAAATCTATCGTTATTGTTGTGTGGTATTATACCACTACTCTGCCAACGTTATCTATTTAGCCCATTGCTTAGGTTTCCTGAAAGTCATGTATTTCAGATACATCTCTAAACATTGATTGTGTTGGAAATTGGTTAGAAAAATGTTGGTTTTGACTAACTTTGACTAATTATTTAAGCATGACTCGTTAGTAAAAGTACGGGAATTATAAAGCCATACGTGTTCTACTACACGAGTAGAATAAATAGGCCCCTTATGATTGCAAAAAAAAAAAACTCCACTTTCAACTAAATGTCTCCACACTTTTGCACAAATCATTTTAGTATAGAAATAATTTCTGCATAAAGTTCAAGTCCAGTTTTCATTTAAAGGGAAACAAAATACTATTAAGTTCGTTGTTCTCGTAATTTGGACTATTACGAGAAGTAGTCGTTGTATCTTGGGAGACGTGTGCCGAAAAATCGTAAGCACCTGTGCGGGGCAATTTCGTCTTAAGGAGAGTCAAACTCTTATCTCGACCATATCTAATTCTTCATTTTTCAATATCTCTGTAAATCGTTATTTTGCTCATTTTGCATGCATGTGATTAAATTGTCAAAATATAAATAATGCACCAATTTTACCAACAATCTTAAAACGAAATCATCTCATCATATATGTTTGTATTCTGTTTGTTGAATAAATTAATTAAATTCTAAATGACCGCTAGACCAAAATATTTTAGTACTTAATTTATGTTTTCATTATGTGTCAAATATTAAATATTTGAAATTTAATTTTGTTCTACACTTGATAATAACATCTATTTCATTTACTTCCGTTATACTCTCTATCTTTGCTTATGAGGAGAAACTGAGTAGACTTGAAGAGATGGCAACATAAATTGTTGTTTTATCTCACGGATTTGAATCTAGCGAGGATCTAGCATGAATATACCTTAACCATTGAAAACAGTTTGTCTAATAGGATGTCGGATATAATTTTTTTGGCAATGGTATTTGAAACCAATATAGTAGATAACATAAGAATGGTATATCAACACGGATGTTGCTTGTCATGTTTGTGCTGACAAAAAGATATTTTCATCTTACACTTCGATCAGTGGAAGACAACTCTATATGAAAAACTCTTATACTTTAGAGATCACTGGACTAGGCAAAGTAGTGCGAGTACTTATCAAAAATGAGATGTACGTGAACAAAGAGTACTTGGTCAATTGATTGTTTAATATGAATGGAATGCTTGTGCTTTATAATATTGATGAATTTATGTTACTAAGCACAATTCTACTTAGAATTGTAAGAGTATGATTGTTGTTTGTGTTATATTCCTCAACTTAAGTTCATATTTAACTCAAGTCTTCTAAAAATCTTTCAACAACTAGACTATTTTACTACACTAGAGCCTCCACTTGTTTACTACCCTAGAGAACTCTTGCAAGTCTCTCCATGCAACATTCTATAAATTGGCATTGTCCACAAGGCTATTCACTTTTCTAGAGTCATTCACAAACCTACACTATCTGCCATCTTTAGCCTTTGGCCGCGTCTCCCGTGTCCAGCAAAATGTAATTCAATGGGATAAAAACAAAAATTAAGAAACAAATAACAACACAATATTAGTAACTTTTTTATAATTTGTTGTTGATACAATATAATTGTTCTCCACGAGTTTTCTATTTTTAACTTTATTTAAGAAAAATTAAATTTCAATTATCTTGAATGAAGAACCATCGGTTTGATTCGACTGTTGAATTCAATAGTAAATTCAAGAATCAGACCGATTTATATTAACTATAGGTCTATAACATATATCCATATGCCAAATCAGCCTAGGCCCTTTACCTTTTTTTTTTTTTTATACTTTATTCAACAAAAAAACATTTAATTATTTTAACCTAATTGCCCCCACTTGCCCAAATGTGATGATAAGTACAATTTTGTACTTATCTGAGCTCATAAAAAGGACAATTATAAGTACTCTTATTTGTTTTCAGTTTAATTGCATGTTGTTTTCTTATTAATTTAGGAAATAATCAAATTCAGGTGTCAATCTGACAAAAAAGACGAAAATAGAGCAAATAGAAGAACAAATAGATTAAATTGAGCAAATAAAGAGACTTCGGGAGCTTGGCATGTAAATTCCAAAGAAATGTACGCACGAAATCAAGAAAACTAACCATGCGATCGCATGGTTAGTAATGTCTGCAATTGCAAGGTGCCAAAATAAACTGTGGAACTTAATCATAGAACCATGCGATCGCATGGCTTTCACGATCAGTTAATTGGCAATTTCTTGATAGAGTTGAAACACTACCAAGTCCAGATTAATATAACTATCTAATTCACGTCTTGGAGGGTTTTGGAGACAAATATAAAACCAGAGATTAGATATATGCGGGAATGAATTTTGGGAGAAGAAGATATAAACGAAGAATCAAAGATCAAGGCACAGAATTGAAGATTCTTGAGCCGAGATCACGGATTTTATTTATTTTTTTTTCTTTCTCCGAATCATGATGAATTCAATTATTATAATAATTAACAAAATCATGTCCGACTAAATTTACTTTTTCTAGGATGAACGATGAAACCTCATGCTTTTAATTAATTGGAAATTTTCAGTTTTAGTAGATAATTGCTTCTTGATTGATTATTCTTTATGCAATATTTTAATATTTTAATGCATGATCATCATTAGAATATTTTGTGATTTATATTGAAGTCGAGAGATTCGAAATAAATTTAGCACGTGATTTTGAATAACATATAGTCCAATAATAGAATAAATTACTATTATGCTATGTGAAATCCGATTAGGTGTTCTTAAGATTTAAATACATATTTTTATGTTCAAAATCTGATTAGAAATAATTATGTTCGCATATCGATATAGAATTGATCGACCATTGAGAGAGGCTTTTGATTATTATAGGATCACCAATTTTCAATCTATGGTAATTAACCGCTAAAGCGATTAACGAATAATTGATTATAGAACGTGTAGGTGGATTCGCAAATCCTAGTGTTAGTAAAAACTCGAATTCGTTCTCATCATTTAAAGTTACTTATTGATATTTTAAATTTAATTAAAATAGTTAAGCTAGTTTTAGAATCACGAACCAAAATCAAATATGTATTTCTTTATTTTGTTAAAAGTTGAGTTATAAATTAATGGATTAAATTGGTATCTAGTCCTCGTGGAATTCAACACTCTACACATCACTTTATTACTTGTTAACGAACCGTACACTTGCGGGATTAAAATCGCACAATAAGTGGCTCCGCCATTGCAGCCAGCCTGCATGTGTTGCATAAATCTGCACGCTCAATTTTTGTTGCCCCTCCTAGCTTTGCAATGCTTAGTGTCAGGGCTCGCAGCTATACATAATCTTTTGACCACTCGCAATCGCAATTTATCCAACTTCAACCGCACTTTGTAAATATTAATTTGCGTTGTAATTTCTTTTTTGTTGTAGAAGTATATTTCAGTCGTAATAAAATTCCTCCACTTTCAAATGTCTATTTTTGTGAATTGAGTTTTCCTATTTAAACTATTATAAGAGGTGGTTGATATTTGAAATCTTGTCAATCTCACTAGTGTTCACCTCCTCCACCAATTGTAATTTTTGTTAATAAATGAACAAGCTATTTTCAATGCATTGAAATCTTTTGTTCTTTAATTGTATTTCGTTCCCGAATCGATCGAGAAAGACGGAAAGTAGTCTAGCAGGAGGGCAGACTATTGCCGTATGGTGCCCCTTTCTGAGCTAGAAAGAAAGGCGCCATGTGATAATTAGCCTTAGCATTCGATAGCTTGCTTAGACACTCTTTGCAGATTCTTGGGTGCAAATGTTTACTGTACAAACGAAAGTGTGACCATGACTAGAGTGGCCTAAATCCAGTGACCACTTGTCAATAATTCAAGAAATGCAGCTAATGCCACATTTAGAATGGATTCAAGAGATTACCGAAGATGCTAAAAATATAACCAGAAACAAAAAAAGAGAACCCTGAAGCCACAAATTTATGTACAATCTATAGGCTATAGCTTATTTCTAGAGCCATCACCAAATATTCACTAATTGCCACATCTTCATGGATATGGTGACAGAAAGCAATGAATATTACCAAGAGTATAAAATTTAATTTGGGAAAAATACAGCAACTTTTCACAACTTGACGCGCAATCATGCACTCAAATTTGATAGCGATCATTGCAAATGGTAATATCTGTACTAGTTAACAGCTACAAAACCTGGTCGGAATAAAAAGGAAAAAATAGAATGTCATATAACGGTGCAAATGTTACAGGAAATAAATTTACAAACAAGTTCTAAAATAATTAGACATTTAACTACACCAACATATCCAGACCTTATAGTTTCATTTTCACATTCGGCTCAGCACGTGTTCAAGTTTCTGACATTGATAACTATGTTATCTTAGCAAAGAAGAAAATAAATTTTAATCTCTAGTTTTTAGTCGGACTAGAGATGCTATTCTCAAGACAATGTCATGGATACACTAATTAACCTATTCACATCAGAGAAAAAAAACAAAAAAATCGAGTAACCTGAAGTTGTTTACTCCACTCTGTTGGTACAGGTCAGAATTGCAGATTTCAACTCTTCTTTGCCCAATGACGTTTGCACAATCACCTGCGCAGATTGACGCACACGGGCAGTATAATTAGATTTTTCAATAATTTATACTGCACAAAATACATAAGCTCGAAGTAGTGTTTCTTCTTTGGCCTAGGTAAAGTTTCATGCATCTAATTATGCTGGACTGCTACAAGCTAAGTTGGATACAAAGGGTTTCACCTCCTGTACTCTATTTCCTGCTCGAGCAAGTAACTTGTACTGATTCTCAAACATGGATGCCATATAAACCTGCCAAAAGCCCATAAATTAACATTAAAAGGAAAGGTCACGGGCCCTAGAATCTCTAAAACCACAAAACATGTTCAGTTTTATAATTTTCCAGCTCAGTGCTGTCAGTTGTTCGATAGGATAACATTGCAATAGGATTTGCATGAAAATATTGATATAGACCAGAAGCCAGAAAACTTTTTCTTGTTTCCATCTATGCCTACTACGAATGAGAGTGGCCAATTATATTTGCTTTCCCCTCGGCTTGGTCAATTTATTAGTTACATACCTGAAATGTAGGAGCCAACCCAGGACTCAAAAAATATCGTCCTTTTGATACAGACTCGATGCCATCACATTGTTGTAATTCTTTGATGAGCGATTCCACATCGACCCACTGTCAAATATAATGTTGAAAAACACATTAGGGTTATCTGTCTCTCTGAGAATAAGTGTTGAATCCCATAGTAACATGTTGTTATAGAAGCATAAAGATGTTCCCATTTAAAGAGTCAAAAAATATAAACCTCAACATCTGCTTCAGCTGCTTCAAGTTGACCACCCAAAGAATTGTGATCACCAACTACAGCCTCCAAGGCCTCCATCAGTGGATCTGGCTGCCATGAAAAAGAATAGAACATTGTTCAATTTCGATATAAAATTCCTTGATCAACACCTTAATGCCCAAGAATATGGATGAAGGTTACCGTTATTTCCTTCAACGATAAAAATATACGATCAAGTGAAAAATCCAATTGATGAACTTTTGCCTCAACAATCTGCAAGCCATAAGACTTCATCAGGTAAATGTACAAGCATTAAAAATATCAGCATTACTGAAAGAATGCACAATTGAGAATTCTAGAGAAGTGAGTACCTGACCAACTTTAAAATATGATTCAGGGTCCAAGGTGGCATCCCATGAGACTTCTGTCTGGTGAATAAGAGCAGGCACCCCTTCAACCTACAAAGAGGCATTTTCTTTACATTTGATTACCCATAGAATTGTATATAGACATCACCTTTCCCCATTACAAAAAGCATTCACCGAGTGAAGAAAATACCACAATACATACAGAAGTAAACATGCGACAAAGTTACTCTCTCATTCAGTAATTAATCATTTAGGCGAAGGTGAAACCATAATATTAGAACACTCGAGAAAGTAACTATATTATGAGTGGGAAGGGCAATGAACTATTAATTTACCTCAACAAATATGCCAAAGTAAGTGATCTTTTTAATGCAACACTTCACTACATCTCCAACACTCAATTTTGCCTGCAATAATAACAGAATAAAAGCTCAAGAACTGAAACGTGAGTGCAAAAAGATAGAGCATCCTCATAAAAACGTGATGGGATTATTATATGAATGCAAGGGACCTTAAGGCATACTCAATGGTAGAGTACCATCTTGTCCGGCGAACACTTTTTTTATATTAAATGCTTCTACAGATGTTCGCCTCAAGACTGCTAGGGCAGGTTTATTGACCCAGATTTACCTAGAAACCCAGATTTACCTAGAAGGCAAATCCTTCCAAATAGAAATACTATTTCGAGATTGCAAATAGTGACGAAATGATTTACCATCACAGTGCCAAGTTAATACCAAGTTCATTATTGTGGCAAAATGCGTTAAAGAAGGGAAATAGAAAGAGAATGTTAGTTATATGTTAATTAGGAGATTTATACTTGCGGTGTATCCATTTGCATAAATTTGGCTATCTGGATTATAAATAATATTCAATCCAGTACGAATGAAACTTCTCTGGGATGGCTATTTTGGATTGTTTTCTGGTCTTGTGGTGTATCGTTGTGTTCTAGAGAAGGTTAGTTACAATGAAATGTGGTATGAGGATTACATGTGATTAAAAATTCCTACCAAATTTCTACAAAAGGGTCATTAGACCAGCTATATTTTATAGAGAGAAATGTTGGGTCGCTAAAGTACAAAAATTTAATAAGACATGCGTAATAGAAATGCCTATTTTAAGGAGGACATGTAGCTATAAGAAAATGGATAAAATACGAAATAAGGATATATATCAACCAGTAGAGGAGGTGCTGAGGACAAGTTAGGAAAAGGACGACTAAAATGATTGAGACATATCTTGCCTAAACATAAAGAAACTTCAATCACAATGCCACAATCACAGTAAAACATGTTAGAAGAGATAGAGGTAGACCGACCTGATGTGGTTGCAAAAGAAATGTTTTGGATCTTTCAGCAGATGTAAAGCTCGATCAAATGGATTAGCAAAAAAAATCGTATAGCTGACTCCAAGTTTATAGGGAATAAGGAGTTATGTCTTTTCCAGTAAGGTACCGAGGTAATTCTTTACAAAGATATTTACCGAGTATATTCCAGTTGAAATTATGACACTACAATAGTTCAGTCTTTTGTAGGATCACTTGCATCATGTTTTATGTCAGTCCTACCCTTAAAATGTTTATTTCTATATGAATTGGGATACCGTAGGGCATAATTCAGCAGAAGAAATGATAATCTTGAAACAAGAGTTGTAATAATAAGCATATGCATGCGGACAATTTAAATGAACAGGATATTCATTAAGTTTTGGTTACAAAAGGGTTGATAGGAGAATGCAATTAGGAGAAATAGTTGTAGTGCAATACATTTTTTTCTGAATTGATCTTTTTGTTTTCTATACATGTTATTTTCACGAATAACCTTCTTACTCTCTGTGCAAAATAAAAGCAAGATTTTGGAAACAGGGACCTCTAGGAAAAGTAAACTTTACATGGGACTAATTTAAAACTCATTTCGACTGGTTTCAATTAAATTAAGTGTTACTTTCTTACCATGAGACCTCTCTTCTTTTCAACCAATTCTTCCTTTTCTTTTGATTTTATGGAAAATATCAGTCTCCTAGATTTTCTGTCAGCCAATGCTACACCCACTTTGATTTTCTGCAAGCATAGTAGATAATTGATAAATAATAATTCAACTTTAAGGACCGGGTTTCAACTCCAAACATTGTCATCCAAACCTGACCAACAAATGATGATAAGAACTTGAGTTTCTCTTGGTCGTAAATCACGAGAAGATCCTCCAGTTTCATATCTGATGATATGTGCCCCTGAGCCTTATAATCAGCTTTTGAATCTAGCATTGATTCGGCAGAAATTGTAATGCTAGTAGCTTCATATTTTCCAATGATGCCCAAGTTTTGCCTGTACAAGGACGGATCCAAACCTTTCCTTCTCAGCCAGGACTCAAAAGCTAAGAACTTCCACCTAGCAGCTAGATTACGGTATGGGAGAAATCCTATCAAGGAACCAAATGATACCTGTACAGCGAGAAGGAAAATTATAACAGTAAACAGAAATAAAAACAAAACAAGCAACACTCACTATATAAATATATGTTAACTCACAACAAATCCTCTCGTGCTGGAGCTAATTAATTCCACTTCCGCTCTTTCTCCTGTCTTAACCAGCCCTTCAGCCCTTAACCAGTCATTATCTTCATGGTCCTAGATGAGTATGCAACAATCAGATTCCACCAAAAAAGACTTCCTAGTTGACTAATGTACTCAAACATAGATTGCCAACCTTAATGGATGAAGTTGTGAGGAAGTTCTCAAGCTCCAAGGGATTTCCATAGCTTGCAGGATTCATGGGAATCATCACCTCGCTACCTTGTCGTTCTGTTGCCTTAACAGAGCGGTCTAATCTATTGCACAACATTTCGATGAAATTAGAAAAACCATACGTAGCAGCAGACAAAAAAAAAATATGCAGAGGGTGAGAAAGAAACTAATGATACATTTTTGGTTTTCCTATCAGCAAAGTATCCATAGGTATTCCAGGGATAGTTTCAGCTGACTTTGTCTCAGAAGGTCCACCAGAAGCAAATGTTTTGACACTAGTCTGCGTATCAGCCTGCAATTCTTGAAAAAAGAACCAACGCATTTAAAAAAATGGAAGCTTAACTTAAATAATCTGTAGCACATTTCAATTTTTCTAAAGCTACACCATGAAAATCCTATCCGCAGACTGATAATTACCTGTTGGAGACACATTATCCCCTTCAGAATCTCTTTTCCTAGTTTCCAGAGATTGATTGAGATGGCCATCCGTCATGTTCACCAATTCACCAGATGAGTTGGGAACATCTAAACTATTCTCAGTCACAACATTAACGGAGCTATACTCAGCATGATCCCTAGATAATTCTCGTTCTCGCTCATTATTCACATTGAGATTCAGCAGCTCTGGCTTTTCCAAAAGTGTGATATCATCAACAATTCCTGTAGATGGAAAATTGTTTTTCAGACTCTTATCTTCAACTTCATCCTCAACTCCAGAACTCATTGGTTTGGGCTTCTTCAACAGTGTAATATCGCTAAACCTGTCCTTTTGCGGTTCTTTACCCATTTTCAGTGATAAGTTTGGTTTCATTCCGAACCTAGAAGATTTTTCACTCCTCGCATCATCATCATTAAATGAAGTTGGCTTTCGCAAGATAACATTGGGAACACTGCTTTTGTTTTTTTCCAAGGCTTTTATAACTGGTTGGCTAGATTTCTTATCAACTGTTTCTACTGGTTTACGATTAGCCTCAATTTCTATCCCTTTCCTCGGCATAGGTCGAACCAAATCTAACCCATCCACTGAATTTGTTGACCTTTTTTCCTGAGAGACATTAAATGGGATCTCCTCAATTTCATTGTTCACTGCTTCACCCCCCTTCTTCTGTAGTAGCTTCTCAATTTCCAAGTAAGTCATATCAGGGTTTGACTTCCGACCCATTATCTAAAAATTCAGAAAAACTGCAATGAATATTGTAATGATCTTAAGAAAAACATTGATTAGAGACAAAACAGCACATTAGCAAATTATCTTTAAATCTTTGCTGAAACCCAAAGAAAACAATATAGCAAGCCAAATCTTCTCAGTCTTTTCAATTATTATGATACTAATCATGTGCCATAAGTAAAAAAAAAAAATATGTGTATACCCAAATTCCAAAATAAAATTAAGTAGAAATATATAGTAGTGCCACATTTTGCCACAACATAACTCAAAGCTGCAATCTAGGACTAGCATCACATTAAAATCAATTTATTAACAAATAATTGAAGGGAAACCATAGCAAGTTCTTATTTACTATCAACATAAGCAAAATAATATATCTGTTTCCATTCACTGGATAAATAAGCAACACTAAGCCAAAATCTTGCACCATAAATTTTAAAGTGCAAAAATCCAACATTTTTCATAATTTCAAGAAAAGTTCCCTGAACTCCCTTTCCTTTCTTCTTCACTCATAAAATAGACAAGTAAATTTAATAAATAATCACCCAACTTTACCCAACATTACCACTTGCCCCAACTTTGAAATATTATACATTGCTCACCAATCTATCTCAAACCATTTCCCATCCATCACCCATTGCTCACTCATTACCCATGGTTCAATATAGATGGGTGAGCAATGGATAATGTTTCAAAATTGGGTGAGCAAGTGATAACTTTTGTTAAATTTACTCTAGAACGGACCTTCATTCAAATAACATTACACAAAAAACATATAAACACACCCAGTATGTGTGTTCGAATTCTAAAAAGGCAAAAGAAGGGACCTTGGCATAGGTGATTTTAGGGTCTTCACCAAGCATTCTACCAAACTTGAGCTCCATTTGGTCCCACTGGTCAAGCTTCGAGTCATCTTTTGATGCAAACACAAGAAGCTTTCTGGGTTTCCTAGTATTAAAAGATAGAATTCTTGATTTCTTGATATGGAAAAAGGAATGTGAATAGAATTGAATTGGGGAGAATTTGTTGGCAGTGGTGGCAGTACTAAGAGCGAAACTATCCATTTTCGATAAATTAAACGAAATTCATTGCATAGGATCAATAAACGTTGAGATAATTTCTGGGTTCGCTTGAATTCTATGAAATTTATTAAATTCCTCTGTGTTTCAGTTCGTGGAGTTGTGAAACAAAGAGCTATGAATTGAAGGTGGGGATTCGATTTTATCAAATTATCTTTCTGGGATATGAGCACGTGATTGGCACGTGATAAAGTTTGGTGCTAGTTAATAGTAGGGGGTGGGCGTGGGTTGGTTTGGTTCGGTTTTGAACCCAAACCGAAACCAAACCGCCCAAATCGGTTTGGCCATTAACCCAAACCAAATCAAACCAAACCGTCGCTATTGATGAAACCGAACCAAACCGAACCGACCAATCTTGGTTCGGTTTGGTTCGGTTTGAGCGGTTTGGGCCTAATGATAATAACTCATTTCCAAAAGTCCTAAAACTAATAAAAAGATAGTTACTTGCCAGAAAGAATTGCTTATTTTTTTCTTATTATTCCATCTTTCCCTATATAAACTCTCTTAATATTCTATCTTTCCACATCCAATTCATCCTTTGGAATGAAAAATATCACAAACATACCGAATTATAGCAATTTTAGCTTATTTTAGCAATAATATTCAACTTTCATTCATCAAAGAAATTCTCACTAAGATTCGAACCCGAATAATTATTGTCCATTTAGCCATATTAGTGTCCAGTCCCCAAAGCCAACATACCGTATTATAGGAAGCTAAGCATTAGCCAGTGTATAAGATGTTTAATTCGTCCTTGAGTAGAAAACCTATGAAGCTAAAGCTATATGACGTCGTCAGACTATTTAAAACCACAGTGTTAATCACTCTACCTCCGGAGAGAAAAATAATATAATGTGATAACAAAAGGCTGAAAATATTACAATTGGGTAGAATTCTCATTTCAGGGATTTTTTTATCGGTTCGGTTTATAGCGGTTTGGTTCGGTTTTTTTTCCTCAAACCGAAACCGAACCAAACCGACTATATTTTTTAAATTCGCAAACCGAACCAAACCGGTTGGTGTGAAAAACCGAACCAAACCAACCCGATTCGGTTCGGTTCGGTCGGTTTGAGCGGCCATGGTTTAAATGCCCACCCCTAGTTAATAGCTTATTTTGGTTAAACTAATGTATGCGGTTTTGGTCCCTAACCTTTTATTTTTGGCTAGGAGATCCCTAACCTATGCATTTGGTTGCAAAACTGGTCTTTATGGATGGAATCGTCCAATTGTGCCGTTAGTTGGGTGTGTACATTGCAATCTCCATTAAATGAAAGGTTAGAGATCAAAACCGTACTAAGTGCATACGTTAGGGACCATTTGCGCCAAATCCCTAAATTTAATTTTAAACTCATTTTGTACAAAATTGATGGAATCCACAACTTTTATCAACTTTTCAACTATATATTTTATCGACTTTTATCAAAATTTTCTAAAAAACTATTTTTAAACTACCAAACAGGCACTAAAAATTACAAATGCTATTGAAATAAAATGTTTATAATTTGTATAATTTGACTTTATTTTTCTTGATAGAGAACCCATAGGCAAGATTGAGCAAAATAAATAATTTTACTAATGTGAATTATTTTGTTAGTAATTGAAAATAATGTTTATAATTAGAGGTGTGTATTTTTATTTGAACTATTGGAACTAAACCAGAATCGAACTAAGCTAGCTGGTTTGATTAGTTTAAAGAGTTTTAAATTTTAATTAATTCTAGTTCCTTAAATCACCTAGAATTGAATTTTCATTGGGTTCTAAATTTAGTCTTGTTTAATCTTGATAATAAATCAATATTAAGTACGGTTTGGAGAAGCTAAAAATCAGTTTTTTAGCAAAATTTTATAATTTTAGTTTATCAAATTTCAATTTTAACCACATATTCTATGAAACTCATAACTTTTATCAACTTTTCAATTATACAATACATCAACTTTTATCAAAATCTACTAAAAATTTTATTAAAAACTTTGTCAAACGGATGTTTAATTAAATATTTATAATAAACACTTTTGTCATTTGAAACAAAAGGCGTGAAAATAAAAAAAGAAAATGTATACAATGATTTTGCACTTCATAATTTTTTTTAAAGCATACAAAAATGCATCGCACCGAACTAGAACTAGTTGGTTCTAGTGTGACTAAGTTCCATTATCATATATACAATCATTTAATTCGTGTATATAATTCTCAGTTGAGTTCAATTCAATTCTCATAAAAACTGGTTCGATCCATACCATGCTACTCGTAGTTATTCTTAGATTGTTCTAATTTTACATGTTAATCCTCACTATTTATTAGGACATCTCTTTATTTCCATTTGTTTCAACAAAATTAGGTCTTCCATTGCATGCCCTTAATATTAGGCACAACTTATCTGCTCCACTTGTTCTCGCGTTTCACTTTCGTCCTTTAACCTCTTTTTATGAAAGCCCTTAAATTTTTTTTCTTTTTTCCCAACTCTGTTAGGAGATTAAAAACTCCATATGAAACACTTCTGAAACTAATTTTTCCTTTTTTCCAAATCAAATCAAGAAAAAATGGCCTTCTATGGCACTGTCCAAAAATGCAAGGCTTGTGATAAAACTGTTCATTTTGCTGAGACAATGTCTGCTGATGGAGTTCCTTATCACAAAAACTGCTTCAAATGCAGTCATTGCAATGGTCGCCTCGCGGTATGGTCGTACATTTGTTTGAAGATGAAGTTTTTTCGCAACTTTTAGATAAGGGGGTGCATGAAAAGGGCAATCAAGAAAACACGGAATGGGTTTTTTTGTTCTTTTTGACTTTTCAAAGTTTTTAAAGGTTGAAAAAAAAAATAAGAAAAAAAACGGGTTTTTTTTAAATATTAAATGATCCAAATAATCAAAAATCAAATTTAAATTTAATGTCATCATTCAATCCATCTACCTTCTTTCATACACAGCATTATACATGATTATCGAATAAAATTTTAATTTTTTTTTCTTCTTTAACCTTGTTTACTATTTTTCAACCTAGCATATCAAGCATACCGAAAAGTTACAACCTATTTGTAGGATCAAATGGTCTAAAGAGGAAGAGTCGACTCCCAAATTAGATTTTTAGATTGGTGTTCTTATATTACTTGACATAAAATGTACAGTTTAAGAAGAATTGATTCATGTTAAACGCGAAAATACTCGGTTTTTACTAATATAGACACACAATTGATATTATATATGTTGCAGATGAGCAACTACTCTTCCTTGAATGGAGTCCTCTTCTGCAAGCCTCACTTTGAGCAACTCTTTAAGGAAACTGGAAGCTTCAGTACTAAGAAGTATCAATCTGCAAGTGAGCTTCTTTTGCTTCGATTTCGCGAATATTTAAATTCATTTCATTTTATACATTCTTAGTACATAATGTTTTTTTTTTCTTCCAATTTTTTGTATCAGCTGGGAAGCAACCAGAACTGGTACAACCTCTCTATCATCAAATTTTTTTTTTTTTTTTTGGTCTAAATTTAATTCAGATTTTTTAATTTTTGGTATATTTTATGCATGTATCAATGGGATTTACAGAACAGGACTCCCAGTAAAGTCTCAACCTTCTTCTCCGGCACCCAAGAGAAATGTGCGGTATGCACAAAAACTGTGTACCCACTGGAAAAGGTTTGTTTTTCTCCCTTTATAAATCGACACGCTAGCTAGCAGGGGTTTGACACGGACTCTACCATAGAACGTACCACGTGACTTCTAATGCACAAACATATGAGAAAAAAATCTATAATAGACCAATATACCGAAAATAAGACGAACCTAGTTTTAGTAGCCATCTTGTGAGGCACTTTTGCCTTCCAAATACAAGCGCAATGCCAGCCCTTCAAAAAGAAACGAACCTAATAAAGAAGTGAAGGGACGTGTTCAAGATAAAATATGACATCACAGAGTTTCATGTATGTAATATCTAACAAAATGAATACAAAGATCTTGTTGAGAATTAGAAACCTTAATTTTATATTACCGAGAGCAAAATATTGCAGAACCAACACACAAGTTTTATAGTAGTTTGCTTCAATGTGAAACAACATCATCTCTCTGCCATTGTAGCAATTTATTTTAATGAAACAGTAGTTTACAAGAGAAATCGACACCCTCAACCTCTCTCTCTTTCTTCTTTTGCTTGATAATTATTCAAGCCCTAATGACAGCTTCTTATTTATAAGAAAAACTTAGTGTAACTGAAATTACAAATGTGAAATTCCTAAATTATGCTTAATGAGTACGGCTTTACGAAAGGTAATAATTAGACTCCACAACTTAACAGTGTATCATCTTAGTAGTATAGAAGAATAAATGAAATGTTTGCAGGTGACAGTGGAGGGTGAATTCTATCACAAAACATGCTTCAGATGTGCTCATGGAGGGTGCAATCTGACAACCTCAAACTATGCTGCTTTGGATGGAATTCTTTACTGCAAACCCCATTTTGCACAACTGTTTAAGGAGAAGGGTAGCTACAGTCATCTCACCAAGACTACTTCCTTGAGGAAAAATGTTGGGGAATCTCCAGCTGAGCTAGATCAGCCTGAGGATCCAAAGCTCGATGAATTGGAGCAGCTCGACTCTGAGGTTGCACAAGAATCATAGAATTTTCGCCCTGAGCTACGTATACTTGATGCTGCATTAATTCTTATATCTACCAAACTAGGCCCCATTTTGCTTGACAAAACTGAAGTTTTTGAGTTGTTTGTGGACTGTTTCCTTTATATATAATTTTTTTAAATTACTGTCACACTGAAAATATGCTTTTTGGCTTATTAATTATTGTACAATTTTTACTTTGGTTCATGCCATATGTAATTAATTTTAGTCTTTTTTTGCATTAATTATACATAAAGATCCAAAAGTTCATTATTTGCTATATTGATCAAGAAAATCTTTATCCAAATATGTAATTTCACAGGATAATTTTTCAGCACTCTCTTCTTCAAATGTGTTATTATTATCTATTTCTCAAAAAGCCATTGAAAGTTACAAGTTTGATACGACTATATAGAGCAATCATGTATTTGTCAAACAACTTTCAATATTTGTATTCGTTAAGAATTAACGAGTTTCTCAATGGGAGCTAGCTTTCTTCACTTCAGCACCATGCGCTTTGCTTGCTTCATAAAAGAGAGAGACCCTTCGAGGGTGAAAAACAAGGGCAAGCAATAGAAAGGATAGTCCCTCACACTCACATATCTAGTCAAATTATAAACGCTAGTTGACCTTAAAATGCAATTTTGGTTCTTTTCCTCATTGGTGTATTACATCACATATTGTACTTCAATTAGCTAACGAAATAATGTACTTATCACCAACCGTAAGTGAGGTTTTCACCCTCACTCACACAAAAAAGTGATATCTATCTATCTTTGCCAATTTGGAAAAAAAAATATCTCTCAATCTCTTCAAATCCTTCTCAATTATGTTTCTCTTCACCATTCACCATTCACCATTGTTTTTCAAATCTCTCTTTCTTGTCGAGATTACAACCAAGTAATCCAAGTAATATACATCTATTTACGAATATTAGACAATATTGAACGGATCTCACAAATCAATCTATTGTTTTACGACCACCAACAGATGAAGTTTTAGGGCTTAGATTTAACAAACCACCATGGATCATAGCACTTGCTGTCTAAGTATAGGCACCGATTCCCCAAATCATTAGAACAACCACTAACACTCTAACCCAAGGCCCCAAAAATACCCACAGTAAGTATGATTCTCATATTAGAGTTACTTGTTAGGAATTGAGACCAATTCATTTATTGCTCACAAGATCCTTGTTCAGAGAATATAAAACAAAGAGAAAGATTTATGAACTGTCAAAACTTTCACTATATAAAAAATTGTTAAAATCATATAGATTCCACTCACCCAAATCTCCAAGTATCTCAAGAAAAATAATAACCTAAGTTTTATCGTACCCACAAATTTCTAATATTTGTACAACCCACAAAGAGAATAAGAAATCAACTAGGATGCTAGACTTACAATTTTTCTCTAAAAAACCATCAAGCCACACCTACAAAAAAGAATAAACCACGTTAATTTATAGTTAACGAATAACCTAATTTTCTTACAAGTTTAAACTGCCAAAGAGTCCAAGATTTGAAAACTTGTTCTATTTTAGTCGACCTAGATGTCTTCCAAGTTTCGACTACCAAAATGTCCAAGATTAGAAAACTTGTAATTTTAGTCGACTTAGATGTCTTTCAAATTTTGATTACCAAGTTTTGAGAAAATATCCCAACATTACTATTCACCACCTTTGGTGTAAACCAGACCTTGTTACCCCAATCTTACTATTCACTCGCGTCTCAGGTTGTTAAGCCAACTGTGGCGACCTCGAAATTCTATTAATTTTTTTTTGTATTCTGCCCAGTAGGGTAATACTACCCAGATTTGAAGGTATTAGTACTCCTTTTACGCATAAAGCAGTTCAGCTCTTTGGTTTGATTAAAAACTGGATTGAAACATGTTTTATTCATTTTCTTTTGGAGAAAGGAGTTAGAAAATAATTGGGAATAGGATCTGGATATCACCATTTCTCTTTTTGCTTCGGATTCGCTTTATGTTTGTTATGTGAAAGTATGTATATTTAACAAAATGAAAAGCCATAAAAGAAAGCAAAATAATTTCAACATAGCAGAAGAGTAAAACATGTGAATCTCGTATTTTTATCTATTCTTCCTCCAACATTGTAAGTTACTACAAAATAGATGTTTAAGGAGAGAAAGAAAGTACCTCACTTACAACTTCGTCTCAAAATGGCTCATAACAAATCATTACGTCTCAAGAATGATCCATATATCTTGAGCCCGTTTAAAGAGTTCTACTAGATACTTTATCAAAAAGGAAAGTGCTTGGATTGAAAGATGAGTTCACTTAAGTTATTACATTTCATAAAAACGAGTCGTGAGATATTCCATAGTCCAATAATCAAATATGTCCACAACAAAGTAGGTAGCTTCATATTTTTATAGTCCGGGTACATGGAGATTGGAGGACCATACGTCAATCTTAGTGATCAAATGGTATTCATGGCCATCCGAAGCTACTTCCAACTTTTTTCCCATAACTTCATAGATATTCGATCTATTTCCTACAAGAGTCATAAAAACGACTATGAATGGTTACATTCAATGAGTAAAATCTGAGTGCATGCATGTGATGTTGCACATAAATGTATCTTTTATCTTTCTTAGAGTCCTTTTCTTAAGTAATATTTGTACACCGAGCACTCAAATAAACATTCTTTGTGCATAAGCATGATGGCCAAACTTCTTAGGATCCTTATTGTCCTTCTATGGGCTACTTTTGCCCTTAGCCATAGTTGATCAACTCTTGAAAATCTTACCGTCCCAATATAGGCTACTGTTGCCCTTGGCCGTAATGAGTAATGAGTTCACGACATATTAGCATCAATATGTATTTTCGTAGACTATCTTAATAGTTTAATAGCCATAAAGATAGTGAACTTAAAAGGTTTCTTAAGTCAATGGGCAACAAATTTTGATCTAATTCTAGTATCCCTAATAAAGGTATAGACGTATAGTTCTAGAGTCAAGGAAAGCTCACACTAGAATAAGAGTTTACATAGATTACGTTTTCAACTGCTCAAGTGTTTTCTTGAGCTCCTAGCCCCATCCATTAGATAAACTCTTGCTCTTTCCTGCTCTCCCTTAGGTTTGATTGGACAATCTTTAATCAAGTGTCCTGTTTTACCGCATGAATATCATAGTTTTTGTCTTGCCCAACATTTACCAGGATAACGCTTTCCACACTTGGTACATAGATGGACATTTTTAGTTTCTGTCTGGTTATCTGGTTTTTTCCTTTTTAAATAAGGTTCGTTTTTCTCTTCTCTTGACGTTTGCCGGCCCATTTTTTCTTATTCTCATTCCAGTTCTTGTTGACCCTAAACCCTTTTGATTCTGAATTTGATTTTGATTTTCACTTCTCGACCCGAATAATTTTGACTCCATCATGCTCAGCTAGTAGGGCCTTATCGATAATTTGTAGGAAGCTCATGTTCTGAATTCCTGACATGAGTACATCTCTGTTCAGCTCGGGCCTTAATCCTTCCAGAAAGCGGTCAACTTTCAATCCATTCGTGCCGACCATGTAAGCGGCAAAACGGGACAGATCCTCAAACTTTCTTATCTATTCTGATACCGTCATTGATCCTTGTTGTAACTGGATAAATTCATTTAGCTTTTGGTTTCTAGTGGAAGTGGAGAAATATTTATTTCTAAATATTTCATTGAACTTTTCTCAAGTCATGTCCGTAGTTTCTCCCATACTTGTCAACGTATCCCACCAATATCCAGCATTTTCTCGTAGCATAAAAGACGCACATATCACTTTTTCATTATCTGTTACGTGAGCATAAGCAAACATATGTTCCATCGTTCTTAACCAGTTTTTGACTTCAATTGGATCTTTTGCTTCTGAAAATATAAGGGGATTGAGACGATAAAAATGGTCACTGCTAAGATCTCTTTCTTGATGTGGGTTTGCAACTAGGGGAGGTTGATTCATAAACTATTCTAATCAACGAGCCTGTTGCTCCATTAACCGGGTTAGTCGATCAATAGTTCGATTTGCCATACTTGATTTTCTAAATAAGATAAGATTCGTAAAAATTCGAAGAAAATGATTCAATCCTTTACAAATTTTGAACAGAAATCTTGCTTTTGCAAATTTAGAAAATATATCAAACAGTTTCTATTCAGGTAGGGTATCGATACCTATGTCTTATGGGTATCAATACCCATCGCGGATTTTAGAAAAGAATTTTTTGAAATGTCTTCCCAAATTTTATTTTCTTTTACTTTTTTACAAGGGTAAAATGGAACTTTTACCTTTACCTTAAATTTTACCCTAAAATTTTACAATCCATTTTTTTCTCTCTTCCTCCCGTTTCCTTTCATATTCTTCCCCCATTTCACCTAATTTCCAATTAACCCAAAATTTCCTTCAAATTTCTTAGTGGGTCCTTCGAAGAAATTTTCTACAAAGGGTAAAGGGGCTCAATATGTGGTTTCCAAGGTAAGAACTACTCGATTTTTAGTCGAGACAGTGGCGGGGAAAAGTAGTGCCGTCTTCGGTCGTTCCAAAACTGAAGTTCACATCAATGAAGATGGGTTTCCTTCCATTTGGTTCCAAAGTGAGGATGCTTTCCTCAGGTATCATCTATTTTCTAATCGGGAGGTTCTACCGGGTCGGGAAATAGATTTTTCCTTTCTAGAATCCGTGAATTTTGCTTACCTAGGGCAATTTCGTAGCTTTGGATGGATGGATGGATTTCTTAGGTTTATCTAGAGGTTATAGCTAAAACGTAGTAAGACATTTCTATGCCAATGCCGAACTTGTTGAGCTTAAGGCCGGATATGATTATTTGAGAAATGAGCTATTTTTGGATATAATATGATAATGTTCATTTACTTAACATGCAAGATGAGTGTATAAAATATGTTTATTTGAGCTCCATGTAAAATAATGATTTATGAGAAATACACTATTGTATTCACTTAGTATTGTGAAGCGTTAAAATAGTGCCTTTTATTAAATGAGATGTCGTATGTGTGTATGATCCAATACGGAAGGTTACAAGTACATCTCAATCATATATGAGAAAAATAGTAAATATAGACTTTATGTTGTATAGTTGCTTTGTTCAACTTGATCATTTATGTGGAAAAGAGATATTTTTCTATGTATGCTGAGAATATAAAACTTAATTGTCAATCGAGAGCTACGTGTATCTACTACGTGTTCTATTTATGTACATTCTTAAATCATAAAATTGGTTGAACCATGGAGGTTATGTTAATAGGAAACATAAAACATGTAAAAGTTCCTTAAGTAAATTTGTACACCAATCGAGAGCCAAAGTGGCATGATCTAGGGCCTAAGTGGCATTAACCTAGAGCCTATATGGCATGATTCTAGGGCCTTAGTGGCGTTAACTTAGAGTCCATGAATCTAGAGCCTAAGTGGCGTTAACCTAGAGCCTATATGGCATGATTCTAGGGCCTTAGTGGCGTTAACCTAGAGTCCATGAGATGTGATCTAGGGCCTAAGTGGCGTTAACCTAGAGTCTATATGGCATGATTCTAGGGACTTAGTAGCGTTAACCTAGAGCCTAAATGGCATGATTCTAAGGCCTTGGTGGCGTTAACCTAGAAGTTTAGATTGGCACAATCTAGGGCCTATGTGGCATTAACCTAGAGCCTAAGTGGCGTATATGGTGCTTGAGTGGCACATGATGTTCAATTTAAGCATTTGGTGTACAAATGTTACTTCAAGGACGGGCTCTAAACAAATTAAAAAGGGCACATTTATGTGTAGTTTTACATAGGCATACATTATACATATGTGAAGCATACTTTTAATCTCATGCTTGACTTGATCTATTATGAAGAGTTTAGTTGAAGTATGTGAAGGAAATGTGTCCTTGTATGAAGAAATTATGTGCTTATAAGTCCATACTTGTTAGTCAAATTTTTGTACAAAAAGTGAAGATAGTGAGGAGAAACTTGGGAATGAGAAGATGAGATGACCAAAAAAAAAAAAAAATTCCGAGCTATTCTAGGTAAACTTCAAAGACGAAATTTATTTAAGGAAGAAAGTTTGTAACGCTCCGAAAATTCGTATTTCTAATTTAAATATGAAAAAGAGAATGAAACGAGAAATTTAGTTGAGTTATCCCAAAAAGTACTTCAAAAGTCGTAACACTTAATTTAATCCGAATAATAAATAAGGGAGAAAATTGGATTTAATAGTTTATAAAGGGACTAAGATGAATTTTTTAGAGTGAATAACTTTTAATAGGGCTTGATTGATTAAAAGTGAAAAGATGGGAGGGAACCCAAAAGTTAAGAAAGTAAAGTTTAAGCCTTTTGAATAAGTCAAGTGACCATCTTTGAAGTGATCGTAAGAACACAACGGGAGGGAGTGACCCAGAAGAGGCATTCCTTCTTCTCGTTGCTGAGCTTGCCGGGTCCAATCCCTGACGCTAGCTTGTATTCGTATAATAAGAAGAATGCGGTGAACCGTAAAAAGAGTCTTGTATAGGCTGGGTAAAAAAAGCCTCCAAAGATTGACTGTGTGTTCCATTCCCTAGAATCATAGCAAGCTTGTTGTAGAGGCAGAAATCTCTGAATCCAAGGCGATGAGATTGAGGTGCATGTCTTGTCATGTACTTTTCGAAGAAATTCTGGAATTGTTCTTCGGGCTTAATCATTAGCTTCTTCGACTGACTTGTAACCTTTGTTAATGTAGCTTCACTTCTTTGTCTTCTAGTCGAAGCTTTGCCCACATATTTAGAGTTCGTCATTTTTCCTTCTATTTTGCCCGAGAGGAGATATCAAATTGACTTCTTTTTATTAGATTCACCCTTAACACTCCGGTGGTGAATCAGAGCAGAGGAAGGTTTGACCTCGGGAACTAGGGAAGGGCCCGGCAAATCATACCACGGCGCCCTCCTGTAATTGTACAGAGCTCCCATAGCAATAACATACTCAAGGTTACGTGAAAATTCATTTCGATGGTGCAAGAATGGGAAATTGTCAAGGATGACTTCTTTGTTGGCGGAAACGAAGGCGCCAAAGGCGCCGATAATTCTGAGGAGATGCCCGATTTCCAACGCCTCGGGAAGAAAAGAATAGCCAAACCAACCCAGCTGGCTGGTCAATCTCAGAGATCTTATCGGCCGGCAAACCGGAGACGGACGACCACGGTCCCGACCTTACCAGCACCGGAGGTGTACTAATCAATGAACCCCCGAAACCTACTTTCTTTTCTGACAAAATCAACCAAGCCGTTATATACTAGAATTTTGGATAGCACAGAATTCAATAGGGAGAGAGTCACTTTTCTTAATAATGCCCAAAAGCCCTATAGGAAACCAAGTGGGCCGCACCTCTGAGGACTCAATATGAAAGAGAAAGGTGTTCCTTTAACCCCGAAAGTCGTCCGGTATGAATTATGCGTTGGTCGAAATTCTACAACTCTTGTGGTGTTACAAAGTACACAACGAGACCTTCGAAATGGTACCAAATACACCTATGTTCGACTGAAGAATCAACCCCAAATATTTATGTCAAAAACATTCCAGAAAGCTAAAATCTAGAAAAAAAAAAGTGAAGAATTCCCAGCAATCTATTTTCGAACAGCCATTTAGGACAATATTGTAATCGTGTGTTGGTCCATTTTCTACGATTTAAAGTGCGTTGTGAAGATCCTCGTGAGATCTCGAGATGGTATAAGAAACGTCGAAAAATGAGCATGCTTCGACCTTCAAAACTCGACCAGCGGGTCAGAAATCATTAACAATTGGAGTTTCTGTATTAATTACCCTATAAGTTATACCTAATGTCTTTATTACACTCTTTAAAACTATGGGCAGTTGGGAAACACTTTAAATGAAGGCCAGCAAGGAAATCTTTAACAAATCTCTCCAAATTTTCTTATGTCATAATGGAGACATGCAATCATGAGGAGAAGATTTACTTCTCCCTATAAATACCCCTCCATCTCAAGCCACAACTTGTCCCTTTTCTTCTCTCTAAAATTTTCATAACACTCTCACGCACTCTCTAATACTAAAGAAGAAGGAAAGAACCCACAAATAAGGAAAAAATATATCAAATAGAAGAAGTGATCAATAGTTAAAGAAAAGCTTGGTGTAGAGGTTCTCTAATTTAATAGATAAATCTCCACACCCTAGCCTCAAGACCCCAAATCGAACAGTAGCATAGATGGACCAAGAACCTCAAGTTTCATGGTGGAGAAGGTCAGATCTCATGGGCCGAGATCTTAGTTTCAAAATAAAATACTTTTAACACATCTCTGTCCCGAAAGGTATTAGTACCTTATATTGCAGTTCTAGGATAGGATATCAATACCACAAAATCTCTGTACCATGAATACTTGAGACCAGTTTCTGCACAGTCCTGATACCCTAACCTAGAACTGTAATATAGGGTACTAATACCTTTCGGGGCAGAGATGTGTTAAAAGTATTTTATTTTGAAACTAAGTTCTCAGCCCATGAGATCTGACCTTCTCCACCATGAAACATGATGTTCTTGGTCCATCTATACTATTGTTCGATTTGGGGCCTTGAGGCTCGGGTGTGGAGATTTCTCTATTAAATTAGAGAACCTCTACACCAAGCTTTTTTTTAACTATTGATTACTTCTTCTATTTGATATATTTTTTCTTATTTGAGAGTTCTTTCCTTCTTCTTTAGTGTTAGAGAGTGTGTGAGAGTGTTATGAAAATTTTAGAGAGAAGAAAAGGGACAAGTTGTGGCTTGAGATGGAGGGGTATTTATAGGGAAAAGTAAATCTTCTCCTCATGATTGCATATCTCCATTATGACATAAGAAAATTTGGAGAGATTTGCTAAAGATTTCCTTGCTGGCCTTCATTTAAAGCGTTTCCCAACTACTCATAGTTTTAAAAGTGTAATAAAGACACTAGGTATAGCTTATAGGGTAATTAATACAGAAACCCCAATTGTTAACAGATTTCTAGACCCGTTTTTGGGTTGAGTTTTGAAGGTCTAATCATGCTCATTTTTTGACGTTTCTTATATCTTCTCAAAGATCTCACGGGGATCTTCACAACGCACTTTGAATCGTAGAAAACGGACCAACACAACGATTACAACATCGTCCTAAAAATGGCTATTCGAAAATAGATTGCTGGGAATTCTTCAACGTTTTTCCAGATTTTAGCTTTCTGGAACGTTTTTGACATAAATATTTGGGGCTGATTCCTTAGTCGAACATAGGTATATTTGGTATCATTTCGAAGGTCTCGTTGTGTACTTCGTAACACCGCAAGAGTCATAGAATTTCGACTAATGCATAATTCATACGATCAATCCAAAGATGGATGCTTAACTTATTCAAAAAACTTAAACTTTACTTTCTTAACTTTTGGGTTCCCACTCATCCTTTCACTTTTAATCAATCAAGCCCTATTAAAAGTTATTCACTCTAAAAAATTCATCTTAGTCAATTCATAAACTATTAAATCCGATTTTCTCCCTTATTTATTATTCGGATTGAATTCTAAGTGTTACGACTTTTGAAGTACTTTTTGGGATAACTCAACTAAATTTCTCATTTCATTTTCTTTTTCATATTTAAATTAGAAATACGAATTTTTGGAGCGTTACACCAACAACCTCACACTCTAAACGAAAAAAATGAGAAGGAGTAGACAGAGAAGCAAGAAATTTTTTGGAAGAAAGGTGAACAAAGCATTAGAAAGAGAAAATCAAGAAACTCAACCAAAACCAACTAACCGTATGAGAATCCCAAGACTGAATGGGTAACTCAATGAATCAGAATTCAACTACAGTCATCAAATCCAATGATTGTTGTTTACCCAAAGAAAGCACAATCCCCTTCATATCAATCGAGCCAATCCCAGACTGCCACATAGCTCCCAATTTAAATGGTGTGATGACACTTTCAAAACCTTTAAAACAGGTTTGTGAAACACAACACCACCATTTCTTTACATTGCTCCTCCTCCTTATTCACCACCGTTCATTCACCAACTTTTATCAATCTCTATTTTTTCATCTTCGACGCGAGTAAGTTATTATCTTACCCACTCAATTTTTAATTTTCTACGATCGAATTTCACCGATAAACGGTATATAATGAGGCGGATACAAGGTGAGGCTCTTTTGTACTTGAGTTGTCTTGACTCAATTTTTTTTTTTCATAAATTAACTTTTTAGCTCTCAATCCGCCCGTACTTATATATATAGAACACGTGATTCCATGATTTACCATTGATTCTGTTTTAGCATCAACTTTCGGCCGTAATTTTATAGATTTCTGTAATATGATTTGGATTCGATAATGTTGACCGTAATTAATCTAGCTTTAGCCGACCAAATCTATGTTTATACTTAGGCAACTGACAAAGGTTTCAACATAGTATGTGTTGTGGTTTAACATTAATTTAAAGATTAATTACACTCACAGTCCTCATTCTTTTAATTTTATAACAATATCATTTTATTCAATTTTATTCGCAAATATTGTCACATCCTTTTATTTTACTCGTACATATGATCCCCAAATGATTTTTTTTGATAATTTCACTCCTGGCTTCAATAAATTATAGAAAAAATAAAATGAAAAAAATTGTATTTGAAATCCACATCCCTTTTAAAAATGTAAATAAATCATAAACTTTTATTTTTACAAATAAAAGGAAAAAAAAAAATAAAAGAGTCTTCTTCCCCGCACCCGCCCCTGCCCCGCTCCCGAAAGTTTGAAGGCCACATTGTGCCAATAAATTCTGCTAATAACAATTACATCATTGAAGATTGGTCCGTTTAAACATAAGAACACGTCGCCTTCGACCAATCCAAGTAGTCATCCATGGAGAATCTCCGGAAACCACTTTGTAACCCACACTAGAATACAATTTTCGAGCTCCATAATCATCTTCATAGGCCCTTAAAACAAGATATTCAAAACCCCAAATTGCAGCAAGAACATCACAGGCTTTTAACAATGTGGTGGCTACCTTCTGCATTCTGTAATTCATACACATCATTCGGTAACAAACCAAAGACTTGCACTACATAAATATTTTTGTTAATTATTGCTTGAATTTGTTTAGTACAGCAATTCCTGATACATAAAGTAATTACTTGTTCATTATGTAATGTTGGTTTTCGCAAAAATTAGAGAGAAAACCTCCATGGTCTTCGCGCAACCGCGGGGGGAGGGGGGATTTCTCCTCCTCGATTGTCGTCGGCCCAAATCCTGGTGGTTTGGGCCCCGCGATGATTTTTTTTTTTACTTTTTACTTTTTATTATTTTAAATAATCGAATGTGAATAGATTATTTTATTTTTGTTAAATTGATCAAATTTATGTTACGAACTTAATTTTTTGTTAATTAACAAAACATTGGACGAAATCTGACCAGACTCTAAAAGTTATTTCGGATAACATAATTAGAAGGTTTTGGACTTGATGAAGCATTTTTTATTATTTTAAGTGAGAATCTGTATATAAAAAAAAAAGGTTTAGAATTTATTTGTATTTTTGAAAATGTTAGGTTCCCAATTGTAATTTTTTTCATTATATTTTCTTTTTTCTGTTATTTTAATTTATTTAAATCAGAGATAAAATTGTCAAAAAAAATTATTTGAAGACCATCTATGCAAGTAAACTGAAAGGATGGACGATATCTGCAAATAAAATTAAACGAGGATGATATTATTACAAAGGTAAAATAATGGGAGCTATGAATATATTAACTCTTAATTTATTAATTAGAATCATTGCTCGCATATGTAGTACACATCGAACAGAGTTAGACATAGAATTTTAATTTACTTTCATCATTAATAATTCAAATACTATTTAATTGAATGTACTGTAATAAATAAGTAATTGATTAGAGGAATTACAATGGAACCAACTCCAATATAAAACCTTTAATGAACATTTTCCATTATTGAAGGTAAGTTACTTATCTTTGTTTTCGGTGCGACAACAAAATCTAATTGTACTGAATCTTTTAATAGATGTAGTTATGAATTAGTCGCAGTTGTAAAAACTATCTCGTGTAAACTAACCTAAAATTTAGGATAAATTACAGAAAATTTCTCCAATGTTTAGAAAACAGGAAGCATTCATCCAAATATATGTATATTCCATCTATTTTCCGTTAATAAACAACCCAGATGACATGTGCATTCAAAAAATTAAAAAGGACAAAATTGTCATTTTAATATTCTTAGTTAAAATATTAAAAAATGAAAAAATGGATGGAATTCATCTATTTGAACGAATGAACCTATTTTGAGCCCAAGTCTCCGAGAGGAGCCATCAACGAATAGGCACCACGTGGGCGGTTCGCCGCTAGTGCCGTAGGGTCATCCACCATGGGGATTGGTAAACCGACCACAAAAGTCGGCTAGGGACCCGCATTTCTTGATGGTCGATCTTCCCTTATAAACAATGTCGAATCGACCGAGCTCGGACGGCCCATTTTAGCAATCTTCACGAAGGCTTACGGCTTTGCAGGACTTGCCTTAAAGGGAAATTGGTAAGGACGTGGATCTTGTGTGCTAGGAAGTATGGCCTCAACTTTCTTGAGGTCAATCGTGATAGCGTAATTTCTCCATATCGGGGTAGCGCGTTTACGCCTTATCGGGGCTTTACTTACATAGTACACGGGCAGTTGGTGCTCCTCCTCCGGATCGGATCGAAGCTTCTCGATTCTTCTTGAGACTCTGCAGAAGATATAATAGCAGGGGCTCGCCCGCTTTTGGTTTGGATGTAGTGGCGCGCGTGGTCGAGGTGTTCCTTCAAACGGAATGCGGTTTCGCGATTCGTCAGTCCATTCAACCCTGGAGCCTCCTTTTAGTATTTTGAAGAAAGGGATGCACTTATCTCGTCGCGCTTGAGACGAACTGCTGAGGCCGCCATCCTCCCAGATTAGCATTGTACATCCTTTGGCTTTCTTGGGGAACCCATGTCAATTAATGCTTGGATCTTTTCGGGATTGGCCTCGATTCCTCTTTGGTTGACTAAGTATCCCAAGAACTTACACGAGGACACCCCAAAAGTGCACTCTGGGATTGACCTCATCCTATATGCTAGAAGAATTGAAATGCCTCGTCGAGGGGCGAATATGGTCCTCGATTTAGGAGCTTTAACCAAAGATGTCATCGACATATACTTCCATAGTTGCACCAAGGCGAGAAGCGAACATCTTATTAACAAGCCTCGGTAAGTAGCTCCTGTTTTTGAGTCGAAGGGCATGACCTTGTAGAAGAGAGGCCCTTGTCCGATTATTTAACCGATCGATGTTCCTCATCCGGTGGATACATCGGGATTTGATTGTATCCCGAGTGCGTCCATAAAACTTAGAGAGCTCGTGTCTCTGTAGTGGGCATCGACCGCTTGATCAATCCGAAAGAGGAAAGCACCGCTTTGGGACGAGGCTTGGTTGAGGTTAGAGAAATCTATGCAGTCCTCATTTTTCCGTTAGGTTTTAACCTTGACCTTGGGTTAGATACCCACCGGATGATATCCGCTTCAGATAAAGTTGTTTTGTAAAGTGTTCCTACTTCTTCCTTTAAGGCCTCGCACTTTTCAATTCATTCAAGTGGCCTTCTTCCTACACTCGTGGAGGGAATTTGGGGTCGATATGAGGTGGTGGCAACTCACCTATGCGCTGATCCCAACCATATCCTCGTGTTTCCACGCAAAGACATCCAAAGTTTTCTCAAGGAACCTTCTGGGGCTTCCTTGGGCTCAAGGAGGTCTTTTCCTATCTGAAGTTTCCTCGTCGTGTGCCGCCATCCTACCGAAAATGTTCTAGTTCCCAGCGGATGTGGTGCGATAACATTTCCGAGCCTCCATTGGTTGATTACGCCATTTTCCTCTAGCATCATGTTAACCTCTTGCTTATTCCTCCTTGGTGGGGAATTTTACCTCGTCTTGTTGCTATTCCTCCTTGGTGGGAAATTTATGCAGAGGTGGTGGATGGAAGTTATTGCCCAAAGTTCTTTCGGGCGGTCGTCCCAAGACTCCGTGATAAGCCGACCTCCTGTCAACGACCAGGAACTCCATGAAAGTATGGGATGCGAGGGGCTCCTCTCCCATGCTAACCGGGAGGCGCACTATCCCTTTCGGGGTTACGCAATCCCGGTGAATCTGCAGAGGGCTCGGTAGATGGTTCTAGGCGCACATCCACGTTCATTTGCTCATAAGTGCTTAGGAAGATGACATTGGCCAGCGGAGCTTCCGTTGTCGACCAACATTCTTCCTAGCCCATTCCGAGCCACTGTTTCGCTCTTACAACGAGGGCGTCGCGATGTGGGGTAATGTACCCTTCATGTCTTCTTAGTGAAGGTGATGGGGTCGGCAATTTTTGATCCCGAGGGGCACGCTATTGATAAGCCGGTTAGTCATCTGGACCCTTTCGGCCTCTTTGGCGTAGCTTTTCCGAGCGCCCGTGTCGCCACCAATATAAGGTCCTCCGTGGATGGTGTCAATCTCCGAATCGGAGCCTTTTTCCGCCCTTTGATCATACGGGGCTCGGCGTGGCGCTCTATCAGGGTTGTCTGGCGGGGCTTCTTGAACTACGCCTCGATCGCTGCTCGTGACCCGAGGCCTCCTATCCCATTCTTTGGGATCGTCTGCATCTTGAAAATTGGCTCCACGTCCCCTGCGGGGCTTGATTTCCTCGCTTTGGTGTTCATTTCGGCGCTTGGCCCCCGAGTTGACCATTCTCCGATTGGCAAGTTCTTCCACTTCTCGACACTCGTCCGTGCTATGTCCGGTAGCCGGTGAAGCAGCAGCGATGCTTGGTGAGTTCCTTGAGTGGGAGGAATTCTTGAGGCGTCTTGGTCCGGCCTCGTAGTAGGTGGATGGAGGGCGCCATAGTTGTATAGTCCGGCCGGCGGGGATCGTTGGTAAGGGGGCGTGTAGGAGAGGAGCAGGCCTTCTTGTGCAGAGGCCAGCGTAACTCATCCAGGCATTGGGTCGGATGGGTAGTTTCTTCGTCGGGATTTTCTTTGGGGAGCGGTTCTGTTGGGATTTTGGATATACCCGGCTCTCGATTGAGGTTTGCTCCTAACCCGCCTCGATTCTGTGGAGGATCATATTCTCGTTAGTTATCTCCTCTGTGATCATTTCCACCAATTGGTCAAAAGTGCACGGGTTCTTGTTGCGTACACATCCTCCGTAACGGATGGTTCATGTCTAGTCCGCCTTAAGGGGCAGACGAAAGGCTTGGCGTCGGTAATTTTTCGCGAGAATAACATCTCTTCATTGAAGCGGCCCGGTAACTTTGCAATGGCTCGCTTGGGGCCCGCCGCCTCACATCGTGGAGGCGTTAATCTGGGGTCGATGCGGGTTTTGAGGAGAAGTAATTTATGAAAGTCTTTTTCAGCTACGCCGGTGGAAATGCTCCTATGACGAGCTTGTTATACCACCGCTTTGCTCCTCGACAAGGTCGGTGGAAGGCCTGCATTTCAATGCCGGGGTTGCTCTCTGGAGGCTCATCTCCGTCTTGTATGTGTTCGCGTGATCCAACGGGTCACCCCACTGTGTAGGGGGGTAATTTTGCATGAAACTCGTGGGGAATGGATGCGTTGGGATTAAATTTGAGAAAGGAAGGTTCTCGTCATCGTCATCTACCTCGAACGATCTCGTAGGCCTCGGATATTCTCCCCGATGTTCACTTAGGAGGTAATGGGGCATTGCATTGGGCTTCTTGTCGCCCCATAGTTCTGTTGTGGTTGAATGGCGAAATTTGGGGGGCATACTACTTTGTGTCTGATTCTCCCCGGCCTCGGCTTCCTTCGCCTCCTTTCCGCCTATTCCTAGGGGACTTTGGGGCATCTCTCTCCTTTGTGGGTTTTCTTGGGGCCATCTCCTTCCCCGATTCGCTTTAGCCTTTCAAAACATTGGCCGACATTGTCACTGGGCCTCCTTTCGAAGCGGCTTTGTCCCCGGCCTCGTGGGTTCTAGCATGGGAGGCTTCTCCTCCCGACCTGTCTTGGTCACGGGGCGCTTCTTTGTTAACCAGGTTCTTCATCGGGCTCGTCTGGATCGAGACTACCGGGGTGGTCCTCGCCCTTGCATGCATCATTTGGATATACCCCCGCATTTGCGCATGGTCTTGAGCCAGTGCCTTCTGTTGGCCGCCATCGTTCTCATTTCTCGTTCGAGGTTCGTGGGAGGCCTTCTTCCTCGTCTCCTTCGGGGCTTCTTCAGCCCCGACTTCTTTTCTCTGAACTGGTTCTTCTAGGTTCCCTTCTTCGTTGCTTCCACTCATTTTGTAGGTCGGTTGATCCCTTTTCGGGGGTTCCTTTGATCAAGGAAAAGAAGCTTTTGTCTCTGTTCCAGACGGGCGCCAATCTGCTGACCCCAAAATGGTTGTCAGCAGGATCCCCACGCCCTCCGTGCTCACGTGTGTTTTCCTTTTCCTAAGGCGCCACGTGGTTTATTCAACCACGTAGATAACTCCCCGTCAGGATGGAAGAAAGATTCAAAGGAATACGAAGGTTAAAAACACTCTTAAAGCAAAGGTGAAAGCACTGAGGCCTCGGACTATGATTCCCGAGGTTGTTAGGATACTTGAGAATAGTTAGACTAGAGGACTTGTTATATGTATACTTGAGAGTAATATTTTCAACATCCCCTTTTACGTGAAATGAGTTTGGTATTTATAGGCCAACTTTGTGAAAGTGACCCCCCACCGATGCGACACGTGGCTCCATCCGAGGGGTTCTTAAGTCACATCTTTAACGTCACGTCATTCGTATTAATGGGAAGTCACTTTCGTTAAACTAAAGGGCTATGATAGTGACAAAGTTCAGTAATGGCAGTGTCGTCCCATCAATCAAACGGAGATTGACTTGCCGGTTTGGCGAGAGAGGCTTCTCGACGCAAGCGGGGTCGGTGACCAATACGCTCGGTGCACGGAGACTCGGAATCTGTTTCACTTGTCTTTTGGCGCCTCGGAACAAGGTTAGGGTCGGTCGGACGCCTCGGAACAAAGTTAGGGTCGGACCAAATGCCCTTCTTGATGCCTACGTGGCGCGTGGTGCCCGGATGGGATTGAGTGCGTGTAACCAACTCAATATAAAACCTTTAATGAACATTTTCCATTATTGAAGGTAAGTTACTTATCTTTGTTTTCGGTGCGACAACAAAATCTAATTGTACTGAATCTTTTAATAGATGTAGTTATGAATTAGTCGCAGTTGTAAAAACTATCTCGTGTAAACTAACCTAAAATTTAGGGTAAATTATAGAAAATTTCTCCAATCTTTAGAAAACAGGAAGCATTCATCCAAATATATGTATATTCCATCTATTTTCCGTTAATAAACAACCCAGTTGACATGTGCATTCAAAAATTAAAAAGGACAAAATTGTCATTTTAATATTCTTAGTTAAAATATTAAAAAAAATGAAAAAATGGATGGAATTCATCTATTTGAACGAATGAACCTATTTTCCAAAATGTTGGGGACCTAGTAACTATAAAAAAAAAATTGGAGACAAAAATGCAAATAATTCAAAGGTTGGAGAACTTTTCCATAATGTATCCTAAAATTTATAAGAACGAGACTTCTAGTTTATTGTGGTAGATTTTTATATGGAACAAAAAACAGTATAAAAGAAGCTATTTAGACATTTTCAAATTAATATATATGCATCTAGAATTAATTTGTTGAGTGTTTTTTATTTTTTTTTATTTTTTAAGAAACATGGAGTTAATTATATTTTTAATATACAATAATTAATTATTACCCTAGCTCGACCCTTGGCAAGGACCATGTTGCAAACTCTTCTATAAATGCACACGTCCCAATAATACAAATTGTATATTTGAAAAACACGGTATTATAAAAGAAGCTAAACATTCAAATTAATAAATATGCATCTAGAATTAACGTGTTACTTTTATCGTTAATTCCTCTTAAAACATATTGTGAAATAGCTCGAAGCACAAGGCAATGACAATTAAGAGACATAAATCGCAAGTACACATCCATCATCATTCATCCATGTGTAAAAAATGCAAAGTGAAAACCAAGTGCTCCTCCTTGTACCTCTGCAGCTTGTTTAATAATAAAACATGGTCCTTAACGCCCACAGACCGTCGCCATCCCATTTTATAACTCCCCTATAAATTGCAGTACTCATATATACATACATTATACACACAGAATTATAATTTAAACATGGATGTTTTTATTTCTGAAGAGTACATTGCGCAGAGAAGAATTGAGAAAAAGAAAGCTGCTGCAAATGGTAGCAGAATTAAAGAGTCCAGGGAGAAAATGGTGCAGCCAAAGACTCATAATATGCCTCAGCATGAATACATCATCAGCCCTACTGCTGCACCCTCACTTGATCTAGTTTTAAATTGTTTTTCTGCTTAGATGTTATTTTCTGTCAACATATATATTGCTTTGTTCTTGTACAAAACATAGCTAAAACTAGTGCACTGTAAATTTTCTTTTTTGACCTTTTTAATATTGTTTTGTTTTGTATTGTCTATCTTATCATTTGATAGAGCTGAAGACCCATTGCGCAGAGGAGGAAGCCAGTCCACAGAAATTAAAATAGCACACGAATTTTACGTAAATTAAAACTCATACTTGTCAAACTACTTTAACGTGAAAGTCGCATGCAATCTTAACATTTAACTTGTTTAAAAGTTAAATTCAAGGTTTTCTAACCTATTTAAATATATGAATCTAAATTCTTACGTGACACAAATTAAAATTGCATGCAACTTTCAAGTGATATAAAGTTGGAAGTAAAATAATCAAATCACTTAGCGGTCAAATGGGAATATACAATGTGTACACGGTCAAATGTGATATTTAAAATAATTATTACTTGATCTTAGGAGACCGAGCATTCTAAGGATGTGTTTGATTTTCATTAAAATTAGATTTTTTTTTTGTAAAAATTGATAAAATTGTTGAAATGTGTAGTTGAAAAATTGTGAGATAATAAAATGTGTGATTAAAATTAATTGTTGACTTTTGACTTTAATTTTTTATCAAAATCAAAAGTGAAAACTAATAGGCTCTAAATATAAAAATAAAAAATAAAAAATTCTTTAAAGCATCTCAACCAATGAATGGAGAAACTTAATCCTTGTTGAGATTTTTTTTTTTTTTTTTTTCAGTTTTTAATTATTCTTTATATAATTTTTTTGCACTTTGACTTTAAATCTCTCGTCTCTTTCAATGTAAAGTCTATAGAGTAAAGTTGGAACGTCTACCTCTCAAGTAAGTTTCAATTTCTGAATAAAACTGGACCTGAAGACAGACCCAGGGCTTAGAATATTCGTAATATCCATTTCAAAAATGGAAGCCCATCCAATGTTATTATTTTTAGAAAAATTCAAGGCGGATCACATATCATGTACTCATGGCTTCGAAGTTATATGGCCTAAACTTATTTCAATTAAAGTTATATTCTAGTGATAAAAGACCAACGTACCTCTGTAATTGTAAAATCGTTAATTCAAACACGATACTATTTTCGATGTTACTGTTTTATTAAGATAGTGTTTATAATAATATTGATTTATTAAGATATTATTTTCTATGATATTGTTTTATTAATATATTATTTTATTAATATATTGTGCTATAATTTTCGGTTAAAACATAATATTTGTGCACAATTAAGTATGTGCTTAATAATAATGTGTTTCTGATTCTGTTATATTGGCTTAACTTGTTTTATATCTTTAACTATATAATATTGATACTAATGTGCTTCTGATATTATTTTCTATGATACTATTTTATTAAAATATTTTTATTATGATATTGTTCTCATGTTAGGTTAAAATTTTCTATTTTGAGTGTGTGTAATATTGTCATTGTTTCAAAAGATACTGATATTAATGTGCTTGTTATATAATAATGAGTTTCTGATATGGAAATATTAAAATACTTTTATTTGTGATATTGTTATATTAAGATTCTAAAATATTATTTTTAATAAGATATTGTTTGTGATAGTGTATTCCAAGATACTATTATTAATGAGATATTATTTGTGATACTATTTTATTAGGATATTATTTTCTATGATACAATATTAAACAATACACGTGAATGTGTGACATTAACATCCAGTGGCGGAGCCAGACTTTTGGAGTTGGGGGGTCCCAAATGGGAGTGGGCCGAGGAGGGCTCTCGGGGGTTCGGGGGCAGCGCCCCATGAAATTTTTTTTTTCCTCAAACTACAATTACTGAATTTATTCTTATGAGAATCTAATATTTTTTTACAAGTCATAGTATTTAAAAATCTTAGAAGAAGTCATTACACAAAAATAGAATCTATATTTATTTTATCTAAAATCAAGCTATGTAGTTGATGGACACAAATTTAAACCCTTTTAATAGTGTTATATACAATTATTATTTGAACACGATATGTATTAACAAGCAAATACATTTATTAATTTAGTATTATCATTTGAGGAATGGGCCAATCATTTGTAATTTTGTATTATTAATTTTATTAGGCCAATAGGTTCAATTGTCTTTACATTAAAAGTCGGGTTTGGTCTAATTTATGAATTAGTTTATTTTGAAAAATGACTTATTTGATAAAATATAGTTTATTTGACCAAAAAATTTATATTAGTAGTATGATATTTTTTACTATTCTTTGTGGTCAAATAAACTAATTTTTAAACTATATCAAACAAGCTCTAATTGATATTGGGTCAATATATCCAATTATCATCAAACAAAAGCGATATTAAGTAAAAGTTAAATTATATATTAAAAAATAAAAAAACTTTAAAAAAAAAAAAAATTTATGTTGGGGGTCCAGTCCCCACAGGACCCCCCCCCCAACTCCGTCTGTTAACATCCCAAAATAGATAAAAATGTTGATGTATGTGAAACAAGTGTTGCTTTCATTTATTAGACGTAAAATATTATAAAACAATTGTGTTCCTATATATCAAAAAAATAATATCTCCAATAAAAACAATCTAATTCAAGAAAAATAAGAGAAATCATTCATAAAAATTGAATTCACCTTGTAAAATAACTTTCAAATAAGCAATTGTTTCCAAAATTTTGTAATTCAGGGACTGCCCTAATAATAATATGTTTTGTGATATTGTACAGTATCAAACAACATACATGAATATGTGACAGTAACATCCTGAAACACATAAAAATGTTGATGTATGTAAACAAATGCTGCTTTCATTTATTTTGACAAAAAAATGATTATAAAACAATTGTGTTCCTATATATATAAAAAAAACAATATCTCCAACAAAAATAACTCAATTCAAGAAAAATAAGAGAAATCGTTCATAAAAATTGAATTCACTTGTAAAATACATTCAAAGCTACAATTGTTTTCAAAATTTTGCAATTCAGGGATTGTCCATTAGTTTTCAGAATCACCGTTATTTTTTATAACAATAACAAGTTGTTAAAGTTCAAAACTTTATCTTTTACATGATTGAGAAGATAAAACAACAGTGAAAAATATTTCATGAATCCATAATTATCACTCATCAAAATAGTGGAACAAATGATTGGGTGGCTGCCCGTGAGTTACATAATGCCGACATCGAGATGCAAGAGCCGACCGAGAGGCGGCAGAAGAAGGTGGTCACATACATGTTGCTAAAGTTTAAATCACGTCTATTTCTAATTAATTTAGGTCACATGAGCAATTACTAGAGATTGAAATATTGAAATATGCCAATAGCAATTTTAAAAAGTATTTAAATCTAATGTAGAACAAGTTACCTACGGATGACTTATAAACAATTTCCCTTCCTTTTTTTTATACATGCCTAACCCAACCTAAATTAAAATCAATCTTGTTGTCCTAAGCCCAAACCCCAAATTAAATCCAATTACCTAAATAATGGCACAAATTAAAGAAGAAATTTAGGGCCGGTCATCTTCAATGTACTTATAGGCTCTCAAGTTATACAATCTAAAATTCTTTCATTTTAAATCATATAACAATGTAAAAATACATTTATGTCCCCTCATTCTCCGATTTGCCTGAAACGAGATTTTCTCTTTTTTTATCTTTTCTTGTGCCTTTCTCAACTCTAAGGAACTCTGCTTATACAATAAAGATCTCAACCCCACCTCCCTAATTTTTGTTCCAAATTGAATTTTTTGCTAAATATTAAAACCCCAACTTTAATTTATGTGGAAGCAATATCTTTTTTCATGTTTAAGTATATTGTATCATATTTATTTTGCGTTACATTTGAACTATTTCTCTAATTTTTGTAGAAATTGTATCATTTTCGATGTTTCATATTTATTTCACTTTACATTAAAGTCTGTGCTTAAATTTATGTTATATATATGCGATACTATTAGTATTTCGAGTTATGGTTTTAACATTTTAGCCCTTTCTCAGGTATATGCTTGATACTAATGTGGTTCTGATATTCTTTGGGTTTAACATGAAATTACGTGATATTATTCGTGAATCGTGACAAACATGTTTTGCGAGATACTTTTATCTTACGTGTTGTTATATTAATGTAATGTTTTATTATGATACAATTATCTATGATATTGTTCTTCTATTGGATTGGAGTTTGTCATTTTGAGTATGTGTCGTACTATCGTTGTTTCGAGTTGTGGTCTATTGTTAAACAATCATATTTTGCTGTAAAGAACATGCATGACACTGTTGTGTGATATTGTTCATGACAAGCATGCTCTATGATATATTATTTATATATTAAGTTGTTTATGATACTGTTATTATCTTAATATTGTTTGGATTTAATGTGATATTATGCTTCTTTCGAGTTATGGTTTCATGTTAAGCTTAACATTTTTCACCCCCAACTATATGTTTGATACTAATATGCTTTTGATACTATTTTATTGGTTTAACGTGTTTGTTGTCTTTAACCATAAGATGTTGTTTTATTAAGATATTGTTGTCTACGATATTGTTCTCCTATTGGGTCGAAGATTATTGTTTTCGAGAGAGGGTGTGTGTGCATTAGTGTCCTTGTTCCGTGTCATAGTGTCCTTGTTCCAAGTCATAGTTTATTGTTAAACATATTTTGTCCAAAGAATATCCATGATACTGTTTGGATTAGATGAGATACTATGTGATATTGTTCGTGACAAATATGCTCTCCGAGATACTATTTATATTTTGAGTTGTCTATGATATTGTTCTTATCTTAATATTGTTTGAATTTAATGAAATATTGTACTTCTTTCGAGCTATGGTTTTCTGTTAAATTATCACATTTTGGATCCACAAGCATATGCTTGATACTAATATGATTCTGATAGTATTATATTAGTTTAGGGTAAATAGCACTAGAGGTCATGAACTTTTGAACTTTGTGACGATGGGTCCCAAACTTTTAATTTCTAACACTCAAAATTTCAAACATTTCAAACAACTGCATTTGAGGTCCTTTGTGACGAAAGACGTCAGTTTAACCATTAAATTGTCAATATTTTTTTATTGAAATGGTAATTCTACCCTTATTTTTATTTAGAATAAATAGCATTATGAGTCCCTAACTTTGGGACAATGAAGTCCTGTTAATTGATTTTTAGCACTCGAGATCTTAAACTATTCAAACGTCAGCACTTGAGGTCTTTTTGTGATAGAAAACGTAGTTTGACTATTAAAAAGAAAAGAAAGGAAAAAGACAACATAAAAAATAAATGTTCACCACACGCTTCAAACCAATAATTTCATCTAACAATTAATTCAAACCAATTATTATGACATACCGCTATTGCTAGGGTTGGGGTAGGTGGTTTGGAATTGGGTAAGACAATTTTTTTTTTCATTTTTTCTTTTGCTTTTGGTTCTTCATTTTTAGTTTATTTTTATTTATTATATATGGGTACACTAATCATTTTATTCAAAATTTAATCTTTTAACTGTCAAATTGACTTTTTCATCACAAAATGACCTTAAGCGCACACGTTATAAAGGTTAGGAATCTTGGGTGCTAAAAAATAAAGATTCAGGATCTCATTGTCATATATATATAATTTTCAAAACTGGTTGGATTTAAGAGGGGAAAAATAGCCTATGTATGACTTAATGACAATTTTCCTAAAATTAAACCCCCAAAATTAAATCACGAATTGAACACCAAATTATGAAATTAATTCACCTCTCCACCTTCCACCCACCGACCACGAAAGCCCATGTAAATGTTAAAATGAATTTCCAACTTTAATTATATATATTCATCGACGTTTATGTTTGAATTCCTGTCAAATTAAAACCCTATTTAATTTTCTTTTTTCCTTATTTATTAGTTTTAAAAAAAATTAAAGTGTCCTTAAAATTTGGGCATCGAGGGGAGCGATTGATTCTTTGTAGTTTTAGTTTTTTAAGTATTTTTATATGAGGTTATAAAGTTGATTGTGTTTTTTGTGATTTTTTTTTTTTTTTTTTTTTGGTTATATTATATGGTATCAAGAAAAGTTAAAGAAATTTTAGATAATGAAAGGAAAATGTTTAGGAATGTTAAAGTTATAATATTGGTTGAATTATGTTGTGATTTCAAGAAAAGTAATAGAAATTACGTTGTTATCAATTAGGGTATCTCCAACTACTGTACTCCATTTTGACGTGAACCACGCCAAAATGGAGTATAAAAATGCTCCAACCCAACTTCAAATTGAAACGTCAAAATGGAGATATGAAGAGTGCTGCGCCATAGATATGATTTTGGTGTGCATTTTTTCTCCCTATTTTGCCCCCATGCATATTACAATACAAAAAATTATTTTGTAATGTTAAATGTTTTTTTTTTGTTAATTGTGATATTGAGTATTGTGCCTTTTTTATTTTTTTAATAAATTCAATAATTTAGGTAAATAAATGTAATTTTTAATTTAAACATTTAATATAAAAACACTATATAATTAAATAATTTTTTAAATAAATTAATTGTTGAGAAATTAAAGTAAAGATAATATATACTTTTTATTTGGTGCAAAATTTAAAGTAATGAATTGGAGATGACATATGAATTTGGTGTAAAAGTTGCACAAATTTGAAAATATGGATTAGAGATGGTCTAATATATCATAGAACTTATGAGTTTTTGTTATTGTCATTCGTGTTGTATCATGTTCGGGGATACTTAAAAGCGAGTAAAAGTAGATTTGAAGTAAATTTTAATAAGTATGAATGATAAATTTTTAGATTATTTTGTTCCTTCAAGTTTTGGATGTTCATTTCTTTCTTCTTTTTTAACGATTTTATTGGCAAGGTCCATTCTTAATAATGTTCGGAATACTCAGTCTTTCTTTGTGTGTATTTTATTCTTTGGTTAAAATGTAAACTACTAAAATTTCATCCTAATGTTTTTTTGCATATATGAAATTATAGTAGAAGCATTTAGGATTTAATAATCATAACTTAATTGAGTAATCTGCACACCAGCAGATACTAGAGCATTGCAAACAATTAGGCTATGTTGTCTTTGGTGTTTTCAACACGTTTTTATTTTGTGTTTTTGAAAATAACAAAACGATGTTCTCTTTCTTATTTTTAAAATGCATTTTTGAAAACACAAAAAAAAAAAATTACAAAAAAACATAAAACGCCTTTTATCATTTTGTGCATTTTGTGACAAAATGAGTTGCTGGCCAAAACAGCGCGTTTTGGTCTTTTTGGTTAGCGTTTGAATCTTACCTTGCCAAATTTTTTATTTTGTTTTCGCTGGTTAAAAAATTTATAATTTAACCTTGTCCCGCGTTTCTTTAGACAAATGGTGGCTGCTTGTCCAATTGGTTAGGTGCATGGTTAGGAAACAAAAGGTCAAAGGTTCAAATCCCACCCTGTGAACAAGTTTTTGAATTCTTTTAAATATTTTGAATTGTTTTTAATTCTATAATTAAATGTTTTTAATTCCAAAATTAAATATTTTTAATTCTTTTAAATGTTTTTATTCCATAATTAAATGTTTTTATTTATTTTTAATTCCATAATTAAATGTTTTTAATTGTTTTGAAATGTTTTTTATTCCAAAATTAAATATTTTTAATTCTTTTAAATGTTTTTATTCCATAATTAAATGTTTTTATTTATTTTTAATTGTTTTTAATTCCACAATTAAATGTTTTTAATTGTTTTGAAATGTTTTTAATTCCAAAATTAAATATTTTTAATTCTTTTAAATGTTTTTATTCCATAATTAAATTTTTTTATTTATTTTTAATTGTTTTAAATTCCATAATTAAATATTTTTAATTGTTTTGAAATGTTTTTAATTCCAAAATTAAATATTGTTAATTCTTTTAAATGTTTTTAATTCCATAATTACATATTTTTATTTATTTTTAATTTTTTTTAAATGTTTTTAATTATTTTTAAATGTTTTTAATTTCATAATTAAATATTTTTAATTGTGTTTACATGTTTTTAATTCCAAGTTTAAATTAATTTTAAATTTTTTTAATTCTAAGTCCAAATTTCTCAAAAAATTCAAGTAAAAGCGTTTTCAAGTTTTCTGTTTTCAGAAACAATTTTCGAAAACACCAAAAAGAACGCATTTTCAAAAATCTCAAAACAAACACTCAAAACACAAAACACAAAATAAATTCAAAACTCAAAACACAAAACTCAAACGCAAAGAGAACACCACCTTAGTTGCAGAATTTCAGTTGAAAATCAAGAATTTAAAATATATATAAATAAAATAAAGTTATTGTTAGAATATATATTAGATGATTCTCATATATATTAGAAGATTGTCCCAATATATTAGAATATATTGGTTTGTTGGTTTACTTAATATAGATTAGGGTTTACCTTATTATATAAACCAGGTTGTATCAATATTTTTAATATATCGTTTGCCTAAGAAAGTTTGTTCAACTTTTGTCCTACTTTGTTATTCTCTTCTTAGTGTAATTTATATTATTGTTAGAACTTTCACATGGTATCGAGCAAGTTTGATCGACTTTGTTTAAATTTGAAATCGCTTGTTATCCGTGAGTGGCCTTGTGCCACTCGTCCAACCAAATTTTTTTTTTGTTTTTTAGACATCATCATCCTGGTTCATTTTGAATTTGTCCAGCTATTTTGTTCGGAATTTGGTTGGTTTTACATCCAGTATGTCCAAGTCGGTTTGGAATTTATTCGGATTTGATTCGAAATTTGGTTTGTTTTGCATCAGGTGTAATAATCATGATTGAAGATTTGGTATTTGCATCCATTAATTTGAATTTGGAATATGGTCCAGTAATTTGGAATTTGGTTGGTTTTGTTTCCAATTAATCTGGGCAATCTGTCTCTCTCTTCATATCCCCTTCTTCTCTTCTCTGCAATTTGGTATTTGCATCCATTAATTTGAATTTTGAATCTGGTCCAGTAACCTAGAATTTGGTTGGTTTTGTTTTCGATTAATCTGGACAATGTGTTTCCCCTTCCTATCCCTTTCTTCTTTTCTCATTTCCTTTCTCTTCTTCTACTTTCCCATTTTCTCTTCTTTCTATAATACTGGTTTTTTATTCAGTTTTGAGTTATTCTCTTATCTCTTGGAAGAGTAAGAAGTAGACTGTTGTTTTCCGTTCTTCTACTGAAGCAGAGTATCATGCTACTACTGAGATTGTGTGGTTGCCTTGGTTACTTGCTGATATGGAAAGCACATTGAGATTGACTGTTATGTTATCCACCACCATCTTCAGCATGACACTATTTCCATACCATTTATTTCTTTATCGTTGCAGTTTGCTGACTTTTTAAAAAATTATGCCACATCCACCGATTCTATTGTTTGCTTGACAAACTCTCGCTGCTTACTGCTGTAGCATCGTGAGTTTGATGAGGATATTAGAATATATATTAGATGATTCTCATATATATTAGAAGATTGTTCCAATGTATTAGAATATATTAGTTGATTGGTTTACTTAATATAGATTAGGGTTTACCTTATTATATAAATCAGTTGTATCAGTATTTTTAATATACCGTTTGCTTAATAAAGTTGGTTCAACTTTTGTCCCACTTTGTTATTCTCTTTTTAGTGTAATTTATATTATTGTTAGAACTTTCACAGTTATAACATCTTGCGTTTTTTAAATTAGTTAATCCTAATTTATGCAAATATATAGAAACATACTGCATTTACCTTAGGTTTTGATATATGTTATTAGAAGAAAACTTATATAAGCAAGAGAGAGAGAGAGAGAGAGAGAGAGAGAGAGAGAGAGAGAGAGAGAGCGGTTTTGCCTATACATAGTACTGTTCGAGCCTAGATTGTTGTCTTGAATTTGTTGTTCCCTTAAGTGTCTCTTCAATACATTTTTGACACTTGAGTATACATCATATGTGAAGACGCTAGGCATGGCATCTCACTATTTGGGACGTGTTGAGTAGTCAAAAATGTATTAGTGACACAATCAAGAAGACAACAAGTCTCAACTCATACAGTTTATTTCTCCATTACAGGCTGAGGGTCCTCAGATTTACCAGAATTTTCAGAAACAAGATTGACAAGAAAGTCGAAAATATCAATGTTCATAACAGCAGAAGCCACATCTTCTCTGTGAAGTGTCCTTCTCTTTGCTTGCAGTGTCATCATCCATGCCCTTTTGGTTAATTCCTCTATCAACAGTTCACAGGCCTTGGAGAAAACAATGGGTGCCTCTCCAGATATCATTTTCACTTCATCGCTTGAATTCTTCATTATTTTCTTGATTCTAGCAAGTGGCAAAGAATGAGGTCCTGTTTTGCCAGATGTTCCTCCTGCAAGTAGCCCCGAATACGCGCCTGGTTGCCTCATCTTCTGTCTTCGTACAAGTACCCACTCTTCTGTCTATCAACACGTTAGCCACAGCTCTGCACAGGTCGATACACAGGGTATCAAGTTTTATTTGTATTGAGCAGTTTCAATACATATATATACATATATGTGAGAAGGTTATAAGGTGGATGAGGCCTGAGGGAGGCCGGCCAGCCTGCTTGGGAGACAGTGGACAAAATTTCTTCCATTTTTATTGTATTCTCAAATTTCAACTGTCCAATATATAATTATGTAAGAAGAAGTTGTTAATTAATTAAATAAGTCCAAAACATTTTAGTCCTTGGGAGAGAAAATGTCATTTTCACATATGAAACTGTCTCAAAGTACATGATTTACAAACCGGATGAGGGATCATGCCGGTTCAAGCAATTTGAGAGCTTTAAATAAAAGTTTTGATGGGGCGTTTTAGGGTTTAGGGACTTTTGGCGCAACCCTTTCAAATAGAGAAAACATACATAGGTTCATAAAATTTGCGAGTCTTATCTAAATATTAACTTTAAGAAACACGTTAAGCTGCTTCTGAATACTGTCCACACCCACTCACTCTACACAACCTACCAATTAGACTATCCACTTCATGTGCCATGCACAACACCAATTAAGCAAAACTCACATTGCTCTTGTACTCCATTTTGGTTATTTCCTTTATCTTTTCGTATGATTCGTCTTTTTAGTGTCGCTCTGACTTACGAATTAGAAGATATATGTGGAGAAGGTCCGATCTTATTTATTTTACAGACGTTAATATATAAAAGAAAAAAAAAAAGGACTAACTCTAAAAATTATATTCACAAGGCAAGTATCAAAAGTTTTGAATTGTCCTATTAAGTTTTGTTTGATCCTATTAACGTACCAAATATATTCTAATTAAGTTCATTTAAATAATAACAAGGTTAAGAATTAATTAGTGAATGTATATGGACTGAGGCACTTGGAATGTATTAATCAAGTTTGACTCATTTTAAATTTGTTTGTACTTGTTTTTGGAGTTACAACCAATCAAATTTAAACAATTTCAAATTTGGTATTTTCCATCTTAGAATAAGTTAAATTTTAGAAATTATTAGTATCTAATATTATGAAAATTACTAACCTAATTGTTTGAATTTGACCAACATATTAAAAAATTAAAAATAGATTAGGCTATGATTATAATTGTAATTAATTCTCGTTCTAGAAGACATTGTTGAACTTTACCAATTAAATTAGATATACCGTTTGACAAAACCCTTTGAAAAATATTTGTCACTTTCTTCTTTATTTTATCATGCAGTAATATTTGAATAATTATTGAAGAAATAAAACTTTTTGTGACATGTCATGGCATACATATATAGATTTTATAAATATTACTAGTGTGTGCGGCGCGCTTTGCGCGCAATTTCCGTATTTGTCAAGACAATTTTTTGAGAAATCCTGGAAAAATTTTGGAAAATAGTACTGAAAAATATTTCAGATAATTTTTGTTGAAGTAATAATTGAATGGAAAACTTTTTACAAAATAATGTTATAGTAAAATGGGAGGTGTTTCGAAAGGATAAAGAATCTTAAGGAGTGAATAAATATTTTGAAGCACCTAATTTATACTCGTGGCCAAAAGTTTGGGTCACATTTTTTGGTTTTATTAAGAAAAAAAAAAATTGAAGCACCTAATAAATTATGTGTAAATGTGTAAACTAAATTGAAATAAAGACCCAAAGTTTGGGTTACATATTGCGGTTTTATTAAAATAAAGGAAATTTGTAAATGTAAGGTTTAGTGTAAATGTATATATTTGAGGGATCTTTATAGAAGGGTCTCACAACATCATTAAATAGATTGAGGGGTCCTTTTGAATGCTTCACCAGCACACTACATGTTTTCATTTTTGCAAAACATAATAAGTTGTTAAAAACTGAGCCAGGCTCATTTATCCCGAGTATACCATTCAATGAATCAGCTAACCACCTGTTTCAAAATCTTGGCTGTTGATTATCCATTGATATTCAACAAATCAATCGTCAACATAAACAACCTCAAAAGAGGAACTATACCGATCACAGTCCCTCACCTTCTTATCTAGAAATATCGCCTTAGTGCAATCATCTTTGGCTTGTTGAAAGCTGCTAAAAGGTGATTCATCAAAACAAAAGGTTTTCGGTAGTAAGTGGGAAAAGAAAAACCAGTGTTCTATTACTACAAATTGCATGTCTCAATATTCACGTTGAAAGTCGTGAAACTTATGATGGAATCTCCATGCCCTAAAATTTGACAACCTGCAAGCATGACTTAGTATTTCATGGCATTTAGTGAAGCATATGTTCCATTCTCCCACAGAAAATTTGGCTAAAGTGGCTAACTTGTTTCTCATTTTTAATAAATTGAAATAAGTGGGGTTTTTCACCAAAGCACATGAAAAAAAAAAAGATCATTAAAATAAATTAAGCTAGTACTATAAATTTTAAGAAAAAAAAAAAAAATTAATAGTAACACGCATCTAAAAATATGCTCGACTAGATGAAAGAATGCATAAAGTAGTAATTTACTTTCGAAAAGTATAACAATTTTAAGTAAAATACAAGACGTAATTGAAAAGCATTTTTGCCATTGATTAAGGGTATAGAGTTATATAAGATTCCAAGATTCTCATTTTTAACTCTCACTTGAAACTCCATGCTAACTCAAAAGGGAGCACTCAAACGTGGTAGGAATAGTACTTCTCAAGGAACGAGATGTAATATTTGGTCTAGAAATATTATAAAATAACGAAAAGTAACTTTTGGAACTCAGAAAACAAAATCTAAATCGAGAAAATTAACAATTTCTTATGTCGTCTAGAAAAGAATAAAGTGCTCACTTAAACGCACAACTAGTAAATTATCGTCTTTGAAATTGAGCAAGCTAGTACCTTGAAATGTTCATAGGCTATATCAAGACAACAGGCACCAACCACACCACTGGGTATATTCAACCGTTTTACATAAAACACTGTAAATATAATGAGTTAGAATGCATATCATCTATAGTCACAAATAGGTTAATTAAGTTTGAATAAAGGATGCATTTCATCTAGAGAAGAGAAAAGAAAATCAATGATACATATAAAATTATAAGAATATGAAGCAAATAATATTGTGATATCATAGAGTAGAATGAAAGCATTGTGAAACTTCATAATGGACAGGAATCAAGATCCATCTTATATAATGATAAAGCACAAATGATTCCCACACGCAACAACAACATCCATCAATATATAGTCCTAAAATATTTAGAATGTTTTCCCAGAAGCTGTTGTTTTCATCAGACCGTTTGAAGCTTCAGGGAAAGGAAATATATTTTTGAGTAGGTAGAACAAATCAAAGTATAAGGAATATTGAGTTGTAACATCTTACCAGCATCACTCAGATTCATGAAAAATCAAAATACAGGGCCATTCCATTTCGCTCTTAGTAATTGATGCAAACATCTTCTTTAGCCACTCTGGTTTCTAGATATCATGAAAAACACCAAAAGCAAAGAATAAATTATCAAAAAGAAACTTTTTGGAGTTGATGAATATTAAAAAATTATGTGTAGTTAACCACCGTAAAATATATAAACAAGATTGCAAACCGAGTGATGATGGGAGCCTTCAAAACAAAATGGGCAAATTTTGTTCAGAGTATTAGTTAGACCAAAATTATAGCATCTATTTAAAACATGATATGTGAAAAAAGCCAATAATCATCCTAATAATGCAGCATCCAATCTCAGAATGTTTAGTATTATTAGAATCATATTTACAGTAGAATACCATGTAGTAGGATACTATATATGTAATATTTATATTCTAGGTAAAACTCTTTTTCTTATATTTCTTTTCCTTATTAGATTTTATATATATATATATATATATATATATATATATATATATATATATATATATATATATATATAATTATTATATACAATTATATCAATATACGAGAGAAAATTATTTCTCCACATATATTCTCTCATATTTTTATATGGTATCGGGCGGCGATGCTTTGCACAAACGATAATAGAAAAATCATAGAAGCGACGATTGCCCAATCGGATCCCATGGCTCTCTGACAATCCGATCATAAAAGGCAACATTCAATCAATTGGATATCGAACTGGAAAAATAATAATCGGCCGAACCGGTCGACCGTTTCACCATTCTAGTCGACCGTTTCGACGAAATTTGGATAGAAACGGTGCACCTACTGCAGGATGATTGGTCACATCATTCATACCTGCTATTTTATCCATGGCTTCCCTCCAGAGCACAAGTTTCATGGAAAAGACGTGAAGCCACGAAACAAACGCTTCACAAACACTACTACCGCTTCTACACTTGACCCAAAAGAAAGCAAAAGGTCACAACTATTTGAAATATAGAATTTTTATCGTCTTGTTGAGTAATTTATCAAAAACAATGAAATTGAACAATAACATGGAATATGACCTTCTTTTTCCTATCCTTGTTTCATGTGATGTTTGCGACCTTCTAATTAATTACCTCAATTAAAAACTAAAAATAAAACAGTAAAACCAAATAATTGAATGTGACCCTTTCAATCATAAATAACTCTAAGATGAAATCATAAAATAAGTTTACATTATTATAAAATTGGATGTACAGCCGTACAGCACATCGCAATCTGTAGGGGGGGAAAACAGATTAAAAGAATTACCTGGTAAAATATATTTTGGGTTATGGAAGAAATTATAGTAAATGTTGTTTTGTAGTTGGCACAGTTGGTACATTTGAAAAGTGGCAATCTTAAAAATAAGTTAAAAAATAATTATTTTGAACAAATATAACTCTAAATAATTACTTAAACACTATATTCTAGTCAATTCTAATTCATAATCAAATATATTACTTTACTAAAAATCAAATCTTGCTCCATAACCCACAGCCCCGTGCCACTGTCTTCGCGTTACCATTCGCCACCAACTAACTCACCACAACTAAATTATTGTTTTGATAGATTAATTTAGATTGTAAAAGAATAAAAATTCAAGTTTTGTGCTAGATTACTTTTGTTGTTTATAGATATGAAAATATGTTGAATATAATCACTCAAAAATTATTGAAAGAGATTGAGTTCATGAATTAATGTCTGGTTAAATAAGAGGAATATGGAAACAGAAAAATCATACAAAGTAGGTTGAGCAACTGTCGTTTGAACTATCTGGTAGAAGAGGAAGAAGAAAAACTAAAAAACAAAAAAACAAATTTTGTCTGCCCGACAATTCAACTATCGGGCAGATAAATTTTTTTTTTTTTACACAAAACTATTGAATGACAAAAAAAAAAAAAAAAAACAAATTCTAGTTAAAATGTGTCTTTCGTCAAGAAGGTATACTTGATTTTTTGTCCCTAAAAAAATTATTATTTTTAAAACGACTCGTTGTATTTGTCTAGATTTGTAAATTCTCCAAAATTATATATACAACTAAAAGCCCATAATAAAGAAGTGGATAGAGTTGCTTGCATAAGTCCGAAAATGTGATAATTCCAATGGAAGGCCCATCACGGCCGGATCAAGATGAGGGCTGCACTGTGCTTCAGCCTAGTGCAGCCCAAGCTCTAAATGATTAGTTTATGTGTCGGAAATATTTTTTTTTTTTTTTTTCCTAAACAATAATTTGGCCCAAATAAAAAATAACCCACTTTATAAATGGACTAAAAAAATTTAAATCATTTACACATTAAAATCCATTATTTTTTTTTTCCAAACAATAATTTGGTCCAAAATATAGCTCACTTTAAATTAAAATTTAAATCATTTCCACATTAAAATCCATCAAATCCCAAACAAAAAAAAAAAAAATAGCCTACTTTTTAAGTGGGCTAAATTAAAATTTAAATCATTTACACATTAAAATTCATCTCATCCCAAACAAAAAAATAGCACTTCAATAAAATTTAAATCATTTAAACATTAAAATCCATCATATCCCAAACAAAAAAAAGCCCACTTCTTAAATGGTCAATTCCAAAAGAACCAAATCCAATTAGATTTATTTATCTTTATCCATTTTTTCTATTTATTTTATAATCTATAAATTATAATTTTATATGAATTTTGATTTGTTATTGAATGATAAATAATGATGTTTACTTGATTTTGAGAAATTATTTCAAATTTCAAAAAAGTAGAAAAAAAAAATCTTGCAAAAATCTCCAACCCATTACTTCAAATTGGTTTAACTTGACTTAAAATGGTAAGTTTCACACCAAATTCACATGTCATCTCCAACCCATTACTTCAAATGTCATAGCACTAAATGAACGATTAATGTTTATTATCATATATGTATATTTGTAATTTTGAACAATAATTTAATTTAAAAATTAGTTAATCATATAGTGTATTTATAATTTTATATTAAATATATAAATTTTAAATAATAATGAAATAACAAAATACAACATTTAACATTAATCGATTACAATTTTTTACATTAATAAAATAATAATGAAATAACAAGAAACATAAATAAAATTAAACATTTCATAATAAAAAAAATATGAAAAGGGATATATATGGAATAATGATTTCACAACTACAAAATGAAGGACAAAGCTGGAATTAAAATTACAACTTTTTCTGCGCTAAATGAGCAGGTCTTTGCACCAAATTTGGCAAGAAGATCGTTCACTACTCCAAAATGGAGTAGTGATTTGCCGCCGCATTGAGGTCGATTCACGCCCCATTTTGGCGTTTTACGCCATTTTGGTGCGACACTTGGAGATGGCCTTAGGATTTTATATGTTTTACATAACAAATTTTGTTGAAAAGAGACCTTATTAATAAAATAGATATAGATTCTATTATAAAAAATTCATGAATTGTAAAAGATCGTTCGGCATAATTTTCTTTATTTAGTTTTAGATCTTGTATATTTTTGTGCAATGACTTTTTATAAATTTTTTAAATATTATGACTTATACAAAAAATTAGATTCTTATAAAAATAGGTTAAGTAATTGCATAGTTATCAAACCCGGCCCGGACATCGATCCGGACAAGGAGACGGGTCATCGGGTTTCTGGTTCAACCGGTGATCCGGTGGTTAAATCGGTGGGTCAATTCATGTTAAACCGATAAGTCTATTTTTGTTAAATCATCACTATCAAAAATTTATTTAGCAAAATAAATCTGAGACTATTAGTATCATCAACTAATTATTGTAAAAAATAACATAAATTATTGTAATGAAAAAAAATAGACTCAAAAAAGGCTCAAAAAAATAGACTCAAAAAATTTGAAATTTTTCATTATGTAACAACCCGGCCGGGTCACCGGGTTTCGGGTCACTGGTTTACTAAAAACCGGCGGTCTTTCCCGGTCAGAACTAGGTTCAATTGCTTAGTGATCCAATTAAAAGAACCGGATCGGTTGGACCACGCGGTGCCGGTTTTGGTCCGACCGGCCGGTCGGTCAAGAGTTTAATAACTATGAGTAATTGTAAATTTAGAAAAAAAAAATCGTAAAGCCTCTGTAAACCAAACCCCACCTCTTTGTTATATCCTGGATCCGCCCCTGCATCAAGTTGATCTTGTCCCAGAATGTCAGGAAAAAAGATATTGACAGAAGTTTCTTAATTTAATATAAACCCATATTTTTTCATAAATTTTAGTCGATATACGATAAACATTTCCTGGTTAAGAATTCATGTCATAAGGCTCCAAAACATTTTATTTATGATGTTATATTCTCCGGAGAATAATGGGTGACAAAGATGTATTCCTGGGATTGTTGATACACTTCTGGCAAAAGCTCAATGCTCATCTGGCACTTGTATCTTGACCTCAAAAACAGTATTATACTTCCCTCACGTGCCAGTTTCAGATTTTTGTGCTGTCCAGCACGTGGTTTATTTTTTCTTTTCCTTTATTGAGATTTCTTTAATTTGCTGTACTTCTTTGAATCTATTCTCCCTTTTATATTTACCCACAAAATAATAAAGCTATTCTCACCTCTTCTCCCACGTTAAAAGAGAGGGAAAAAAAAAAAAAGTAAAGATGAATAGGGAAATAAAGAAAGAAATTAAGAAAAGTAACATTCTATTCACATAGAACTAAATTCTCTAAAAAAAGTGAATTTAAAGATGTTAAATTCATGATTTTCATGAATAAATATGAAGTAATCAAGAACATTTTCGTGTTCCATACTTCAAACTCGTTCGAAATATGGAAAATCGAGCAATTGTCTATGAAGTCGATTAGATGAGAATATACATGACCGCAGATAGTCACAAATCGCGAGAATATCGCACGACTTAGATATTAAAAATTTATTATATCACAAGTACACTAAAGAAAAGAGGAACAACAAACGAAAAATAATAATCACTCAACTACTTATCATTGAAGAACGGACGCAATGAGAAGATCTAAGATAGAAAGTAGTTCAAAGAGTAGTCGTTACCTAGTGTAAGGACACTTAATTTTATCAGAAGGGGAATACTTCTTTCCCGCTACTGCTATTTAAGGACCAAAATAATAGTAAGCTGTAAAAATCATCCTTGATAATAATGATTTCTATCTCTTTGTCCTCGCTAAATTGCATATCTTTCCATGTTCTAACATCAATTTTGTTGTTCAATTATAACTAATGTCAAAACTTGATTTTACGATTTTTATCCATTTTGGTACCATGTTAAGTCACATCTATTTAAAATTTCAACTTCTAACATTAAATGTATGTGTGTGGGTGTAAGAAACGGACCATTTTCACGAGAGCACTGTGTATTGTCTGCCCCGTGAGGCCATTGTGTCATGATTGCAACTTACTAATTTCAACTTTGATTTTGGCAGCCTTTGTAAATTTTTATCCTTTTTGTTAAATCATCACTATCAAAATTTATTTAGCAAAATAAATACGAGACTATTAGTATCATCAACTAATTATTGTAAAAATAACATAAATTATTGTAATGAAAAAAAAAAATAGAATAAAAAAGACTCAAAAAATAGACTCAAAAATTTGAAATTTTTCATTATGTAACAACCGGTAGGGTCACCGAGGTTTCGGTCCTCGGTTTACTAAAAAAAACCGGCGGTTTTTCGGTCAGAACTTAGGTTCAATTGCTTAATGATCCAATTAAAAGAACCGGATCGGTTGGACCACCGGGTCATTGGTTTTTCGATCGACCTACCGGTCGGTCCAGTTTAATAACTATAAGTAATTGTAAATTTAGAAAAAAAAAAATTGAGGCAATTTCAGTAAACCACCCACCTCTTTGTTATATCCTGGATCCGTCCCTGCATCAAGTTGATCTTGTCCCAGAATGTCAAGAAAAAAGATATTGACAGAAGTTTCTTAATTTAATATAAACCCATATTTTTTCATAAATTTTAGTCGATATACGATAAACATTTCCTGGTTAAGAATTCATGTCATAAGGCTCCAAAACATTTTATTTATGATGTTATATTCTCCGGAGAATAATGGGTGACAAAGATGTATTCCTGGGATTGTTGATACACTTCTGGCAAAAGCTCAATGCTCATCTGGCACTTGTATCTTGACCTCAAAAAACAGTATTATACTTCCCTCACGTGCCAGTTTCAGATTTTTGTGCTGTCCAGCACGTGGTTTATTTTTTCTTTTTCCTTTATTGAGATTTCTTTAATTTGCTGTACTTCTTTGAATCTATTCTCCCCTTTTCTATTTACCCACAAAAATAATAAAGCTATTCTCACCTCTTCTCCCACGTTAAAAGAGAAAAAAAAGAAAAAAAGAAAAAAAAAAAAAAAAGTAAAGATGAATAGGGAAATAAAGAAAGAAATTAAGAAAAGTAACATTCTATTCACATAGAAATAAATTCTCTTAAAAAAATGAATTTAAAGATGTTAAATTCGTGATTTTCATGAATAAATATGAAGTAATCAAGAACATTAATTCGTGTTCCATACTTCAGACTCGCTCGAAATATGGAAAATCGAGCAATTGTCTATGAAGTTGATTAGACGAGAATATACATGACCTAGATAGTCACATATCAGACGAGAATAGACATGACTTAGATATCAAAAATTTATTATATCACAAGTACACTAGCAAAAGAGGAACGAAAAACGAAAAACAATAATCACTCAACTACTTATCATTGAAGAACAAACGCAATGAGAAGATCTAAGGTAGAAAGTAGTTCAAAGAGTGGTCGGTTACCTAGTGTAAGAACACTTAATTTTATCAGAAGGGGAATGCTTCTTTCCCTCTACTACTATTTAAGGACCAAAATAATAGTAAGCTGTTAAAAATCATCCTTGATAATAATGATTTCTATCTCTTTGTCCTCGCTAAATTGCATATCTTTCCATGTTCTAACATCAATTTTGTTGTTCAATTATAACTAATGTCAAAACTTGATTTTACGATTTTTATCCATTTTGGTACCATGTTAAGTCACATCTATTTAAAATTTCAACTTCTAACATTAAATGTATGTGTGTGGGTGTAAGAAACGGACCATTTTCACGAGAGCACTGTGTATTGTCTGCCCCGTGAGGCCATTGTGTCATGATTGCAACTTACTAATTTCAACTTTGATTTTTGGCAGCCTTTGTAAATTTTTATCCTTTCTTCCTTCAATATTCTCTTTTTTTCTTTTTTCTTTTAATTTAGCCCCTTGTGCAAGTTAATGGCTCGTGACCATAGATATATACTTGCAATGTTATCATGTGACCCAAAAGATAAAGTGGCCATGGATAGCAATCATGCCCTCGTGACCAAAAGTAATCAATGATCTTTGTTAGGTTTTTTTTTTTTTTTTTTTCATTTATTTGGAATAAAAATAATTAGAAAAATATATTTTTTTCTTTTGCCTTTCCCAATGACTTAATATAATATCCGAATTCAGAAAAGTTCAAATTTGATCCGCATCTAAAAGTTCACGAAATGAGTAGCTGAATTATAAGATTGATGTTTACAAACGAGCCACTATCTTACGAAAATGTGGTAAAAATGAAATCTCGAGATTGGTTTTTTAATAAGGACTTTAAGATTCAGTATTTACTTCATTTGAGAAAAATGATTAATATAAAATAAAGGTATCTTAAATGACATTTAAAATTTTAATTGAAATATTCATTTAATAATAATGTAGTTCATAAATTATATTTCTTGAAAATATTTTTCAATCCATTAATAAATCTTGATTATCACCTAATTATGATGGTTGATCAATAACATCAACATTAATTATCTTAATTTACAATCTTAGAAAGATTTCAAGGAAATAATATCTCACCCTTGAAGTTGAGCCCTTAAGCAATCTAATGAGGAATTCAAATGGCTTTTGTCAAAATTTCCTATTAATCAAGTCACTTATACTTAAAAATAGCAAAAATAATAGTCGAGCATTTTACTTCGAGATCAACTACTTGAATTCTTTTACTCAGTTCATTGCCATGTCTACCAGAAGATACTATTCGCCTTCTTATAACATACTCGACTAAAATTGCATAATTTTTAGTAATGTGATCGTCGAATTATTATTGTTGAAAATTAATTTAATTAATTTAGTAAACCAAGTAATTATTGCTCTCTTTTCTGCAATTTTACATCATGATGTCTTAAATTATTAGCACAAAAAAGGCTTATTTTAGCAATTACAATGAATGCCTTTTTTTGCTTACATGGAGAAATAAGATGGCCAATTGCAATCGTATGTAATAGAACGAAGATTAAAAGTGAAAGCCATTATAAAAAATTGGATTAAGGGTCTCCTTCAAAAGCCTAATCAAGGATTTAAGATGTTGACGAACTTGCTAATGTCTTATTAATCATGCCCTTTTGAAAATTTTGAGGTATGAAAACTACATTTATGTTGAAATGCAAGAGTATATTGTAGTGATTTTAATTTAAGACCAATCAAAATTCCAAATTTTTTATTCTTAGTTATGGTTGATTAATGATAAAAGAATCTATAATTTAGAGTGACATTTTACTTAATATATATGTGATTGTCACATTCAAAGTTTAAGACTATGTTTAATATGCACTAAGTACTAAATATGAGAGCACAACTTCTTTTTCTTTTTTTATATTGTTTAATACTATCAAATTCACCTTACCAAATATGTCATAAGTCGTTAGATAGATAGATGGTCAATTTATTTGCACGTGCAGATCGAATTCAATATTTAATCAAATGCATGACACGTGAAATATATATAACTTACAGTAAATTTTAATTCAAAATCTTTACGTACTTTTTTAATATGAAGAACCACGTAATCTAGAACTATAAACAAAGATACATAACTCATAATTACATCAATTCAAAATCTACTAATGGCTACATTTATCAAGAATGCAACAAATGAATTACATTATATCTCATAATTGAAGGCTTTGGGCCCTTTTGCATATTCCTAGCTGGTGGGTGGGTGGGTGGGTGGGGGGTTGATTAATGCATGACTCACAAAAATAAAAGCAACTCACCGTTTCATGCACCCTTTGAGGGCCTTCACACACGTGAATTGTTTGTGCACATATATATTGAAGCCAAATGATGGTCCGACCATGTGTTTGAAGATGACCTCCATGAAATTTTTGGTCCCCAATTTGGGTCAAGTTTTGTCCCCATTTCCATAGGGTACATATGAAGTTAGATTGGCAGTTGGAAATGTTATATTTTTATAGAAAGGTTTTAAATTTTGGGAAGAGATATATTTTACTCAAAGAATTTCTTGTTTTAGACGTATAATATACACGTTGAAAGTGAAACTACAATTCGGATGCCTTGCTGATAATTTCGTCACACTTACGTTGATTGTATTTGTCTGAATTTGACAACGATAAATATGATATGCCAAATTCAAGAATTAATGATATATTTTAATTATAGAATATCGTATTTTAGACGTATAATATTTGTACATACAAGTCGAATGTTGAACTACACTACATGTGACTTGTTGATCCCCGTTCATGTATTAATATTATTGTTCGTGTTATATGTGTTTGCGTATACATCGATAATATTGTTAAACTTATGTCGAATCTTTTGCTTGCTTGCTTCACTTATCAACTAATTAATTTCTATCACTTACGAGTTTTCATAATATTTAAGTCGTTCGATATATATATCAAATATGTACAAAAATAGTTAATTAGTACGGGACACGCTCCAACTCCAAATTCCGAAGAAATTGGTTTGGTCGGGTGGATGCCTGCAAACCCACGCCTGAATTCACGTGATAAAACTGCAGTTAAGACCACCTCATGATCAACCCATGACCCTCTTCAAAGCCAAGAAATGCCACAAAATAGAAAGCTAACACGTAGTTAACTTATCCAATCTTTGTCCATTTTCTTTAAATACACTATACAAAGCAAATAACACGATGTCTTCGTCGTCGAGGGCAGAGGTAAAGTGCGGAATTGGACCATAATCAGGTCCCATTTCAAAAAAAAAATCAAGATTTTGTAGTGTAAATTTTTTTTTTCTGTAGCAGCTCGAATTTGAAGTGCAATATTTTTTTAAGTAGTAGTCCTCTCTTTAAAATTTCTAACTCCGCCCCTGTTCGTCGTACTAATATCAATGTTACTTATTTATGAAAAAATCATTTGTCAAATTCTTTAACACAATAACGGGTTTTAAAATGAGAGAGTCGTATTAAAAATAAAATGGACATATTGATTGGTCTTTGATTAATGAAATTATAGAAGCATATTGTCTAAAAATATATTACAATTGATCATAAGTGATCTCTTCAGTCTTCATGCATGACATTATTAATTTCGATATCTCCATTTATAGTCTCATATTTAGTAACAATTTAGTTCAAAGGTTAATGTCAAAGCTCTTATTTGATGTTAATTATACTTTAATCATATTTGTTTTATTAAATTTCTTTCTAATTTTGTTCATTTTATATGCTGTCAAACGAACCAAATATATTCTTACAACATATTTGATCAGATGAGTTGGACAACGCTTGACAAGCTACGATATTAATTATTGTTCAATACTAACGCCAAATATAATTTTAATAAAAAATGGTTTGATAAAAGTTCACACGAACACATACAATAAAACATAACCTTAGAACAATTACTATTTGAAAGTGAAATTGATGGATTAGGTAGCAAGAAAAATTAGGGTTTCCTGTTTCCCTATTAATAAATATTACATCCAAACCACCCCGTGTGTGCTATTTGTTCATTAGTTTTGAGATGGATATACAACACCATGCCCACCAAGGTACCAACTAACAATACCAAACGTTAGGTGTTTTCTTTACTTTTAATTTGTACACAAATATATGTGCTTCCATTTTGTTTATATACAGACAAATAAAATAAATTCGTTCTTGATTTTATTCCTATAATTTATTATAAATACTGTGAGTGGGTCATTCTTTGCATAAATTGGTCATTCTTTTTTGACAAATGAGGACAATGAGAATCCTTTTTTTTTTTTGTAATCATTAATTACTTTTTTTATAAATTTTTATCATTTTAAAACTACTATGGGTTATGATTCATGTATAAACATAAGTTGTGTGTCTAACACTCCAACCAAAGGCGGAATCAGAATTTTTTTAAAAGGAGATTACTATTTAAAAAGTAATAATAATAACAATAATAATTGCATGTCAAAAATGATTTTTTCTCCGCCCCTACATCTGCCCCTGACTCCAACACGATCGAAGCGATACAATTAAACAGCTCATCAACACATTTATACTAAGTCGTGTCTGTATTGAAATATTATAGAAACGTGTATATAGTACAAATGTAATAATGCATTACATGCACAATAATTTAACATAACGAACTCTTTCTAGCGCACATGTTTGGTAGTGTTGAAATTATTTTTTAAGTGCTTATAAGTTATGAATCATATTGAATATATGAATAATAAGTAGGTAGTAAGTTGTGGGTCCTACGAAATATATATAGATAAAAAGTATTTTAACTATTTTGACCAACTTAAATTATAAAGAGTCTAAAATGGCAAATGCGTTATTAGTATAATGTTACAAACTTGATCATTAGATGGTTGACATTGCGCTTCACATTTAATTTTTGACTTATTAATAGATGATGTGGACCTTGGTATTTATTTAGTATATATTAGAGATTTTACTAGATATTTGCTTCCTTTAATATATATATTTATTCAATTTGAATAATTAATTTATTAATACTTACATATGTTTAATTGGTATGTCCTAATCATGTTCTACTTTTATAGTTGTTGCATCCTCTATTCATCCTGTGGTGTATACATGTAACACACACATGTTCATGTAACATAGAAGATGAATGAACAATTAATCTATTTTATGCATTAATTATTCTCTATATATTAATGTCAACTTTATTATTGTTAGATTTTAACGTTGTTGACGCCAAAATTTGGTCAACGAAGTGTTAAGATTGTTCAGTTTTATGTATAGGAAAAATTAGAAATAAAAATTACCTTGGCGAAACAGTAAAAGAATTTTTATGTTCTTCTTTCAAGAGAATAAGTACATGTTTATGTATAATTTAATTCGTTAATTAATCATCTATTGTACTAAATCAATTTGAGAGTTAAATGAAACATAATAATAATTAAATCACACGGCCATTCTTATCTTTTATATATAGATCTTTTCAAAATTAAATTATAATTTGCCAATTGAAAGATCAAGAAAATATGAAATATGGTAATTAAAATATTGGTAACTAATTCCCATAAAGTCATCGTGATTCTTAGAGCATCTCCAATACACTATGTCTATTATTTTTTAGACATGCCACATAAGTATAGATAGACGGAGTTATAAAAAAAACTCTCCAATGCATGCTGACAAAGACTCCGTATAGCTGATGTAGAACACCAAAAAATATACTATGTATAAATTTAGATAGACTTCTAGACGGAGTGACTCGGCAATTCAGCATTTTATAAAAAAAAAAAAAAAAAATTGAAAATCTACCAATTTAAAAAAAAATAAATTAATATCATATAAGTAGTAATATTAGTTTTAGACGAATTTATTAAATATGAATTTATAATTGATTATTTATTCAATAGACGTAGTGCTACGTATACTGAAATTTCATCTATTTTATATGTCACATAAATAACGCTGGTATCCCTTTTTCCCTTTTTATTTTTTTTTTTTTTATGAGATTGTTAGGGTCCTAAATTTAAGCCCAAACTGGCGAAAGAGGTATTTTTCATAGTTAAAAGGTCATTTTCGAAACATAAATTAATCGCCGATTAATAATAACAGATTAATAGAATAATATTATGAGCCTCGTGTCTGGTGACGGGCAATATAGTCAAGCTGACCGTTGCTAATGGGCCATCACGGCATCATCCATCGGCCACAAAGAAAATTGGGTACTCCAATTGACCATTTTGCCCTCCATCTCCAAGCTTCAATGGATTATTAAAAAAGAATTGTCACCGAAGTAAAATGAATCATGTTTAAAAAATTTAGCTTCAATGCAACCTGATAAGGATGGTAAAAAAAATTAGATATTATTTAAAATTTCGTCTAGATTTAGAAATTCTTTTAAACGTGCTATCAGCAAAATGTAGTGATAATTTTCACAATTTTAAATCAAATAATATTAAAGATGTTGTATCTTTTATGTTACAAGCTCAAAAATCCCTCCACGTTAAAAAAAGGTTGTAGTTTCAAGATATCAGATTCGACACAATTCAACATGTTATTCAACTTACTTTATACTTCTAAGTACATTTATATATACGTTAATTTGACACGCTCTAGATCTATACATGCACAATATATAAAATACGAAGTAGGGTTGCTACATATTCATAAGTTAGTCTAAGTCCATGTTTGTTATTGTTTAAATTATAATTTCATGAAGTCAAATTGGTCAAACATACTTTTTATTTACACATTTCATAAGATTCACAATTTACAACTCACTTTTATCTACATATTCACCCACAACTTATAATATAAACACTTAAAATATAATTTCATCACTACTAAACATATGCTTCCGTTTGATAGCACTATTACTCTCTTCCCTTTTGAATAGAGCTGGTGCACATTTCCCATAAATGATCCAAAAAGAGTTTATGCTAATAAAGGCTGAGTTTGGATTACACTTTAGAACTCTTATCAAGTACAAAAAACATATCCACTTGGTAATTCCAATTTGACAAATTGATTGGACTCTATTTGCAGAGGAGCTATTGGTGTGCACCATTTGTAATGGAGGGCCCTAACCAGTTCATTAATTTCTTTCTTTGGATCCTTCCTGATATTCACCTTTTAACAATCTTGACATAAACATATATACACACACACAGAGTACCTACATGTGAGTAACTTTTTGGATAAATTTCACTAGGGTCCCTAACATTTTGTGGGCATAACACTTGCGTCCTTATCTTACCGTTTATTGCATTCCTATCTTCAACATTTTAATATTATAGCACACATGTCCGCATCTAACATATTTACGTTAATAAGCCAAACGACATTCACGTGATGTTGGTATGAGTAGAAGATGGATTAGTTTCATAAACACTGGCGAATTTTATCATATTCGGATTTTTAACTAAAAGTTAAAGTCACGGTTTAGATTGTTTTGTAATAACATAAACTATTTTGAACAATTTTACCCTTTTAATCTGACATGACGTGAGTGTCACGTGTTCATTCAAATAAAAGTTTGACATGTATGTTACTATATAAGGACGAAGACATGAGTATAACAAATATTAGGTTGAGGACATTGGTGTAACATGAAAGATTAAGAGTTGCTAGTAGAATTTATCCTAAACTTTTTGGATAGAATTTCTTAAAAGAGATATTAAATCGTAATAAACAACACCGTTTTGTATTAACTATTTATAGAAAGGACGCGACGATAAAAAACTATTAGAGTCTATTTGTGTTTCTATGAGTATATGAAGATCAATAAGACAAATAAAAGAGAGAATAAGAATAATATATACATGCATATGCAATGACTTTAATTATATCACACTATGCTAAGTTAAGATTTAGTTTGTGGGTTTAAAATCAATTAGACAAGTTGATTTTAAAGATGGATTCTATCCAATGTAGTTGTTGCAGCATAGTGTCCACACATCAACCCGACCGAGTCGAATCAAAGGCCAATAACTTTTGATACAAAAATGAACAATGTTATTTATCACCACTAGTATTTGTTGCCAGTTAATGTGGCAGCGGCCCCACTTTCACAAAGATAGTAATGAATCAATAGTAGTGGTGAGAAATATTATTACTCTATAAAAATATGGGATAATGTTATATAATTAGTACTAGTTTATGTGACAGTGAACTCCTTATTTTTTTTATAGGACCACTACCACCTAAACGGTAAAAATTGTAATAAATACCATTAATTATGAAAATGATCAATACCACATTGATTGTGATAATCGACATTGATGGGTGCAAATCACCGTGAATAAATAACATTACTCAAAAATACATTTCACATTCCATGATTTATGTAACAAAACTATACTTTCTCAAAAAACAAAAACAAAATTAAAGTAAGACGTAAAGAAATTTTATTTCAACTGTCACAGAATGGCCCCTCGTAAAACGTATCTATTTATTTTAACTTTTGACCGAAAACAGTAAATAATTTACAAAAAAAAAAAAGTTGTCCAAGGGTAGTTGTGACAATTCATCTTTCCCTTTCACTCTGTTACCTAAGCACAGACAATCCCTAATTATTTTAAGACAAAGTTTCACCTAATATCTGATTAAGGGATCTTAATTTAACCCTAAGAAGCTTCCCCTTCAATTATTTTAATTATTTAATTAATTTTTTTATTTTTACGCCTTCAAAAAATAAAATATTAAAACAGTTAGCAATAAATATAATGTCACACCTCCTCATGCTCCTCTCGATACACAGACAGTACACTATTATGTAAACAAGATATAGAGAGAGAAAGAGACAGAGCATATAGATACAGCCTACAGCATACATTTAGAGAGATAAACACAACATATATGATATATTGTATGATTGTATCTCGTCTTCAGATCTGCCTTATTATATTTCACTTGCGGAGTTTTCAATATCCAGAAGATTGAACGGTGCATATTTTGCTGGAGTTTGACTCAGCATTGATTCTCTGAATCGACTCAGTGCCCGGTTGAATTTTCATGACTATTTGAACATTTCTATCTGTTTTAGCTATTTTAGCTTGAAATTCGAGGTGGGTTTTCGTAAATTGGGTGTTCTGGTGGATATTGACTGTAATGTTGGTTTTCCTGTGGTGTTCGCCGGAGCTCCGGTGAGTTTCAAAAGCGAGCTCCGGCGATTTCTGTGTAGATTTGAGGAAAAAATAATGTGGGATTGAGGTAAAATAGTGAAAAATGTTCAAGTCGGCGCGATGGAGGAGCGAGAAGAACAAGGTCAGAGTTGTATTCAGATTGCAGTTTCATGCAACTCAGGTACCTTAATCTCTTTCACAGGCGTATACGCATTAATTTTGATGTATATATACGAATAAAATGTTTATATGGAAGGATATTAAATCAAATTTACATTCTTGATGCAGTTTATTGTATGATATTAATTAAATTATGGTAATTATGTCTTGATTTCGCACTGTCTTGATCTTTTTTAATAAATAGTACTTGTTGAATTGGGCATCTTGATGAAGATTATTGTGTTTTAGTAATCTTAACGATGTGGTTCTGTTTGAAAGTAGAAGAAAATGAGCTATTAAATGGTTGGTTTTTCTTTATTTAACAGCATTTAAGACACTGAAATTTTCCAATTTTGCTGACCAGAGTGAAATAAGTAATCAGTTATTTGTGAATGCAGCTGTCACAGGTGGGAGGGGATGCATTGATGATATCTGTGGTTCCTGCTGATGTCGGAAAGCCAAGTGTAAAATTGGAGAAAGCAACAGTCCGAGATGGGGCTTGTTTCTGGGAGAATCCAGTATATGAAACAGTGAAGCTCAATCGAGAGCCAAAATCGGGGAAGATTAATGAGAAAATATACTACTTTGTCGTGGGGACGGTATAAAATGATCTAACCCTATGTGCTTTTACTCTTAGCTTTGCTGCCAAGCGATTGTTTTGTGTTAATTATTTTATACTGAACTTGTAGGGGTCATCTAAGGCTGGGGTTGTTGGTGAAGCTTCAGTTGATTTTTCAATTTATGCTGAGGCAACTAAGCTCTCTGTGTCTCTACCCCTCAAGAATTCAAAATCAGAGGCTATGTTGCATGTAAATCTCTCTCTCTCTCTCTCTCTCTCTCTCTCTCTCTCTCTCTCCTCTCTCTCTCTCTCTCTCTCTCTCTCTCCACCCTCTCTGCTTCAGCAATTCAATTGATAGCCAGAAGTATTGCCTTTGAATGTGTATGCTACGATAGGGTAATTAATTGATGGATTCCTTATTTTGATTATGTATTTCAACAGGTTTCAATTCAAAGGATACGGGACTCTGTTGATCAAAGGTTCTGATGAATACTGTGCCAATATGTTGTGCCTCCTCCTCTTTTTTCATATCTTCACGTGTTGTTAAACTGAGATTAATAAATATTTTGTTCGCGTCCATACAGAGAGGTTGAAGAAAGTGAGGATGCAAAATTGAATTCCCAAGACAGGAGCTTGAGGGCACAGTTAAGCAATGGCGGCATAGATGAAACCATTGGACACAATTCTATTGAAGTAATTTTTCATTTCCTCAAACCGTTTTCTCTTTCATGCACAGTTGTTAAAATATACCGTGGATTATAAGGACATAAAAACATCTTATCTCCTTGTATGCATCTGGAACATTTCTCCCTCTTGTACGAGAAATGAAACACTTGTGATCCTTTTGCTGCATTTTTACAAGAATAATTGATGATAATTCAGTCCATGTGGTCCGTCTGGTTTTGACAGGATGTACCTTTTAATAAGACTGTTTCCCACATGCATGGCAATCGCAGAGCATCCAGTGGATCTGATATTACCATGTCGAGTTCTGAGAGCAGCTCAGGACTTGAGACACCTTGGGAACCCCCGATGAAGAACTCCCATCACGAGCCTAGCGCATACCTATCGTCTCTGAGTCATTACTCGGGGCCTCGGCAGCCAAAACCTGATGCCCCGACAGCGATGTATGACGAGCATCAAACAACACAATGGGAGTGTCTTGGGAGTTCTGCCCTTGAACCAAGTACTGATGGTACTTCAAGCACTCCAAGAGAAACCCTTTTACGGGAACACTCCCAAGAGGCTTTGGATATTGTGATTGAGAAACTCAAATCTGACCTTGCTGCTTTATCCAGGCAGGCAGAGATGTCGGAATTAGAACTGCAGACTCTTCGTAAGCATATTGTGAAAGAGAACAAAAGGGGGCAGGATCTCTCGAGAGATATTGCTTCCTTGAAAGAGGAAAGAGATTTTCTCAAGGAAGAATGTGAAAAACTTAAAGCCTTCCCAAGACGTTTAGATGAATCAAAAAATAAGACCAATTTGCCCTCTGAGGGAGTAGATCCTCAGGCACTTGCTGAAGAACTCAGACAAGAACTAAATTATGCAAAAGACCTAAATGCCAATCTTCAGATTCAACTTCAGAAGACTCAGGAATCAAACTCGGAATTAATTCTTGCCGTGCAAGACCTAGATGAGATGTTGGAACAGAAAAATCAGGAAATAATAGCCCTTACCAGCAAATCAGGGGCAATTGACACTAATGAAAAGTTACAGGAAGCGAACTCCAAGTGTCAAACAGATGACGAAGACGATGATGAACAAAAAGCATTGGAGGAGCTCGTGAAGGAGCATAATGATGCCAAGGAAGCGTACCTTCTTGAACAACAAATCATCGACCTCCACAGTGAAATAGAGATATATAAGAGAGATAGAGATGAACTCGAGATGCAAATGGAGCAGCTTGCCCTCGACTATGAGATCATGAAGCAGGAAAATCATGACATGTCATACAAACTAGAGCAAAGCCAGCTACAGGAACAACTGAAGATGCAGTATGAATGCTCATACACGTATGCCACTTCACATGAACTTGAAGCCCATATTGAAAACCTGGAGAATGAAGTCAAGAAGAAGTCAAAGGAATTCTCAGATTCGTTGGTCTCGATAAGTGAACTTGAAGCCCATGTTGAAAACCTGGAGAATGAACTGGAGAAGCAATCAAAAGAATTCAAGGTTTCATTGGTGACAATAAGTGAACTTGAAGCCCAAATTGAGAACCTGGAGAATGAACTGAGGAAACAATCAAATGAATTCTCAGATTCAACGGTCACCATAAGTGAACTTGAAGCTCAAGTCAAGTGTTTAGAGCAAGAACTCGAAAAGCAGGCAACAGCATTTGAAGCTGATCTGGAAGCGCTTACACTTTCCAAAGTTGAGCAGGAGCAGAGAGCAATACGAGCTGAGGAGACATTGAGAAAGACACGGTGGCAAAATGCTAATACAGCAGAGCGGCTTCAGGAGGAATTTAGAAGGCTTTCTGTGCAAATGGCTTCTACGTTTGAGGCAAATGAGAAATTGGCTAATACAGCACTGGTTGAAGCAAATGAGCTCCGTATACAGAAAAGCCGTCTAGAAGAAATGCTCCAAGAAGCTTCTGAGAGACATCAGTATGTCGAGGATCAGTATGAAGCTAGATTGCAACAGCTTTCCAGCCAAGTGACATCGATGAAAGATCAAATACAACAGATGGAGTCAGAAATTGAAGACCGCGCGATGCAGCTTGAACATCAGAAAAAGCATGCTGAAGAAACTCAAAGGCTTCTCTCAGAGGAAATTCGAATGCTTAAAACCGAGGTTGAAACATGCATAAAAGAGCGCAAAGTCCTCTCAGAGCAGGCAGGATGTAAGGAAATTTTGACAGATGAGCTGGAACAAATGAGAAAGTCAATTAAGGAAATGGAATTGCTTTTAGAGGATGGGAATAACAAAAGAATTGAACTGGAGAACCGGGTTGCTTTTGTAAAGAAGGAAGCTGAGGAGTCGCAGAAGGAATTAAATGGCATGAGATGTCATATCAATGAAAAGGAATCAATGGTTGGGAATCTGCAGTCAGAGATAGACTCCCTTAAAGCTCAGAATAAAGAATTGAAGCGTTGTCAATTGGAGGATGAGTTGGAGAAAGAGAAATTGAGGAAGCAAGTGTTTCAATTAAAAAGTGATCTTAAGAAGAAGGAAGATGCATTAAGTAGTATGGAGAAAAAGATAAAAGATAGTAATGGGCGAGCAACCACTTTTGATGGAACAAAAGCAACTTCTAAAACTAACAAATCTACGCCTCTTCTTCGTGGCTCCAAAGAGGTCACCAATCTGAAGGAGAAAATAAAATTGCTTGAGGTAAATCTGCACCTTGATTTGATACATGTAATCTTGATTTTTCATTGAATGGGACCTATTATTTTAGATTAGGTCTCAATTTCCTACAACCAGAAAGTGAAAGAAACTATTTTTCTAGTGTTATCAGACATGCTGAAAATCCCTCACGATGTGCATTTCCTATTTCTGATATTTTGAATGTGGCATGTCCTGGTCATTTTAAGAAAGTTTTGTTTTGAAGACATATTATCCTTTTACTTTCCACAGAAGTGTTGTACTCAAATATTTCACCACTAACGCAAGTGAGTTTGAATAATGCCTTGGAATTTGCTATGCTGATGCCATTTTCCATATTTAACAGGGTCAGATCAAGTTAAAAGAAACTGCTCTGGAGACGTCGACTAATACGTTTTTAGAGAAGGAGAAGGATCTACATAACAAAATTGAAGAGTTACAAGGAAGACTGGAAGTGCTAGACCAAAGTAGTATCAATTTTTGTGAAAACGAAATCCAAAAGGTCAGTATTGTTGCCATTCATAGTTATGCATTGAGAGTAGCAGTGTTTCTTGTGGATATTTAATGAATTCTTCACGATTTACAGTTCTGTTTTTGGTTTGGGTGTTAGGTCTGGGACAAATAAACTTTCTAGATTAAATATGTTCTGATGGATTTTCCATTACTCCCTCCGTCCCACAAAATAGTAATTCGTTTTCCTTATTTATCGTCCCAAATTATATAGGCTACTTACTTTTATCTGAGAATATATTAAATTTTTTTTTCCTAATATACCCCTATTTAATTTACATTGTTATCAACTAAAATATATCTCTCTAAACTTTCATTTACTTTTTCTTCTTTCCAATGTAATTTCTCTCTATTTATATAACTTTCTCTCTCTAAACCTTCATTAATGTTTTTTTTTTCCGTGTAACTCTCTCTCTCTCTCTATATATATATATCTTTTTATTTTTATTTAACTTAAATAGGGGTATAATAGGAGAATTGTGTGAAATTTTATAATTTCAATTACATTAAATGAGTTTTCTTAATCTGTATGGAAAAAAAGTCGGTCTATCTTTTGTGGGAATTATTATTATTTATCGTTGTCAAACATATTTTCTCAGTCAAGTATCAGTCTGAAAATGACCCAATTTGTGTTTTACATTTGCTTTAGATGTCTTGCAACCATTTGTTTAACAATATTCTGGCAACAATTCATTGTGGGATGCAGGTAGCTGAAAACTTAATCAATGCGGATGATGATTCCAGCACAATGAAAAACTTATCCAATATAAACAGTTGTTTGCTGGTATCGGAAAAGAGGTATGACGAGGTGCTAAATAAGTTCAATACTTCTGAGACGTGCCAACAATAAATCATATTTACCCATCTAACCATCAACCCGTTTGCCCTTGCAGAGACGATCATACTATCTCGGACGAACTGAAAGCCTCTACAGATAATAGTCGAGACCTTGACGAATCATTAAGTTTAATTTCTTTACTGAAGGAGAAGAACGAATCAATGGAAGGTGAACTGAAGGAAATGCAGGAGAGATATTCAGAAATAAGTCTGAAGTTTGCAGAGGTAGAAGGCGAACGACAACAGCTTGTAATGACATTACGCAATCTTAAGAATGCAAAGAAGAGCTCATAGACACTTCCCAAACTCGAATCAGGAAACAATGTATAGGTAAATTAACCTGGGATTTCTGCAACTTCGAATCTACATTTGACAGTTTCTGCAAAGTGTTTCAAAAAATAAAATAAAAAATTGTAAATTCGTTAAATAAGTTTCTCTTCTCTGCATATATTACTTGATTTCTTCATTAAATGTAATCCAAAATTATGAAGTAGTTTCACCGTGTAGGTACTGATTCATTTTTCCCTAAAAAAAACTATTTGTAATGTTTGTGCTAGAAGTGAGTGATGAAGTTTTGATTATAGATTTATGCAATGAATTCAATGTTGTTCAAATTATTGTTAGCCGTCAACTCGGCAGTACTTTTCAATAAAAACAAAAACAGAAAGTAGAAATCATAAAAATCAATAAAAATATTTTTAAAAATATATTAAAAAAAAATTAAGTCACCTCAATTGGATTAACAAGAAGTGTGTATGTTTGTAGGAGACAAAAATCTGACTTGTTAATTAGCGGATCTAAAATTTCGGTTTCGTTAATGGAGGGTCATTATGGCGAGTGGTCGCGGTGGTTGTGAGAAACAGTGGTGGGTTAGTAGGTCTTATTAATGTAGGTGTTGATGGTGGTAGTGGTGATGGAGGAGGAGGAGGAGTGGGTGGTGGTTGGTGGTGCTAGGGTTTAAAAGATAGAATAAAGAGAATTGGACATTAATGACTTGTTTTTTGTGTTTGGAATGATCGATTAGTGTTTTTTCAAAATGTTTTAATTAATGCAAGTAAAAATCAAATAATTAAAAGGGAAAGAATTTTTAAGTTCTTTTTTTTTTTTTTTTAAAAAAAAACAAGTATTCGGCACAATATTCCCATACTAAAATTATATTTATCTTTAGATATTATTTAATTTTATAAAAAAAAGGTTTTCATATAAAAAGCTTCTCCTTTTGACTTCAGGCATATTTAAAAAGTCATTAACCACTTTATATTTTATACCTGCTTCATTGGAAAATTATTTATTTTTGCTAATTTAACATTTAAAATATTAAAAGAAATCCTAGTCAAATGTAGAGCTATATAAATGTGATCTAGCCATTTAATCTTACAAGGTATACATCGAAATTTGAATAAGACCAATTAGAGGTCGTCTCACGTTTGGTCTTACATCGAAATTTATCATTCATGGTTATTTTATAACACAATAAATTGAATATAATTTTTAAAATCATATTTTATACGTTTAACTAAACAGTAAGATATATGAATGGTTTATATGTTTTAACTTTAATTTTGTTCAGTTTTATCTAATTTTAAATAGCAAAAATCATTTTTTTTATTATTATATTCAACTATTTTACAAAATCATCCTCGAGGTTTAAGAAGGGGGACAATAATACAACTATAATCCTTCATAAATACATTAATTTAATCAAATAGACAAATTCAAAGGGGCCATGAAGAAGAGAGAGCCAAAAAAGAGCACATGAATAGATGTTCATGTCAAGATAAAGTGTAAGAGGAAGACAAAAGATACCCCATTCCAACATGCTAATTATTATGGCTTTTCATAACTTAGGACCAAACTCGACAAAAAGTAAATTGAAAAGTCGACTAAATTAGATTTTAGACGAATTTTTAAATACTCTGTATTGAAAGAAAGTAGTAACCCTATCTGAATCAGAAGGTGTAGTTTGAGTAATGATTAGTTCAACTTATCGACTTATTGTTGATTTTTACAAATTTATTTTATCATTTTTATTTTTGAACTTTTGAGTCGTGGGTAAAAAATTTAAGTCAATTAGTGATGAATACTTATGAACTCCCCCACTTTTAAAAATATGGTGTCTTTGTATGATTCTTGGTTGGAAGCATTGTCATGAGGACCCTCCATGCTTAAACAATCTTGTCTTCTTTGTGGACTGCAATAAATTATTAGGATTTGGTAATTAAAATAAAAAAGGTGAGTTTTTATGTGGAAATTTCAAATCATTAATAGACTATATTGACTTTTTACTCCTTTGTTTACGTCCATTGTGCTTTACAGTTTGTACCTAATGACTTGGGATGGAACATCTACTCAAAAATTTGAAAATCATTTAGTATGAATAATGGAACAATATTTTATATGCAATAATGAATTTAATTTAAGATCTTTACGAATTTTATTCAATTACATTTTTTTACGTACTTTAAATTTATATTTTGTTGCATTCGAATAGTTTCGAACTGAATCATAGAAACAAATTGATTCATTAAAATTTGAGAGTCGACTTTTGTGAGAATTTAATGAAAAATAGTGTTTTTTCAATAATTTTATTTTTAACTTTAGTTCTTCTTTTATATATAATCTCGTCAAATTGAAACCCATCAAATTTATTTTAAAATAACCTAATTTTAAATGTTTGAATTGTTCAAAATTGGACCGAACGGACGGTCCAATTCGAATACTCTCATCGATTCAATAGTTGGATGAATTAATGTATAATCCCTAATCCATTCCAATTAATGTGTGCCAAACTCAAAATGCACAGCCATAAGTACCAAAACTGTGATAAATACTTTAATAAGTGTAACTAATAATAATTATAGCTAAGTATGTTGTTTAACAGCTGTTTAAAATAGTTACTATATAATAATCATTTAAGTAAAATATCGTTTAAATGACAAACATATCGTGATAAATTGATGACGATAAGATAAAAACTCGTAACGGGCATCAAAGGACGCACCCTAATTATTAAGCGGTGTTTCTAACGTGCGCTGAGAATGAGGCACATGATTTCTGGTGCACGATCCAGAGGGTTTGGTAAGAGAAATTACCTAATTTGCCCTTTGAGAGAGGCCATTTTACAATATATAGTACATATCTTGGGGTTGCCAATTGTTATTAATTTATTATTATCATTTTCTTTGATTGAATGGTTATTTTGACAATTTTGAGGGGTATTTTAGTCGATTGAATTAGGAAAATAAAAACTTTGAAAATAAAAAACTATTTCTAAAATTCTTTATATACTTAAGTTAACGTCTAAATAGACCCGTGGTCTAATTAATGATGTAGAAATAAATAAATAAAAACTTTATTTTTTTTTCTTAAAAAATCAATAATTCAAATGGCAACCACTTTTTTGGAAAGATGAATGTTGAAAGTGAGAACTCGTATAAAAATAGTTAACAATTGTGGTAGTTGTACATCAGTTATCTTGATTGTCGATATTGATGACAACAATAGTAGCGATTTTGTTTTTATATGTTGTTACTAACAAATATAATAATGACTAACGTCTCTATCTACTAGGTCAAATGATACGAACACTTTTTTATTTGTAATTTGAATAACTAAAAAAAAAAGAAAAAAATATTATACATTCAAACATAAACTTCCCAAAAGATCCACAAGATATCAACATTTTAATCCTACAATAATCAACCATAACCTCATAATTTTCACGTCCTTAAATAGACAATTATATGAACTACTATGTTAAAATTTAGGGCATATACACTCATTTTCTACAAATGCTCGTGTATTGGAAAAACCTACATATGATTGTAACATTTCACCACGCTTCCAACTAGATATCTACGTAAGTTGATATTATCAACATTGATCCAAACGGTAGTCCTTTCCTCAAGGGTCATCTCTACCCCATGTGGGCATTATAAGGTGCTCACATCAGCTTGTGGGCACCTTATAATGCCTACATGGGGCATTAGATCATTCTTGGTCCTTTCCTAGCTGCTTTACTTGATTGTTAGTATATGTTATGATAGTTTTTACTAAAATTGACGTGAACACAATTTTTTTTAATGAAAAATAAAACAAGATAGAAATAAATAGAGAAAATAATAAGTTTTATTCGAATGAATCTTTGACTTCAATTTTGAGTTTATGATTAGTTGACCTCCAAAAGGATGGAAATGTCAAATAAATTCTTCACACAATTTTATACAAGTAAAAATAAAAATAATAAAGCTAAAAAGTAAAAAGTAGGCTCGTACACCAAATGGTCCAATTGGTGCGTGAATGCACAGAACTATTAACATAGGGTTGTTCACACACAATTTGGACCACTCTTGTCATTATGGGTTATGAGTTATGAGTCGAGTCATCAAGGAAAAATAAATAAATAAAAAGAAAAACTGAAGATATCATATCACGAAATAAAGGCTGTATCTTGATATAATTATTAACTTAAGTAAAGCTGTTAATTACGGCACTAAACAAAACAAAATAAAATAAAAAAGCGCCAATTTCTTATAATTTACTCCTCCTCCAACAAAAACAAACAAAAACATTCCACTCTTTGTCTCTCTAAACCTTTCTGCAAGTTTAAGTAGAATTTCAGAATAAATTTTTGATTCTTGATCTTCTTCCTTTACTTACACTATCTGTCTCTGACACCAAACCTCTCTTTGAGTCCAAGTCTACCCCATTTCAACTTCAATCTTTTCATTTTCCACTGGATTTGCCCATCGTGGGTTGTTACTGATTTTGATTCATAGATTTGCCCTTAAGCTTTCTTTCTTTAGTTTCCTTAATTTTTCCATTTCAAAATCAAGAATCTTCTTTTCCCCTTTTAATTTTTTTTTGTCCTATTAAATATTTTGTTGATTAAGAGTTAAACACCCACATTGTACTCTATCCAGTTTTTCTTTAACTGTTCGGATTCTTTCTTTAACTGTTGTGGGTCTTTTTCTTTTTTCTTTTTTAAATTCTTTTTTGAGTTTCTTGAAAAGTGTTGTTTGATGGGTTCTTCAAGTTCATGAGAGTGTAGCTTTGCGTGTGTGAAGAGTAGAAGAAAAATGAGATTTTTTGTTTCATTTCAAGTTCTTTTGCTCAGTTTACAACTCTTTCTTGCGGCCAGTAATGCATTTCCAGTAAATGAAGGTAAGGGTATATTCAGTTTTATTTGATTTTTCACAGATCTTATTTCTTGATTCAGTTACTTCTCAAGAATTTGTGAATATTTTGTAATTTTGTTATAATGCGGTCGAATTCGTTCCATTTATACCAATGTGGGTTGTTATTTGATTTAATTCTGGATAATAGTAGATAATAATTGCAGATAAATATATTAATTGTAGTTGCGAATATTTTGTATAGCATAAAGTTATTCTTGATTTTACGGTTTAGTATTTTTCTGAACGAGGAATTTGTGGGTTTGTTCAGTTGAGGCTTTAACTTCCTTCAAGAGGGCTATAATTGAGGACCCATTACTGGTTTTGTCAAATTGGAACCCTCTGGACTCAGATCCTTGTGACTGGTCTGGCATTTCTTGTTCTATGGCTAGAGACCATGTCATAAAGCTGTAAGATTTTTTATCTGCTTCAGTTCATTTGAAAAGTGCTGCCGAACAATTGCATACTTGTGTATGCATACATAGAAATTAAATTTTGGAACTGATAGGGTATACTATTAGTGCCAGCTTGAATTCTCATTTGTGATGCCACTTCTTCTGCAGTAACATCTCTGGGGCATCTTTAAAGGGTTTCATTGCACCAGAATTGTATCTACTATCAACTTTGCAAGAATTGTAAGTTTTGTTTTTATACAGTGTTCTCAAATTATTTTCAGTTGTATTAGACTTCTTTTAGAACTGGAATGTGATTGATTAAAACTTGATGCGTGCTGTTGATTAACAGAATTTTGCATGGGAATTTGCTGATGGGTACAATACCTAAGGAAATTGGCATGTTGAAAAACCTCAAGGTCTTGGATTTGGCTTCAAACCAGCTAACAGGAGCAATTCCTCCCCAGATTGGAAATTTAACTAGTGTTATGAAAATGTTAGTGGAATATGAATGTTAGATATTTAGATTCAAAGTAGATTTTCCTTTTTGTTTCTGGCTTTTTCTCATGTGTTGTTAACTTCTGTTTCTTTGCAGAAACCTTCAATTCAACGGGTTGACTGGAAAGTTGCCTTCTGAGCTTAGCAACTTGAAATACCTTGAAGAACTTCGACTTGACAGGAATAAGCTTATGGGAACAATCCCTGCTAGCAATGACTCAGCATTTCCATCCAACGCTCGTGGAATGTGAGTTTGATACATTTTGTTTGTGATTGTTGCGATTTATTTGATCGAGTGTGATTAAATGTTCTGTCTCTCTTTTCCTTTTCAGCTGTTTTCTCTTCCAGTTCTTTGTTTATTTATCTGTTGGGTTGGGGTGGGGGTGGGGGTGGGGTGGGGTGTTATCCTCTATGTTTCCTACGTGTTTTGCTTCTTTTCTTTTTTCATTAGAATTGTTCACGCGGAAAGGTTATATCTGTAAATGAAATAGAAATGGAAACAGTTATACATTTTGTCGGAGTGTTCATATGGTGCAATGCACTGTATGATCTAATGAGTTGATCCCAATCGTTGGTCCATCTATTGCTGAAAACTGATGCAGAATTGCAGGAGTCGTCCTGACACAGGAATCTCTGTGTTTCTATTGCATAATGTTTAAACCTAATATTTGGGTACTTTTATACTTGTATGAGTTTCTTTCTGTTCATTGAATGCGTGCGACGCATGTACTAGGTTACAAGGACTTGTTTCCCAATAAAAAATATTGTTCAAGTTTGTGAACTTGTATCATGGTAGAACTCCTATTTGATTGCTGAAGTTCATTCAATATTCAACTTCCAATGAAAGCTTGCATTTCAGTCTCAAGAATCTGTTTCTTAATATTGTTTCTTCAAACAATTCTATTAGGTATGCTTCGAGTGGCCGCCCGACGGGTTTCTGTCTATCATCCCAATTAAAAGCTGCAGATTTCTCATATAACTTTTTTGTTGGAAGCATACCCAAGTGCTTGGGGTTTCTTCCTAGGTATTATATGTCCTTGGTTTCGCTTTTTTTCTTCATCCATTTCATTTTGCCTTCACCTTTTCCTTTGTGGGTTTTAATGTTTACTTTGCTGTATAGAACAAGCTTTCAGGGAAATTGCCTCCAAGATAAAGATATCAAGCAGCGTTCTATAGCACAATGTGGTAGGTGACCAATAAACAATAAGACTTTCGAATGAACCCTCTGTTCCCATGGGGAGAAAAATCATGAATAAGATTTTACATTTTCATCTATCGTAAAAAGAAAATAACAACAATGACTATAGAATGACCCAATTCTGCAAGTATCTGCTTGCGTCTCTCTGAAGTGGATGTCTTGTGTTTTTGGTAGATTTAAGCTTCATTGACTTAATCACATAAAGCTTATGAAACTTGGAATTATGAAGACATTGAATGATTGGCAGTCATCATAAATCAATAATTTCACATGTGGCTGATAATGACAACTTTTATGGTCAGGTGGTGCTCCACCCGCTAAAAATCATCCAGTAATTAACACCAAGCACCGGCCTGTAGAAGACAGATCCAAACATCAAGCTAATTCGTCGAAGCCTGCATGGCTTTTGGCTCTTGAAATTGTAACAGGTGTTATGGTAGGTTCTCTCTTTGTCATTGCTATGCTCACTGCAGTTCAGAAGTGCAAGAGTGAATCTTCCATCATTATCCCTTGGAAGAAGTCTGCAAGTGAGAAGGACTACATGACGATTTGCATAGGTTTGACTCGACCACCTGAATGCTATTCTTCGAACATTTGTATCAGTTCACACAAGAAGTTTCTATGCTCTATTATGCTTAAATTGAGTGAAATCCATATGCAGATTCTGAATTACTGAAGGATGTCGTGAGATACAGCAGACAAGAACTTGAGGTAGCCTGCGAAGATTTCAGTAACATCATTGGATCCTCTCCAGATAGCCTAGTATACAAAGGCACCATGAAAGGTGGGCCTGAAATTGCTGTTATATCCCTTTGCATCAAAGAAGAGCATTGGACTGGCTACCTTGAGCTTTATTTCCAGAAAGAGGTATCTAGTCTCACTTCATTGAACATTTGGTTACTGCTTCTTATGTATCTTATGGAATGTGTGATCAAGTAATGTATGTTATTTCATGATTCAGGTGGCAGATTTGGCAAGGCTAAATCATGAAAACACAGGAAAATTGTTAGGGTATTGCACAGAAAGCAGTCCGTTTACAAGGATGCTAGTGTTTGAATATGCATCAAATGGAACACTTTATGAGCACCTTCACTGTAGGAATTTCTTTTCTTCTCTCTTTTTTGTTCATTTCAGAATTTTGCGATAATCTGAGCAGCTTCCATGAGCTGAAAACTGAAGCCCTCTGATTTGATTGTAGATGGAGAAGGATGTCAGTTATCTTGGACACGGCGTATGAAAATTATTATAGGCATTGCAAAGGGACTGAAGTATCTGCATGCAGAACTTGATCCACCATTTACAATATCTGAATTGAATTCTAGTGCTGTATATCTTACTGATGATTTTTCTCCCAAGGTGAGGCCTGATCACTTGTCAATATATCTATTCGAACCAAATGAAATCAATGTTATTTCCAAAACCATAAAGTTAGTTTATATTCGTTGAGTCAAGCCACCAAGCGGTAATACAAATCGGATGGCCTGTTTTGTCACTTAGTTCTAATCTCTGGCTTTTATGATGCAATGTATTTTATGTATTGTGTGTAATTTATGCATGTATTTATGATTATCCATCCTAAAGTTTTTTTTTTATCTTTGCATGGTAATACTCTACCCCATCAAACTCGGTTTCTTATTAGGTAATTCTTAACTTCTCCTGCAGCTGGTTGACTTTGAGAGCTGGAAGACAATTCTGTCAAGATCGGAAAAGAGCTCGGGTGCCATCAGCAGTGAAGGTGACGTATGTGTTCTTCCAAATTCTTTGGAAGGACGCCATCTTAATATCCAGGGCAATATCTATGCATTCGGTGTGCTTTTACTGGAACTAATCAGTGGGAGACCTCCATACTGCAAAGATAAAGGGTGCTTAGTGGATTGGGTACGAATTATGAATTGATTTCTTTTTCATGAATTTCTCCACTGACAACTCTTCCCTCATGATCTGTTTTTGTGGAAAGTTGCCAGAATGTTTGGCTAAGCTTAAGAAGAAAAAATTAACTTAAACATTTTTTATTACTTACCATCAAGAAAAGTAAGATCTTTTCCTTAAAAAAAAAAAAAATCATGAACTTTTAAAAAGCCTCAAATATGTTTGGCCAAAAAAAGTTAGAATTAAGCTCAGCCAAACATGCTCGCACCGTCTGGGTGCTGAAAACCTTAGTTCTACTTATTTGCTGCAGGCTAAAGAATTTCTAGAAATACCCGATGTCATGTCATACGTGGTGGATCCTGAGTTGAAACATTTCAGATACGAGGACCTGAAGGTGATATGTGAAGTGGTAAATCTGTGTACCCGTCCAGATTCGAGCACCAGGACCTCAATGCAGGACTTGTGCTCCATGTTGGAAAGTGGTATTGACACATCTGTACCTGCCGATCTCACAGCATCTGCTTCTCTGGCATGGGCTGAGCTTGCACTCTCTTCGTAACAGACTTAAGAGCTAACACTGAAATTAGAAATATACAGTAGCAATACATTTTTTAACCTTTTTCCTCTTCTTTTTGATCTTCTCTAATGTCCAGTAAATGTTTACTTTTGTGTAAATCTTGCGTGGTGTATGAAATGTAGAGTTTCTGCTAGTAAATCTCGGTGCTTGCTCTATTCTTAGCCCGAGTTGTGACGGATGGATCTTTAGATAGTGGATGAAGGCCTTATTCATGGCTGTTCTCATACGTCCTGTTGATGTTTCTATTTTATTTTCGGTTTTTGCTGTAGTTCTCTACCTTAATTTTGACCTGGTAGAAAAGCTTTAGGACTACACTATTGTGGACAAGATTTTAATTTTCTTTTCCTTTCTTACTACATAGAGCTTTAAAGGTTTCACGCCTGTGTGAACCGGAGGATGCCCTCAAGATGGTGTGAATTTACTATTCTCTGTACAGTGAGTTTACCACTGGTCGATATCATACACAAGAAGCATAAAAAGTAACGGAAAAACTTGTGTAACTAACTCAAAATTTATTGAAAATAAAATTTAGTTTTTGTTGTATACAACTGAAAATTGTAAGCACAGGAATTGCAATCGATTTGGACATAATTTTCAGCTTTATAACTTGCACCAGAGAATGATTTGAGAGCTGAGTTTCAGTGCACAAACTATGAGATGAACTCCACAAGACTTCTGTCATATCGTTGAGATATGAAGGCTCCTCAATACAACAGGCAGGTTTTGCAGAGGATTATGATAGTCATTTATTCAAGGCATCCCAGAGCACTCCCAAATCAACATTGCCTCCTGAAAGTATAATGCCAACATTGTTGCAATCCTTCCAAGCAGGATTTTTCTTGAAACCGTCGGACAGAACAGCTGCCAGTCCTACAGCCCCACTTGGCTCGACTGCAACCTTTAAAATTTCGTAACAGAGTCTCATTGCGTCTACTATCTCTTTGTCCGAAACAAGTATGACGTCATCAACCAAATCTCGAACGACAGGCCTGCTTGAAGAAAAGGTCTAAAGTTATGAAAGAAGATGTTACACTGGCAGAGATGTAATGATTCAAGACCATAAACAACACTAGTACAAGGTCTTGGTAACTGCATAAACTAAACGAGCATTCATACGACTTTATCCAGACAAACTAAGACAGAGTGCATGATAGTCAAGTAGTATGGGACAATACAATGGACAGGATTTTAGCTTCTTTTTTTACTTTAATATTGTTCACTACTATCTAATCCACCTTATCGTACATGAGAAAAATTCATTAAATGACTTGAAAAAAAAAACACAATAACAAGACAATAAAAATTATGTACTTCTTGAAGACATGCTATTGACATTACCATGTGAGGTTTCCAAGAAAAGCCCGAAGGCCATCAGCTATGGTCTTGGTCTCGGGTAATGTTACAATACGATCAGCCGCTTTGGATCGAGCAGCATCGTCTGCACCCTTTGGTTCAGCAGCCAATATCCGAATTGCAGGGTTAATAGATTTGGCAGCTAATGCCACCCCTGAAATTAAACCACCTCCTACATTTTAAGACAGAAAGATAAAACCCGTGGATCAACAAGAGAAGATGTAGTTAAAAAATTGACTCTTGAAAAAGTTAACATACCACTAATTGGAACAATTATAGTGTCAATTTCAGGGGCTTGCTCCAGCAGTTCCAGAGATATGGTGCCCTGTCCACTAAAAGTAGAGTTTGTATCATGGAAAGATTCTCTCTTTCATTTCATGTTTTTATGTCTGTTAATTTCCTTGATCCATAGATGGGTCCTATTTGGCATTTTCACTAATTCAAGAAAAGTACCAAGTAAATGAGATCATGACATTTTCACTAATTCAAGAAAAGTACCAAGCAAATGAGATCATAGTACGAAGTAACAACTGATTGACCTACAAAAAATGATTATATATTACTGCAGTAATCTCGGAAATGGAATGACATAGTTGTGAAAAAGAAGACTTCATATATGCTGTCCACATTCCAAAATATTGAAATCGTTACAGAGAACTGTTTGCTCAGTCTAAGGTGCGTACCTTATGATGCGCCCATCATTGAATGGATGAATAAGAATAGCTCCAGTGTCTTGTAAAACCTTTGCAGCCATTTCCTCCCTAGACTGCATAGTCACCTCACTCCAGAAAACTTGGCCACCATAACGTACAACATTCTCAACTTTACATTTTGGAGCATTTTTTGGGATGACTATGAATGCAGGTATTCCCCTTAGTTTTGCAGCCAAAGAAAGTGCTGCAGCATGATTACCACTGTTTTCGCACGTTAGGATCAGAAATATTTCGACTAACAAATTGAGGAGATCAAGATGACGAAAGAATAAGCTTGGAGTGAACCTGCTATGTGTTACAACACCTTTAGTTGCCTGATCATTGGCAAGTGAAAATACAGCGTTGCAGGCCCCTCTGAATTTAAAAGCTCCACTGTTGTTACAAGAAAAGATGAAACTCTTTAATTATGTGCGGGAATCCTCTCAATGTAAGGACATGTGATTAACTAGCATGAAAGAATGAAAATTTAAACTCATTTTTCTTCCACGCATCAATAGTAGGCATCTCACCCTTTCTGGAAACATTCACATTTAAAGTGTAACTTTCTTCCAGATATAGAATTTAGAGTTTCCGAGGACAGGACAGGAGTTCTGTGTACAAGTGAGCTGATGCGCTCTTGTGCTTCTCTTATTGAGGAAATATCAGCAGCATACTTTTTACTGGAAACATGATCGTTTGATTCCATTTTGCACTGCCAAAGAGAAAAGTTTGTTTTTTCAACTTGGAACCCGTTGTATCAGGTCATCAAAAATGACAATATAAATGTGGAGACACAAAACTTGGGTACATATGAGGAATGAACAAAGTGCATTTCCTTGTTTAACAAATCTACTTAGAGCTCGAGTTAAGATAGACAAAATATACGAACTTTTTACCCAGTCAAAATTACTTGTCAACACGTAGTTGAAAGGGCATTAATAAAGGTCCAATATAGGCCGATCAAAAAGACCTCTAAGTTGAATGTTGATTATGACTGTGCTCGGCAATATCGACCAATTGAACAGAACCGAGCAGACCAAGCTGGTATAACTTTCATTAAGGTATTAGGCTCAGCTCCTACTTAATCTGAACATGCAATCTCACCCTATTGGCAACAAAGAATTCATCACTACTGCTAGGCAAATTTAATGCAACATTTAAGGCTTGGTTTGATATTGCTCTAGATTTTAAGAAAATGAGCTTTAGCTTTTGGTTAAAAATTGCTCTATGTTTCAAAATCAGAATTTGAGTGTTTGGTGAAAAAATGCTTTATTGTGGTGCATGTATACAATCACTAAAATATACCGATCATTCTTTCATGCTAGTTAATTCTACGGTCAGATTTTTTTTTTTTTTTTTTTTTCAATTTACCGATCACCTAAAATAGCTCTAAACTCTTTGACAATCAAAAGTTGAGCTATAAAATCAATTCCAAACGGGACCTAATTCAATGGATGAGAGCCTTTTGAAGCATAGTCAATAATAGGACATTCAGTCATCCTACTGTCATGTTAGCGACACATCTGCGTCAAAGTCGCAGAGATATTGGCCATTGCCAGCTCAGCAAGCTGACACCTGCCACTGAATGATATCCCAGACCTTTGATATCTCTATTCGCCCACTCTCCTTTCTTGAGTTATCTTCTTGTTAAAAATAAAAAAAATAAAAAGGTTGAACCCCAACCTTGAGGCCCTCACCGCCCCTGTCTTGGAGCCTTGATGGAGATGTAAATTACAGGATGTGTCTCAGTGGAGCAGAGTTGAGAGCTACTTTTAACTGCGTTTACAAAAGGCCAAATCTATACCAAAGACAGGACTCGAACCCCCATACTGCAGCTGCCAACGAAGCTGATACTACCTCACTCCCGTTCTTTCAACCACTGAGCTATGCCCTGGGGGCTTGTGTTATCTTCTTGTTTGTCCTCTTTTTGTTTGCTCATCTATAGTTTTCAACACTTCCATTTCCCTACCCAATTTCAAAAATTCATTTAATCGGTCGAGAGATATCAAAAGACCCTAAGACCTACCCTATGGGAGCTATCTCCATTTTTCAATAAATATCCCTCTTGACCACAAATTCCTAGGTACACAAAAACCTCAAACTAAGCTACAACTCATCAATTTGATTCTAATTTGCAAATCTCATATCTGACTTGGGCGTTGGAGTATCGTCGGCCATCCACCCCCTTTTCTTAGAAGGCCATGCAAGGTCACACATATATCCTTTTGCAATGTTAAGGCTAAATTCCAACTCGACAGCTGATGTCTAGGTCCTAGAATTTCTTGACACCGACAAAATATATTCAGTATACCACAAATCTAATTTCCAAATCGATTCATATTGCATATTTCTAACAAAGTATTTTCATCACTCTAACCAATGTGTTTAAGATAAATGTTCAGCAAAAAGAGACATTAATTCTCCAGTCATTTACGTTATATACAAGACCGGTGACAGTGTCAACCGCCATTAAACTAGCTGCCACCAAAAATTCTGATATAGTTTCACTTGCAAAATGAAGGCAGAAGTAATGTTAATCGCAGAAATTCCTGGAACTTAAATGAATGATAAAAAAAAGTAAATAGAGTTCTTCAGTTTTCTTGACATATAAATCAATAAACACCTAATCAAAATTCAACTACAATAACAAAAGCATCATGATTCAAACAATGCATCCCTTGATTAATCAAGTTTTGGGTACAAAACATATTCAAAACCTTTAAGAGAGTGCAAGTTGACCGCCAAAATTACGAAATTCAAGGTTAATTTATTAAAAAATCTAAAACTACCACTGTGATTATACATGATTCCCATGCCCAGAACGGCAAATTTAAGTTTTTCGTACTGTATGTATCAAATCAAAATAAGGGTTCTCTATAAAAACTTGAAAGAGATTAAAAACGTTGAACTTACAGTGCACAGAGCTCTAAGAACACTTGGGATTAAATAACTGAAGTACCACTTTTTTCTGTTCTCTCACTCTACCAGTCTACCTATAGTTGAATTAAGGAATTTGGCACAAATAGTCATTAACCTTTATCTGCATTGCAGAAATGATTTCGAATGTTTGTCTTTTGGCACTAACATTCTTAATATATGCATTTTGATACACAATTAGTCTTTATTTGATTTAAAAAAAAAATCAATATATTATTAATTTTAATTAGGAAAAATTTCATTTGAATTCTTAACATTTGTAAAATATGCAAATAGGTCTATACCTTTATTTTTTATAAAAATTAAAAAAAACTAACTTATTAACCAAATTGGTAATATATGTAAATTATTTTATATATTTTACGAGCTATTATGAAATAACTAATATTTAAGCTCACAATTATTAACAAATCTGTTAAATAAAATTATTAGTTTTATTATTAAGTAATTACATTATATAAAATTTAACCTTTTATTTTATGGTTCTAACAAACTAATAAAAAAAAATTTGTCACAAACTTGATTTTCAAATACTTTTATTTAATTGAGCTATTCGTTTATTAACTATAAATATTAGAACTCCAATAATATTCATCAAATATTAGAGCTCCAACAAACTTTGACACAACTATAATATATTTTGTGCGCTAAATTAAATATTATTAAATAAAAGATATCAGACATATTTCTACATTTTACAAATGTTAAAATCAATAGCTTATAATGATGATTTCTAGTGTTGCCACTTTGAAGGTTAATTGCACCAAAATATATAGATTAGAGATTTTGTATCAAGAAATAAAATTTCTGACTGAGAGAAAAACTAGAAGTCAATTTTTTGACTTTTCTTGAAATAGACCATACCAAGAAAGGCTCTATTTGATTCGATTTTGCCGGGTCCAACGGTTTGGATTGGATATGATGGAGTTAGTAAATGCATGTTTTGTGGAGTTTAAAAATAATTTTATATGAGATTTTAATAAAAATTAATAAAATTTGTAGTTGAAAAGTTGAGAATCACATGAAATATGTGATTAAAAATAAGTTTGGAGAAAAAAGAAATTAAAGTAAACTCCACCAAACGTATTCTAAATTTATTAGGAAATATTTCTCAATTTCTACAAAACGTTCCCGCCATCCCTATCTATTACTATGGGAAAAGTTCTGTTCAAATTTGACTGCATTAAGAATATCTTCAATGCTAGACATCTTCTAAAAAGTTTACGTGGCAAGAGAGAGAAAAAAAAATGAAGAGAGAGAGAGAGTGTGAAATAAGGAAAGAAAAAGAAAAATAGATGAGAGAGATAAACACAATGTGGCAGCATTTATTGTAGAAGGTGTCTAGTAAGCCGTCTAAAAGTGGACATCATGTTCAACAACCTTCTACAATAAATAATGTCACATTAGTTTTGTCAACTTCACCTTATCGCCACATCAGCTGGACATTCAAAATAGAAACCAGCATAAGAATATCTCCAATACTAGACATCTTCTAAAAAGTCTACGTGGCAGGAGAGAGATTGAAATGAGAAAAGATGGAAAAATAGATAGGAAAGATAGACACAATGTGGCAATATTTATTGTAGAAGGTATCTAGCAAGTCGTATAAAAGTAGACATTATGTTGAACAACCTTCTACAATAAATAATGTTACGTTAGTTTTGTCCCCTCTACCTTATCGCTACATCATCTGGACATTCAAAATAGAAACTACCATTGGAGATGCTCCAAGGAGGGAAAAGTCCCATTTGCACTTTGAGGTCACAACATTGGTCATTGCACTCTTTGTTATGTGCTCCCAAGCTGGTCACACATTTCTGTGCAGCTCTCAACGTTGAATTGCCACCTATTTTTTAGTAGCGCTGCCATATTGCTAATTGTGCAATAAAAAAGAATGAAGAGTAGAATGAAGTGCAATAATAGAATCATGTTAACTACAATAAATTGAATAGTGTTAAAAAAGATAGGCATGTGAAATATTATAGATTGTACTATTTAATCATGTTTTGTTCACTGTAGTGAACTCATAATAAGTGCACGAGAGATAGAAGAAATAACTCTTACCCAATGCCAAAACAAGAACAAAGAGAATGCAAACGGTTGGAGTGAGAGTGGCCATCTCTACTTATGAGTAGTTTTCATATGAGAAAATTATAAAATATACTCATTTGCATCTAATCAATTTGAAATATGGCAAATTTTGAAAACAATTAGAGAAATTGTCATTTGAACAAAAATATCATCAATCAATTACTTAAATCTCAACATATCTAAACTATATTATAAGAGTGAATAAGAGTACTATTCATAAGCCTTCTAAGCCATCGTCCTAAAGCCGTCTAAGCCACCATCGTCCTTGCTTTTTACTTTTGTCAATCTGGCTTACCTTTTTTCTTTCTAAACTATATTATAAGAGTGAATAAGAGTACTATTCATAAGACGTCTAAGCCATCGTCCTAAAGCGTCTAAGCCACCATCGTCCTTGCTTTTTACTTTTGTCAATCTGGCTTACCTTTTTTCTTTTTTCTGACACACGCAACACCCATTCCAACCACTCCTATCTCTTCAGCATTTACCCACTCTCTCTCTCTCTTACACCTTTTCTCTCACTTTCACTTCTCTCTTCTCTCTTTTTGCACAAGGTTTTCCGTATGATTTTCGGCCGAAATTTTGGGCTTTTGATATCAGATTGTTTGAGCCACTACGGTTATTTCCAACAATTTCTTGGTATATTTTTCATTTGTTTTCGCACATATTGGAATTTTCTCTCACTCTCACTTCTCTCTTTTTGCACAAGTTAAGTTTTTTCGTTTGATTTACGGCCGAATTTTTGGGGCTTTTAGTGTATCAGATCGTTCGAGCCTCTCTGGTTAAATCCAACAATTTCTTGGTATGTTTTTCATTTGTTTTCGTACAGGTTGGAATTTTTTCGTTTGATTTCGGATCCGATGGTTTCATTCCTTCTTCACTTGGAAAAATCGCAAGCCTGGAGATACTGTAAGTGATATTTATTGTTTATCTGTCTAATTCTAATTGATTGATTTCAATATATTTGCGATGCATATTCTTTATTACATAAATATATGTAAGTATGCTATTCCTGCCTCCCTTTCTGCACTTATCTCTGTAATTTGGAAATTCGTATTCATTTGAAGTCCATTGGATGATATAAAATAGGAAATGTAGACTTTATGTTTCTTTTCTTCAAATATCCTTGTGCATTCAGTTATTTTGTATGTCTATGTTGATAAAAGACTATGGGAATATGACATACAATGTTGCTTGGAGTTTGGTGTGGATATAATTGTCGGACATGCGACTTGTCAAAATGTGGGATGAAGGGAATTTGGTAGAAAATGGATTTAACTTTGAATATGAGTACATGAGGGTACGCAGCCCAACCAATTTATAGATCTTAAAAGTGCACAAAGGGCAGAATGGAAAGCTCAAGCCACTGATTCACGTGGAAAAACAGATGATTTCATACACCAGAGAATTTATATTATGTCATTTGGTTTGTTAGATGGGGAAAATTTCCCGAATAAATAAGGCACCAGTCCACTATAAAACTGCAAGGGATCTTATTCAACACCTTCAGAAGTTCGATGGTGATAACTATCTTGAGGTACTTATTTTGCTTTCCTTTATTCTCACTCTAAATCTTGTTTCTGTCTTAATTTTTTCACTTCACACTAGCTTTTGAAATCTTGGCAGTCATATGATCAATGATTTGCTTCATTCTATAGTGCTGCATGTACATTGTCAATGTTGGATCTGGATTTAGGCTCTTATAAAATACAGTCGAGTCATTCATCGACCCAAACATTGTTGCAGCTCGCCTCAAATAATCACTTATTTTTCTGTGTATCATCAAGATAACAACTCGGAGCAAATTGTTTGAGATTATTGATGCTAGGTAATTTATCATGATGGATTACAAAGCAGACAACTTTGTTCCAAGGTATGCCATTGCCCTTTTAGTTTAGCCTTGGAAATTCCTTTTTCTTTCATCTTAAACAATACATGATATTCATTCACTTTTATGCTATCCTTATTTTGAAATTTAAACATTGATTTGTCACCTCGCTTCTTGATGATATTATGATTAAAAAATGCTTGATTTTCTGAAAATATGAGGTGGCTGCATGCAATCTCTAGGCAACCTTGCTTTCAAAGGAGACCAACTTGTTTTCAAAGGAGACCAGCTTGTATGACTAGAAGCCAAGCTGGTTGATACTCCTGAAATGTACATAGTTCTGATTGTTTGGATGACTAGAAGCCAGAAGATCACATTGAGATTTAATGGAGAAAAAAGAGAGTTCCTATTTCTTAAGTCACGTAAAATCTTTGCTCGAGATCGAGAATGCCTTTGAATAAGTTTTCTATAAATTTTCAAATTTCACATGATATGAAGCAGAAGTTTCATGGGATCTGCTTTGTCAGTGAGTTTCAAAAGTTTGAAGCTGTATAAAGCAGAAGGCGTACTCATCACTACAATTTCGACCTCAATTGTTTTAGCAAGAGAAGAGTACCTAATGACCTAATCCAATTCACTATACACACCACGTATTAAACATGAAAACATAAAATTTTGGATTCAAAATTTTTAAATTTATTCAATTAATCTTGTTGGGTGATTTTGGATAAAAATAGAGATGTCCATATAAGATTCTTTCCATATTTACCAAAAGCACAGAATATTATGTGATCTACTATGATCTATCATGGTGATATAGAATTAGGTATCTATAAACCTTTAATTATGTATCTACTTAACTGAAGACATTTTTCTTAAATGTTAACTTTCCAATTGAGCAGGAACTGTTCATTACCTACTCGAGCTTGAGAGGGACGTATTAAGAAATTGCAGGAACGTGTAGCAGGTCACTACTGATCAAACGGTTCTTTCGTTTACATTGTGATGAGAAAACATCTTGATTCACTCTATTTTCAAATTGAGAATTTTTGGATGGGATGTTGATGTACTAAATTCAGTTATTTTATGGCAATTCTGCCGTGTTCGTGTAAAATGATTAAAGGAAATAATGAATAAATGGTGAAAAAATGTTGAGAATTTCTTACATATTGTCCTCATTTGGCTGAAGTATATGTATTCAGGTCTTGTTTAGTAGTAATTTGCATGGAATTTTCAAGAGTAGGCCGCTGGTAGTCTCTATGGCTCACTGGGTATATTTTCTTTTTATTAGTCTTTTCTTCTTCAATTTTCTCTCTATTCATTCTAACTTGCAATATATGTTTTAGATTTTTTTTTTTTTTTTTTCCTTATATTTGAGGGTCTTGAAATTGATCGTATGTTGGTATATTTTCCTTTTTCTACCCATATATTGAGCATAAATAATTGCAGAACTTGCTCAAGTGTATGTTGGGTACATATGCTAGATAGAACTGAAATAATGAACTAGACTTGTAATACTTTTGGCTTTGTAAATAACAAATTTAAAAATTATTAGTGCACAGAATGTGTGAGGTGCTATTGAATAGATTAACACACATATTTCTTGAATCCAAGTTTTTAGAAATTTGCAACTTAGGTTTTCGGAAGAAAGTTATTTAATTATATAGATTTGTTCTCCATACAATTTATTCTACAACACGTACAAAAATAAAATGGAATGTCTGATTAGAACCGTTATCCAAATCTGAAGAACAACATTACAACACCTATATTACATTTGTCTTAAAATTGTAAACAAGTAATTCGAAATTTTAATTAACATATTATTTCAAATATAACGAACAACTATTTAAACCTTAGCATCTTGTTAGCCAAATACTGTAGTTATTTTCTTCAATCATTTTTGCAATTTGACTTATTTATTGTTGTTGATTGTCTTGACAAATGCAACTGCAGAGTTTTTCGAATTCAGAAGTCTTCTGTATATATGGTTATCAAAGAGGAATTTTGAGTAAATCTTCTAATTTATTTTAATTTGTCTTTTTATCTGCTCTGCTTCTACCAGTTCGATCTCACGCTCGTTCGTTGGTGTGTTGGTATGAAATTCTTGCATATATCTTGCAATACTAAAAACTAAAAATTTGATATTCATTATGGTTAAATTTTGGTATTCTTTCGAATTTCATATTGCATTTGTTTAATGAAGTGAAAGTTGAAAAATTAGTGTTTTTAAACCTGGACCCAAGTATTCGATTTTTTTTTTTTTTTGAATTTGAATCCCTTTTTCATTGTAATGCCGTTCATTTTGCATGCTCACTGACACAAATAACAGGTTGATGCCATTATTTTAGGCGGAGATTGTAAACACTTCACAAAATGAGAAGAAGAAACGAAGGGAGATGGAAAACCTTGTTAATGAGTATCACATCAGTGTTTAATTTGTTGAGAGAAATATATTTCAGTGAAGTAAATCAATAGATTGTTTTGGATAATATATTATTTTGTGCTTGACACTGCCAAATACCCCCTTTTTTTTTGTCGAGTAGCTCAAAAAGGCCATTTTTTTTTGTCGAGTATCTCCACACTGCCAAATACCAATTTTTTTTGCTGGCCATTTTTTTTGTCCACGCTGCCCATATACCATTTGTTTTGTGTCGAGCGGACAAATAGGAGTCCCGAGCAACTCGACAAACACAAAAACATTTTGATTTTTTTTTTTGTCGAGCAAGAAAATTTTGATTTTTTTTTCTCTGTCTACAGATTTTTTTTTTAATGTTGTTTGTTGAGCAGCTCGACAAACAACTTCTTTTTATTTTTTTGGTGTTGTCGAGCAAGAACATTTTGAATTTTTTTTATGTTGTTTGTCGAGCTGCTCGACAAACAACATTTTGATCTTTGTTTTTTGTTTTTTTTTTTTTTTTGTGACACATGCCATAAATGGGCTTTGGCCAATTTTCAATTTTATTTTATTTTATTTTATCTTATTGTGGTGTTCGTGTTACACACATGCCATACCCATTTTTACTTTTTACTTTTTACCTTTTATTTTTTCTTTATTTATTGTGATGTGTGCCAACCCATTTTGACCAAAAAAAAAATTCCTTCAATTTTTCTTCTTATTTGTTTTTCTTTTACACCTAATTTTCATTCAATTTTTTACTAATTTTTATTTTATTTTATCTTTTAAGCAAATTGTACACAATTAGATCCAGTTCACTTTTACTGAATTATTTATTATTTATTAAATATTATTCTAAATAAATGCTATTAAATAAATATGTTGGAGGATGTTTGAGAATTATTATTATTTTTTTTTTTTAACAATCTCCAATCCAAACAGCTTAAAACCCCCACGGTTATTTTTGGACCAATTTTGGACATTTTTTATTGGCCCTTCCGTCTTGTGCTTGGAGATTTCTCTTGTTTTTCATTTGATATTCTAGCAACTTGTCGTTGGGTTTGCATATTGTAGCAACTTCATCGTGGTGGGTTTCGAATTTATGTTAATAAATGCTTTACATTTATGAATAAAGTTTGAGTACATGACATTTATGGCCAGTTGCTTCGTTAATCTGCAGATTTTGGAGATTTTAGTTCATTTGGTTGGACGTCTATTCCTTGGGATTTTATTCTTTAATTTGTTATGTGGCAGGATGTTTGGCCTGTTGTTCACGTGTTGTTTGTCGCTGTTTGAGCATAGGTCTTTACGATTTTCATTGAATATATGATTTACATTTATAGTTTATGTTGTTATTGAAGTTCGATATTGAGATTGGGTTACATGAAAGTTAAATGTTGTGTCTCATTCATAATTTTTTTTTATCCTCGGCGGTTACATTTCGTTTCCATGGTTAATGCTCTATCTTCCATTGGCAACCATCGTATTCTGTTTTTGGGAACGTGAATATTTGCTGCTGAATTGTGACTGTATAAAAAAGATGGTGCTTAGTACAATTTTTTATGCTTATGTTTTCTGTATTTGGAAATGTAAATATTTGCTTATGTGTATGAAATTCAATATTAACTTGTACCTAGCGGGTAACATTGCAAAGAATAAATATTTCTAGCCAAATAAATAAACATGTTGGTAGCACGGTCTTTATATCAACTTCCTTTGTTTGTATAAAATTGAAAGGTTATGTATTTTAATCATGTTTTACTTTGTCAATTCATTTCATTCTCTGTAAACTTTTAATATAAAATTTGTTAGACATTTATCTTTGAACACTATAAAATATTCTGCCAAATTGTTTAATATTGCTTCTATATTTATGTTGTGAATCAGTTTTTGAGACATATTAGATATCGTATCTTAACAATTAAATCTTCCAGGCATGATAATTAATTTCCATCAATACATTTTACATCATAATTCATATGAACAGTGGTATTTATTTTACATCATTAACATCAAAATTATTACGCTACCACGTGTTACGCACGTGCGATCACTAGTCTTATTAAAAGGACCAAAGTCCTTGTTTGCCAGGGTTGACCGTGACCAAAAGAATTTATTTTTTAAATCTTCAGCAATTCCCACAATACGTTTTAAACAATATTTCTAACACTTAGAAGATCATCTATTTCTTTATCCGACCTCTTCAAGTATTCCTCATTCGCCTTAGCCCTAGTTTCTGTCATGCCCAAGGATTGTCCTCCTCTGGTACCAGATGTAATGGTCGAAGTTCAATGAATCAAAAGCCCAACCAAAATCAAAATTACAGACAGAATTGTAAGGAATTAAACTGAACTTCCATTAAACAGAATTTGTTGAAGAAATGGAAGAAGAATTAAGAGGAATGAGGTGATAAACAGAAAACATTGAGAGAGATTAAGGGAGTATAATTCATCAAACATTAGGTTTGGGTGGGGTGATTGGAGAGGATGACCGATTTTCCTCTTTTTATTTATTTTTTTTAAATTCTTTTATTTTTTATTTTTGTTATTAGGAAAATGTGGAATGTAAGTTTTACGCCTCTAAAATTCTGGTCAACTTCATTTCAAGCACCTTACTTCATGGATTTTTGGATGAAACCGTCCAAACATCCTACTTATTTTTTCATATGTTAGGAAGAGTGCTACTAAAAATAGAAGATTCAAGACCAATTTGCACTTTTTAAAAAGATTAGAAATATTAACTCTAATTTTTCCTATTAATAAAATACAAAGTTATAATAAATATCATAAAAATAAACAAAACATGAAAACCCTTAAATGATAGAATTTGGCCAAAAAGCACGTGCGGTTGAGGGCTTTGCCCATAAGTTTTGCTGAGAAGTACATTTTAGCTTAGAAACATGATGTTATTTGTCAAAACGACTCTACTAATTAAAATCTGAATTAGTAACTAATACTGATTTATAATATCGTTTGAAGTTTAAAATTATCCTTGAGAGCCATGTATGTCCACTTTTCTAGGACATATTAGTACTAGGTTCGATACTATCTAAGTTGTGATATGCTCTCTCGAGCATCTTAGTGCTATTTTGAACGGCCTTAAAAACTTGGTGATGGAACGGTTTCCATCTACTTGAGCATAGTTTAGCCCAAAAACTCTTTATGTAGGAGCCTTTCATAGTAAAATGGAGCTCTATGTGACAACTTTGATTTGATCATGTTGTTTATATCAATGTGACTTGCCATATTAAATTGATAGGTCCCATTTTGTCGCCTTAGATGGACACGTGAGCTTGGGAACAACACTTAATACATACAAATTCTCAAAAATTTAAAACAATAGTTAGAATACAGTAATCTTCAAATCCTAATCACAAAAAACAAAAAAATAATTCATTCTTGTAACACGTTTATTATCAATCACAATTAGAGAGAGAATATCTCATACCTGTGATGCATACAACAAAGCTCAAAACACGTAAATATGAATAATTTTCTAGTCGAGCATTGTAATTTTAGACATAGCAAATACCTGTGATGTATACAACAAAGCTCAAAACACATAAATATGAATAATTTTCTAGTCGAGCATTGTAATTTTAGACATAGCAAATATATTCGCAATAGCACATGTTATATGGATCACCAGGCAAATGCTCACAATACCCATATGGGTCACTGCCTGTATAGTAGTCGATGCACAATACTTTACAACGATTCTCGTTCATTGTCTTGTTGTCGCATACACCTAAAGCATCTACGCACTTGAATGGATACCTGTGAGGAGGGCTATCTGCTCCTGCCATGAGAGCTGGAGGCATGGCTTCTTTTGCTGTTATAGTTCGTGAAATATTGCTACCTATCATTAGCATGGTATCGTAAAATTTAATAGTATGTTTGACATACAATTTTAGATATGATGAGTGCCTATAATGATTGAGATTTTAATTTTTTTTAATATTGTTTTGTATAATTCAATATAACTTATTAAATATGTGATTAAGTGATTACTCGTATTCGTATTCAAATTCAACTCACGTTTCTTATGGATACTGCAAAGAAGATATATTAATACGAACCCTACACAAAGATGACAACTACATATCTAGAAATGGATCGAGTTACCTTCTACTTCTAGTGAGAAAATGAGGGCAAGGAAAATGAGAACACTTGGGAACTGACTAGCCATGGGCTTACAAGGCAAATAAATAAACAATTTGTGGATGGAACAACTGTTGATGTTATATATTGTTTCACAAAAACTAGCATTAATTAGAGTTTTCCAATTTGCACAATTAGATTGCCTACATCCAAGGAATTAGATTGCCTACATCCAAGGAAAATTGACTCAAAATCTTCTTATATTTTGACAATATATCTATTTTTTTTTAATTCAACACATCATCACATTCTCAGTGTGGTTGTCAGACCTCCACCAAAAAAAGATAAGGGTTTGAATACCAGTTATATATAAATAACTGATAAAAAATACATAGGATGAGGACATAAAACCTGACATCCAATCATTTTTTTTTTCAACACACCATCACATCCCCAATGTAGTTTTCAGGCCTCGACCAGAAAAGGATGGTGGAGTTCGGATATCCCAACCATATATTAATAACTCATAAAAAATACATGAGATGGGGGGCATAAAACCTGACCTCCAATCATAAAGCTAAAACAAATAAATAAATGAATGAATAAAAAGAATAATGAGGAACTAAGACAAATAGTCCTAAAAAAATAATAAACTCTAATCGTAGGAAGTCCAATCAATCAACCAAACTGAGGTAACGTTGCGGTAGTCCTAGGCGGTATACTCAAAATAGCAACGACGATCCCAACCTTCTGAAGCAAGTAAGTCAACCACCTGGTTGTCTTCGCGATAAATATGAGAAATAGTTCACGATCGAAGGCAATGAGATGTCTAATGCGGTAAAGAGTGGTCTGAATAGACCAAGGTCCCCCACCTCTGGTGATGCAGTGAATGGCCAAAGTAGAATCGGACTCAACCCATAAATCTGATAGTACAATCCTCTGAGCAAGAATGATACCGTCAAGAATAATCCTGAGCTCGGCCTCTAGAATAGGGGACTCGCCATATGAGGAGAAGAATGCGCGAACACACTGACCTGATGAATTCCTAATAATCCCCACACTACTTGAAAATTCATCTTTGACGCATCCATCACTATTGATCTTGTAAGATCTCACTGGTGGAGTACACCAATGAATCAAAACAGATGGATGAATGGATGGAGTAGTAAGAGAGATACCAAAAAGATTAGCAATATCCATATCTCCTCGCTAATTAATAACTCGAAATAAACTGCATGTATGTAGTAAGGAGATATATGATTACTCTCTAGATGATCCGTCTCGGCTCCATAGAATTATCTTGGTACTTTGCATCATTCCTCGCAGTCTAAATAAACCAGAGAATCAAAAGAAAAATAATCGTATGAATATGACCCTGCCTAACAAACTGACCGAGAAACGTCAAGACTGAAAGCGATACTGAAAACTCTCCATCGGCCGAAGGTTATATGAAAAATATCAGAAAAATGGAGCCAAACCTAGTCGGCAATATAATTGTCAATAAATAAATTCTTTATAGTCTTAATAGCCGAGCAACACTGACAACGAGAAGCCATATGACTCTCAATCCGCCTCTGAATTACAACATCAACTGGGATAAGACCCTAACATAGTCTTCAGTAGAAGAAAGAGACAATTGTCGGGATAATAGAACTCCAAATCATGTTGTATACAGCCTGAATCATATGCCTCGTACAAATTAGCTGCCATGCAGACTTTGTAGCAAATCTATCATCCGATGTATCATTCCACATAATCTGATCATGTACCTTAGCAGTGATATGGATGCTCCATATCTGCTCAGCAATAGTATATAGTACTAACTCCAGAAGTTAGTCAGTGTTCCATCTACTATCATCAAATAAGTCTCTAACCTAGATGGAAGAATGTGCAAGTAAGAGCTAAAAAAAATAATAAATAATCAATAATGAATCAATAAATAATGAATACTACTTCCTAAACAAATAGTCTTAGAAAATTCTATAGACCCCTAATTGTAAGAAGTCTATGTTTATCAATCTGAACTAAGCAATATAAAGTTTATAATATTATTGAGAATACAAAATTACTAATTAAATTATGTCTCGTAGTTATTATGAATAGATTATAAACAATGAGTTCTACGGAATGTAGATAAAAATAGATAAAAGTTATTGATCATACAAATTTTGTAGATAAAAATAAAATTTGATCAGCTTATAAGTGCTTATAAACACTGTCAAACATGCACTAAAGTATTTTTGTGATCAATTTAGTCATTAAAGTTAAATTATATTACATAAGTGGTTACTCATTTAGCTTGATTAACTTCATATCCCGACGTAGTAATTGTTAAACATTCATGTGGACTAACCGTCATTATAACGATTGATTCCTTTCAGTTGGCCTTATTGTTTAGCTATGTCTCGACCTTATTAACATGAGTAATACTATTTATAGTCGCACACTACCGGTAGTCATCATACATTGTACTACTCAATTGAATGAATTATTCATAGTTAATAACTATAAATACATTACTCAATTGGAGTAAATAATTCATCCAATTGAGTAATGTCACGGTGGGATAACTACCGGTAGTGAGCGACTATGAATATCATTATTCTATTAACATTTGTTAATTATAAAACATCGAGTTGAGAGTGGTTTGTAATTTCTTGGCTGAAAGTGAATTTTCTAAAAGTGACATTTTATTTTGAATATCTTCTTTAATTTCATAATATAGACACAACAATAATTAGTCAATGTCAAAGTTTAACGAGACCCCTTTGGGGGAAACTTATTTTGAAAGCCTCCCATTTAATGGGGGCTACAATTATCCCCTCTGGATGCAATTATTTGACTAGTTTTGAATATAGTAGGTTGTATTTGACTGGTTTTGAATATAATAGGTTGGGATTTAGATAGTTGATTGATGATATTTTTGTTCAAAATGACCATTTCTTATATTATTTTCAAAACCTGATATATTTCAAAATGACCACCTTCAAACATACATATTTCTCGCTCTTTTTAATTTATTCAATTATTATGCCAAATATGTCATAATGTGATTCTTTTACGAGGAATTATCAATTAACTTCTATAATCTAAAATTTTGTTGAAAATAATAAATGTCATGTTTTGTAATTTTTAAAAGGTAAACTATATATCAATATATTAGTTGTCTATTTCTTTTTTGGTTATTGTTCTAGTTTTTTAACAAAGAAAATGTTGCGTTTGTAGAGAGTTGAGTTGTCATCATTAATTTTAGAGTAAATTGCTTGACCAGACATAATTTGGTTTGAAAAGGGGGAAAAAATAGAATTGAAACGGTATATACCTGAATTTTGAAATTTTCTTCAAGATTCCGGTTGACAAGTTGTTTTAAGCAATTGAGGAGGTAAATATATAATTTTTAATAAAAATACAACAAATCTGTTAAAATCAATGAAATCCATGAGAATTTATTAAAATCTATAATGTAGAAATCTTATGAAATCTGTCAAATTCTATTAAAATCTATAAAATCTATAAGAATTTATTGTTTGATTTCTTATTTTATAATAAAAAAAATTCTACAATTGTTAAATGTCGTCTTTAGAATTTTATTTTTGATTCTCATTATTATTCATTAAACCAGACAATTAGAAGAAAGAATATAAATAAATTATTAGTAAACCATAATACCATATTTTGTGTGGAAATAGAATCTATATAATAGTTAACTTGGTGCACCAAATCTAATACCATGACCATGTTGGAAATATATTTTAAATTGATGGTTTTATTAATATTTGACCAACTATTAAAGTGGGTCCCACACTCTATTTTAAGTGGGACAATAGTCAAACACGTTTTACTATGTGAGTAGATGTACGTAGTAGTATATTTAGATGTTAAAAATTCTTTCCGAATGAATGAAAAATTTAAGACAAAATTAAAGTTATGAAATTGGACAAAATGAGTTTTGGAAGTGGAAGAGAGTTTAAATCATCCCACATTGGAAAAAGAATACATTTATGATACATTTAAATATGAGTAATGCTATTCATTGTCGTTAACTACTGTAATCGGTCTACGTAGTATTACTCAATTGGAGTAATTGTTCATATTTGCTGATTATGAATAACATTATTCAATTAGAATAAATAATTACTCAAATTGAGTAGTGTCACGTAGACTGACTATGGTAGTCAGCGACTATGAATAACATCGTTCCTTAAATATCCATACTTTGATATTTGGGTTTGGGCACCACTAGTCTTTGAAGGAGAGATGACCTAGATGCTATTGAGCTTGAACCAAAGCCTACACGTGCACGTGCTGCCCAGGTCGAGGTTGAGGGTCGTGGGTCATAGATCGTAGTTCTAGTCATACATAATTGGGCTTGAGGCGATGCTATATAATTCTTTTTGTTAAAACAAAATAACAATTATTTTATTTATTTTCGAACCTTCCATATTTTGACATGTGTCTTTCTAGAACGTGCCTGTTGAAAGTGTCCAGAACTGTCTTTTTCAGACAGATATGTCTGTTCAAATGCAGACACACCGGTTCAAAGACAAAACCTGTCTAGAAAGAATATGTATTTTTCAAACATGACTTTTATTTGAGTTGTGTCTTTTGGAACACAACTTTTGGCTTGTTATAAATAAACCCACTTCTTTGCAAAATTTACACTTCATACTTTCTATCTTTCTACTCTGCATTTTACATTATTCTGCATTCAGTCTCTACATTTATAAAAGAGTACAAAACTAATTTTGGTTTGGTGTTTCTTGTGATTTGAAGTGCTGCTACTACAAGAAGAGATCATTGTATCTTGAGAGACGATTGTCATTCGACCATAAATACTTGTGTAGAACAAAATCGTTTTAAGAACAAAGAGTCAAACTCTTGCCTTAATCTAATTTAATTTCTTTCAAATTGTAAGTAAGTCCTTTAGTTTTTGTTAAATTCAATTTATAGTATTAAAAGAATATTCAAAAAGTAAAAGACTATTCATTCAAAACGGCACATTAGCTCTTGTTTGGGAGATTTAAATTATAATTTCAGCCAATCAAACTGGTCAAATATACTTGTTGACGTAGGATTATGCACTAACCACGTGTCAACAAATCTCCAGTCAATCCTCTATCAATCTATATGTTACATGTATACTAGGATGACCGTTAGACACCAATATCACTAAAAAAAAGGGTCCGGCGATCGTTGGTACTTCGACGATCAAGTCAACTACTGGTATATGCAAGATATAACAATATACGGAGAATGGGATTTGGGCCTGGGAGAGACAAGCAAGCAGAAATTTGAGCAGAGTTTAAGGGTGAGAATAATGTGTACCTTAGAACAATCGGAGACGTTGTATTTATAGCCTCAGAGTTCTAATTGATTTAGGAAAACAATCAATTAGATATTTGATTGGATTTTCCTTCCTTATGGGATAAAGGATAATTGGTTGTCAATGCAATCTCCCATATTTTATCTCTTATTTGAGTTGATTCTTATTATCACGTTGCCTAATCTTTATGAGATTGATATTTAGTTTCTTTGTGAGAATCCGTGTGACAATCAAGCACAATCTTTCTTTGAATATATCTCTGATCATTCTGAAATATCACAATGCCCGCGGATCTGTGACGGATTCGGTTGTCGACGAAGCGTCTAGGGTCAGCCATGAATGTCGAGGCTTTTCGCGGGCTTCGCATACTTAATTCGAGAGTGTCAACGTGTTGCCGAACCTTAAATACATTCACGAGGCCCTCACTAGGTACATGGGGCTTTTACGAATCTAAAAGGTCCTTGCTGGACTTACGAGGCCTAACATGGGCCTTCACTGGGCCTTTATGGGGCTTTTATGAGGCATTTATGGGGCATTTGCTGACGTGGAGGCCTTGTCGAAATCTGGTGGTAACAATAATTTTAATCCACACATTTTATAAGACCCACAACTTATAACTCACTTTTATCCACACATTCATCCATAGCTTATAATATAAATATTTAAAAATAATTTCAACACTACCAAACATATGTTTAATGAGAGAAACATCAAGAGTGTGGTTTACTTAAAGCCAACTTGCTGCACCATCGAATGTAAAATTAATTTTTTTATACTAATTTGAATTGTAGGAAATGACATGCAATCTCAAGTGCAAGAATGTGGTTTATGATGTACATGTCATGCTAGATTTTTGTTTCAATTTGGAAATTTCTGATTAATTTACTGTTGGATTTTCTATTCTTAATCACTCTAATAAAGTATTCAAGAGACCTTTTCTTTTTGAACTGATTTCATGAAATTTTGCTTTGAACGATTTAAAGTGGGCATATTTTCTTCTGCTAAAATGTAGGCATACATCATTAGCACTTTTATTTTTTATTCTTTTCTATATATTGTTAATTTTTATTTTAAATGAATAAACAAGATGTTGATGTTCTTTTGACTCTATCACCGGTGATGGAATGATAAATCGGTTTTATTTTTTGGTGATTCGATTAAAAGTTATATCATTTTGTTTTCAAGAATTTATATTCAATTTGTGCACTATTAATGATTAAAGTAAAAATAAAAATTATTAATACATGTTTTAAACTCTACCAAAATCCTCATATACAATTCTGTTTAATTTTTGAAGTAAATTTTTTTATTATGGTAGTAAAGCAAAATTAAGTTTGATAAGTTACTATTATTTCTATCACTGATAAATACGCACTGGGTCTTTAAAAAATTGTGGATATATGTTTAAATTTTAGTCTCGGGACTTGTTACTCGTGGTTGAAATTTCAGCAATCCATATTGACATGTCACATTTGAGAGTTATTTTTTTAATAGTGGGTATGAATTAGTTGTCTATTTCTATATTTTTTAGGATTATTAGTCTATTCATAATAAAGAAAATGTATGGTGCATTTTTGTGGTGAGTTGGGTTGTCAATATTAATTCTAGAACAAGTTGTTCATTCCGACTTAATTTGTTTCGAAAAGAAAAAATAGACCTTGAAATGGTGCGGTGAAATTTAAAATTTTCTCCATTCCGAGTTGACAATTTTGAACAAGTGATGGAAAAATACTACAAATCCATGAGAATTCAAAGAAATCCAGGAGAATTCATTAAAATCTATAATATAGAATTTTATTTAAATCTTATAAAATCGATGGAATTCTATTCAAATTTATAAATATTAAGAAATTTTAAAATCTAAATTAGAGACACCCTCGAAATCTTTAGAAATCCACTAGTTATTTAGGACACTAGTTAATAAATAAAGAATCATTTAAATCTGATATGATGACACCTAAATTTTAATAGAATTTATTAAAATTTGAGTTGATGACATCCTTTAATAATTTTTTATTTATTGTACTAAATATATTATTATAGTTGTGTCAATTAATTTTTCATAAGATTGTACTTTAAATGTATGTAATTGTTATGTGATGTGAAAAACTTGAATAAAAATTAAGATAAAAATAATAATAATGATGTATATAATTTCATCACATTGAACCAATCTTATTAGATTTTTATTTAACATATAAAAATATTAATAAAAATTAGTTTACAAATTATGTGTTCTTTATTTTCGAAAGATAATAAAATATGAAGAATACAGAATTTTAATATTTGTAGTTAATAAACAAATAACTCAATTAAATAAAAGTATTTGAAAATCAATGATAAAACTATTTTTCTTTTTTGTTATAACATAAATAGAAGTTTAAATTTTAAATAATATAATTACTTAATAATAAAATTAATAATTTTATTTAACACGTTTATTAATTATTATGAGTTTAAATTTTAGTTATTTTAAATTAGTTCATTAAATATATAAAATAATTTACGTATATTATCAATTTGGTCAATAAAGTCCTTAATTCTTAAAAAAAAAAAAAAGCTAGTAAGTTTCCTAATTTTTTATAAAAAAATTAAAGATACCAAATCCATTTGCACCTTTTGCGAATATTAGAAATCCAACTGCAATTTCTCTAGTTAAAATTGATGACATATTAGTCTTTTTTATTAATAAGGACTAATTGCCCACTAAAGTACATAGGTTAAGAACGTCTATGCTAAAAAAAAAACCAAATGTTAAAGACCATTTATGCTATGATAGCAAATGTTAAGAACCATTTAAGCCAAATTCTCTAAGAATAAACAAAAAATGAAAACCATTAAATGATAGAATTTACCTAAGAAGCAAGAGCACTTGAAGACTTTGCCCGTAATTTTGTTGAGAAGGACGTTATAGCTTAGAAACATAAGTTTATTTGTCAAAACGACTCTACTGATTAAATATGAATTATTTACTAAGATTGATTTTTAGGACATGTTCAGTAGCCATTTTTTTGTCTACAATTTTTGACTTTTCAACATTTTTACACTACAAAAAGTTTGAAAAATCAATAAAGTACTCAAAAAAACCCATTTTCCCCAAAAAAACTACATCGAACATGTCCTTAATATAGTTTGAAATTTAAAATTATTCCTAAGAACCACGTATGTCCACTTTCCTATGACATACCAAGCTGGACACTATTTAAGTTGTGATATACTCCCTCGAGCACCTTAGTTATATTTTGAACGGGCTTAAAAACTTGGTTGTAGAACGATTTCTATCTACTTGAACAGAGTTTAGCTCAAAAGTTCTTTGTGATTGAGTCTTTCGTTGTAAAATGGAGCTCTTGTCACAATTTTGATTTGATCATGTTGATGATATTGATGTGCTTCGCCACATTTAATTGATTGGTCCCATTTTTCTCACCTTAGATGGACACCTGAGTTTGGGTGCAGCACTTAGTGCTTGTTTGTTGGAGTTAAAATTTTTTTTTTTTTTTTAATTTTGAAAAAAATTGGTGACATGTGTTGTTGAAAATGAGTTTGAAAAAAAAGTTTAAAATCTGCTAAAAAATTGTGATTAAAAATCAACAATTAATTTTAACCACATATTTAATAGAATCTACAACTTTTATTAACTTTTCTAAATCATATTTCATCAACTTTTTATCAAAATTTGTTAAAAAACTCTTACAAACAAACTCTCAAAGTAAAAAGTCAAAATACATTCTTCAAATTCTAATTTAAAAAAAAAAGATAATTCATTCTTGTGATACTTTTATTGTCAAAGTCAAAGTACAATTCACCAACTTATAATCACCAAGAGAGAGATAATATCACATACTTGTGATGCATACAACAAAGCTCAAATCACATAAATATAATTTTTTTTCTAGTCGAGCAATGTAATTTTAGTCATAACAAACATATTCACAATAACACATGGTATATGGATTACTAGAGTAGTGCTGACAATATCCATATGGTTCATTGTCTGTAAAGTAGTCGATGCACAACTGTTTACAACGAGCCTCATTCATTGACTCGTCGCATACACCTATAACGGCTACGCACTTGAATGGATACCTGTGAGGAGGGCCATCTGCTTCTGCCATGAGAGCTGGAGGCATGATTTCATTTGTTGTTACGTTTCGTGACATATTGTTACCTGTCATTAGCATATTATCATAAAATTTAAGATCATGTTTGGCATACAGCTTTTAGAGATGATTAGTTCCTATAATAAATAAAATTTTAATTTTTTTTTTAAAATATTATTTTATATTATCTAATCTAATTTATTAAATATGTAATTAAGTGATTACTCGTATTAGTATTCAACTCTCGTTTCTTATGGATGCTACAAATTAAGAAGATAAATTAATACGAACCCTGCACAAAGATATGACAAGTACATATCGAGAAATGGATCGTTTGTATGAATAACTAAAAATAATAGTTACCTTCCAGTGAGAAAATGTGGGCAAGGAAAATGAGAACACCTAAGAACTGACCAGCCATGGGCTTACCAGACAAATAAATAAACAATTTGTAAATGGAACAATTGTTGATGTTATAAATGGTTTCACAAAGGGTAGCATTAATTAGAGTTTTCCAATTTGCACAATTAGATTGCCTGCATCCAAGGAAAATATTTTGGCAATATCTATATTCTATATTCTATTTATTGTAGTAGGATAACCGTCGAAAATTTCACGCACACATTTTTCTGTTATTTTTTCTTTCCAGATTTAGTAAGTTCCGCCACAAATACTGCATATGATTTTATTTTCTTTAATTGGTTTCATACATTAATTTGGTAAGTTCCACCATATTTATGCTGCATAGGAGTTTGTTTTATTTAATTGGTTTTACACATTGATTTGGTAAGTTCCGCCATAAATGTTGCATATGAGTTGTTTTCTTTAATTGGTTTCACATATTGATTGTTTTTTTTTCTTTTTCTTGCAAAAAAGAAGTGTAACATTAATATTATATACGATAAATGCAACAACTTTTCAGATTCTTTAATTAGTTTCACACATTAATTGTTTATTCATTTATTTTTTATCTTTTTTGCAAAAAATTGAATTGTAACATTTAATGTTATATATGATAAATGCAACTTTTCAGATTTTTTAATTGCTTTCACACATTAATTGTTTATTATTATTTTTTTCCATTTTTTCTGCAAAAAATGAAATGTAACATTTAATATTAAATGATAAATGCAACAACTTTTTACAAATGCGTTGGACTCATCATCTTCATTTTTTTTGTATGAAACCGTCTTTTGGGCTTCCATGTTCTATTCGAACAGTTTGTTTGTTTCCTATTTTTTTTTGTTAAAATCATTTATGTAAATTATTTGCACTTTTGAATTTTGTTTTTTTTTTTTTTTTTACTGTGTTCGGATACGGTTTTGTTTTTTGTTTAATTTAACTTTGCCAAATGCACTCATATATGGATAAATACAACAACTTTTCAGAAACTAACAATTGGACTTGTCATCTTTTTTTTTTTTAATGAAACCGTCTTTTGACATTCTCCGTGATATTCAAACAGTTTAATTGACATTTTTGAAAGGACATCACTGCATCGATCTGCGTGTGATATTGCATTTGAGAATTATACTTCGTTTTGTATAACGTGCAATTGTGTTTGAGTTATATATAAGAGATTTATTCTTAATTCACTTTTGGATCACAATATTGTTTTGTTTTATGCACCGTTCCATTCAGAACTAGCTTCTGGAAATTACATGATTATGCTTTCTTAAATATGTGTTTTCATATGCGTATTTTTAGAAACAAAATAGTTGTGTATACATATTTTTATTTTTACATAAATAATTGAAATATTTGATGTTGGTTTTTGTTTATATTTACTATTAATGTGTAATTTCAGTTTACTTTTTGAATTGTATTTGTCTTTTCTTAGCTGTTATTTTGTAATTTAAATTTACTATTACAATTTTATATTGCGTGAATTTTAATAATGATTTAGAAATAATTTAGACTGTACATTTTCTAATTTTTAGATTATATGTTTCATTTATCTGTAGCATGTCTTTTAGTACATGTTTATATAGTTTTTTTGGTCTTGATTCCTACCTTTTATGAGTTTTTATGAAAATTAATACAATTCTGTTTTTTTTTTAAATTGTTGCCATTGTATTTACGTGTTGCTTCTAAGGTGAGCGTATTCACGCGTCAATAAATCAATTATTGATATATACCCTTACACCTTTGCTTCGGGAAGTGGCTCTCTATGTGATGCGACATTTTATTGTCAGGGTCGATAACTTGAAGTACTATCCGCCATAAGTACAAGATCAACTTCATGACCAAGATTCACATATATGAAATAGACGATGATAGGTTCTCTAACCACGTGTTTTTCAATTAAAGGCTTTCAATGACATTCTATTTTCGACAAATTTCGATTACACTGAATTGTTCGTTAATATTTGATAACATACATATTTTTTTACGCACACAATGTTTCTTATAGATTCTTATTGTTATTACATTTTATTGTCAAATTTGTTGAATAAATTGCTAAATACAACTAACATATACGCAAAAATATATCATTGGCGAGGTTGTTCCCAAAAATACTCCGAAGATTAAGGATCTGTCTATACGAACCACCAAATTTAGAATAGTATTGTTATCGTTTCTTAGTTACACATATATTGTAATCAACATTATGTTTATTATGTGCAATTTAATTATTGAAATTAATGTTTATATACAAATGTAACAAATATTATTCTTCGGTTCAGATAATTAAATTGGAAACGGTCAACTCCGTGCATCGCACGAGTGATGTACTAGTTATTATATATTATAATAGGATAACCGTCGAAAAATTTCAGGCACACATTTTCCTGCAATTTTTTCTTTCCAGATTTGGTAAGTTTTGCCATAAATACTGCATAGAAATTTGTTTTCTTTAATTGGTTTCACACATTGATTTGATAAGTTCCGCCATAAATACTGTATAGGAGTATTTTTTTTTAATTGGTTTCACACATTGTTTGTTTATTTTTTTTCTTTTTCTTGCAACAAACAAAGTGTAATATTAATAATATATACGATAAATATAACAACTTTTCAAATTATTTAATTGGTTTCACACATTAATTGTTTATTTATTTATTTTTTCTCTTTTCTTGCAAAAAACGAACTGTAGCATTTAATACTATATATGATAAATACAACAATTTTTCATATTTTTTAATTACTTTCACACATAGATTGTTTATTATTTCTTTTTTCTTTTTTCTACAAAAAATGAAGTGTAACATTTAATATTAAATGATAAATGCAACATTTATTCTATCTATCTATGATAACTGTCGAAAATTTCATACACACATTTTTCCACTATTTTTTCTTTCTAAATTTGGTAAGGTCTGCCATAAATATTGTATATGAGTCAATTTTCTTTAATCGGTTTCACACATTGATTGTCTATTTATTTTTTATTTTTTTTCTTGCAAAAAACGAAATGTAACATTTAATATTATATATGATAAATGCAACAACTTTTCAAATTCTTTAATTGGTTTCACACATTGATTGTTTTTTTTTTTCTTTTCTAGCAAAAAATGAAGTGCAGCATTTAATATTAAATGATAAATGCAACAACTTTTCAAAAATGCGTTGGACTCATTATTTTCATTTTTTTGTATGAAACCATATTTTGGGCTTCCCCGTGCTATTCGAACAGTTTATTTGTTTCCTATGTTTTGTTAAAATTATTTCTGTAAATTATTTGCACATTTGAATTTTGTTTTTTTTTTTTTATTGTATTCGGATATTGTTTTGCTTTTTTGTTTAATTTAACTTTGCGGAATACACACAAATATGGATAAATGCAACAACTTTTCAGAAACTAACAATTGAACTTATCATCCTTTTTTTTTTATTTATGAAATTGTCTTTTGGCCTTCTATGTGGTATTCAAACAGTTTAATTGATATTTTTGAAGGGGCATCACTGCATCGGTCTGCGTGTGATTGTGCATCTGGAAATTATATTTCGTTTTGTAAAATGTGCAATTGTGTTTGAGAGATTTATTCCTAATTCATTTTTGGATCACGATATTGTTTTGTTTCTTGCACTGCCCCATTGAGAACTAGCTTATGGTAAATACATGATTATACTTTCTTAAATATGCGTTTTCATATACGCATTTTTAGAAACAAAAAAGTTGTGTATACGCATTTTTATTTTTACATAAATAATTGAAATATTTGCTGTTGGTTTTTGTTTGTATTTACTATTACTATTTTTTGAATTGTATTTGCTATTTCTTAGCAGTTATTTTGTAGTTTAAATTTACCATTACAATTTAATATTGCGTGAATTTCAATAATGATTTAGAAATAATTTAGACTGTATATTTTCTAATTTTTATACTGTATGTTTCATTTATCTGTAGTCTATTTTTAGTACAAGTTTATGTAATTTTTTTTGTCTCGATTCCTACATCTTCTAAGTTTTAATAAAAAGTAATACAATTCTATATTTGTTTAAATTGTTGTCATTGTATTTACGTGTTGCTTCTAGGGTGAGCGTATTCACGCGCCCATAAAGCAATTGTTAATACATACCTTTACGCATTTGCTTTGAGAATAGGCTCTTTATGTGATACGACATTTTATTGTTGGGTTAAGTACAAAACTACCTTCCATAAGTACAAGATCAACTTCATGACCAAGACTCACATCTATGAGATAGGCGATGATAGGTTACCCAATCACATTTTTCAATCAAAGGCTTTCAATGACATTCTATCTTCGACAAATCACGATTATACTGAATTGTTCGTTAATACTTGATAACATACATATTTTTTTTACACACACAATATTTCTTAAAGATTCTTATTGTTATTATATTTTGTTGTCAAATTTGTTGAATAATTTGCTAAATACAACTAACATATACTCAAAAAGACATCATTGGCTAGGTTGTTACCAAAGATTCCCCAAAGACTAAGTATCTGTTTATACGAACTACAGAATTTAGAATAGTATTATCGTCGTTTCTAAGTTACACATATATTATAATCAACAACATGCTTATTATGTTCAATTTAATTACTGAAATTAATATTTATATACAAATGTAACAAGTATTATTCATCGGTTCAGGTAATTAAATTAGAAACGGTCAACTCCGTACATCGCACGAATGATGTACCAGTATCTAGTTAACTTGTAATATTATTGAGTGTACGTTATTACTAATTAAATTATGTCTCGGCGTTATCATAAATATATTATAAGTAATAAGTTTTATGAAATATAAATAAAAAATAGATAAAAGTTGTGAGTTTTATAATCTGTCAGTAAAAATAAAATTTAATCAGCTTATAAGTGTTTATAAGCACTATCAGATATGCACTAAAGTATTTTTGTAACTAGTTTAGTCATTAAAGTTAAATAATATTACATAACTAGTCACTCATTTAGTCATTAAAGTTAAATAATATTACATAATTAGTCGCTCGTTTAGTTTGATTAATGTCATATCCCATTGTTAAACCTTCACGCAGTGTTTGCTTGGTCATGCATAAAAGTTGCTTTTTACAAAAGTAAATAAAGTAAGAGTTAAAATTATTGTGTGGGACCTACAATTTATTCATTTTGAGCTACAAAAAATAGTAAACTTTACACTTATAAGTTTTTATAAGCATACTAAAAAATGTGTTTAATACTATGACGGAGCCAGAATATAGTAAATGGGTGGGCCGAAGGTTTTTTTTTCCCTCAAACCACAGTTAGTAAGCCAATTTTCCTGAGAATCTAATGTTTTTTTTTGTAAGTCATAATCTTTAAAAAGCTTACAAGAAATTATTGCACCAAAATATTCAAGATCTAAAATTAGTTAAAGAAAATTGAGCCAAACGATATTTTACAGCTACGAATTCTTCTATAATAGAATCTATAACTATTTTATTAATAACGTCTCTCTCAACAAAAATTGTTGTGTAATCGATGCACAAAATTTATTTTATAATAAAATCTATATCTATTTTATATAAAATTAAGCTATGTAGTCGATGCACAAAATATTTAAACCCTTTTACTAGTGTTATATACAATTATATTGTAATTCTATACTTAATGAAACGAGATATAAGCAATTCATACACAATAGGATAATATTACAATCAAACTAGAAAATAAAATGATATTTCAACAACAAATACTAGAAGATGCAACAAATTAAAAAAATTCAAGCATACTTTGATAACTGCATCCGCTTTTAACACAATCAAATAGCATAACACATGGCTGGGCTGTGGTTTAAAATAGACTTGACCATAGCATAATTTTTTTTATAATTAATTGCACTTGTTCCAGGACAGGATAGGGCTATGCATGGGCCCAATATGGCCTAGCCATGTATCCGCCCTTGCTTAGTACGTTGAACTAAATAGAGTGAATCATGAAAAAGTAATGAACTTGATACTTATAAGCTCTTATAAGCACATTTAAACATGTACGTAGACTAATAGTCATTACACTAATTGATTCTGTTCAGTTGATCTCATTGTTTAGCTCCATCTCGACCTTTTTTTATCATTTATTAACTATGAAACACCGAGTTAAAATTAAAGGAAGCGATTTGTAATTTATTGATTGAAAGTAAATCTGAAGTTACATTTTATTTTAAAAATCTTTAATTTCATGAAATAGGCACAAAGTTTAACATGACAACATGGAATTATACCCTTTGGAGGAAACTTCTTTAGAAAGCCTCCCATTTAATGAGGCTACAATTATCCTTCTCTAGGAAATTATTTTAAATGGTCAAGATCTTCCCAAACTGTGGAGCCCACATAAACGTTCTTCTTCATAAAAACGCGGGAAAATGCAGTCCAAAAGTCTCTTTTAAAATGCTGTGCACTCAGTAAAATTGCAGAGCTTGTTAAAGGGGTTTTTCTAGGGTTCTGATTTTTGTCTTTGAATTTCTAATGGCTCCCAAGAAACGAAGAAATGACATTGGGTCTTCCTCCGCCGCCGCCACCACCAGGGTTACCCGGAGCTCCAGTCTCCTAGCCAAAACCACCAACCCACCTGCTGCTGCTGAGCCAGAACCACCAAAGAAAAAGAAGGCTAAAACCACCATTAGCACCGAAAAAAAGGCTAAAGCCCCACCAGTACCACCGCAATCGGCAGAACAAGAACCAGAACCGCCGGTTCTTGAAGGGTCCAAGACCATAGTCATTGAACACTGCAAGCAATGTAACTCGTTCAAGACTCGGGCTGTTCAGGTCAAGAATGGGTTGGAGAAGGGGCTGGAGGGAGTCAACGTTGTGGTTAACCCTGAAAAGCCCAGGAGAGGCTGCTTTGAAATCCGCGAGGAAGGTGGGGAGATATTTGTGAGTCTGCTGGATATGAAGAGGCCATTTACACCGATGAAGGCACTGGACATGGAGAAGGTCATTTCTGACATTATTGAAAAGATTGAATGAACCATTAGGGTTCATGGATTGAAGGGTTAGGGTTTATGGAATTGACACTCATTTTATTACTGCTTGATAGAGCATATTGATTGAATGCCTTCAATCTTGGTATTTTTTTTTTGGATGTATGTAGTGTTTCATTTTGCAATCCGAAATCTAACCCTATTACTCTTTTGAGTGTCAAAAGATTGGTTTTGGTATGATGATATTTTTGTGACCCTTCATTGGATGAAAATATGATGTATGCTTTGTTTGTGTTGAATATGGAGTATTATACTGGTAAAGCATTTTCCGTAGTGTATGAAATTAGACAAATTTCAAGAAAGAGCTTATAATATACAATCATTTTGTTAAAGGCTGATTGTAGCCTTGAATGGTGTTGAATTGATTGTTAGAATTTTTTGCTTGATCTTGGTCAAGCGTGCCAAGTTCGTCTCAAGTCCCATTCATCCAACTCTATTGCTTTTGAGTTGTCTTGAGTGAAAGGAAATAGTAAACTTTAGCAAAAACCCAACGTGAGTCTAGTTGAGAACCCTTGAGCAGGGTCTGAGTTCATTGAGACAAGTTTACCAGAAGTCATATTATCTCCTCGGAAAATGTTTGTTTGCTTGTTTCAGTTAATCAAACTATATGAGGTAATTCTAATACTTTTGAGTCTTGAGCTCAGGTAGAGTTTAAACATCAGCTTTGAAATTTGAAACCTGGTTTTGTTTAGAAGTCTGATGTTTAATTTTCAGGATTGTCTGTAATTGAAGATTGCATCGGTTGGCCAACCATCTTTGCCCCCTTTCCCATACTCTCACAAACATCAACACATGCGAGACGTTAAAAACTGAAATTCAAATTTTTGAATGATATGGAAGAAATTCAAATTTTTGAATGATATGGAAGGGAAGCTGGCAGCACAGTCCATCCATGGGGATAATTGGCGGGGGAGACTTATGGAACCAATTAGCACATATGGGTTGATCCTTTTTATGAATCTTACTTCCTATAGAAACTGGTCTATTCAACTTAGATTTTTGCAGGCAATGTGTTGATCCATCTTACCTTTGTTCTCTCATTTCAATAACTCAAGACCTATGTAGAGCCAAATTTCAGGTGCATTTGTTTTGAGCATGGTTTTGGAAGTGTCAATTTGTTTGTTCTTTCATGGAATATGTCTGTACTCTCTGATCCTGGAAAATGTTCCCAGATTGTGCATGTAGATTGGAAATGGCATTCTGAGTACCAGATCAGCTCAAGAAGCATGTTTTGATTAGCAAGGTGAAGTTGCAACATGCAATTATTCCCATATTTCTTGCAATTTAAGTTAGTTGTACTACAGGTTGTGGTGGGTCGGTCAGTTGCATTAGGCAGGAGATGCAGGTCCTGTTTTAACTGCTAGTGCATTCGCTATTTGATTCCATCCTCAATCCCACAAAATAGAAACTTGAAGACAATTCTGACCAAAATTTAAAGCCAATTAAAAGTTTTACTGCAGTCATACTTTGTATTGGTGATTTTTAAAAGGTTGAAACATGCATTACCTGATAGAAGAAGCCGAACTGTCCACCCTTAGGAAGCAAAAGCCAACACAACAGGGCCTTTTGCCCCATCTTTGATGGTGTGAATTCCCATGGTTGAGTTCATATACGTCTTCACAAAACCAGGACACACACAGTTCATGCATAGACTACGGTACTCTTTGGCATTTGGCGAGAATTCTTGTACAGGGATTGACAGCTGCTTTCGAGACTAAATATGCAGATAGATGAAGGGGCCAACCTTTGGATTCCAAAGCCTCATTCTTAAAATCATCAAGAATCATGTTCGCCATTTCATTTTCATATATTTTCTCTTTAGTAAGTAAGTACATGTCATTTACCTCCTCTTATGCTTTCACCTGGAATCGACTGCAAGAATAAGGAAAAATAATCAACCAAATTTGACTTCATTCCATTGACAAGCTAAAATTAGGCGATAAATTCTTATACCTGAAGTTTTCTTATAGTTGCAGACACATTTACAATTCTTCCTGAATCTGATAATACGAGGAATGGAAGAAGAACCTCTGTCAATCTTTTTGTGCCATAGTAGTTTGTTTTTATACGTTCTTTCAGCCATTGCATAAGTTTGTTTTGTTAACTTCTTCATCAACTCAACTGTCTTTTCTTTCCTGCATCGGCTAAAAAATTTCGTCACACTCTTCCGTGTATCATTTTGGTAAGCAGTGCTGAATGTGTGGAATCTAATTATTTTGTTCACTTTTCTCAACCGTGAGTCGAACTTTTGTAGTAAGGTCGACGACGGAGAAAAAAAAGGAGAGATATGAGTTCACTTTTCTCCTCAACCGTGAGTCGAACTTATCCTCTTCTTCGTTACAATGAAACACTCTAAATCGTGTGTTCTTTACTTGATTTCAGTTTTCTGTTTTGTGTTATAATTGCTATCATTAATACGTTATTCAGCTTTTAATCCATAACACGCAGGACTCAGCAGGACGCGGGATAGATATCTCACATGCTCATCTTTTTTCTAATATTGTCCATTTTGATTGTTTGTGTGTTAGTTGCTAGAGAATATGGCAGAGACATAGACCTGTTTTTAGCTGGCTCGGTGCTGCATACTTTTAATATTTTTTTTACCATTATATCAAGTTTGTTGCCAATATATCAAGGAAGATTGACAGATAAATTCAGAAGGAATAGTTTTTTTTTTTTTTTTTTTTTTTTACCAATATTTCAAGTTTCCCAAAGTTTGTTGCAAATATTTTCTAGAACTAGCTTGAGCCGGATCGATCGACACCACTGACCTTTAAGGTTTTGCTCAAATACTCAGGTATCTTCTCCATCTCTGCTCGACCCGACAACCTTGGGCTTGGCACTATTGCCCGTGCTGTCTCATGTAGGCAAAACACAAAAAGAAGAATAAATAGATTTCAATGGGGTAATTAGCACAAAACGTCTCTACCTATTGAAGTCATTGTGCAAAACGTCCTACTTTCTAAATTTTGGCAATTTTACCCTTACCTACTGGATTTTTTGCGCAAAAGGTCATTCAGTCCAAAAATCAGCCATTAACATAGGGGTAAATTAGTCCAATCACTTTTTTCACATATATATTACTTCTTTTAAAATTAGGGGGCTTTCCATGCAATTTCCAAAATTGCACGGCAGGCCCCCGTCCCCAAATCTGAAAAGCTGATGTTTGCATTGTTATTCCGCCTACGAATTAGATATGGAAGCCATCTGTTGTGTTTATTTTTTTATCGGTGTGCATCAACCTGAGTCATACAGGGAATGTCCAATGTCATTACCATAATGAACAAATTTCTCTCAAATTGCATCGAATGTGTAATTCCACGGACGAATGCATCAAATGAAGATATTAAAGTCCACCCTACAGGAACAGATAAGTTTTCACCTGCTATGCCCTGGCCAATGAAGTTATCAGCACTGAGATTGTTTGTGGCTGAATGGACTTTTTTGAGAGAAATCTTATGATAGCTGGATTCTTCGGAGTTTGAGTCATTTCTCTCTGTCAAGTTGAACAAAAATAAATAGGAATTATTCACAGCTTGTAATGTATTTCAGTGTCATAGTAATTGTCATTGAATCTTACCATCTATCCCTTTTCTGAACTTCCCTCTTATTGATTTTCTACAAAGGATCATCAATGTAATAGCTACTACTATTGTAATCCCCACCGCACCGCCAATTAGGACTTCCCGACCTGTAGTAACTACGGTGGTTATCAATCTATGTAGACTACTGGAGACAAGCTTCTTTCTGCTTGCCCATATAGATGATTTATATTGGAAAAAGCATGGGCGCCAATGTTTAAAACTATAGGGTTTCTGCAATTTGTGCAAGGCGGCGTCGTTTGTCACGGCGCCGCCAACAGATCTAACGAACAACAGCAAAGGGGCCAATGGTAAGACATCGGCGCGACCACCGCCTTTCGTTGTCGAACAACAGCAAAGGGGCCAATGGTTTCCACTGGTTTCAGCTTTCCAGATTTGGGGACGGGCTGCTTAGTGCAATTTGGAAATTGCATGGGAAGCCCTCAATTTTTAAAAGAAATAATATATATGTGAAAAAATGGTTGGACTAATTTACCCCTATGTTAATTACCGATTTTGGGGTGAAGGACGGCTTTGCGTAAGAAATCCAAAGAGTAGGTAAGGGTAAAATTGTCAAAATTTAGAAGGTATGGACGTTTTCACAATGAAACGATAGATAGGGACGTTTTGTGCTAATTATCCATTTCAATGAATTGCTAGAGAACGGGAGAAACTACTAACTTTCCCCATTTATCAGCACATCACATCATATCACATCACATCTTAGATTGTCCACATTTTACCAAAATTTGACTATGGACAATGGGAGCTGAAGTTTTGTCGAAAATGGATCGATAAGCAAATTTTTGTTGTTAAAAGTGAAATTTCTTGTAGTAGTGACGTGGGAGCAAGAATGAATCACTGAATGAATCGTAATTTTTCATGCACAAACAAATACATTGCTAGATTTGATGAAGAATGCATGCATATATCATTGAGGTTTTTGCTGCAATATTTTGACAATAATCACAACAAATAACAAACTAAGCTCTCTTGTTGATGAATTTGAAGTCGATTACATGAATCATTTTTCATTCTCTCAAGTTCATTGCTAGATAGTGAGTGATACGAAACAATTAGTCAACATCTCATCATGTTTCCCACGTAAACTTGCACTTGTCATTAATAAACTGGTAAACGTCGTCTTGTCCATGTCAAACTTCCCACCGAAATCCATTCATGGACGAAACATGCAGATATTACGCCAGAAAAAGCTCTTCCACCAGGTTGGCGCCATTCCCACCACCAGAAATTTGGTGTGCATATGGAGATCCGAGAGGCCGTGACAGAAATGGTCGATTAAACCCTGCTAGGAAAATTCATATTGGTGTGTTGCTTTTGATAATTTTCACACAGTTTTCAAGATTTGACATGTAGTTTTGCCAAAGAATTAGCAGCAAAAGAAACATTTGGATCATTATGTGCTTATATAGCTTCACATTCTGAGTCCATGCATCTTGTATCACCCTAAAATTAGAATATACTTTGATTCTTGGCTTGAATCCCACCCACATGCACCTAGGTCTAATCTCAAGTTGGGTTCATTTTTAATTGGAAAATTGAGATGAATGGCACTTAGAGGGGGCGTCGATGATTTTTAGTATCTTTTTAGCACGTCATCTTTGTTTCTTCCTCTTCTATTTCTATTTTTGTTTCTCCAACTTGTTTCGCATGCAACTCTCACGATCTCCTCATTTCTATAAACAATAGATGCATTGAATTCACATCAGCACAAACTAACATAAAAAACTTGTCCTTGATCGGGAATTCGGGTTGGGTTCTATGATTGAGCATTCTTGTTTTTACTTGACCCCAATTTAAAATCAGACCAATGGGATCGAGTTGGATGAATGTCATGTGTCTAGTCTTGTTTTGTGCAACTCAATTTCAGCCTAGACAATTCTGTTGAATCATACACGAAGAAGAATATGAATACCTTTTAAGATTAAGGCCGTACTTGATTCGATCCTATCTAATTTCAATAAGAACTAGAGTGAACCATCTATAAATACAAATTCTACGCAAAGAACCAATTGGTTCCACGTCCTTCTTCTAAATTGTGACATGTGCCGGGCACACGCTTATTTATTGAACAATCAGCCAATCATACAACATGTGACGGAAAGGACAATTCGCAGACCAAAATGTTGTTGGAAATTGGTTTAAGAGTTTGAGAAATTGGTTAAGTATTAAAAATCAACTAAAGTGACTTCGTGTCAACTTCGGCCAAATATTCAGACCTGACCCAATTCGTTTAGGCAAAATAGTTCGCCATTTCGCCGCTTCAAAACGTCGAATTCAAATTTTTCTGCATGTGTTGAAGGGTATATTTGATGTCTTGAAACCAAAATCGGATGAATGAGAAATTACGGAGAAAAAAAATATCAAGTCAAATTTTTGACCATGCGATCGCATGGGCCTAAAAGCCATGCGATCACACGTGAAAAGTTTTTTTGATAATATTTGGTTTCACTCAAAGCCATGCGATTGCATGAATTATAATCATGTGATCGTATGGTCGAGCGAACAAACGCGTCCTTTTGAAGTGTTGCACGATTTGGCTCAACACCACTTCGTTCCCAATTTTTCATCATCTAAATAGGATCCTAGGGACATCCTATTCCAGACACCAATGATATGCAAACATAAATATCATCCTCTCTTCTTTTCTTGAACAAAATTCTTGCATTCTTGTTGCATAACTTTTGGTTTTTATTTTCATATTCATTTTGGAGTACAAAGTTATTATTCTGGTTCGTTGTACTTGTGTTTTGAAGTGTTGCAAACGCAAGTGGTGGTCGTTGTATCTTGACAGTTGATTGTCATAAACCGTAGGCATCGTTGCGGGACAAATTCAACTTAAGGACAAAGTGTTCAACACTTGTCTCGACTTTGCATCTTTTTTCATCTCTTTTCTTTTTCTTGTTTCTTTGCCGTTATTATGTCTATTTGTCGGTACGAGTTTTTATATAATTATTATGTTATGTGGTGTCACTATACACAAAATCACCCAACAAAGATTTGATGACAGTTGTGCGAAGAATGAAAGAATAAGTCATGATTTCACACAAATGACGTAGTACGAAGACCATTTGTGCAAATTAGCCTAAAATCCCTCAACCCTTTTTGCCCTTCCACCACCACTTTAAACCCTAAACCCTAAAGATTCCTTCCCTATTCGACAATGCATTTCTCCTCCATTCTCCTTCGAATTCGATCAAAGTCCGTAACCAAAACTCTCCACCACAGCCTAATTTCCCTACGCTCCATGGGCGGTGGCCCGCGCACATTCCCGGGCGGGCTCAACAAATGGCAATGGAAACGAATGCACGAGAAAAAAGCCCGAGAGAAGGAGAAACGCCTCCTTGAGCAAGAAAAACAAGTTTACCAGGCCCGAATACGGTCCGAAATCCGGGCCAAGCTTGCTAATGCTGAGAATTCGGGCTCTCAAAAGCCCCATCAAAATCAGCCCAATTATGGACCATTATCTCCCCAAGACCACATCAAGGCCCTCGCCGATCGGTTCATGAAGGAGGGCGCGGAGGATTTGTGGAATGAATCGGATGGCCCTGTTAAGACTCCAGCACCTAACCGGCCTAAAAGCCAGATTTTTGGCGAGCCGATTAACTTGCAGAAATTGATTTTGAAAAAGTCGGGTTTAAGTGGTAAGAATGAAGATGGTGTAGGTGAACTTTCGGGGAATTTGAGTGGTTTCTCAAAAGGGAGGAGTTTTTCTACTCATATTGTGTGGGGTAGTAATTTGATGGGGATTTGTGGGAATGTATATTCAAGAAAAATACAAACCGGAATTGGTTTATTGGATAGTAATATAAGTGGGGTTTTTGTGGGTACAGATAATTTATTAAATTTGAGGCGTTATTATTCTGTGGATGTGGGGAGTACAACAAGGAGTAAAAAGTTGAATTTTGCAAGAAACAACAGTTTGACAGGCAAAGATGGTTCAGTTTCGAAAGATGGGTCTTCTGGTGGGAGGAGAGTGAGATGGCCAAGGTTTCGTGGTAATAAAATGGAATCATCGGATGATGATGATGACACCGATGAATATGATGATGACGAGGAGGAAATTGAAAGTACGGGACATGCGAGAAGGATTTTGGGTAGTAGTGCAGCATTGGGAAAATATGATATGAAGGCCAAGAAGCGTGTGCCTTTGAAGTTTCTGGAAGAAGAGAATGATTTATCTCAGCAAGTTGAGGCAATTAGGAAGCAGTTCAATAAGAGGAGTTTAGAGGAAGATGGAGGAGAAAAGGACGAAGAGGAATCCATTCTTAGTTCAAAAAGGTATGTGGGATTTTATATGTGAATATGGTATCTCTGTGTATTAGAGGTTTTGATCTCCTAATTTTTTTGGACTCTTTTGTTAATAATGTATGGTGGATTATACTTATTCAGGTTTGATGAGAGTGATGTATCTTCATTGTCAGTCAGAGCACTTGCTGAGGCGGGCTATTTGCAAATGACCAGGGTACAAGATGCTACACTTTCTGCTTGCCTCGAGGGTGCGTAGTAAATTTTATGGACATCTTTTCCATATAGTTCATTTTATGTTGAAGTTATTTACACATTTATATAATGGCTGGTCCATTTTTATCTTTTATGGAAAGTAAATTATGAGGCTTATAGTAAGTTTATGTCTTGCGTTCACCACCCCTTCAGTGGAGTTGAAGTTGATCATCAATAAAGCACATTCTGATGTCACTAAAAGATTTCATTCAATCTTTTTTCCTTTTGAATGGAAGATTTTATGATGGATAAACGTATATAGCTGTCGTGAACTGGCATTAAAGGTTGTATTATTTGGCTTCAAAAGTTTAAACTCTTGATTAACATAGTCTGCTTGTTTTAATCTATAGCACCAAACACAAGTAGTTTTATCAAAGACAATACTTAAGTTTTCCTGTATGTGATATCCATGAATCTTAGATCTTGAATATAATTTTGACTAATTTTGGTTTGTCTTCATTGATACCCGGTTAATATTTTCACAGCCATTAGTAATTTTAAAATATTAATACTGTTATCAATTCTATTCATTTGTTGACAATTATTGTGAAAATATGTACATTTGAGCATTTTGTTGGTAAGAACATGAGAAAATGATTGTAGGCATCCCAAGGAAAAAATAACTTTGCAGGTTCAATTCAGGTGGTAATTACTCTTGAGCCACTATGTTTTCTCTCTCTCTCTCTCTCTCTGGTGGTCTTTTGGTTCTGTTGATGTTCCTGAACTGAGGCTTTGTTTGTTTCAAAGAAAAGTGGGAAAATTAAAGAAAGTAGGGGAAAATTTGTATGGCCTGTCACTACTTCTCATAATGCAAATTCTGTTTTTCTCCATTTGTTTGGCATTACCTCAAAATTTTCGGGAGAACATTTCACTTGCAGCTTACTGTCCTAGAAGACGTACCCAGCTTTGTCAAGATTTTCCCTCCTCGTATAGAATTTCCCATCGATTCCCAAACTTTCAGCAGTTCAACTGAATAACTGAAAATTTTATTTTTCTCATTATATTTCTTTGTCCTCTATTTTCCTCGAAAACAAACAAAACTTACATTCAAATTGTGTTGTGCAAGAATAGTATTTTGGCTTTTCAGGATTTATTGTATCCTGCCAGTGTTGGAATCCAATTGACTCTTTGCTAATTAATCAAACTTGCAGTTTGATAAAGATCTGGGTGTGAAACCTCATGAATCTTTTCAGCCTTAATACTCTTTTTCCGGCATTCCTTATTATCCTTGGAAGATATGTGATAGTTTGCATAAACCTGTATTTTCACTTTTTTTTTTTTTTTTCGATCTTAGAATTCATTTCCCTCTTATTTTTTTGTTGCACTCACAATCTCTTATTTCATAACAGGTAAGGATGCTTTAGTCAAAGCCAGAACTGGCACTGGCAAAAGTGTTGCTTTTCTGGTACATCACAAGTCTTATGTTTCTCGTACTTCTATTATCATCACCCTGCACCCTTTTATTTTTTTCCATTGCTGCTGCTAAACATAAACAGCTTCCTGCCATTGAAACAGCTCTGAAGGCATCAAGTAGCAAAATAGTTCAGCGGGTCCCACCTGTATATGTTCTTATTATCTGTCCAACAAGAGAACTTGCAAGTCAAATTGCAGCAGAAGCCAATGTTCTCCTGAAGTACCACGAAGGAATTGGTGTGCAAACACTAGTTGGAGGAACACGATTTAAAGTTGATCAAAAACACCTAGAATCAGATCCATGTCAGGTATGCCTAAATGTCTAAATGATTAGCATAATTGAACTTCTGTGGAAGAACAACTTTGAAATTCAGACCTGTTCCTATCTTTTTCATTGTTGGCACAGGTTACTATTATCTTTTAACTTTGGGTGTGATTTTTGTAGATTATTGTTGCAACTCCTGGTAGATTGTTAGATCACATTGAAAACAAGTCTGGCTTGTCTGTGCGCTTGATGGGACTGAAGATGCTTATACTTGATGAAGCAGACCACTTGCTAGACCTTGGATTCCGAAAGGATATGGAGAAACTTGTTGATTGTTTGCCACGCCAGAGGCAGTCTTTGCTCTTTTCAGCTACAATCCCGAAGGAGGTTCAAACTTTTTCCTTGTTACTTACTGTTCTGCTGGATGTTGCTAATGATGAATAAGAGAACCTGTTAAGCTCTTTTGTTTGAAAGCCGATATCATGAATTTTCAGGTCCGTCGAATATCTCAAGTCGTTCTGAAAAGGGAACATGCCTACATTAATACAGTGGGTGTGGGTTGTTTGGAAACTCATGCTAAGGTACATTTTAATTATTTGACTGTCAAATTTTATTTGGGATCCCTATACGGAAAACTGAGGCTGCTAAGATCAAGAATTCATGTAACCTATTTGGCCACTGATTTCAAAGGATATAGTGCCATCCTCTTCGTCATTATGTTACTCACTGGTGATTAATTGGTACTCATTTTACTTGTCAAGCAGATTAAGCAATTTTATTATGTGGCACCACATGAACAGCATTTTCAAGTAGTACACCATCTTATAAAGAGCCATATATCTCAAGTACTTGGTTACAAGGTAGGTTGCTGTAGTTTTTTGTGTTATTTAAGTGATTTTAAAAATTCTCAACTGGTTTATTTCCCCTTATTATCGATTGTTGTTTGGCTTCCTCTCAGGTTATTGTTTTCTGTACAACAGCAATGATGACATCCCTCATGTTTTCCCTTTTACGGGAGATGAAATTGAAGGTCAGAGAGATTCATTCCAAAAAGCCTCAATCCTATCGTACTCGAATATCTGAAGAATTTAAGGAATCAAAAGAATTGATTCTGATAACATCTGATGTTTCAGCTCGAGGGATGAATTATCCTGATGTTACGCTTGTTATTCAGGTAAAGGAAAGGAGTTGATAAATTTATTGATTAGCTTTTGGAACTCTGCTTTCATATAGGAAATATACTTCTTTAACAAACATGTAGCCGAACTTGGAAGAAAGCTAGTGTCCTATATGACAAGAATGTTGCAGATTTTGCTTGTTCTCCCTTCCTTTCCTTTCCTCGAAGAGTATTCCCAAAATCTAATAGAGATTAGATTTCTTATTTTATTTGAGATACAACTTTTTTACTACGATTTTCCAGCCTTTTTTACCATCAGATGTTTCCAGTAATTTCTGTCTGTGGATGTGGTGAAATTTTGGTATTTCCTTTTAACACTACGTGGATGTGTGTGAATAGCCAATTATGAATTATACTTTAAATTGCAAGAGATATATTTTTGGGGGAGGAAAAGAAGTATTCTCTATTGATTGACCTTTACACATTTTGTTTTTGGTTTTATGATGTGTAGATGATTGGTGGGCTTTTTGTTCGTTTAGGATTTACCATGTTATTTTTTTGGTCCACTTTGGTGCTTCATTAATACAACTTTTACTTAGTACAAAAGTTATAAGAAATATTGGTAAACTTGTATCATCATTAGTGGATTCTCTCTACAGCATTATTGAATCCATGACTGTAATTCCCAGATGCTATAATTCCCAAATGCTATGTGCTTGGCAAATGTTAAATATATATATTTTTTGCTTTATATCTGAATGCACAATATGTTACGTATTCTTTATAAATATACAAATATCTGTATTCCCACCAACTGTTCTTAAGGTCTCGATCTTATCAGGTGGGTATTCCCTCAGATCGAGAACAATATATTCATCGTCTTGGAAGAACAGGGCGGCAGGGGAAAGGAGGCGAAGGAATTCTATTGCTTGCACCTTGGGAAGAATATTTCATGGATGATATTAAGGACCTTCCCATCGAGAAATGCCCTTTGCCACATTTTGATCCTGAAGCAAAAGTAAAGGTCTGCGATCTCTTTTCTGCAGTAGATAGATTTTATTTTATTTTTACCTTAAAGCAACTTATTATTATATAAATCTACTCCAGGTTCCAACCCGACCCTCTCCCGTAGAAAAGAAAGAAACTACAATGCAAACATTCACTTGTTTTTGGTTCAATGTGATGTAATGATTAGAATTATTTGGCATTTGCAGATGGAAGATTCGATGAAAAAGATTGATACTAGTGTTAAGGAAGCAGCTTATCATGCTTGGCTCGGTTATTATAACTCGATTAATGAAATTGGCAGAGACAAAACCTCACTTGTTGAGTTAGCCAACCAGTTTTCACAATCTATTTGTTTAGAAAAGCCTCCTGCACTCTTCCGGAAAACAGCGATAAAGATGGGATTGAAAGGTATTCCTGGCATTAGAATACGGAAGTAGCACCAAGTTTTTGGTTTTTCAATGGTCAACATAATGACGAGGACTGTGTATATATGCACTAGGAAGAAATTTGGAGTGTTAGTTTTCGATCTAGTTTCTGCATTTCATTTTTCTCCCATGATGTTTTAGTTGCATGTGATGTACCTTGAATCTCAATAGTATAATCAAGATCCTTGAAGGATCTGTTGATTGAGCATATTGCAAACTAAACATGCATGGAATTTTGTATCTTGCAGCAGCCGTGTTTGGCAGTGTTGAAATTATTTTTTAAGTACATATAAGTTGTGGGTCCTATGAAATGTGTAAATAATAAGTGAGTAGTAAATTGAGGCCTTATAAAATGTGTGGATACTTTAAAACCAAACATGTGCCACCCCACCCAGACATGCTTCTGGGCCGACCATGCTGTGGTTTGGCTGGCAGTATATTTTTCTGAGAGAGAGAAACTTGAGCTGAAAAAAAAAGAGGGAATTGTATGGCCCCGTAGGTCCGGTGGCATGGCTTGGGCCAGATAATCTTAGCACATTTTCTGCCTGTGCATGAATTGGGGTTATTGGGCGTACGGCACGAGCATCTAGCATAGCATGCTTGCAATGAGCGTTGATAAAGACAATTGCTATTATTAAATGATGTTGATAAGGACAATTCATATTACTTAATCATCATGATTAAGCATACACTTGTTTAATTTGATTAATCGAGTATACTTAGACCCAACGACTTAATTTAATTGTTCAAATAACTAATAATTTAAATTGACATTTTGACGTGCATTTGTGACGTTCGAAATAAAAATGAATATCATGGAATTTTATGATTTATTGCTATGGAACTTTTGTCTCAAATCTTCACAAAATATTAGATTTTGAAAATTCCACTGAGGAATGATCATTTGTTGTAAGGATGTCAAATCTAATTTTTGAAGGGAGAAATGTCATGCATTGCCTTTCCATATTGTGTTTTTTCCAAACCATCATTACTTCATTAGAGTCAAGCTCTAAACCAAGACTTTCTTACATCGTATCTCTTTGGTGATTTATCAAGTTATTAGTATTTATTAAATATTAAGGATTATATTTGATAATTAGCACGTTAAATTATTATTTATCATCTTTATTTTTATCTCATTGAGAGACCGTAAACATGCTATGAGAATTAGTATCGGGAGTGTCGATTTATATCGGCACTTTTCTTTGGTTCTGATGAAGGCACAAGTATAAATAAGAACAAACATGAAATTACTAATACATATTCTCCACGAATTAACGATTGAGTAGATGTTTGAACAACAATCTTCAATATTTTTATTCATATTCAGAAACAACATAATTAGGACTTAAAACCGATATTGTCCTAAATTAATGATAACTATGGTAACAATTTGCCATTTTTGCCTAATGATATGAGCTTTCATAATCAACAATATGGGAATTTAGAGCAGAATGCTCAGATTTTTAGCCCACATGTTGGTTTAAACAAACTCCAGATTCAAAATGAATCAAATATGAACTCGTTGAGCTCGATTCCTTTGTTGTGTGGTAGTGCACAAGAGAAGCAACACCAATTCCATACGCTACCAAATTGTCATACTCCAGGCACTTTGAGAAGATAAAGGGGTTTTTCTGAGGTCATTCGGCGGCACTGGCAATGGAGGGGAAGAAGGGCAGGGTTGGGGATGGACTGCATGTTATTGAAGAAGAAGAAAATATTTTGTGAGTTGATGAATTTGTCTATTTGTTCTCAGACGTGGTGAGAGAGGTAAATAAACGTGTGAGATAATGGCAGTTTATCACGGAATATGTTAGGGTGCTAAAGAAAAAAAAAAGTTGATGGTAGATAAGTAATAGATTGCAAAGTTTAGGGATGAAAAATGCAAATTTTTCTAAATAATTTGGACGGCCAAATATATATAAAGAAGAAAAAAAAAAAAAAAAAAACAGCAGCAAACCCGTCACCTGCTTGAACCGCCCCCAACCACCGCAGCGGGCCCATCACCGCCGTCCCCACAAGAAAATCCCATGAAGAATTTGTTATGAGCTTTTTTTAACCCAAATTATTTACAATCAGAATTCTGTTATAATCAAATTACAAGTTACATGGTTTGCTAGTAAGAATTCTATTAATCTGCAAATAGCATATACAACTTTTACAAATCTTTTTTTATATTTTTCGTTTAAACGAACTATATGTCAAATATTTATTTTAACTTTATTAAAATTCGTCTTTACCGCATCATTTTTATCTCGTCCATTCTTACCCTATATAATGCGCCTCTTGCCTCTCCCTCCTTCCCCATTTTTGAGTTCCCACTTTCCATCCTCTTCATCCGCCCTTCCCCGCCATGCCTCCCCCTATTGTAAGCGTGGGAGGCTTTAGAGTAGTTATAAAGGAAAAATTAGAGTGTCTCAAGTATAAACTTAAAAGAAGCTAAAATACGACTTTTGAGTAACAATTTGAAAGTCTTTTCAACTCTGAAAACTGACGAAAAGAAAGAGACAGGTAGGCGGAATTGTGATCACAGATTGGAAATATATAGTCGAGGAGATAGATACACGACGGTATTTTCTAAATACCAACTAAGATAAAATAATTTAATATAAAAAAATTTCTAATAATAACAATAAATCACATCACTCATTGTCAATATTAATACTGTTCATTTGCATAGGCATTAAATATATTCTATCATTAGTCTTTTTTTCTTGGTTTGCACATATGTTATGGAGTTGAGTGTAACAACTTGCACTAGTTTTAAACCATTGGTATGGAAGCTTTAATGTGTGGGACACAATAATTAATAGACTATAGTATATTTGACTATGTTTACAAGTACTTATAAGTTGATCAAACACAATTTTTATTTACATATTATGTAGAACTCACAATTTTTATCAATATATCTACGGTTTATAATCTACAAACGACTTTATCAAACAAGTACTATGAAGAATCGATATATTGATATTTAATTTTTTTTCCCTCAACTACTAATTAATTAAGTATAAATCCCATTGTTTTTTTTTATCCCTCTGGTCTGGTCAAATGGAAATGACAACAATCTTGAAATTCTGAGTCCAATCACAAGAAATTATAAGACATGTAGACAATAATGCACCATGTTCTTGAAAAAGTTGAGGTTTATCCTAAAAAATGACGTCTTTTGCATGAATTTTTTCTATCTTCCATAGCACACAATATCAAATAAAAATGATTTGTCTCTTAGAACTCGTTTGATGTGGATTATAAACTAGTTTATTTGACCAAAAAATTTATCTTTGTAACATAATATTTTTGATAATTCTTGGTCAAATAAAACCATCGAGTTCACCATTGGACTTAAAGAATCTTATAGAAGTGTCTTAATTCAAAGATGTCTTAATTTAGGTTGTTGCGGATTAAAGTTTTCAGCTTTGTATTTTTTTTTTTAATTTTTAAAATATATAAACAAATAAAAAAAAGGGAAATATTAAAATTAAGGCATAACTGGTCCGGGGCCCAAACAATGTTTCTTATAATCAATTATCAGTTGGAAAAATCAAACTTATAATACGGACAACTTGGTACAATATTTAATAAAATCAATAAATTTCTATGTCCTTAATAAGAATAATAATTATAATTGAAACCTTATAATCGTGTGAAACACTTGCTGGTCCTTCTCTGTCGGCACATGAGAGCTTAAGTCTTAACAAACAATTATTATAAGTTATAACAAAGATTAATTATCAGATTCAAATGTGAAAAAATGAATTATTCCTATTGCTACAAGTCAAACCCCCCAACATCAGCAAAAAGGGTTTTCAATTTGGTACTTATTACACAATTTTTGAACCATTGATATGACACAAATCATGTCAAAGTCTACATGAACGAAAAATAATTAAAAAGTTATGTCTTATCTACAATCCCGTCATTTTATTCAATTCATAAAAGAAGGTATATCGATTTACTGCAATCTTTCTCTTTGATCTAATTTTGGAAAATAAACACACACGGGTTTCGGTACGGGATTATGAAATCTAATTTCTCACTATATAAACATCATCAAGATTCAAGAAAGTCATAGTGATTATGCATAATAGTCAAAATGAATCCACAAAAGAGGCTATTACATTTCAGACAGGCAAAATAAAAAATGGCTGCAATTTTAGAGTTTGACTATTTTGGGTAGATTTGTCATTTCACCTGGCAAACAAGTAGTTTGGTGCCATATTAATACTTCTCATACTTGTCTACATTGGATAAATAACTCATTTCAACCATCATCCTCTTCTTCTTCTCCAATACTTCTTCTGATTCAATATACATCATACTCATGAAAATTCATTGTTCCCCCATCCCATTCCTGCTAGTCATGGTGATACTACTTGCAATCAGCCACTGCTCAACTGGCCGTGACATCCACAGAGCCGCCATTCAGGCCACCGTGCAGAAACCTACAACAAAGTTCCAACCCCAATTTTCATGGTATTCCACGGTACAAGCTCCCATGAAATCCAGAAGTCGAGAGGATGATATGAGTTTCAGAGTGTCCAATCGTAAAACACCAGGAGGGCCAAACCCTCTACACAATTGAGTAGCTTCTTCATTGCTCCAACATGTCTTGGATCACACAAGAAGCTTTGCAATCAATAGTGAGCACTTTAGATCAGCATTCCCAGTTTTCTTTTTCATCTAGAAATGTAAATTAGACGTCGATAGATTTTCTTTTTGGTTTTGGTTGTACACAAAGTCAAAGATGCATACAATATGAGTTCTATAGTATGAATACAAGTTATAGTTGACTGTCTTACCATTAGCAGAGATTTCTTCCAAATATTGCCTGAAATTTTTCTTGCCTTTTGGACATTGATGAATTTCGACATATTTTGGGATATTTATGAAATATTTTCTCTCTAATAACCATGGTGTCGATATAAGATGCCTACAAGATACAATGGATTGTTAAAATGCAATTGCACTTGCTGTGGATATGGAAGATGGAAAGATTGGGATTGTGTTTGATTCTACAATACAAGTCATACAATAGGGTAAGATAGTTATGGCATGTCCGGTATGCGCTATTAGAGCACGATCAAGAAAACACGTCACAATCTTGCAAGTTGTACTATTGAGTATTGTCCACCAAACATACACTTAGGCCACGCGTCCAAACTAACCAACCTAGTGGATCTCGAGGAGTGATCGGCGTGTCTCGATCTAGTCCAGTCAAAGAGTTCTAAAAGGTCTGAATATATGAATGGTTGAAGAACTTACAGTCCCTCCAGTAATGGAAGTCGAAGGCGACAATAGGGCCAGAAATAAGTGGAAAGGGGAGACTAATGTGCCGAAACTAATACATCTAAGTACAATTAACAGCCAATCATATTGGAATTAGTCACCGACTTGAATACGTAAAAAGATTAGAGAACAGAAACTGATCATAGAAGTCAACAAGATTAATAAACAACCATTTAGGCAAGCCTTAATATATTATTCTGGGAGCACTGGGAGGGCCACATGGTTGGCATTTATGATCCTTAAGAAATCAATGGAATAAACAATATAATAGACCTTATACAATGTCTTTCCTGTAGAAGTCAAACCCTGGTATTATGGACATAACTTTCTAATAGAGAACAATAAAGATGCGCAGAAGGCAGGTACAAATCCATCCAAGCAGTGGTGTCAATTGAACCAGACCGAGACGGACTGGTTGCAGAGAGGCACACAGCTTGCTTACATTCCTGGGCCGGTTTGGATTTTGTATGGATCAAGGCTGCGGCATTGATTCAGTCCCGTCCCGAGGTGGGCCAAACCGGGTCAGCCAGTTGTATGGTGACTTGAAATGGCCTGCTACTGGCATGAATTGATCCAGGTTTTGTGATGGGCTGGGCCACCACATTTTTCTGTGGCCTATAGGCCCATCCCAAGGAGGGCCAGGCCGAGACGGGCCTACAGACCAAATGTGTTATAGTTTTAATATTTTTATTTGAGATCTTACTTTTCTTTTGACCTGTGCTGGCCAGCTGGCATGGGCCTACTGGCCACAGTAACAAGTCTGGCAGCTGCTGGGCTTTTTCTAGGCCAAGCTCCCCTCGGCCTAGGCAGATCGGCCCACTTTTAAACCATTACTTACTACGACTCCCTCCATCCTAACACATCTACTCAAAACCACCCATCTAACCAAAAAAGAAAAAGAATAGGAACATGAAGTGTCTCAGACATTGAAAGCTAAAAGAGTCTTGAACTTGTAGGTGTCATGAGATTTCAACTGCATATTAGCAAGATCTGTTAGCAGGTCTGCAGCAAGTAATTCTCCAAATTCTAACGTAAAGGAATGAGCAATTGATATTCTATTTTGCATGCATCTCCAAGTCAATTAACGGATTTGATATAAGTTATATACAGTGCACTCTATTTTTCATTCATAAATGAAGAATAAGAAGAGAAAATGCAAATGATTCAGATCACGTGACTTTCACAAAGATCCCTCGAAGTACATCAATTTTATACAAATACACAATAATGTGCATGTTGTAGGTATTAATTCTACTCATACCTTACCGTCATATCATGCTTAACTCGAAGAAAAAGAGTCTTACAAACAATGCTTGAGAGAATAGAACTCTTCCAGATGCAATCTGTTTCCCAACTCCGTTAGATCAGCATATGGATGTAGCCAACTAAGACTCCATTCAGTAATCCACTGAGTACAATATCCTGAAATAGGTGAAGAAGCTAAAAGGATTTGAATAAACACAAAGCCACCATAATGTGAGAGGCGACTCAGATGGTGCCTCCTTGTCCTGGGATGCAAAAGAAATACAGTTATAATGCCATCTACCAAACCGAGCATCAATGTTGATTAAAACATCAATGGATTCAAGGAAATAGGTAGAATCAAAGTAAAAGGAATCAGACCTTGTTACATAAGCTCCTTGCCAACTGGATCTACGGAAAAATTGACATAGAAAGCTTTTTGGATGATGGGCTGAAATTTTGATTTCCACATCTGCTTTTTCCAATTCATTCAACCAGTCAGAATCATATTACTAGTATCTCAATCTAAATTTAGGAATGACAGAGCTGATATTGTGGTAAAACGACGAGTAAATTCTACATTGTGTATTTGATTTCTATTTCAAGCTTCAAGAATATTTCGCAAGGCTCATGATCCAAATTGTCTTTCCCATGTAAACTTTGTAGTCTCGTATAAGGTAACTCGGGTATCGAAACTTAAACTCTAGTCTCTCATGAGATCCCAAATAAAAGGAATTTTGTGCAAGTTCTACAGGTCAATAGATTAGGATCCTTACATCATTGTATTCTGAACTGTTCACAAATATCTCGTAGGCCTCGGCTGATAGTTAGCACCAATAGTTAGTAGCCCATAATCCATAAGATATAATTGCTTGTAACCGAGTACATAATGAAGAATGCAGAGAGCTCACATGAACGAAATCGTATTACTGCCCCGTGAGTATATTCCATACTGCTAAGATTTATATTTGGACCTGTAAAAGAAATAAAATGATAGCATACATTACATAACTTTACATAAATAATGCTGAGAATAAATACAATCAGAACTAGGAGAATATTATTTTCTTACAGAAAAGAACAAATTGTGTCAATTTAACTGCCTTAAGCAATTAAGTGAGACAATATAGGTGCACTGGAGTCTTTCACATTTAACTAGCTCCTCAGCTAATAGAAAAATATATAACTTTGAAAACACACCTTTAGTAGCTTGAACAATTAATGAAGGGAACTCCAGTGTCAATTTAGCCAGAGCATCCAGGGCAGCTTGCGCAGGTCGACCTAATGAACTCTTAATAAATGATATAAGAAGCAAGGACTCAACGCCATAGTTGAATTCCTGCCAGCAAAAGAATTCCATGATCAGGAGATCACAACTGCTACTACAGAATGGGGCATAAGTGAAAGTGAGATCAAGAATTAGTTGGACAAGCAAACAGACAAATCCATACTTCTTCATGACGTATCAAGTATAAGATGGAACAAAAACTAATAATCTTGGAATCACAGCACAATTTTGAAGAGATGAGTGTAATTGTTGCTTCCGACCTCTCCTTTCCGAAATATAGGCAGGATGTCATCTTCTACTTCAGATTCATAGTCAACATTGTCAATCCCCTGCGTAGATGAAATATAATTGATTTCAATAATGACAGTAACATGAAGATAGGCTACTTTAACAGGGAAATGAAAGGAAGTAGATAGGAACTGAGATATTGGTGTTTACATGTCAGGGCATACATGGCAGTAAGGCATCACATGGTCCTTAAGAACTCCCGTATAAAAAGGGTTCTCATAGAACTTGGCAATGTCCTCTTTTGTCCGGAAGCGCATGAAGATGGCATGGGTATATTTTTCAAGACCTTGATTAGAAATACGTCCTACAAGAGTTGAAAAGTCACATTTAGACCATAATTTTTAAAAGCACGCCCGTGCGCGAAGTGCAGAAAAGGCACGCCCTTGGAGCTTTTTTAATGTTGAAGCACGGGGCTTCGTTTAAGGGGGGGAAAGCCCAAGGCAGAAAAAACAGGAATCAAATCTTTGAGCTTTTGAGTCCTTCTTCGTCTAAACTACTAATTTTCTTTTGGATTGTCATGTGGTGTTCATATTTTGTTAACTGAAATTTTATTAGTTTATGAAATGCATAGAAAATATCAATCCAAGAATTTCTTTAATGCTGATATTGCTCAAAATTCCAGTCAAACTAATTGATATTTGCTGAAATTTACTGAAACTTCCTAGAGCTTTTTATATTATATCGAAATATCATGTATATAAAGAAATTTTTCAATAGCAACATAGTTTGCATTCCACTTGGATCAAGAGCACACCTCACTTTCCGCTTAAGCACCATGCGGCCTTGGCACCTCAATATGCTTTGTGCAATTAATAACTATGATTTATGTACTAAAGAGATATATGGCCCAGATAACATAATACACATTACATTATGTACACTATGTAAACACGTAGATAGTAAACATCACGACATCTCCTCACCTGTTACCAAGCTAAAAAAAGATATAAAAAGGTAAATCCGGAAATGATTTATGACCAGAATCACATTAAACCAAACTCAACAATGATATTGAAGGTAAATTACGAAAACAGAAATGAGAAATAATGTAGCAGCTCTTGGGGAAATTTGGGACACCAATCTCTGTGTAGCCCTATAGGGAAAATGCAAGGACTCAATGAAAAGATTGCATCGAAAACCTTGGACTGGATCAAGGTTTTGACAATCATTCTTTGATTATGAAACGAGATGGGATACCTAAAGTTGATTAAACATATAGCAAACAATCTTACAAAAAGTTCAATTACAGAGTTGAATTTCACACTAGTGAACTTCTAAGCATTGCCACAATAATCAATAAAGTGAATTAGAAAGCAACATACTATTTTAAAAAGATCACCTAATGATATGGCAATGATGCCACGCATCTGATATTGAGTCGTGTAAAGAAAATCCAGCATATCTTTCTCTTGTTCTTCAGACAAATCTTCCTTTGCTCTGATCAGACATATGTGCTCAACAACTCGTCTGCAAGAAGTGGAAACAAGGTCATGTATCACCATGAACACTATAGCAGTTATACTTGCAAAAGAAATTCCATATATATATTTATAGAAAGAATATATTATAGACATACATCAAAATACACTTATGGCACATTTGCTACACGGGATTGTTTAACACTGTGTTCCGAACATCAATTAAATAAAATGGGGAAAAGCAAAGCATGAAAGAGCAGCCAAAATACCTTTTCCTTTGTACATGAGCACCCAAGTTTCCTTCCTCAACAGCTGAAATTATGGCGTATTCATTCTTCTTTCGCCAATGCCATAAATTTCTTCTCAAATCTCCACTCAAGAAGGAAACTGATAATATATTTTTCAAAAACAAACAATTGGGTTAAGTTTAATCTACAAAACATGCAAAATACCAATAACACTAATCCAATCTTACCACGCCAATTCGAGTTTTTCTTTGTTATTATACCAACTGGTTTTCTTGAAAATACTGCCGTTCTTGATACAGGAGCGCAACAAGGAGTACAAATTTGAGTCTGAATCTGCATTTTTGGTTTCTTTTATAATATCCCTCTATATCCTTCTCTCTGTGTTTTGGTTTGTGTGTGTGGTGCTGCCGGATTCCAGAATCCACTTCCATTATAAATGCTGCTAAATGGATGCCAATATTGTGTGGACTCAGAAAACCTACCATTTAAATCAGGATTGCCTATTTTTTCAACCTCATTAATCAAATAAAACTTTCAATTTCAATTTCAATTTCTTCAATTCTTCTTCAAGTATGATTTATTTATTTATTTATTTTTATTTATTGTATTTTCTGAAAATTGAGGGTGGTAAAATCACTATAGAAGCTGTGATTTCACAAAAAAAAAAAAAATTCAAACGTTGTTGAACTTATAATCTTTTCTAAAAAAAAAAATTAATTATTTCATTTGTAACATTATTAAAACCGTTAATTTTCTAATAGAAGGTAACCGAGTGATTAATGGAAATTAGGTTAAAATATAGTAACTGTTCCTATAAAAGTTACTTAAAAATTACATTTTTGGAATTGCTTTCTAAAAAATAAATTTTATTAATAAATAATTTGACAAAATAAGTAATTTAAAAGTAAATTAAATTTATTTTAATTAGAGGCAAACATGCCCTTGAAAGTAACATCTATTTTAGTATAACTTGATACAATTATTGTTATTGAAATTGATAAAAAAATAAAATTATATTTAATAAATATATTTAAAAATAATTGATCAACGTGGTATAAATGTTTTTTACATGTCAAGTACAAACACCTGTTGTGCCAAAGCTACAAGATCTTTGACCCAACCCACTTGACTACTCGAACCATACTAAAAACAACATTAAAACACGTGTGATTTTTTTTAACTATTCAATTTTTTGGGATTAAAATAAAACAACGCCAATTTTTTTATATTAATTAAAAATTAATGCAGCACGTAATTTAATGCATGTAATTTTGTAATAATATTATGAATTTTTTTATAATCATTGATTAATATAATACTTATAAAAGACTTTTTTTTAATCATAAATTCATTCATAACTATGACCAACTAGACAAATTTAGACAAAGTCTCTCACCAATTTTTTTATATTAAATATGTCTATTTAGTCGGTAGTACTTTAAAATAACAATATCTTCTAGACAATTTAGACAGATTTGTCGAGGAAGACGAGTGTCTAAATAGATTAAAAATTCTGTTAACTTTGTCTAGTTTGATAAGAATGATTAAATGTTTTGAAATTCATGGAAAATCAAAGAGAAATAATGTCTAAATTGACTAGAGGCTCTTGTCAACTATATCTAGTTTAAAGAGAATGTCTGATTGTTTGGAAATTCATGCAAAAAGGAAGAGAGATTAAATAATGTCTATATTTAATACAAATTCTCGTCAACTTTATCTAATTCGGTACAATAAGGAAAATAAAGAATTTGTGAATACTTTTGAAGGATAGATATATATTGTCAAAAAATAAAAATAATTAAAAACTCAAGACTAGTCGACGCAGTTCATTTTTACTTTACAAGTATCATACGAGATAAAATTCCTCTAAACAGAATACGACACCTTTTGACACGAGCTCATTAAACAATAAAACTAGTATTCTTGGTGTAGGGTTTAAGCCTTAAGTATACATCAAAATTGCATAAAATATAAATAACAAACTCAAAAAAACGTGGTATCAAAACGATCTTAAAGATTTTTTCTAAACTCCAATAGCATCCAATTTTGAGTTCGCGTCATAGCCTTTTATAATCAAAGCACCTGCCTTCCAAGAGAATGGCACAAAGTGTCCCTTAGTTTCACCGGAATAACACTAGAACCTTTAATTTGAACTAGAAACCCTAGTCTAAGAACACAAGTTACTGTCCATCAAAGCGTTTCAAATTGCAAACCTTCCAAAGCTCAAAACATCACTGCTTTATACACCAACAAGTGATTTACAAAAGGACTCATGAAAAACCGAAAAGAAAATCAAAGAGGAAGATGAAGAATTTTGAGAGAGCTGGAGAGACGATGAGAGAGAAAATGGTGATCGAATGAATGAGGGTTACGAGGTATGAGAGGCAGTTATCTTCTCGAGACTCAATCCTAACCAATTATTTAGAAGTAGCACAATCCTTGCCAACATCAATACCCCAATAACAGACTACCAAGTAGGCTTAAACGTTCAAGTCACCACCTCATTTTAAAGTACGATTTTCCCCTCAATATAAAATGTGCTTGTGAACCACATCTCTCATATTCTTTACCTTATTTCACTAACTCGTGCAATATTATCTAGTTGCAAAAATGTGTCTTTATGTGGCTATTTTTCATTGCTACCAAGTACCGGCAAAAGAAATTAATCATTATCAATACTTAGAATTGATAAATATTTGTTAAATTTACCTAGTGTAAGTATTTTAGTACCAATATAAGTTGGGTTTTCATCGATAGGAATTTTTAACAAGTGAACTTCCCTTGCAACTAATTTTTCTCTAATGAAGTAATATTTCACTTTAATATATTTAGACATATCACGATAGACATGGTTGTTGCTTAACATTAAAACACTTTGACTATAATAAATATATTTGCAGTATTTTTAACACACTCAACTTGAGGAAATGACAGAGGGACCAATGATTGAAGTTGAGACTTCTAACTTGTGCAATTATCACTTAATGTAAATAAATATGAACTTGTGGATTTTCTTTGATCCTTATTACTAGCAAAATCAATATCTACATACCCTATTAAGGTTGGGTTTTCACTTATTTTCTCATAACATAACCTTCCATGTTCAATGTACCGAGCTAAGTATCTAAGCAACAATTTCAAACCAGTCCAATGAGACTTACTTGGGTTGGATATATTGCATATGCCAAGTCAGGCATAGTGGTTATCATAGAATACACAACAAAGCATATTGCGTTTGCATAAGGTATGCGATCCATTTCTTTTCTTTCTTCAACTACTTTAGGAGATTGGACTGAAGATAAATCATATGTCATGCTAAATGCACATTATCAAACTTATCATGATTTATACTAAATTTGGTTGTTACATTTTCTAAATAAGACTCTTGTATGATAGTTTGCCATTTTTTTTTTATAATAACCATACCAAGTATCGTGTTAACATTGACTTAGTCTTTCATGTAAAATTCAGACTTTAAAAGATTCTTAATTTAATTATTTCACATTTACTACTACTAACATGTCATCAACATATAATAACAAATAGACTTCACAACCCCTTTTCAGATTATTATAGTAAACACATGCATTATATTCACTCTTTTTAAAGCCAATTTTAAGTACATAAGAATTAAATCTTTTGTATCACTACTAGAGGACTATTTAAGTCCATGCAATGACTTCTTAAGCAAGTACACTTTTTTCATATTTTCCTTTAACTTCAACTCCAAGTGATTGAGTCATATAGATGACTTCTTTTAATTCTCCGTGAATAAAGAATTTTCTTTTTTTGCATCTAATTGTTCCAATTTCTAATTGAATCGAACAACTAGCGCTAAAATTGACTTGATATTTCATATTTGATTATTGGTGAAAACACTTCATTATAATTCATTCATTCTTTATTATGTTTGCAACCAACCTAGCCTTGTACGTATGTGGATCACTTGGATTACTACCCTTTTGATCTTGTATAACCATTTACATTGTACAACTTTCTGTTTTTCAAGTTTATTAGTTAATTTTTAGGTTTCATTCCTATTAATGAATTTACTCCCTTTAGACTGGCTGGAGGGGAACACTCGTAAGGAACTGGATAAAACTATGAACTCCTCAAACAAGGTGACATCAGAGGAATGCTTTTGTCAAAGTATGACTTGGAACACTGGTAAGAAAAGTATACTCTTCATATAAACTTCTGAGGATTTCTCTCATTGCTTGGTGCCAATTTTCATACTTAGGACATTCAATTGCTTCTTCATATGTTAAAGGCTTGACATTTTCTATTTCTCCACCTAAAATTGAGACATATTCTATCAAATTTGAAGAAGTATATCTAAATTTGGTTTAATTTATCTTCTTTCCCTATTGGTTACTTAGTTGATAGTCTTGTATATCTACTTGTTCTTTAGATTTCACTTTCAGCAACTTCATATTGAACTTGAGAAAGTTATGTTTCATGTTCAAAGTGATGGCAAAATATCTCGCCCCGCTCCACCCCGTTGCCATCCCTACATGTTCATTAACTCGAGCTTTTGTTTGAGTGTCTTATAATTTTGTATCATCATCTAGTTGGTTAAACTTATGTTACTTCACCCCAGTTAGAATTCACCTCAGCATTATCTTGCAGCTTATATTTAGTTTTAAATCAAAACATAATTTATTCATTAAAAACTACATCTCTACTATTTAATTTTTTTATGTTATTTTTACCTAAAGCAAGTAACACATACTTTGCTGCCGTAGCTTCAAAATTTTCTTTTGTTTGTTTGGTGTACATAAACAGCATACCCAAAGACTCTAAGATGGGACAAATTAAGAGCTTTGCCACTCTATAATTCTTCTGGAGTTTTTAATTATTAGCACTTGAGGGTGATATGTTTATCAAGTATGTAGCTGTACATGCTACTTGACCCAAAATCCTTTTGCAAGTCCTGAACTTATTAACATACATATGACCTTATCCATGATTATCATATTAAGCCTTTTTGCAATCCCATTTTACTGTAAGGTGTGCCTAACTGTTCAGTGCCTTTGTACTCCATTCTCTCTACAAAATGAATCAAACTCAAGATTGCAAAACTCTAGACCATTATCCATCCTTGGAGTTTTGACTTTCTTGTCCATTTGATTTTCAACCAAGTCAAGTCATGTTTTAAATTTATGAAAGTTTCATCTTTTGATTTTGAAAGATATATCCAGAACGTTATGCTATAATAAGGACAAGAAATACTTATTTTCACCATGTGTTGAATGTTTTTAGGTCCCATAAGTCTGCATGTATATAATCAAGTAGTTTATGTGAATTGTGTGTCCATTTGCTAAAGCTAAGCCTAGACTTATCCAACACACAAGTTTCACAAAAGATCAAGGGTGTTATTTGGTCTTTACCTAGATGTATTGATCACTCAAGAATTTCAAATATTTATTACCCATGTGCCCCAACATTTTATGCAAAGTTCATGTGTCTTCATTAACTGAAAACATACTTGAATCTTGGACAATTACAGTTTCACCTTGTAGGTAAGACAAGTCATTTCTTTTAGGTCCTTTCATTATCACCAATGAACCCTTAATTTGTTTAGAGTGCAATTTTCAAATTTAAACACGTGACATTTATCTTCTAAGATACCTAATGATATTAAGTTTGTTTTAAAATTTTGATACATATTTGACATTAAATGGGGTCTAATTATTCTATCATGCCTTTTAATTGCGTTATCCCAAATTCCCAAAACAGTCTTTGAATTATTGTACAATATAAACTTTCCTAGGTTCAATATCTATGTAAATGTAGAACCAAAATCTAATTGGACACATGTAGAGGTGCAACTAGAATGTGAGATCTATTCTTAATTTAATTTACCATATGAAACTGCCATTGTATGCAAACTATTTATTTCACTGCTAATGCAACATTATTTTGATATTTAATAGCATGTTCTTTCTATATATATATAAAAAAAAAAATCATAGCAAGTCTCTTTTAAAGTGGCATAACTTACTACAGTTATAACATTTTTTATTGTTCTTATCTCTTGACTTTGACTTTTCTTTGATTTACATTTATTTTTTTAATTTTAATTATTATTTGTATATCTTTTTTTTTTTCTACGTCTCACATACATACATTTTTTCTTAGTACCGATTCTAGACTCGTTCTTAGCCTTTAAATCTCTAGACCTAAGGGCATCAATGACAATGGTATGTGCTAAAGTGTCCCTTACAATACTTTATGAAATTTCTACATCCTTATAAGACCTGGGTAATGAGTTCAAAAGGATTACAACAAAATTTTTATCGGCAAACTTCTTTTTATTGTGAGCTAAACTCTTAACTATGATACTAAAATTATTGAAGTTTGACTCTAAATCTTTTGATGTGTCCATCTTAAAACTATACAATTTTTCTAGCAATTATATCTTATTAGACAATATTGATCATAAACGATTGTATCAAGTACAATCCACTGGTGTCTAACAGTTTTGAATCACCAACTTGCCTAATAATATTAGCAGCACATATTTGGGTATATTTATAAGTACCGGCCCACTACTTTTTCTCAGTCAAAATAAACAAATTGTGAATCTCACATAATGATTATAACTCACATATGACCACTCACTTCCTCATTTGGAATTTAATAGATGTATTCTATTTTTATTTTAAAATAATTATGGTAAATACATTTTTTTAAAAAAATATGATGATATATATATATTGTTTTAGAAGTAAAAATAAATTTTACAATCTTGATAATAATAATAATAAATAATAATATTATAATCAATATCCATTTTAATAATTTTATACAAAACACAACAATAAATTGTTTTTATTTACTAAACATTAAAATATCGCTTTTAAAAATATACAACAATTATAAAATAAGAGTTTACTAACCATTTATTTGTTTGTTTCCACGACACAACAAAAATCAATTATTTTAAAATATCAGTAATACCGAACTAATCTTCAATCTTAACCATTGATCTAGATCAATAGTGTTATAGAATTTGTAGGAGAATAATCTCTACCAGCACCACACCAATGCCCCAGTAACACACGTCCAAATCACCACATCCACTCAAAATATGATTTTTCCCTTGATATAAAACGTGTTTGTGATCATAATTCTCACACTTGAACCCATGCAAATAATAGTATACTGTTGTGAAAATATTGTTATTGTAAATATACAATATCGTACAAAAATAATAAAGTAGACATATTGAATCTATTGACATATAAAATAATAAGGGCCTAAAGAAAGAAACTTAAGAAAAATTATACGCATAGACCCATAAAAAGTACCCGAGCATATAGGCCTAGGAGTATATGTCGTCCAAGCCCAATAGACGCCCAGGTAAATTTATATATATATAGGCCGAATAGAAATTATCCAGGCCAGATAAGGCCCAGAATGGATATCGCCCAGATCAAGAACGCCTAGGGCGTTGGGCGACTAGAACGATTAATCATCTTATAAGAATAACCGTTCTTGAACAGTTTTCTTTCTCTCTTATCATTTCTCCCACGTTTCAGGAGTTACAAGCAGTGGAATCATCATGGAGGAGTTTAGCGGTTGAATCATCATGAAAGAAGTGGGTAGTTATTGTCATTTAAGGGAGAAAGTGGGTAGTTATTAGGCGGCCTTACGTTTTTCACGCAAGATTGGAGAAAACCGTTTGATGAAGTATAAAAGAAAGAAGATTGAGCAGTAGAAAAAGGAAGACAACTCAAGAAAACAGAGAAATGTAATTTCATTCCTTTTAGGTTTTATATATTTCTTTCTGGTAATTAGGTGTGCTTGTATGCCCTTGGAGCATTTCGTTTTGTTCTTTCATCCTTTGTTAGTATTGTAATCTTCATAAATCAAACACCCCTTGTTAGGACTTTGTCTCAAAAGGTTTGGCATCCCTTACACATCGTCGAATCTTTTAATTGTTAGCAAAGAATATATTTTCTGCCATGAAACAATTTGGGCACGACCGGTGGGACCCTTTTGGTGTTAGAAGATACAAGAAAGTAGAACAATATACCTCACAAGAATTCAGATAAGGAACCCGAGAAACCAATGAATCCAATCCGTGATCGGCGATATGAAGAGCGACAAAATACACCGCAACATGAGGGACAAAATCAAAGCCGTTATGAACCGATGACGGAACTAAGTCCACGCACCATGCGCGCGTTGCTTGGCGAACTCACACAAGATGTCATGGGACAGGATGCCATTGAATCAGGAAGAATCACTTTTGAAGCTAAAAAGAAGATGGCAGTGGATGAGAATCCTTTTCATGACCACTAGGAGTAAATATGATAGCGGTTTCAAAAGCGGTTTATCTAAATTCAAATTGGTAGTTGATAATGGAGACGAGGATCTTGAACAACATCCTAGTGTGTTCGAACGTCTCAAAGGCAAAGAAGTCGAAAGGAACGAAAGAATGTTGTGTGCTAAATGTAGTAGAGAAATAAGTGAAGATGAGGAGAAAATGGGAATATGGGGGCGTCATAATCATCCTAACATGACCCCAAATTTCCAGCCTATTCAAGGGCGAAAGGTACCAAGGCCTCCTTTTGAAAGACAAATCAGGCCGATGCATGATGGCAGGCCGATTTACAACGGTAGCCGATGCCCAACAGCGAGCGTTCGGAGCTACGATCCCATCGATCAAATGTATGGCACTCATTCCAATATAGTGCAGGAATGGTGATACCTTTTGATCAAATGACCGGGACGCAACAAAGGCGTCATCAAAGGAATTATGGATGAATGATGAGGCAAGCAACAGGAGATGATCGTCCAAAATGCCCGGTTTTTCCAAGGTAGTTACTAAAGAAAATCTCGAAGATGAAAAAGAAAATAACGTGGGCGATTCAACAGAAGAATTGTCGGAAGATTCTTCTGATAGGTCGAGGTTTGAAAGACGCAACAAAGATGAGGATGAAGATGATCCAGGACAATCCATCACTATTCAATTTGGTTCTTTGCCCCAGTCTTGGCTAATAATTATTTGTTTGCCAATGAGTTTTAAAGTAAAAGGAAATGAGGAGACACAAGAAGATGAGGGGAAGAAGCATGCACGTTGGAATGTGAGGAGAAAATTGGGCAAACCTCTCGGAGGTATTTGTGAGGAAGAAGAAGATGATGGCTTAAGCGATGTTGAAGAAGAGATTGACCTAGAATCGAAAGAAGAAAAGAGGAGTTTCATATAACAATCTACTAAAGCGACTATATCAAGAAGGCATCGAGAAGTAGATTTGTTGGGCGAATCATCCGGGCGATCTTTTGATTATTACGTGTTATCTGGGACGCCTAAGAAAAAATGAGGGTACCCGCTCGAAAAGTATGGACCACCTCAATGATATTGCCACCCCCTACAGGCTGGCAAGAAGAGAGCGACATAGAAACTCAAAAAGCAGGCATGGAAGATCAGTGCGAAATGTTGCACGTTAATTTGACACATCAATTTGACCCAAAAGATGATGGGAAGCAAGAGGTAGAGATAGAGGCAACTGAAAAAGTCATTTTTAAGAAGCCGACGGCCAATTTAACCAAACATTTAAGACCATTATATGTAAAAGCTTTAGTTAATGGCATCCCAGTAGCCAAAGTTTTCATTGACAATGGAGCCGCTATAAATACCATTCCATCCAAAATGATAAAGAAATTTGCAAAGACGGAGAGTGATTTAATCCCTACTGAAGTTATTCTTACAAGCTTCAATGGAGGGGCAACTTCGGCCAGAGGAGTAATGCCGTTAGATGTGACGGTAGGAACTATCACTAAAACCACATTATTCTTTGTAATAGATGGACCGACTAGCTACAATGTGTTGTTAGGAAGAGATTGGATTCATGGAAATCGTTATATACCTTCATCGCTCCATCAGTGTCTTGTTTTTTGGAACGATAGAGGTGAAGAAGTGAGGGTGGTACAGGCGGATCATAGGAATTTTGTCACAGAGGCGAATTCGGTCAAGAAGTTCATGTATGAGGAAAATCATGGACTGTGAGGGTAGTCCAAGATGGAGAAGAAACTCGAATCATCGTGCAAAGCGAAGAGTCGTGCAAAGCGAAGAGTCATTATTAGTAGATGCATTTACCAAAATGTTTGATCAAATGAGGCCAAACATAGTGGCCCTTGAGGAGCCAATAATTGGCAAAAAAGACAGTCAATAAATGTTGAAGAAGATAGCTAGCTTTCAGGATGTCAAAGCCAACTCAATGGCTTTCAAGAAAAGGTACGAGGAAGAAATGAAAAAAGAAACGGCTTTAAAAATTTTAAAGAACAAGTTAGCGATGTTCGAATTAGAGCGAGAATATCGGTAGGGAAGTTAATAAGGTGGATTTTTAGAGCCTTGTAAGGCATTACTACAAGGAACCCTGAGCGATGATGTGATAGGAGTTATGAAGACCAAAGCACGCTCAAGCACAAGATCCTTTAGTAAAAGTGAACATTGGGGATGAACAAGAAGATCGCCCAACATTTGTCAGTCAAATGCTTAGCAGAGAGGTAAGTGACCAGTTAATTACTTTGTTAAAAGAATATAAAGATTGTTTTGCTTGGAAATATGAACACATGCCTGGGTTAGATAAAGATTTGGTAGAACATAGGCTGCCAACCAAGCCACATTTTAAGCCCCATAAGCAGCCCCCTAGGCGCTTTTCTCCTAATGTATTACCCGAAGTAAAGAAAGAAATAGAGCGATTGTTAAAGGCAGGTTTTATTAGGACAACCAGATATGTTGAATGATTATCCAATATTGTGCCTGTATCAAAGGAAAATAGTAGTATTAAGGTTTGCATGGATTTTGAAATTTGAATTTAGTAACACTCAAAGATGAATATCCAATGCCAATGATGGATTCTTTAGTGGATTCAATCGCCGCGCGTGATGTATTCATTTATGGATGGATATTCGAGGATACAACCAAATTTATATAGTGAAGAAGATGTACATAAAGCGCATTCGGATGCCCGGTGCTCTAGGATGTTTTGAATGGGTGGTAATGCCTTTTGGTTTAAAAAATGCGTGAGTCACTTATCAAAGGGCAATGAATTTGATTTTTCATGATATGATAGGAGAATTCGTTTAAGTTTATGTTGACGATATAGTGGTTAAATCATTTGAAAGAAGAAGACCATTTCCAACAATTGAAACGTTCATTTGAAGCGGATGAGACAGTATAAATTAAAATTGAACCCGTTGAAATGTGCATTTGGTGTCAATGCAGGAAATTTCCTAGGGTTCCTAGTACATGAAAGAGGAATTGAACTTGATAAAAATAAAGCAAAAGCCATTTTAGGGGCTAAACCACCTAAGAACAAAAAAGAATTGCAAAAATTCTTAGGACAAGTGAATTTTTTTCGACGTTTCATCTCTAATTGTGCAGGGCGAACGAAAGCTTTTTCGCCTCTTTTGAAGTTGAAAAATCAGGACAACTTCGTCTGGAAGGAAGATCATCAAGAGGTTTTTCAAAGCACGAAGACATATCATCACAATCCATGGGTGTTAGTTTCACCTACCCAAGGATGGCCAATGAAAGTTTACATATCGGCCGAGCAGGAATCAATAGCTGGACTAGTCGCTCAAGATGATCAGTTTGGAGAAGAAATGGCGATATATTAGCTTAGTAGACGATTAACTACATGTGAATGTAATTATTCTGCTATTGAAAAATTATGTCTGGCTTTATATTTTACATGTACTAAATTAAGGGCTTACTTGCGATTAAAGTAAATATTTACTTAATCTCTAAAGTGAATTTAGTTAAGTACATGTTCTCTCGTCTTATTTTGCATCAAAGGATTGGTCTTTGGACTTTAGCACTGTCGAATTTGAAATACGATTCATACCCCAAAAGGCTGTCAAAAATCAAGCGTTGGCTAACTTTTTGGCCAATCATCCATGCTTAGACGTGCCTAGAGAAATTGAGTTAGAAGTCGATCTACTCGAGTTGAAATTCTGGATTTTATACTTTGACGGCTCAAAGACTGCTAGGGGTGCAGGAGTAGGGGTAGTGCTAATAAACCCATTAGGGGTTTGTTACAAATTTGCTTTCGCCCTGACTGAAATGTGTACTAATAATCAAGCCGAATACGAAGCATTGATTGTGGGTTTAGAACTATTATTAGATTTAGGGACAAAAAATGTGCTTATCAGAGGTGATTCTCAATTAGTAATTTATCAATTGAATGGCGATTTCAAATGCCAAAGTGATTCTGTCATAAGCCAATATGGCATCGCTCAAGAGCTATTAGACGAATTCGACCAAGTAGAGCTTCAATACGTTAATAGGATATATAACGATTTGGAAAATGAACTAGCCCAAATGGCATCGGGTTATTCAAAAATGTTAAATAAGGATTCTGCTTGTGAGTATGGAATGATATTGCCTGTAGTTCAACGAAGGGCGAAAGAGTTTAATGTGCATTGTATACAAGATGGAGACGCAATGGATTGGAGAGAAGAAATCCAAAAATTCTTGGAAGAACCCGATAAGAAGAGTGATAGGAAGGTAAAATTACGCTCATTGAATTATCTGCTGGTTGAGGGCGAATTATATAAGAAACGCTCAGATGGTGTGCTTTTGAGATGCATAAATTTACAAGAAGCTAAAGTGGTTATGGTCGAAGCGCATGAAGGGATGTGTGGAGCACATCAAGCCGGCCAAAAGATGAGGTGATTGATCATTAGGAGTGGGTATTTTTGGCCTAAAATGGGCGAGTTTGCGTTCAAGATGCTAATAGTTGTTTGGAGTGTCAAAATATGGCCCAATCCAAAGAATGCCAGCAAGGGAAATGGTACCTATTATCAAGCCATGGCCATTCAAGTGTTGGACGATAGATCTGATAGGAAAGATTTACCCCCCATCGTCCAAACAACATACTTTTGTAATAGTCGCTACTGATTTTTTCACTAAATGGGTAGAAGCAATACCTTTGAAAGAAATCTCTCAAGGAAATGTCATAGGGTTCATTCGGGATCACATCGTTTATAGATTTGGGATACCTCAAACTTTAGTGATGGATCATGGAACTTCTTTAAATGGGAGTCAAGTGAAAGAATTTCTGAGCGAGTTTGGAATTAAGTTGGCAAACTCTACACCTTACTACGCCCAATCCAATGGCCAAGCGGAATCGTCAAATAAAGTTTTGAAGAGTATCATAAGGAAAATGATAGGCGAAAATGCCGAGGCCGCACGAGTGTTTGAACAGGCGTTATGGGCTTATAGAACTTCTCCACGATCTAGCACTAAGGTGACTCCTTTCCGGTTAACTTATGGGCAAGAAGTCAGGTCGCTTATGGAAATTAATGTGCAATCGATCGAGTACGTTTGCAAAATAGTGTAGATGACAATGAACATCTTGAGCTACTTGTTCGGAATTTATTAGAATTAGACGAATTGAAGTTGAACGTCTTAGATAGATAGCAAATTCAAAAAAGAAAAATGGCTTCGTATTATAATAAGAAAGTTATGGCCAAATGTTTTAGTGCGAAGGATTTGGTTTGGAAGACGATACTCCCGTTGGATAGTAGTAGTCCGAAGTTTGGAAAATGGTCGCCAAATTGGGAAGGACCATACAAAGTAAATGAGGTGTTACCAAATGGAGCATATCATCTAGAAGATTTGGATGGTGTGAGGCACGTGAGGTCTATTAATGGCAAATATTTAAAGAAGTACGTTCCATCAGTTTGGGATTTTGAACGATTGGATGTTTAACATTAAAGGACACAGTTCTACAAACGAATAAAACTATTCATTTCATTGGATAATTTGGTTGCCATGATTGGCTACCATTACAACAGGAAATTGAATGAAACAAAAAGAGAGATTGTCCTTGAAACGTTCAAAGTCTTAATTACAGTCTTCCCCAAATAGAGCGCATCTGCTCTCTAAGTTTCTTCCATTCATCGTATTTGTTCAATGAAGCAGTGGATAATTCATCCATGATTCCTTCGTCCACTTCTAGACCTGAATAACGCTCAAGCAAGGATCTAGCCCGTTCAACTTCCTAAGAAGCATGGCGCTTCTTGGCGCCGATCCCGCCTTACGATCGTCCATCTTTTCTTGAATTTCTTTCTTCTGGACAGTCAAACTCATCATCAAAGAATCTTCAACCATAACCTCGGAAGAAATCTCGTTCGATTGTTTTTAGCTTGGTCGATTTCTGGTGAAGAGATTCTTTTCGATCACAAAGATTGACATATTGAGTTTTCTTGGCTTTGAGTTCCACATTTTTGGCCAACAACGCACTTATCTCCTGATGGATGATTTTCAAAGATAACTTGAGATCCGTGGAGAGTTTGAGTGAAGGAAGCTCAAGTGCTTGGGCCATTTGGCGGCTTAAACGCTCAAATTTGTCTCGTTGGTTAGCAGAACTAGCGTGTGAGATATCCACGTCCATGAAAGAAGTGTATTCAAGCTTCGCTTGCTTAAGAATGTTCATGTTTTCTATGGAAAAAGCAGCAGAGGCGAGAAGAAGGACGATCGGTCAAGATGAACGAGCGATCGACTAGCCTTCACTTGTTCCTACGACGTAAACAAGTCACGAATAGAGTACAAGATGGTATCAGCGTCCTGTAAAGGTGAAAACGATTACTTAGCATCTTTATGGCAATAAGCAATGTAGAGTAAATCGAAAGAAAACTACCTCATGGGTTGACTCGTCAATGGTTTTGGAAGAGGAAGGAGGAAATGTGCCACTGGGCGATTTGATTGCTTGCGAAGATCCATCCTTATCTGAGCGTGCTGGCTCTGGTACAACCGGAAAATCAATTGGTCTTTCTGCAAAGGGACGAATAATGATAAGTTTTTCAAGAGTAACGCCATGACAAATGATGAAGTAAGAAAAAATGTCATAACTATGTGCACATATTACCATCCGGTTCTACGCTTGGGGAAGCATACGGAATGATGGAGATTCTCCAACTGGCTGGGCGATCGAAGTGGGCTGGTCTTCAAATTCCTTTTCGTGCAAACCCAGCCGATGGATGGCTCGGAAGATGGAGGAATTGAAGGGTCGGGCGAAGTAGAATCTTTCAAAGGAGAAGTGACCCCTTCTAGATTAGAGCACAAATAGAATATCAATATCTATATAAAAGTGTTCTTCAAATAAAGGGAAATCATAATACCTTTCTTCTGGTCATAGGAGGAACACCATCATCGTCATCACTATCATCATCTGGTTGACCTGAGGAATCCAACGTTGGCCGTTTACGGCTGGATGCACCTTTTGCAGCTCCAGTTTAGGCGGGATGAGAACTGGATTGAGTGGTAATCGCAACAGAACGTCTAGTACGCATTGTTGAAGATTTTGAAGGAGAAGAAGAAGGAGCAGGAGGCTTGGATCGATATGGGCACAAAGCAGGATAGGAATCGAGTAGAAGAAATGGAAGTTCGGAAGACCCCAATCCTCGAGTATATGGAATGCATGGTTGGCGTTAGTAGTGAAGAGTCTACGTTTCACAGAAGGCCAAAATTGCTTAAAAAGAGGATGAACGGCCAAAGTGGGATTAAAAGGAACCAAAGAAGACCCATTCATCAGAGAAGCATTACGCTCATCTATGGCCTGTGCTTCTACTTTTGTGATAATATGGAAGCGTTCTTGGAAACTTTTTGAATAACAAGGAGGGATGGGCCAAGTTTGGCCAAAACCGAGCTGTCGGGCAAAGAATTTGGGAGCATAGTGCCCGTAAGAATGTCATGGAACAGTTCTCGCCCAGTCAAGTATTGGGCCCAAACGGGCAAGACAGCACTTACCTCGTTCAGAGTAAGAGGGGGTTGGACATAGATAGGGACTTGATGAACAAAGAAAGGAAAGAAAGAGGGAATTGAATTTAAGTTATAAAAGAATATAAAGACATCTCGGTTTGACATATCGACAGGAGCTAATTGGTTGATAACTAGCCCGTAACAACTCATCGGCGAGGGGGTATTGAAGAAATACCAAGTCATGGAAAATATGCTCTCAACCACAATTGAGCGAGTTAAAGAGGCCCACTTCCGGTGGGAGAAGCATTGGTCCTAAGTTGATGTTGAAGATAGGCCATACCTCTATAGAAGGCGGCCAGAAACAAAGAGCAGAGGTTTAAAGACCTACCAAGGGCCAAATCGTGGGCGATGGGCAAATAGGCCATAGAAGGTTTAAGACTAGGAACACAAAGAATATACCTACACGGCCCAAACACGGAGGAAAGCTACGCCTGCATGAGTAGGATCTTTGCCAAGATTGTCATAAAGCTCCTGCATGCCTGAATAGGAATCTGTATACTTCTTATCAAACCTTGGAGCAAGGGAGGATATCAGCATGGCAGGAGAAATGGTATCGCCCAGAGGAGGAAGATTGACCAAAGCACCAACGTCCCTTAGAGTAACCGACATTGGGCCAAGAGGAAAAATGAAAATGTTGTACTCGGAAGACCAGAAACTTAAGGCGATTGGGAAAAGAACAGGTCATAGAGTGGGAGGCGTATAGCAATTTCCGAAGGTCGAGATCCCGCACGATCAAAAACGCCTCTGGGGCCGTGTTTCATCATGCGCGCTTTGCCAGGCGCGAAAAGTGGTGTCGACTTTAGGCCGTGTGCGAATGCCCTTCTCGTGGATTGGCTTCAAAGAAAAAGGGTCCAAGAAAGGAGGTTCTTGGGTGCAAGGAAAAAATTGGGCCGTAGCGATCGCCTGATAGAGTCTGCGTCCCTCGAACGACGGGCCCAAATAGAACTCGTTCATATTAGGCGCGAGAGGCGGAAGACATGATGGGTTTACATAAGGTTTGGATAGGAGGTCCCGGAAACCTTCGAAAGTGATGCTATTTTCTCGAGGAAGCTTTAAGCGTAGCCATTGTTTCAACAAAATTGAAGGAAGGATTGCAAAGGTAATGACCACTTGAAAAAGTAAATGAGAAATCAAGGAGAAGATGAATAGTGTCTTTTTATAGAGGGAGAAATGGGCGGTGACGTGATGGACGGCGACGTGATGTAATGGACGTGGTTTATTGGTACAATGTAGTGGCACCTTTTTTGAGTTTATAGAAATCATGCACTTGGGATTTCAGAATCGAAGTGCCAAACATACTTTTTAGAAGATGAAACGCCACTAAGTGAATATGGCTAATTAATAGATGATTATATTAATTTAGCCATATTAGGGGGTAATTATTAACATACAAAATAATAAGGGCCTAAAGAAAGAAACTTAAGAAAAATTGTACGCATAGGCCCATAAAAAGTACTTGAGCATATAGGCCTAGGAGTATATGTCGTCCAAGCCCAATGGACGCCCAAGTAAATTTATATATATATAGGCCCAATAGAAATTATCCAGGCCAGATAAGGCCCAGAATGGATATCGCCCAGATCAAGAATGCCCAAGGCGTTGGGCGACTAGAACGATTAATCATCTTATAAGAATAACCGTTCTTGAACAGTTTTTCTTTCTCTCTTATCATTTCTCCCACGTTTCAGGAGTTACAAGCAGTGGAATCATCATGTAGGAGTTACAAGCAGTTGAATCATCATGGAAGAAGTGGGTAGTTATTGCCATTTAAGGGAGAAAGTGGGTAGTTATTGGGCGACGCATAGTTTTTGACGCAAGATTGGAGAAAACCGTTTGATGAAGTATAAAAGAAAGAAGATTGAACAGAAGTAGAAAAAGGAAGACAACTCTCAAGAAACAGAGAAATGTAATTTCATTCCCTTTTAGGTTTTATATATTTCTTTACAGCGAATTCCAGTGTGCTTGTGCCCCTTAGAGGCATTTCGTTTTGTTATTTCATCCTTTGTTAGTATTGTAATCTTCATAAATCAAACACCCCTTGTTGGGACTTTGTCTCAAAAAGTTTGGTGTCCCTTACACATCGTCTGAATCTTTTAATTGTTAGCAAATAATACATTTCTGCATAAATGTAATCTAAATTATTGTTCTCATGAAGGCTATCTTATTTATATATTAGTTCAATTAATCTTTATTGATTAATCTGTAAGAGATAATAGAAAATAAGTTGGTTTAAGAGATTTTAACCTAGAACTTTAGATTTTTCAAAATAAGAAAAACAATGCAATAACTTATTTGAAAGTGAAAATTAACAATTTAGAGAAGAATGATGGTTAAAACGTTTGGGCAAACGAATTCACCTAGTTGTTATCTCTACTTCCTCATTTCAAGATTTGTTTCTAAAATTGTATTCGGTCGAATTCACGAATTTATCATAATTTACCTCTCTCGAGTTTAAATTAGGCCTATCTAAATAAGTCAACTTAGGCGGTCAAATGGTCCTTAATTAGATGTATTAATTCTCCTAGAAATTCAATTAAGACCGCAACAATAATAAAAGTGTATATCTACCTTTTATCCAATTACCGAATTTTACTACGTGGTCTAGACTAATAATTTGTTTCTCAGTTCATTACAATCCACAAAATCAATGAAATAATGGCCAGTTATTTCAAGCATTAAGAGAAGAAGCAAAATCAAATACTTAAACAATTTATAAGTCAAAACTTGATATTCTAAATTAAAGAATTAAAAATATGCTACATCGTTCATCCAAAACTTTAAATCTAGCTACTCATGATTTAGGAGAAAGACAAGATGAAGAATTTTGAATACATAATTGGATCTTGAATAAAAGAGGAGAAAAGTTGAGTATCTTGCACCAAGAAATCTTTGTTTTCCGCTCTAATCTTCTCGGATTTTGGTCATTCTTTATTTTTTTCGCCGTTCTTTTCTCCGTCTTCTCTTGTGTTCTCCAAGATTCAACTCATTTTTTTGACCTAAGTCATGTCTTTATATAGTGTTTTACTAAAATTAAAATTTATGTATATAAAAAGACAAAAAAGACCCTAATTAAAATTAAAAATAAGTCAAAAAACACTTAGACTCATGAACAAAGACATTCTTTGTGATCGAGAGTCATGATTTGCAAACCATGATAAATCCATGACAAACCGTGAAAATTTGGCCAAAATTGGTTTCAATCTTCATATTGCATGCTTAGTCCTCAAAGGTTCAACATATATATGGTTTGGTTCTTCGTCATAATTTGTCTTTTTCCCACTTATTTGTATACCAAGTCCTTCAACTTTGAATTTTTTCCTCTTTAGTCATCTAATTTATTCTTTTATTTCAATTTAGTCCTCTTTTATTTGCAACCTAAGTCCTTCAACTTTTAAATATTTGTAAGTTGATCCCATATCCAAGTTTCTGTACGCCTTCAATCCCTTTTCACCTATTTTGCATTATTTTTCTCCAATTCTATCCGATCTCGGGATTTTGACCTAAAACAATTAAATAGACACATAATTAAGTAGAAAATCACTTAAGAATACTTACAATTGTCCACTTTTGATGGTCTAGATAAGTTTAAAACTACACTTATCATATACAAATAAGGAATTTGGTGTTAATGGTCGATAACGTTTACTCTCAATGCAGAAATGGACCCTAACATTTTCTTTGTGATATGGATATTATTAACCTACGCATTTTAGTAAGCAATTGGTATTTGTTTAATGAAAAAGACAAATATACTCTTAAATTTAAGTAGAAAAAATTGTAATTGAGTTCTTAATATTTGCAAAAGTACAAATGAGTCAAATACTTTTATTTAATAATATTTAATTTAACTTACTATATATATAATTATAGTCGTGTCAATTGAATTTTCTATAAGAGAAAAATTTAAAATTATTGTGTTTTAAGTATATATAATTGCTTTGTGATGTGAAAAATTTGAATAACAATTAAAATAAATAAATAATAAAATCACGCATATAATTTTATAATATTGAACTTTTGTTATATTTTCTTTTAACAATAAAATACTAATAATTCTTTATTTTTTGAATAATAATAAAATGATAAATTAAAATATAAAAAAATATAGTTGAACTTTAATATTTATAATTAATAAACGAATAGTTCAATTAAATAAAAGTATTTGTCAAATTCATTAGTACAAGGTAAATAATACGTTTTACCATTAACTATATGCGAAGTAACGGTCCAAAAGAAAAACTGAAAATTTTAAGGAGAATTTGACATAGTTTTAACTTAAACTTATTGATACTAGTAAGACATGTGTGCGTTGCACGTGCTTTTGCAATCATAATGTTAGTTTTTAATTTTTTAATTTTTTAATTGTTAATGATTAAGATGTTGAAGTAGTAGTTACAAGAAAGATTAAAAAAAAAAACACAATTCTTGATAACATGTTGTATTGTGTTGTTCGATATTGATATTTTATTTATATTCATAGAAGTACAATTGCAATTGGAAATGAGTTTTATATAGTGGTAATACAAATGGTAATTTGAACCAATTGAATAACTTTTGATGATTGACGAACCATCGATATCAAATCTTATAAAATTAATGATATACTAATAGAAATTTGAAAAATCATAAAATGTTGTATTTTACAAATAATAAAATTAATAATTACTAATTTTATTGTGAGTAAATGTGATGATTGACTATATAAAATGGTAAATTTGTTGAAGTAGTAGCTTCTTCTAAATAATATTCTTTTGTATGTTTTATTTTTGTTAGGTGTGTTTGATTTGACGATATATAAATGAAAACAACATAAATGTAAGTAAGAAACAAAGATTAAGATTAAAGAAGTGTCAATACTTTGCACTATGTTGTGAGAATATTGTTGAGGACAAAAGATCGTTATATATATATATATATATATATATATATATATATATATATATATATATATATATATATATATATATATATATTAAATTAAATTAAAAATTAAAAAGTTTCAAACGTCACATCTAAACTATAGTATATGTTTGGTAAGATTTAAAAGTAGTTTTTATGAGAGTTTTTAAAAAAAATTGGTAAAATGTATAGTTGAAAAGTTGATAAAAGTTGTGGATCTCACAATATATGTGATCAAAAATAAATTTGAAAAAACAAAGAATTTAAAAAAAAAATTGAACCAAACATGCTCATAATCGGTTTAGTCTAATGCATTAGAAATAACATTTTCATCTCCATTTCACTTTTGACAACTATGATTTTGAATTTTAATGCGATAATAATATTTTCATCTCCATTTAGAGTTAGTTTTTTTTTTTTAAACCCATTTCTTATTTGTTTCATCTATCTAATGCAAAAAAAATGGAGATCACGTTTCACCTTCATATTTAATTTAATAGATTAAATATTTAAAAATGTAATTGTAAATTTAATAAATTGTTAAAAATTTAATGTACAATAAATGATGAACAATTAAAGAGTAATAAATAAAATATTAATAAATAATTATACATTAATAAATACTAAAGGTTAATATGAGATTTTAAAATATTTGTAAGGATAGAATATTCCAAAAATATGTCTGCCGACCTTTTAGATGTAATATAAATTATTAATTATTTAAAAAAAGCTAGGGAGTTAAAAGTCTAAACGGCACCCGAACCTCACATCACGTTTCATAGAAAAATATATAAAAAATATCGGTTTGGATAGGTATTACGAATAACGCTTACAATGACACAATTTGGCCCCTATAATCAACATCTCTCAATTTTTGCACTTCTAAATCAATTTCTTGGCATGAGAAAATACATAGATCAAGAATTTGGTCTGGCTTTACCATTATTATCAATATTTTAAACATTGGTAAATTCATACACGAGTAATTTTTTTTTTTAATCGAGCTAATATATGGAAAAAAAATTGCCCAACGCTTATAAGAAAACAAGTTTTTGGACCAATAGGATTCCAGCAAAGGTGAAGTCTTGTATCTGCCTCTACTCTTAAAGATTTTGTGAAATAAAATAAATTCTAGATTATATATGAAAGGGTTAGAGTTTGTTTGACAAAAAAAATTATAAATTTTTTTTGTAGATTTTGATAAAAGTTGAAAAAATGTGTAGTTGCAAAGTTGATAAAAGATTGTAGAGTCTCATGAAATATGTATTTAAAATTAATTGTTAACATTGACATTGACTTTTTAAACTAAATCAAACAAATTAAAGACTTAATGTCTTTTGATACGTCAAAAATTAGATGTGAGAAGCAATAATTGTACATTATACATTTATTAAATTTCTCAACCATACAATTATGTGAGCAAAAAAAATAAAAATTATTTCCTTGTAAAACATTATTGTAAAGGTTTTTACTCTGTTAAACTTATTTTATTACATTAAGTAAATAGTCAAAGAAATAACTAGAAAATTAGACAAAAATAAGGAAGGGTGACAAAATTGTCAATTTAATAATAAACAATTTGATTGAATCACTTTTTGCTTCTACTGCATCTCAAATACACGTGTCTCAACTAATATAACTCGACCAAGGTAAATTTACTAATCAAAGAAAGCTTCTTGAAATGTTAGTTACGTGGAATCTCAATGTTATTGTAGTTATTGTCCGTTATTTTTAACCCCCAAATATTGAGTTTCAAGTTTGTGTTAAAACTCTTCAAGTAGTTTCTATAATGGGCACTTTCTTTCTATATGTCAATCAAAAAAGAATGATTGAGAGTGAATTCTTAGAAACTATTAGTCATTAGTGGCCATACTTGCGTAAAAGCACCATCTGACGACGTATTTGCACATACATAATGAAAATATTTTTGAAACATTTTTGTCACAAATCACTCTCTTTTTATTTGCCAACTTAAAAGAGTTATTGAAAGAGAATTTGTAAAAAGTATTCGCTACTTATCGAGAAACATAATTATTATATATCGCATATTATTTTCTTTTATAAATATTATTTATTTCACATTTTATTATAACTATTAAAAATAATATCTTAATTAAATTATAATAACACGTTTATTTTAGTATATATTGTATTATTTAAAATTAATTTATTTATATCAAATATATTATGTGTAATTTGTATTATATTATTTAGGATAATTTGCACTTTTGGTCTCCAACCTTTGTAGATGGTTACTAATCTATCTCCAACCGGTTTTTTAGCATTAGACATCCCTAACATTTACAATTTGTTGCAAATCACTTATTCATTGACATATTTTGACTTTTGGATTTTCCATCATCTTCAAATAAACAAAATAGAAAAAACAAAAATAAAAAAAACTAAAAACAAAAAAAAAATAAAAGAAAATTACAAATGAAGTTTCATAACTTTTAACAAATACAAAGTTTCATGGGTATTTGAACACTCGACTTCTGGAAAACTACATACCAAATCGTCGTCGATCGCCGTCATCACAAGCAAAGTTGAGAGCATAGCATTCTAGAGAATACTGAAATTGTGTTTTAGATTTCTTTGCATCACAAAACTTTCCAATTTTTCTTATGAAGTTCTTCCATTTCGACCTTACCACAACCTCTGAAAACTCCTTCAACTTCTTTAGTTCCTTCACCAACCATGGCTCCTTATCGCCTTGCAATAGATGACCCTTTTCTTCGTCATTTTCTCGATTTCATTCGAAGCAAAAGAGCCTAAAACAGCCACATCCACCTACAGAACCCGTCTCTTCATAGACAACGTCATTTACATCATCATCATCATCACCTCTTTCATGTTCGGGCTCACTTATCGGTGAATGAGTGATCATTAAGCCTTGTTTTTGTTGACATTCGGCCATACGAATTCGTGTTGAGCTTTTGTTAAATGGAGAGTGTAGAAAGAAATAAATATCGGGAATGAGGTCCCAAAGGCTAGATCTATCTCCAAGTGTAAGGAATATTGGGTTGTTTACGTAATAAGTTTATAAGTGTCTCATGTATGCGTGTTGTTTTTGTGTGTATATTATTACTACGTAGAATTGAGACGGCAAAGAAAGGTCAAAGAAAAGTGCAAGTAAACATCATTAATACAAGTCAAATGGACATCAATGTTGGAATTTGAGCACTCTAGTTTCTATGTATTGCCAAACTCATCGTCCCAAAATTTTCATGACCCAATTTTTCACCTCGGATCCAATCCATAGATGTTATTAGATTCAAAATCAAATGAACTTATAATATATTTCTGCTGTGGTTTTTGGTGAACAATGAACAAAGAACACAACTCTACAACTATGTGTTTTAAGTTGAAGTTAAGGAAGGTTTTTGGAGAAAATGAAGTTATTTTGTATTTTTTAAAAGTTATGAGACTTTATTTATAATTTTCTTTTATTTTTTGTTGTTTTTAGTTTTTAGTTTTTTTTTTTTTATTTAAAGATGAGGACAAATTCATCAAAATATGTCAATGGATACGTGATTTGCAATTACTTTAAAAGTTGTGGATGTTTGGTAATAAAAAAAATTGGTTTTGGGTAGACTAATAATATATTTGAAAGATTGAAAACCAAAATAGCAAATTATCCTATTTTTAACACTCCAATATATATTTTTCACTTTATATAAATATATGAAGTGATAATGTGATATAAGTAAATAATTAAGCAAGTAAATTAATAAGCAAATTTTAACTAGGCAAAAATTTGATTGAATGATTTTAATTTTTTAAATAAAAAAAAGCAATCAAAAATAGTAATCCCGTGTAAAGAAGATGAGAGAAGAGATATTGAATTGAGTTAAATAGAAATTTTTGTTTTTTTTATCTATTTATGGTAATTTTTTCAATTTATAAGTTTTATAAATTTATTAAATGTTTTGCAACTTCTTTGTAAAAGTTCAATTAGAGCTTTTATCTTTTTTAAGTTGTTTTTAATAAAAAAAGTACTTATTGACTTTAGTAAACCAACTATAAATTTTATCAAATGCACTTTTGCTTTTTAACAAGTGCTTTTGAATTTCAAAAAAGTTATTCCAAACACACTCTAAGTAAATAATAAAAAAATAACTAAAAAAATAGACAAAAAATAAGGAAGGATGTATTGGTACTTTTTTTTTTATTGCATTGAGACAAAATGGTAAATTTAATAAGGATCGATATGGTTGAATCATTTTTTGCTCTCATGGTATCTCAAATACACTTGTATCAACTAATATAATGAAAAAGGTGAATTTACTAAGAAAGTTCTTTGAAATGTTAGTTACGTTAATTCTCAATGCTTCTGCATTGAATTGTTCTATTCTCCGTTATTACAAATATTGAGTTTGAGCTCGGTGTTCAAACTCTTTAAATAGCTTCTACAAATTGGTTATCACTATCTATTACTAATTGGTACTTTCTTTCTATAAGCCAACCTAAAATGAACAATCGAGATTGAATTTTCAGAAAGTATTAGTTATCAGTAGATATGTTTTCGAAAAGCATCATTAGGCAATGTGTATTTTTGAAACTTTTTTTATTTTTTTTTTTTTTTATCACAGTTCATTCAGAATTGAACTCTAAAATTTAACGATGAACCACTCTCATTCTGTATGCCAACTTAAAAAGAGATATCGAGAGTTGATTTTTAGAAAAAGAGATATCGAGAGTATATATTTTAGAAAGTATTAGCTTAGATCATTAACTATATATTATTGTGTATTTTGAAATTTTTCGATCATCTTCCATTTTCAATTGAATAGTAAAAATTTAGAATTGAGTCATACCACAATTAAATTAGAAAGAGAACAAGATTTATCCAAACATAAAGAGAGCATTGAACCAAAAAACTAGAAAATAAAAAGAACAGAAATTTTGAAGCCATATGGATTTGCCCGAAATAGATATATATTACAGCCCACTTGCAGGCGCAGGTAGCAGGGGATTATACTCGTGCTATTTGCTTACAACAGTTGCATACATATACTGGCAACACGTGTTCCCAGTCACCCCTTTGTCCAATTCACCACTACACCTACCTGCCTTTCTATTTAACTCCATCGATCTTCACCACCCCCTAGAAAGAAAAATCGTGACCCAAATCGAGAAAATTAGATACGGAGGTGTAAATCTTGAAATTACGGCGAAATGGTTGCTCGGAAGGCGCCGGAGTGGCTTCCTCCTGGCTTTACTGAGAAACTTAAAGTCAAGAATGGAAGAAAAATCAAGGTAGTTGAATTTTGTAGCTCGTTTACTTATGTCTTATTGTTTTTTAGTGATTAATTTAACAGTTTAACTTTTTTTTTCTATGAAGTTGGCTGGTAAAGCGCTCGAATGTTGAATTAAAAAGAGTAAGAGTGGATCTTGTTTCTGAATTGATTGGCTATTTTTTCCGTTTTAGCCGAAGGAATTAAAGTTTCGAAAATGGTCAAATAAGCTGTGTTTACCTCACTTATTGGTTAATTAATCTCTTCAATCGAGTTTTTGAGGATGATGTTCTTGTATAACTTGACTTGGTAAAGTAGATGCATGTTGAAAAACGAGTGTGAAATGGAATCCTTCTTTTATGGGGGATATTACATGTATTATATACTGACGGAATGAAAACAAACATATGATATGGGCCTCTATCAATCTTTACATGATTAGGGTTAAAATTCGAGTCAACGTGCCTTCAAAATTGGAAAACCTTGAGCTCGGTGCTTAGCATGTTTTGTATGCATTAAAAATTTCTTTACCATATACATGGCATTTCCAAGACATTTTTTTCTAGGGTGGGCATTGGATTTGGTTTAAATTAATTTACTCCCTCCGTCCCCACAAAGATAGACTCATTTCTTTTTTCATACTGATTAAGAAAACGTATTTAATGTAATTGAAATTATAAATTTTTACACACTTTTCCTAGTATACCCTATTTAATATTAGTCTTTCATAAATCTAATAAATTTAAATACTTGTTTTGGGTTGATAACAATGTATATTAAATGAGGGTATATTAGGAAAATGAAAATTTAATACACCATCTATAAAGTAAGTAGCCTATAATTTGGGACAGATAAATAAGGAAAACGAGTCTATCTTTGTGGGACGGAGGGAGTATTTGTTCTGTTTGAAGCTGTCAGGGGTGTTAAAAAAATGTCATTTTGCGGCTTTGTTCTATTTTGTCTTTCAAAAATTAGCTCTACAAACTAATGTCCGCCACATTAGCTTTGGATATTGGATACCTAATTCATTAAGAAGGTTGTAAAAACCGGTATGTGGGGTATGTGTATTGGAGCACAGTACAAATTCATGACGAATTCACGCTGACTTCGCTGGATTCACAAAGTAGCCTGCGTAAACTAGTGTCTTCCAATTGTATCTTAGGATACTGGATACCTGATTCACGAATAAGGTTGTGAAAACCGGTATGTAGGGCGTGAATTTCAGAAAATAGTACAAATTCATTATGACTTCTCTGACACTGCACTCTTTTTATTACTAAGGAATCCTGAAACTCATTTCATTTCAACCACATGAACTGATATCTTGTGGCAAAACCGTAGGAGTAGCATTGCACCATATTCCCACAATTTAAATGTATGTTGCTGACAATGGTAAAAAATCTGAACAGCTATGTGGTCCCTATAAAGATGGAAGGTAAACAAGGATGCACTCCTCCCATTAAACGTGGGAATCATGCAAGGTTCAGTTGTTTTGTTAATCGACATATCTCGTAGAATGTGGAAACTAATATCCTTTATAATAATCAATAACACAACAGAATTCAAACTTCACCAACTGCATTCAATTTGCAAAAAGGTTATCTGTTGAAGAAAGGAGAGTAAATGGAATGTAAAAGAAACCGACACTCAGTAATATTTGTCTGACTTTTTTAGTACTACTGCAACGTGGCAACGGGCAAAGAGTTTTATTCAAAGAAAGATGTCATCGATTGTGCGAAAACAGAAGAAATTTGCCATGATACTCTTCAAACAAGAAGAAATGAAGACAATAAGTCCTCAAATGACAAGATTGGTTTGGTAAGTTTTCATCGTAAATGGTCTGATATCAGTTAAAATAAATGATTAGATTGTAGGACATTTCTGCCCTTAAATATAACTATATTGCACTGTTCACAGACATCAGTTAAAGCAAATGATTCTACTGAATGGTTACCCAATGGATGGGTAATGGAGGAAAGACCGCGAAAGAGCAATTCTCACGTGGGATCAACTTATAAGGTATGTCAAGTTGCATCTTTACTTCATTCTTTGTGTTCCTGTGTAGTAAATATAGAATATAACAATTGCTTCCTGATCAGGGTTACACTTTTCCAGAAGTGATGAACCGCTCTATGTTTTCATTTATTCTGTTTCTTCGCTGTCCCTAGCTCTCTTTCTCTGACCATGCACTGCAAAATACACTAAGAACATTTTATTACATGTTATATGAATATTGACACGTCATAACTTGCTATCAGTTTTCTTATGTTGCTGTTTTTGATATTCTCTGTGGGGGTTTATGTATCTGTATATTCTTACCAGTCTAAGTTAATCTGTTATATTGCATACTTTTAGTAGGACGGCCTGGGTGGTGACTTTCTCTGATTTTCGGAGTTCTCATTGCCCTTTATCAATCTTCCAGGTATATATAAATCCTGCAGCTGGAAGAAAATTCTACTCAAAGCAAGCGGTGGTTCGATATCTCAAAACCATGGAGCAGAGTAGCACCACAGCAGAACAAATTAAAGTACGCATTGGCTTGTTTGACTGTATTTATCATTTTCACTTCCTGGTCTAACGAAGTTACATGGTTTCACATTACATTTAGCCATTAGTTCTTTGACAATTCCATTGATTTTGTAGATATTATTACACCATATGCTTGATATGAAGCATAATCTCAATCCTAAGCTTACAAGAGTTCAATTTTTATGTATGAATTTTGAAAATAAAATGAAATAAAATCACGTGAAGTGCTTTTAGTTCCATTTTATTGAGGTATCACCAAGAATGAAAAGAACTCTTTATCACAAATTCAATGGAAATGATAGTTAAACGTGTTATGTAAGCATGGGTCATGAGTTATATTGACATCCATTTAAATACTTTTATCTGGCCAACTAGTGGTTGTACTTGCCCTGCACAATCTACGTCATTCTTCAGCCTGCTGGCTTTGATTCAAGTTCTTGTCTTTCGTGGCATATGGACATAACAGGTGGTTGTTTCATACAGTTTTAGTACTTATATGTGATTAGTTTGATACTGTTAACCTTTGTATTGTATTCTCACACAATCCTCGTTAAATGTTTTTGTTTTTAGCTTTTCCCCCTCCTAATTTTTTTTTTTCCCTGTTTCTTTTCAGCATGACAGTGTAGGCCAATCCTCTTTGATTCAAGATGTGTCTCAACCATGCAAATTGATCACAGGCTCTGGCTGCACTCCCAAAGAGAATAAAGGATCCAATGACGAGCACTTGTTGAATATGGTTTGTGCTGCAACTATCCCGAATTACTAATCCTGGATATGAGCAAAATCTTGTATAAAATCAAGGTTCTTTTTGAGTTGTCTCCAGGTTGCCATTCAGAGCACATCAGTGGATGGGCTACCCCCAGGCTGGATAAAAGAAATCAAGACAAATAGATCTGGGAGTAGGATCAGAAAGGTTGCGGTAATTAATCCCTTTACCTTGATCTGTTGATCTAAGAGACTGTATGAGTGTGGGTGTCTGCTTGTACTTGTAATATAGACGTCTGTGTTTTGACTTGCTGTGCATTTTCTACCAAGGAGTATTAGTTTAAAATTTACTGTTTTTCGAAGAGACCTCTCTCATCCTGGAAAGGATTCATTTTGCAGTATTACACAGACCCAGTTAGTGGATATGTATTTTATTCTAAAAAAGATGCTTTCCGCTATATGGAAACTAATGACATTGGTCGCTGCGCTGTCAGACCAAAGAAAAGGGAGATGGATGATCTAGAGTTGATCAAGAATGAAATCCCTGTAAGTGAACAGCTTGCTAGACCGCCCCCTATGAAAGTCTAGTTGTTGCCTTTTTGTTACTTTTCATTTTCTTGGGTAGTATCTGTTTCTCATTTTTATGATATTTAATTTGGACATTGAACACTATTATTGGCCATGAGGTCAAATTGTTGGTAATTTAAATATCCAGTGATTATACCTTATGATCCTTTTCAGCGTGACAATGTGGATGAATCCCCTTTAAGGCAACATGTGTCTGAAGACTGCAAATTGATGACGGGGTCAGCTTGCACTCCCAAAGAGAATAAAGTGGGCAACGACAAGCAATCATTGGATATGGTTTGTGCTGCAACTAGCACAATTTACTAATGGATATGATGAAATTCTTATATAAAAAATAAGGTTCCTTTTGAGTTATGTCCAGGTTGCCATTCAGGGCACATCGGAGGATGGGCTACCACCAGGCTGGACGAAAGAAATCAAGAGAAGTAAATCGGGGAGTAGGATCAAAACGTATCCGGTAATTAATCCCTTTACCTCAAGCTGGCGATCTAAGAGAATGTATGACTGCGTATATTTGCTTGTGCTTGTAATATGTCTTGTCTGTTTTGACTTATTATGCATTTTCTACGAAGTAATATTGGTTTAGCAATTACCAATTTTTCGGAGAGACCTCTCTCATCCTGGAAAGTATATATTCTGCAGTTTTACACAGACCCTGTTAGTGGATATATATTTTACTCTAAAATGGATGCTTTGCGCTATCTGGAAACTAACGACATTCGTAGCTGCCGCGTCAGACCAAGGAAAAAGCAGGTGGATGATCAAGAGTTGATCAAGAATGAAATCCCTGTGAGTATCAGCTTGCTTGACGACCCTATCTATCAATCTATGGTTGCCTCTTTGATGCTTTTATGTTTTGTGGATACCTGTTTCTCATTTTTGTGATATTTTATTTGGACATTGAACATCATAATTGGCCTTGAGGTCATACTGTTGGTAAATTTAAATATCCAGTAATTATCAATGTTGTAATAACTGGACCGGACTGGTTGGTTCAATCTGGAAAACTAGGAACCGGTCGGTTTACCCAGTCCGCTTATATGATATAAATTGCATATTATAAAACCAGTGGAAAATTAGTGAACCGGAAAACCGATGAACTGGTCACGATTTTTCTGGTTTTCATGGTTTGGTGTACCCAAGAAAAACAAAAAAAAACAAAATTCAAGAAAAAATTGCACATCTTCACATTCCCTTCTATTTCTTTCTGGCTTAGTTGAGGGAGATGCAAACACCAATATTTCAGAAATCCTTCATGTGTCTTTGCTTGGACCCGCATACTTGCACCGTAGGATTGTTAAGGAAGTTTTGGGATCTATGGTGGGTATGTCAAGAAATGAAAAGGAAAGTGATTAATAATAAAACTTTTAGAAGAGGAGATGCTTTGGCTTTGAGTTTTATGTTTTGATAAATAGTTGAAAGATAGAGAGAAAAAGTGTGTGGGGTTGTTCTTTCTTTTGAGACATAAATATTAGAGATATTGAGAAGATAATAGCAGTGATACAATAATGGAGAGAAATAAGATGTGAGGCCCAAGAATCAAAGAGCCAAAGTCTTGAAAATTGTACATTTATTTATTTATTTTTGACCACTGGTTCAACACAGGTTTGACCCTGGTTGAACCTTTGACACTTGACCCGTTAACTTTTCCGGTTCAATGTCCGGGCTGGTTTTGAATACATTGGTAATTATACTGTATGGTTCTTTCAGCATGGCAATGTGCATGAATCCACTTTGAACCAAGATGTGTCTCAAGACCACAAATTAATGGTGAGCTCAGGTTGCACTCCCAAAAGGAATAAAAAGCACCAGGGCAAGCACTCATTTAAGAAGGTTTGTGCTCCAACTATCCTAACTTACTATTCCCAGACATGATTAAACTCTTATATTCAATTGGGGCTCGTTTTGAGCCATGTTCAGGTTACCATTCAGAGCACATCAGCAGATGGGCTACCACCAGGCTGGATAAAAGAAATCAAGACAAGTACATCTGGGAGTAAGATGAGGAAGGATCCGGTAATTAATCCCTTACCTCAAGCTGGTGATCTAACAGACTGTATTGAGTGTATGTCTGCTTGTGTTTGTAATATTCTTATCTATTTTTACTTACTGTGCATCTTCTACCGAGTAATGTTAGTTTAGAATTCACCAATTTTCTGGAGAGACATCTCTCATCCTGAAAAGCTTTCAATTCTGCAGTATTACACAGACCCAGTTAGTGGATATGTATTTCGTTCTAAAAAAGATGCCTTGCGCTATCTGGAAACAAGCAACATTGGTAGCTGCCTTACCAGACCAAAGAAAAGGGAGTTGGATAATCTACTGTTGACGAATGAAATCCCTGTGAGTAAAAAGCTTGGTTGATCACCCTATCTATTGAGAATTAGCTGTTACATCCTTGTTGATTTTCATTGTCTTCGGATATCTGCTTCTCATTTTTGTGATTTTTAATTGGCCACGAGGTCAGACGGTTGGTAAATTTAAATATCCAGTGATTAGGCTGTATGATCCATTTCAGCATGAAAATTTGGGTGAATCCTCTCTGAAGCTAGATGTATCAGAAGAGTGCAAATTGATGACGAGCTCGGGTTGCATTAGCGCAGAGAATAAGGATGGAAACGACAAGGACTCATCCAAGATGGTTTGTGCTGCAACTAGCCTAATTTACCATTCCTACATATGATCACTCTTGTAGGCAATTGAGTCTCTTTGAGTTATGTCCAGGTTGCTATTCAGAGCCCTTCTGCTGATGGGCTACCAGCAGGCTGGATAACAGAAATCAAGACAGGCAAATTTGGGAATATCAGAAAGGTACCTTTAATTAATTCCTTTACCTCGAGCTGGTGATCTAAGAGGCTGTACGATTGTGTTGTGTCTCTGCTTGTGTTTTTGTATTGCATCTTGTCTGTTGTGACTACTTGTGTGTTTTAAGCTCTCTTATTTAGCATGTATTCTCTTCTTTCTTCGCTGGCTCTCTCACCCTGTACACCCAAAACCCTGAAGAAAATTCTGTTGTGTGTTTTATATATGTTGGGGTGTTGTATCTTTGCACGATCTTTCTCAAGTTGAACTCTTCATTATTCTGTATAGGAGTTTTCTATATCTTTATATCCTTGCCAATTGAAGCCGATATGTTGTGTTATATTGTCACTCTTTTAGTTAGGACGACGTGGGTGATCAAGTTTTATGATATTGGAGTTCTCATTGTACTTTTTCATTCTTCCAGATATATATTAATCTGTCAACTGGAAGCAGATTCTATTCAAAGCCAGCAGTAGCCCGATATCTCAAAAGCGTAGAGAACAGTAGCACCATAGCAGAACAAAATAAAGTATGCATCGGCTTGTTTAGCAATATTTATCCTTTGCTTTTCCTGGTCTGGCAAAGTTGTGTGGCTTTACATTACATAGTAGTACCACAGCAGAACAAATTAAAGGAAGCAGTTTTGAAGTCTTGCCTAGAACAAGTAACATTTATTTTAAAAATATATTATCAATAAATTCAGTCACTACCACATATTTATAAAAACAATAAATGTGAAAAAATTGCATTTGTTGCTATATATCAGGCCATGAGTATAAAATATGTTCTGCATACATATTTATAAAAACAATAAATGTGAAAAAATTGCATTCGTTGCTATTTATCAGGTCATGAGTATAAAATATGTTGTGCATCAAAACTTCCCTAGACTGAGCATGTATTCAGACATACTGGATATTCATATGTATATGCATTTAAAATGTATATAGATTTTGTCACGTGTGCATGCACATGTGCTCAAACCTATGAACTTTTCAAGAAATTGAATTCAAGATTCCTGCTGCGTAGTTAATCGAATTGAATTGAACACTTACCAAGGGCATTATGATAACAAAGAAAGTCGCCAAATATAATTCTTCCTCTATTGCTGTATCTTGCCTTATTGCTTTATATCATTCATGATATAATTAAATAAGTTCCCCATACTTTGTTATAATGCTTCAAGTTTGTTTTGGAAATTCTTGAAACAAAACCCCAACAATTTCCCGATATTTGCTTTTGCATAGAAATGTTGATTGTTGTCATATGCCTGTGTCGTGTCTAAAATAATTATCCACTGTCTTATTTATTTCCAATTTTATGCTTGAGTTGTCTAAAGATGTCCATTTTTCCGTTTACAGTCTTTGTCTCTGGTTGATGAGAAGTTATCAAAGAATATTGAAACCAAGAGACAGCTCTTTGTTGGTGGGAAATCAAATGATGGTATAGATATGCTTATTGCAAATGGCTGTTATAGATTAAAATATGTTTAGGGCCGTTTACAGTTTTTCTTGATTCTGACAGTGGACTTGTATGTTGTAGGTGAAGAAAGTTTAGATACAGAAAACTTAGCTGCATCAGAGGCCAAAATATTGAAAGAAAATCTGGGAAATAATGCATCTGATAATGCCGTTCTTACATGTGAAAATACAATTAAGTGTGCTGCTACAGACAATCGACCCGGACCAACAAATGAAGGCTCTGAAAAGGAAGTGACAGTGATTGCCAAGGATGTAACTATCGACTCTCGTGCAACTTCTCTCTTGACTGAACAGAAGCTTCCAGAAAGTGAGGTGGAAAAACAAACTCGTAAAACTCAGTCAGGCTCAAGAAAATCCAAGAAAAGATGGTCTCAAGACTTGCCAAGTCGGACTTCAAAAAGGCTTGCAGGTTGTAAACCTGATGTGCCTCCTAACACAATTTTCAGTGAACGAGCTGAGGACAGGAAGCCTACCGATACCGAAGCCGATAAGTCATCCAGTTTTCCTCCAAATGTAGTTGCGAAGCCTACTGATACTGAAGCTGATAAGTCATCCAGTTTTCCTCCAAATGTAGGTGCCGTTGGAGTTCCTCAGCTATCTGCCATTGAGCCAGTGAAAGAGGTTGTGGATCATGCCTCTGAAGGCGATGAAATTCTTCAAGAAATAGAGCCATCAAACAAAGGCGAAAAGCTTCTTACAGAGGATCAGGCCGTTCCAGAAGAGCAAACATTTGGGAAGGCAATTGAGAATCAAGAAAATGACAATTCGAGATCACAAGATTCACAGCTCTTCTATCCGTTTGGGGAATCTTGGTCGGATCCATGCCTAGAATTCGCTTTCAAGACACTTACAGGGGAATTACCAGTCGATAATACACTGGCATTTCCGGGCAGCTTCCCTCAGCAAATTGACATTCCCTACAATCAGACAAATGGATGCTCATTACCGCCTGATGTACCCACCATTTTCCAGAATGAAGTTCCACCCCTTCCTTCACCATTTCAGCAACACGGGGTTGTTGCGCGATCAACACCTAATCCATTATTCCCAGACCCTGGAAATCCTAGCTTCCCATCTTCCAGTGGCATCAGTTCTCAACAACCTAGTAATAAGGATTACCAGACAAGGTAAAGTCAAGGAATGCTAACCGAATGCTGAACAATCGGGTTAGTTTGGGTAATATGCGGCCAATTTTAGGGTTTATGAACATTTGCATTGTGAATGCATTTTTTGGGCCAGTCCTTTTGTGCTTTTAGCTGCTGCTTTGGAGTCTTAACATCTAGTCACCTCTCTGGTTTATGGGATTAGTAGACGTAGCTTTTTCCAGAATTACTCCTATCTTTTGTTGCAAACAAATGTACTAATGGGGTACCCTCGTTGGGATGTTTAGCTGTATAAACAAATAGTACCTGTTTTTCTTTGTAAAAGGATTGTGTTTTGATGAATTCAAATCCCAATTCTTAGACCTTGGCTAAGCTTTAGAAAGTTTACTCCATCTTGCCCGCTCCTCCCCAGTCCCCACGCCCTAACCCCCTGCCTAAACTCCATCACCAACTCACCGAAGGGGGCAACAGTGGCCGTCGGTGAGCTGGTACCTACGTATCCCATTTTCATTTTTCTAGATGCGATCTCCTCCCTTTTCTGAGATCGGTCTTCAGAAAAGAGTGGTGCCTGTTGCTGTTTTCAATTTTGTGAAACATCTAAAACTTGTTTATTATGTTGTATTTGAAAATTTATTTTTGAAAAGTTTTGATGTTTAAAAAATAAAATTTATTTAAATAAAAACTTATATAAACAAAAATTATAAAAATACAACAATTACAAAAAATAAAATTATATATTCCTAAAAAATAAAATTCTAAAAAATAATTTAATAAGAAATTAAAATTAAAAAAAAAAATTCTAAAAAGTAAAAAATTCTAAAAAAATTAAAACAAAATTTATTTAAATAAAATTTTATATAAACAAAAATAGGCTAATTTTATTGGCGGTCACTGAAGTTTTAGTGAAAATACAAAACGGTCACTAAAGTTATAAAGTTTTAGTGTTGGTCATTAAAGTATACTAATGAGTTCACCAACGATTATTTTGTTAAATTCTCAGTATAAATTAATGACGTGTCACCGTTAAAAAATAAAAAGTAAAATTCTAAAAAAGTAAAAATTCTAAAAAATTTAAAATTCTAAATACTAAAAAATAATTTAAGCCCTTATTGGTTATTTAAATAAAAAAAAATTGAAAAATTAATTTAAATAAAAATTGGTTAAAATTCTCACTCCATGTCATTAATTTTCATTTTTATTTATTTTTGTAAAAAATGAATATTGTAAGATTCACTGAATTTAAAATATATATATTATTTCATCATATATTAACATAAAATTGTTTCATTTTACAGTAAAATTTTTTATCGAATAATGATATTTATTAAATAAAATGATATAAAACAATTTCTCAAAATTTTAAACAGAAAGTGTTTTCCACTTTTTACTTTCAGAAATTATTTTTCAGAATGACAAACCAAACACATTTTTAGTAATCTCAAAATAGACATTCAAAACACAAAACTGAAAATGAATTAAAAAACTCAAAACTAAAAACTGAAACACAAATAAAACAGTCCCTTAATTTTTCAACAGATAAATTTAACGGTAGTTGACAAAAAGGATCAATTGTGTATTCAAAGGTTGAAATGAGGACATTGATATCAAGAATGAAATGATAGGTCATTTTTCTGCAACCCCATACACTGCGGACCATCTGTGCAGGCATTTTGGCTAAGGATGATTGGCGTGACCAATAGCATGTTTCGCTGAGTCAAAAAAATAAAAAGTGAAAACTTATGACTTGTTCTCTTTATTGTTTTCAAGCAGTTTTGAGTTTTCAGTTTTGCAAAATACTCAAAACTTATTTACTATATTATTTTTGAAAATTCATTTTCGAAAACAAGATTAAATTTATAATATAAAACTCAAAACAAGTTTTTATCGTTTTAGTTATTTTAAATAAAAACATGAAAAACACCCAAGAAAAACAAAATTTATTTAAATAAAAATTTATATAGACAAAAATTCTAAAAATATAAAATTATAAGAAAATAAATCTATGTATATTTAAATATATTAAACAAAAATAAAAATATAAAATTATAAACAAAAATTCTAAAAATATTATAAACAAAATTTTATAAACAAAATAAAAAATTAAAAACAAAATTTATTTAATAAAAATTTATATAAAAAAATCTAAAAAAAAAAAAATCTAAAAAAAATAAAAATTTAAAAAATTTAAAATGATATAAAACAATTTTTCAAAATTCTAAACAGAACGTGTTTTCCAAATTTCTATTTTCAATATAGTTTTTCAAAATGACAAACTAAATGCGTTTTCAACAATTTTAAAATAGACTCTCAAAACAGAAAACTGAAAATGAATTCAAAACTCAAAATTGAAAACTGAAACGCAAAGAGAACATTACTTTTTTTTTTTTTTTAACTGTAGCCTTATTGTCAAAAAATAAAGATTTTGTATTTGAAATTATATTAAAAATGTAACACTTTTAAGTGTGACAGATATATTATATTAAAAATGTAGCTTTTATTCATTTATTACATTGATCCAAATTGAACTGAAATTTTTATATTATTTAAGCTACATAATTAATATATCAAATTTTATTCAAGTTATTAAACAAATTAATACACTTCAACATATATTTAAAACTTAGATGATAACTCGATCTCAAATGGAAGGTTTAAGTTATGCCTTTGTGTTCATTCATGTGTAGACAAATATGTTTGGTTAAGCTTAAAAAGTTTAAGCATAAGTAAATAAATAAGTTTTAAAATAAATAACTAAATTAAGTAATTATTTTACTTAAAAATAATTAAAAAAATAACTCATCTAAACATATTTAGAAATTGAAAAGCAAGTTTTGGCACAAATTATCCCTCACTTATGGCCATTGTACAATTCGGTCCCTATTCTTTCTTCTTATCATTGACGTCTTAAATAAATGGTTTTTGTGGCCAAATAGTCCTTTCCAACCATTTTAACTGTTGGAAAATGCTATATGTACATCGCACATTACAGATTCATGTACAGATGCTAATGTGGCGATATTGTTTAATGAAAAGAGAAATGCTACTTGTACAGAAATTTCCTACAGAATAGCTTACAGATGCTGACTTGGCATATTTCTCTTTGTCATGCATTTACTTCAATTCAAAAGAAGAAAAACCCTTCCTTTCTCTCTCTAAAAAATATGGAAGCTATCTCTGCTTCCAAGTGGTTATTGCTCTATACGTTGTTGATTTCAGCTGTTCTTGGTTCATTTTGCCGTAATCCATGATTTAAATATGAAAGACTATGATTTAAAATCAATTTGATCTCACTTGTGAAGTTGCATATTATGGTCCCTTTTAAATCCTTTATTGCAGATCTCATACACAAATTTGTTGGTTGCCAACAAAGTTTTCGGTGATAAAGATATTATTTCTGCATCTGGATCTGATAAAGAAATGACAAAAATTCTCTATATTGTTCATTTTTTTCATTTGGGCTTCACAATTTTTTTTTCTTAGATAATTTATGGAGGTTCTATTTACCAGGCGGCATTCCAGGAAGATTCCTTCTTTTCTTTATGGGCATTGTTTTTTTTGGATCATTTGGTATCTGATTTTTAGAAGTAGAAACTGTGGCTTCTACATATGGTGAGGAATAGTGAATTATCACCATGGTTTCTTGCACAAAACTCGATTGAAAAGGATGAATTAAGACAAAAGTATAATAGTCATTTAAAATATGCCAACTCAGCATCTATAAACTATTCTGTAAGAAATTTCTATACAAATAGCATTTCTCTAATGAAAATTGTACCATTTACTTATTTTCCACATTTTGCACACTTAAGCTGGACTCAACCATGGAGAGAGAAAATTTATTTCCTTTTCAATTTGCAAAATCAGATGATTAGGGTTACGTTTGTTGGTCGCCGTCGGAGGTATATTCCTCGCCGGGAGGGAAAATTCGTTGCCGCACTTTACTGTTTTCGTTGAAAAGCAAACTTTGAAAAGTGAGAGAAAGAAAATTCTAAATCTCCACCGATGACTCATTCTCATCTCCGACAAAATCCATTACATATACGATTTACAAGTAAGTTTCTTGATTTTTTTTCAATTAAAATTTGAGCTCCATTTTTTTAATTACTGGTTTAGCTTTCTTTGTCCTTTTCTAATTATTGGATTGCTGCTTCAACAAAAATTTTTGGAAATGTGGACAATTGAAATTGGGTTTTTGGTTGTCTGTGATATTTGTCCAAAGAAAATGTCAATAGGATCTAAAGGTGCGTTTGATTGCAAGTATTGAATTTGGGTGGAAAAAAACGAATTCCATAAAATTGAATTGTCAAGAAATTGTTTAAGCGACAATTGTCAATTGAAGGCAAATTTTACCTAGAAAATAAAACCTCCCTCCCTAAGAAAACGTTTTCTTTGTTTTCAAAGAAAATAGGGTAATTTATGTATAAATGAGAAAATGTTTTACTTGGAAAAAAAATGACCATCAAACACCCTATTAGTTGGAAAATAAGTGAAAAAATACATTTTCCATGAAAAATTGCGTGCACACCCTAAGTTAATCTCTTTTCCAAAGAAAATGTCACTTAGTGACCTACCTGCAAATCGTTGGTGCAGTGGAAATGTGGACACATTTTTTTTCCAGTAATTGTGCTTTTTATTGTGAATTTATGTATGTACATAAGTCAATCTCTCCTCATGGTGTTCTATTGATTTTATGTCAAGATAATAGAATTTTTTGTGCAATTTTGTAGGGACGAGCTGAAGCTCTAAACTGAAGAGATTTCTTTTGTTGAAAGCAAAATTTGATATTGTTTTTGATTGGCATGCGGACAAGAAATTCGTTGAATTTTGCCACAGAAGATGAACGACCGAGCAGTGGTGAACAATATCACCGGTTAGTTGGTTTAAAAGCTGGGATTTTTTCACTGTAGTCCCTTTTCACTTTTTGGCAAAGACAAAATAAGTAAGGTAAAAGTGTTTCTCCATTTAATTTCAACACCAATATATCGTGACAAATTGGTTTACTTTATCACGATATTTTCACTTCCAAAATCTCACCATTTTGTAACTTATTCTGTAATTCTTTATGTACATGTAGCATGACTCTTAACTGTTAACCATAACCATTCGCGGGGACTTACTTCCTCAGCTTTTGAAGGGTATATTCATATATTGGCCTATACACTCTTTAATCAATTTGTTATTCATCTTAAAAAAAAAAAATAATAACAATAATAAAAAATAATAATAATAAAGAAAAATGAAAAAGAAAAGGAATAGAGAGAGAATTTTAAAATAGGTGCAAGTCATATTCTTCCAAAGCCAGACCAAGCCACCACCATGGTTTAGAATAACATTATTTATCATCACCTTCTTAATTTATTGTCCATTATATTAAAATGCATCACAACTTTATTAGACAATGAATCGTAAACCCACTACTATCTAAATTGGTGATAAATAATATTACTTGTATGTTAAATTTCAACCACCGTTCCATAACTTGTTGATTAGCCGAAGTGTACGCAAAATCAGTCCATTTCTGACCCAAAAGACAATCTGCCGATCAGCCTGGCTGAGTGTATGACCGCCGCCCATTGGGTCGATAGCCATGCTAGAATTTCAGACCATGCCGGTATTTCCACCTTCAACGCCTCAAAGTCCAATAATTTAGAGAATGCACAGCATAGTTAATCACCACTATATAAAAATACACTGGAACTACTCAACCATGAACGATCATATCCACAAACCCAATAAACCTTCGGGTCTTCTAAGTTCATTTACAAAAGGTGAACATAGAGGTGAATTTTCGTTTTTTGAGTTTAATATCATATAATTTTGCAAGCCCTCATAAAAAGAGGAATCCCCGAACATTTAAAATAATATCAAAGTAAAAAACTATTAACAAGGAAAACCGCGATTATAGCAAAAATAAAAAAAAAAAAAAGTAGAGTGAAACCATCAGGACATTGATTAAGAATATCACGTCAAATTATAAAAATTACCATAACAAGTACATGATTTCCAACCGTAGCTCCTGCCATAAGCTGCATTGGACCATACATAGTTTAGGAATATATTGATCTATATGACGCAGCAAATTTACCTGCAGTTTCGTGTCACTTGGCTTATAATTAATGGGAGAGTGGTGCCATCCACGTGCCTTTTGATTCCCCACGCTTGGAAACCAAGGGATTCATCTTTTACTCAAGATGCATGTCAATGCATAAAAGGAACCATACCTAGTTGCAGTTCATGCCTTTCTCCGCAAAACAAGGGCAAGCAAATAAGACAAGGCTGAATCGACTGAGGAAAGTGCAACAATAAGCAGAGCGACCAGAACAAGAGTTAGAGTGGCAGTCTTCAGCTGCAGAAAACAGAAGGAAGAACTCAGATTTGCTGATGCATGGACATAAAGATTAAACTCATTGTTCAAACTTCCAAATTGAACATTCCACTAAGCATCTGTAACTTGTCTTCGACTAGACAGAGTCATAAATGTGCATACTTATAGACAATTCACGAACTGAAAAACTTCAAGTCATGTTAGAAAAGTTTTAAGCCACTTAGTTTCAATAGTCTCGAAAGGTACACCCCACTGGTCATACATGATACAACGTTACTGCTGCATTAGTAAAATGTGATAGGGAAGATTTTCCCACAATGAAAGAGGCTTACTAAGAGCACCTAAAAGCATGTGACTAAGTTCTAGTTAAAATTAGTGGATTACAGTCGATCTCAAACATATCTACAACATCACTGATATAACATCTATTATTTTTAGGTCTAAATAGGTGAACCAATTAACCTTTGGACAACATTGAAGGATTAAATTGATAAGGGGCATTGATATAACCTCCCTTGTAAGCTTCTACTATTGAACAAATATTATTTTGACAATATGATTTCTGCCATACTAAATATATTAAGATGTTTGGTCCCATTTACTATCACAGTCTTACAAAATTCCCCATTTTTAATTTAAAGGAATTCATCATTCCAATGATATGAAAGTCCGGGAGGCACTCCTCTACCTTAACCCAACCAGCCTTAATTGTTTGAGTAACACCATTTTCTATAGCTCCCTCCCAATGAAAAATTGAGAATAAGTATCAGAGATACTCACGTTTAGTTATTCTATGACTTCTAATCTTATCATCTGGGCATACTTCTATATTGACAAAATCCTATTCATGCCCTGAGTCTTACTCCAACTAATTTTGAATCATTTTGTTGCAAGACACTTTCCACGACTCAAATTTAGAAATGACCACCCTTTTAGTCTCATCAACTAACACAATATCATCCAACAAAAGCATATAGGGGACCTTATCCTGTATATCCGTAGCTGATCCATCAATAAATAACACAAACAAATACAGACTTGTTAATTCCATAGTCAATCCATCATCAATAATAAAAAGAAATACAAACTTAAAGCAGACCCTATTATTAGGGATGATTTGGAAGTGGTGTTTTTAGAAAAAAGAAAAATAGAACACGTTGATGAGAAGGTTGTCAAAAAGTATTTTTACTAGTATGACACGTGGAAAATAAACGTTTCAGCATTTTTCCAGTTGGTAGGAAGCCCCAAACACTACTTACATGCTGTTTTCTTTTCCCATTTTTCAGCAAGGCAGACCAGCACGTATTATATTTCCTGAACATGTTGCTCCATATGTTGGAAAACCGAAAATAGGAATTGAAAATGCTTGTGGACAAACTCTGAGTATATTAATCTTGATAGTTAAGTAAGCAGAATCAAACCCATCAATGGCTCCATCCATGCCCCAGCGCTGATCTTACTTCCCACGAAACATGTAAAGAAACTAAGCCAGACATGAGGATATACTCTCTCTCTCATAGCCCCATGAATTGATCTCAGGCACAGTAAATAACAGTCATATTCTATCATTTGTCATTTTATCACATGCATAGCACGAGGAATCAATAATATCTTGTTTAATGATCAGAAAGTACGAAGAAGTCCTAGAGACTCAAGCACAATAAACCAAGTGACAAACTAATTGGAGAAGTGGAGAACAATGGAATAAAGAGGTCATCATATTATACGCCACAATAAAACCAAAACATAGATACTAACCGTGCTATGAAAGTTTGGCCATTCTATGTACTTCAGCTGGCTTGGCTGTTCAACGAGGAATGCAAATAAAGTTCTAACGGCCCTGCATAAAAGTACATCTTTAGTCAGTAAGTTATTATTCACATGTCACAGCTTCAAAAAAAAAAAAAAGGCATTTTTCAAATCTTATCCAAGTTCAAAATTTCTGTTTATCTCCTTATCTATATGATACCAGATAGCTTCTTTCATCGCATTTAACCAAAAAGGCTCTATATCAGAGTCACCACTGAAGCTCGAGTTATGATAATTTCTTCTTGCAGATACTAAGCATTTTGTGCTGGAATGCTGTTGAAGATGATATGGGATCCTAACACCAGGAATCTGCTCATAATATCAAAGGCAAAAAGTTTCAAACACAATTAAATCAGAAATTTGTACAATTAAAAACGAAAGCCACATAGTTTACCCTCGTAGTCAACAGTCGGACACCATTTTGACATTTATTAAATCCACACTTGCTAGGATTATGATTCTGGAATGGAAGCTTAGGATGAATTTTGTATACAGCCGGATAGTTGACACCTAAAGAGTAAATAAAACAAAACCCAAATCTTGAATAACTAAAATGAAGAATAAAATGATGCATATCTGCTCAGGTGTGTAGATATGGAGTTGTGGGGCAGGAGGACGAACCTGAATAATTTATAATTAACCCAGAAACAGCTGCCATGTTATGCAGAAGTTATTTGCAAACCTATCAACAGAAACGGTCACATTCATTGAGGCATTACCCAATGCAGGATTAATTTCTTCCCAAGATTCTACTTTTCCAAAAAAAAAAAAAAAATGGTTTTCCCTTTCTTTTCCAACACGTTCCAGTGTTTAACAATTACGTCAGACTCTGTGTAGGGAAGCAAAATTTCGATAAACAAGGGCGAAAACCGGAACATTCCAATAAAGATCAAAACTATTTTTCTTTTCTATACCTGTATCGTATATTCTAGAAAAATACAAAGTTCTTATCAAATATAAGCAAAGATAAACAGATAGCAGTACATCTCTTTGCGGCATTTTATCAAACAACGTAACTACTATGATAAATTAATCGAAACCCACATACGAAAAACTTATGGAGGATTGAAAATCATCTGCCGTTTCTCATCGGAACATTTTGAAGTGTGCTTATATACCTCTACTGGGAAGAATATCTGTGTACACAGTCAAGAATTGGGAGGATTGTGGAAAGTCGAATCTCAGGACCGGAGTGCAAATTCTTCAAAACGTTAAGGGGGTATTAAGTTGGGCTGCTCTGAGAATAAGTTGGGCTGCTCCAATATTAAGTTGTTTCATATAGATAAAAAGTTGTTTCATATAGATAAAAATATTTTTTTTTAATTTTAATTCATAATTATTATCTTAACTTGCTGCGATAGAATTCGACTATTAAAACTTGTTCACTAAAAAATGCGGAGGAAAAAGAAAATTGTAAAGAAAATTTGAAGAATGGTGAAGAAAAGAATTGAGAACGAAAGATTTGAGGAGATTGTGAATTTTTATTTTTTATTTTTAGAACACACGTATGTATATGATGATCTAGTGTGAGTGGGATAATTTAAAATTAGTCAAACATGGACCTAACGAGGTTATTTGAACCAAAACACTACAAAGAGAGTATTTCTAGAGGTCTCAAGTAATAAATATGTATGCAATTGATTATAGTTTGATATTTAATACAGTGTACGCGTATGGTATTATAATAAGAGTAATCTTATTCAGTATTGGTGAGTAAATATCTTACGTAGTATCTTTCGAATATTGAAAGAATTGATATGAATAACATTATTCTTAATAATTTGATAGATATCTTTTTTTCTAGAGGTCTCAAGTAATAAATGTATATGCAATTGATTTTTCAAAAGATCACATTAAAGTTGGTATATATCTTTTTTTCTAGGCCAAAGACTTCAAAAAAATTTAATCATTTTGTTTTTTAAGCTAGATCCACCCTTGGACTTTGACATTCTTTCAATTATTGAGCGTCCTGAACAATTGGTCGCCTCCTTGACGATTAGTTAAGAACGTCATTATATTCTGATACAAAATTGAAAACGATCTATTTGCTCTAGTTAATATTATTTATGTCAATATTCATCTTTTTAAATTTTGTAAAACCGAAAAAAGAAGGGCACAAGGTTGTACCTCTTCAATGTTACAAAACAAAACCCGCAATATATTATGACCGAAATTTAGGACAAGCATGAACTCATGGATGTCAATCTGACTGTTCCGACATAATTCATGTCTGAATAAAACCACTCCAAAAACAGCATCAAACATTACTAGGTGGGGTTCTCAATTTTATTTATGCAGCTATAAATTTTAATTGAAAAACTAAATCATCGATAGCAGATGATGCTTAAAAATTCAACTTCAATATGAAGACTCTTTCCATCCCCCATAGTTTTCTTCTTGTGCATCAAATCTCTCCTCTTCACGACCTTCCTGCAAACATCAGGACAACAGAATTAGAGAAATGAAACATATGAACCAACGACGGGAGGTTTGTAAGAACTTTCGTTTTCATGTCCTAAATGTTGTAAGAATGAGTTTGATTGTCCCGGCTAGCCAACATCATTTGTTATCTATTATATAGGAGCCTCCTTTTACTTTTGAATCATCCCAGCTAGGTGAAACTTGGGATTCTTAACAGTTTCACCTGATATACTATTTTGCTATTTTCTTGATATTTCTCAAAGGAGGATCCTAAGGTGAATCTGAAAATCCCAAAGATAAGATAGGTCTCTCTCTCTCTCTCTCTATACGGGCTTTTTCATAGAAAAATATATTACTTCACCTACGAAGTTGAAGTTGTAACTTGCCTCGGGTGTGAATCTTAGCCCGACTCTGATCTCACCACAATATTCTTCGTCTTTAACCACATTGTATGCCGTTGGGGGGATGCTTCCTTCCGTAAAAAGTCCAGCAAGTGGAATCCTGTGGACATACGAGCTTGTTTGGTAGAGCTTAAAAATTTGATAAAAATGTCAAGTTCAAAGTCAACAATTAATTTTAACTACACATTTCTTCTGATCCACAGCTTTTCAACACACATTTCAATCAATTTTTTTATCAAAATCTACTAAAAAACTCAACCAAACAAGCGGTTAAACAACAAAATCCAGATAAATTAGCTTATTTACATAATGTTAGAAATGTACTTAATCAGATTACTTGATAAAGTTTCATCTCTCTGTTTTCCGCGAAAGCAGGATCTCTTTTGTCGAAGTCATTAGTTCTAAAGTTTTATTTCTTCAAAAACAAAGGGAATAAGATTTTGACTGATATATCATTGATAAGATTTTCCTTTCTCGTGAATAAAAATGATATAACATATGAGATGCATACGAGTAAAGATCTTATCCAGTTTTATCGAGTCAAACATACTAAACATGCTATTAAGGATTATACTAAACATGCCATTATAGATTACTTACTTAGCCTCCCCAACAAAGTCATCTTCCGAGGTGCCATCGCTGTCCATTATCTTGATCAATAATTCAGGAACATCGTCCGAAAGAGCAAACACAAAATTCTCATTCCATTCGGGATCAGATCCCTTTCCTGCAAAAATTATTATCAAAGATGAATAAATTCTTAATTATTACGAAATTTATGTAATAAAATTTATCATGGAAGAGGCTCAACCTGATGCAACGCTGCTTTTGTGTTCTTGAGTACGACAAGTGATGATCACATAGGGATCCATATTACCTGATCAAAATTATAAAATCACATAATCAAATCGAATTAAAAACTATATTTTCCAGCTACCCATATTGAATTATTGATCCAAAAGATTAATTCAAACAGATTAACTTGCAAAAATCAATTACATCAATAAAGTCAACGCATCTAAAGATCATAAACAAGTATTTTAAATTTCAGATCATAGAACAAGAAATGAAAAGATGAGTTAATTATCAAGTAAACCAAAGTCAAAATTTTGATTTTAAGGATGGAAACTTACTGAGAAAATCGGTGTTCTCGAGGCCTTTGGCACATACAAGGAGGACTTCAAGAGTTCCTCGTACCATTTTTTTCTGAGAAAATAATGAAACTTTCAAATTTGGAGAAAATTGCAGATCTTGAAAGGGATTTTAGGACAGTGATATTTCGATTTGAAACTGAAAAGACACAGTTCGCAGTGCTATTTATACCCGCCAGTTGTAACCCGGTCTGATTGAGATTGGACCGCTATGCATGGTAAGTGAATATATTTCTTGTAAAATTGGCATGTAAAACGACTCGAACCTAATGGGGACCTACTTAGACCTAACTCTACATTTGGACAGTGGCGGATCTAGAAATTTTTGTTCTGAACTACTTATTGAAAGAAAAAATTTGAGCGGTACATCATAAAAAAAAAAAAAAAATTTTCTACATGTAAAAATTTTTTCGGAGGCGGGTGCGGGGCGTAGTCACCCACACCCACCCTCGCACGCAGGTAGATCCGACATTGTCCTACCAAATAAATCACGACAAGTGAGACATCTAAAATCTCAAAAATATCCTAAACAAAGTTCAAGAAATAATAAAGAATCGTAAACTTGGAAAGAAAAAAGGAAACAAGAGAGACGGTTGATAAAGATCAACTTCTTAATGAAATAAGCAGGAAAAAAAAGAAAGAATAGAGTTAGTACTATTCTCTATCAAACTTTTCATTACCCAACTCAAATTAAACGTGATGTAAAATGTGTACACAAAGTCCATTTGCGTGGTTTTAGAAGACCACGAACACAAATAAGTTTGTCAACTAACAAAATTATATGTTGTTCAATTCAATCTTTAGCGGTGTTTATATATTTATTATTATTGTTAAATCAATCGAACTCTATTCTAACACTGTTCTACTTTTAAAAGCTAGCTCCAAATTTGGAATAATCTAGTTTAAAGTTTAATTTAAATAACACTGAATAATCAAAATTTTAGAAAGAGAACTTTTTGTTTCTTTGACAATTGAAAGAAAAGGGTGTCATAGTTATCGTGCCAAAAAAATTAATAATGGGCTAGACACATGAACGAGCCAGCTCGTCTAGACTCGTGGACAAGGTCTTTTTGGACTGCTCAAAAAAAAAATATTCAAGGAAAAATTTAGGGCTAGTCATTGATCGTGTGCTTATGGACTTTTAAGTCATATGGTTCAAATTTAATTAAATTAAAGTTACATTTCAGTGCTAAAAGACTAATGTACCCCGCAATTGCAAAAAATACTAATTCAAATATGATATTGTATTCAATGATACTATTTTATTATGATATTGTTTTCTATGACACTATTTTATTAAAATACTTTTTTTATGATACTGTTTTATGAAAAAATAATTGATATTGTTTTACATTTAATATTTACATTATAGCATGTTTGACCATGTTTATTAACTATTTTTTTTCAAACTTATTTTCAACCATATATTTTATGGCGCCCACAAATTTTATCAACTTTTCAACCACACATTTTACCAACTTTTTTCAAAATCTTAAAAAAAAAAAACTACTTTTAAACTCAACCAAATAAACACATATTAAAAATTATATATTTTATGGTTGAATTAATTATGATACTGTTTCAAAATGCTCAATTAGTAGAAGATCATTGATACTGTTTTTCATTCAAAATTCTTGATACTTGTTCAATAGATGATATTGTTCTTCTATTGAGTAGTAGTTGTGTATGACATACTCTTTATTAAGATACTGTTGTGTATGATACTGATATATTAAGATACTTTTATCTATGATATTGTTTTATTATGATACTATTTATTAAGATACTGTTTTATTAATATAAAATTTTTATTTACATAATGTGTTATGGTTTCTGTTAAAACATAACATTTGTGCTTACCTAAGCATGTGTTTGATAATAATGTGCTTCTATATTATCACCGATCGTAGGGAGATTTTCTTCGTTATGGAAAAAAAAAATTGTCCGTGTGTCACTACGTCTTCAATTTTTTCCTTCAAACGAAACTCTCTTTCAAATAGTAATCTCCAAACTCTACTCACCTCCTTAATCCATCATCATAAAACTATAAAATAGTTTTCTTCTTTCTTTCTTTCTTTTTTATTACGACAATAGATTTTTCTTCGTTTTTTTTCTCTATATTTTTTATTGATAATATTTTTGTTGTCAAATTTTTATTTGAGAATAGATTATTATCTTAACGATACGATACCGTTATCTATGATATTGTTATTATGATATCGATACAAATATGCATTTAATACTGTTTTCTATGATACTGCTTTATTAAGATATCATTTTCTACATTATCATACAATATAATGAATGTGTGACAGTAACATCCTGAAATACATAAAAATGTTGATGTATATAAAATAAATATTGTTTTCTTTTATTCGACCAAAAAATGATTAATTATGTTCTTATATAATAATAAAACAATATTTCCAACAAAAAGTCAAAAACAACCTAATTAAAAAAAATAAGAGAAAAATAATTCATAAAAATTGAATCAACCTATAAAATAACATTCAAAAAACAACTGTTTCCAGAATTTTGCAATTCAGGGACTCTCCAACACTTTTCAAAATCACCATCATTATCTGATAACAACAACAGATTGTTAAAGCTTAATTTTTTTTCCTTTAACATGATTGGAAAGAAGAAGAATATTAAAAAAAAATTGTGAATCTACTATTATCACTTAAAAAAAATGGAAAGGTTTGGGTGGCCGACGGCGAGTCGTGAAACGTCGACAATGAGGTGTAATAGGCGGCGAAGAAACACATGAGAAATGGTGGCCACATGCCTTTTTTATTTGAAGTTTAAATATGGATCACTAATAATTTCGGGATTAATATAAAATATGACTGAAGAATATGATTTAATGGCAATTTTAAAAAATATTTTGACATAATTTAGAATAAATCACATGTTATTAGGTAATTTCCTCAATATTAAAAGTTCAAACAAAGAGGAGGAAAAAAGCGAATCGAGCTAATGGCCTGCTCGACTTGACTCGTTTAGCTTACAAGCCAAGAAGTCGAATTGAGCAGTTTTGGGTTGGGTTTGGTTGGGTAGGGTGGGGTGGAGTGGGGTTGGCGTGGGCAACGCATGAGAATCTCATCAAGTCAATGATGAGGCACGTGGCTGTCGGCAGGACCATGATTTGTGAGGGAGTAATGATTTGGTGAGGGCATATGGCTGACGTCAGAATGCAAATTACAGAGGAGAGAAAGTAATAAAAAGGTATGGCGGGCCTGTGACGTTGTGAATCTAAATTTTGGGCCCATAATTTTGATGGCCCAACTCAACCTAAGGTCCATTAAATTTGATTATGATCCCCATATCATAGATTCTTGGGTTTAGTTGGACGAAATTTGTGTTCTTTACAAATTTGACCCACGATTGTTAACCTAGAGCCATCAATTTTGATTATGAACCACTCCAAGTATCTCATATATTCTTATTAATGTAAACTGATTTGCTGAAATTATCACACTTAGAAAGCTTTTTTCATATTTCATTTTTCATATTTCATTTATTGTTTTTATATTTATTTTTTTACTAATTTAAGATTGGAAGAAAAATTTGTCGTATTCAGTATTCCTGAACGGAAATCGTGTAGCAACCAAATATATCAAAATCACATTATACTACAAAAATTCAAAATGTTAAACATTTCCGCAAATATGAAAACACACTCCACACTATATTTTATATATTCCCAATGCTCGTCAAGTGACATTAAAAAAAAAACATCTTTCATTCCAAATTTATGAATGATTAGAAACGTTTTGTAGCGAGTATGATTATTCAAGTTTAGAGTTTCTTTGATAGCATTCCAATGATTCCATATATTGTTCTTATTCTCTATTTCATTGTTCTCTATTTTTTTTTTCTCTCTATCTCTTTTCTTTTTCTCTATCAGCTTAAACATTCCTCAAATATCAGTTGCAATTTCAGTAATAGAATTCGTGTCAATAGAAATCTTTGTTTGAACACTAGTTCAAGTCATGGTATCAAATGAGCTAGAATTACTTTCATATTCCATTCTAGTTCGCTTTTTAGGATCTTTATTTTCTGCATAAAATTTTTTGTTAGTTTTCATGGTCGCTAGAGAAAGAAGCATAAATTTTATATGATGGAACATTGTTTAATTGGTCGTTTTGATTTTGTTTGTATGTATGTCTTCTGATGTCTCGTCAAACACATAGTCGTATATTGTGATATGTCTATTTCCGCCAACTCCATTTATTCTTGCATCTGATTCATCACCAAAACCAATTGAGTTTCTTTGTGTAGCAGTTATATTGCCAATTGCTATTTATAAATCTTCATTATCAACAAAGGTGTCGGTACAAAGGTGCCTCTGTTTTGGGTGGGACTAGCAAAGAACAAGTATATAAAATAATTGATAAGTCATAACTTATTGTATAAAAAAGGGCACGTTTGGTCCCCAACCTTTCCAATTTGTAACAAATCTATCCCTAACCTTTTTTTTTAGCACCAAGCATTCTCAACCGCTCAATTTTTTACAAATCACGTCCTTATTGACATATTTTGACGGTTTTGCCTTCCTCTTTAAACAAACAAGAATAGAAAAAAGTTAAAAACAACAAAAAATAAAAGAAAATTATAAATAAAGTTCCATAACTTTTAAAAAAACACAAAATAACTTCATCCACCCCACCCCACCCCACCCCACCCCACGCCCTGATTTGTTCAACAATGGTCTGGTTGTTATTCACAGTCTTTAGGGCTTCGTCTCGCATATGTCTCATCTGTCATGTAATGTGAGATTTTCCCCACCCCATCTCAGTAGTTAATAATTTCGCCACCATCACCTCGTGTCTCTTATTGGCTATTGCGATGAAAGATCAGAAATGATTCTAGTCTACGAATATATGGCGAATGGGCCTTTCAGAAGCCACTTATATGGAGCAGATTTCCGTCTCTTTCTTGGAAGCAATGACTTGAGATATGTATAGGTCTTTGCTAAGGGACTACACTATCTCCATATTGGGGCTACTCAAAGTATTATTCATGACGTGAAAACAACCAACATACTCTTGGGCGAGAACTTTGTTGCCAAAGTAGGCGATTTTGGTCTATCTAAAAGCTGGGTCGGCTCTTGATCAAACCCATGTAGTCTTGCTATTAAAGGTAGCTTTGGTTATCTCGATTACGAATACTTTGGGTGTCGACTTACGGAGAAATCGAGATGTCTATTCATTTGGTGTTGTTCTAATGGAGGTTCTCTGCACAAGACCAACTTCAAACCCCTGTTCTTCCTCGAGAACAAGTTAATATTCTTTGAGTGGGCAATGACATGGCAAAAGAAGGGCATGCTGGATCAAATTATGGACAAAAATCTCGTAGAAAAGATGAATCCGACTTCTCTGAAGAAATTCGGAGAGACAGTAAAGAAGTGTCTGGCGAAGCATGGCGTTGATAGGCCTTCGAGCATAATTTCTTTTTATGGATTGGAAATCACACGCCCTGATTTGTTCAGTAATGGTCTGGTTGTTATTCACGGTCTTCAGGGCTTCGTCTTGCATCTGTCTCTTCTGTCATGTAATATTAGATTTTCTATCTCATGTTTGAATGCAGGGGCGGATCCAGGAATTTTTTGAGCCCGGACTATTTCTGAAAAAAAAAATTCGCACGGGCTATTACTAAGAATTTTTTTTTACACTGTAAAAAACAACTTTTTTCGGGTCGGGTCGGGTCGGGTCGGGTCGGGTTATTTTATATTTTTTAAAAGTTGTGAGACTTTATTTACAATTTTCTTTATATTTTTTTGTTGTTTTTAACTTTTTTTCTATTTTGTTTATTTAAAGAGGAGGGCAAAATCGTCAAAATATGTTAATAGGGATGTGATTTGCAAAAAATTGAAAGGTTGGGGATGCCTGGTGCTAAAAAAAAGGTTAGGGGTAGATTTATTACAAATTAGAAAGGTTGGGGACCAAAAGTGCAAATTACCCTATAAAAAATGGTTAATTAAACCACAAGAAAAAATTATATCAAAATCTTTATTCGAAGTAATTTTTCCACACTTCATCACTAGTGGTGATTTTTTTTTTTTGTGATTGGGTCCCATCAAAAACCAGAATTATACCGCATAAGCTCAGAATATTTGTTCAATTTTTGCTTCAACCAGGTCAATCGACTTTGGTACATAGCATAGTTCTTTTATCATCCAAGTCTTTTGTTCAAAATAAGAAGTGTTTTTTTTTCAAAGCTACTATGTCATCCACAATTAGCAACATCAATTATAAGCTCTAACAATACAAAACTATCTTCCACGCTTCATATATTATACACAATTCTTTGATTTCTTTGTGAATCTCCTATTTATAATTTTACTATATTATGTGTCACACCTCTTAATAACGCATCCACGTGGCACCCTACGTGTAGCTTTAGTTGCCAACTCAGCCCTACGTAAGACGAGTCACACAGGTGACACGTGGAGGATGTTTTTGTCAAGCGGTCCGGTGCTCAATAAATACCGGACCACCATGACTGATTGATGGGACGGGGACGGGAGTAAGACGGCTCTGTTAGCCTGACACAAAGGAAGAGTATAAAGGGGGTGAAGTGATTGTCTGCAATCTCAAAGTCAGATGCAAAAGAAAATGGCGACAGTAACCGCTTGATGGACGCAAGTCAATCATAAATGTGTAGGAGTCAAATGCACACACTGAGATTGCAACTATAAATAAGAAAAAGAAAGCCAGTAATAAGGTAAGTTCTAACCCAATTAAAAAATTGAATATATTTGACAAGTTCAATCAGTCTGGCTAAGAGATGATTTCTGATTTGGGCGTCGGAGCACATACGATGGCCTCCCTAGTTGCCTATGTCTGCTGACATCTGGTGTTGAGTGTGCATAATCTAGACAACTGGATAGAAGGAAAGGAATTTGGTGTTGATTTAAAATCCAGCTTGAATTCGTGGTCAACATTATTCATGATATAAATCATGAGTTATATTTTTTTTTATTTATCAATTAATATGAGTATCACATATACAAATTAAACAAAATAATACATTCATTACACACTGAGCATTGCAGACTGAATATCAATACATTGAGCATTACTCGTAAGAGCATTGCAGACTAATTAAAACATACGTTGGGATATATCGCTCAGTTATATTTGAGCCGTAAGGTTTTTTTTTTGTATGATACAATAATACAATATATTATAATATAATATTATTGTTTGCCAATGTTGGTCCCATAATACTATTCCAACCAGTGGCGAATCTAGAGTTGAAGTTCAACTAGGACAGACGTTGACTGGTCAACGATTAAATATTGACCGTTGACCAGTTAACGGCCGATGCTTGTGAAAAAATAATGTGAAAATATTTTTAATAAATACGTAACTTATTAAGCAACAAAAAAAATCATATAATAGTGAAATATAATTCAATATAAGGTCGTAATAATGCTAAAAAATATTTAGTATAATTCCAATTGATGATAAATATAAAAAATCGAGAGTAAAAACTCTAAAAATAGTTTCTGTATTATTCAATTTTGATTTATTTTAAGAAAAATTAATAAATCCTTACTTGAGGATTTAGTCATGCAATTACCTTACATTTTAATTTTTCAAAATTCAGGGACCATAAGTGAAATTTTGAATTTAAAATATCTTTTTTCTTCCACTTTCTCCTTTGTCTCTTTAGTAAGTTACACACACACACACACACACACACACACACACTTACACTTACACGCAGAGATTCCATTCTCCATTTTTCCTTCATTTCTCAAAACTCAGTGACCATTCTTTCGCGAAATTCCAACACGAACGAACGCGGGGTCTCGCCATATTGTAAATCCGCCCCTGATTCCAACAAAGCAAATCAAACACAAAATAGAAAGAGTACCCTATATTCGTTGCTTTTCGAGGACCAAAGTTCCACCGTAAAATAGTGTATGTCTCTGTTAAGCATCATTGGACTAATGGGATTAAAACCTTATGTTTTTAAGTGATAGTTTAATCATGAAAAAATATTATAAAAATGAAATTTATTTCGTTATTATAAGTTAATTCATATTATTTGTTGTGTAATTACAAGATCTATTTTGATAACTTCTCTTATAAGTTGTTGTATTAATCTCAAGTACCGCAAAATTTTATCACACAAAAAATGAAAAGTGTATATTTGACATTTTTCATCTAAAAGTAATTATTTTGAATTTTTCTCAAAATTAACCATATTTTAAATCCACCCTTACTTTTCGCCACATTTCAAAATTCTCCATATTTTTATTAAAAACAATTGAAGTTACGATTTTGCCCTTTGACATTTGAGCAAGTGCACCTCTGATGCACAATTAACGGACATTTTGGACGGAATTCTTACAAAGGTCCTTGTACTTCTTATTTGTTTTAAACGTTAGGAAATGTGCTGTAAAAAATGAAAGGTTCGAGACCCATTTGCACTTTGTAAAAAGGTTAGGAACCCTAGATGCAATTTTCCCAATAATATATCAACCCTCGTTGGAATATACTCCAAATTTTCCATAACCTCATCCATTCAACTATCTTTATCTACTCATACGAAGTTACGAACCCACCCAATTAAAGTCCTATGCTGACGTGGCATCAGTCAATGTAGAATTTAATTTACTATTCTTGAAAAAATAAATCAAAATTTCTTCCATTCAAACTAGGTTTTTCTTCACTAGAGGAAGACTTTGAACGAGGTAGCCACATAGATATAAGTAAATAAAATAAAAATGATTTGTTTGTATTTATTTTGTTTAAAGTAGATAATTAAATTTTAAATTAAATGGTAATTTTATTAGTTATAGTTGTAAATAAGTAAGTTATTTATTTAAATGTATATTTAATATCAAAATAATTAAATTTTTTACTTGTAAATATAAAAATAGTAAAGTGTGCATCTAAACATGTTTAGAAATATAAATATAATTGCAAAATAAGTAAGTTATTTATTTAAATGTATATTTAAGTTTAGCCAAACATGCTCGATTGATCTCGAAAGTTTTTTATATCAGTCTTTTTCAATCCACCACGGGATATTGGATGATAACTAAATTATTATTCTTTTTTCAAACACACAAGAGAGGGATGCTAATTCTTAATAGAAATTTATTGCAATATACATGTGTGAAAATCATACAGCATTTGCACTTGATGGCAGAGTTGAGTTTCCATAGAAGAATCCAACGATTATTTTTCAATTATTTATCTTATAGTTTATTACGGTGAAACGGTGTTGTTTCAACTTGTAAGGGCAAAAGACGACTTGATAATTTGTTCCTCCGGGACAATTAAATGTGCTGGTTTGATCATCTGTAGGGTAACTATATGCATCAGGGCACCTGTCTTTAAAAAACTTAGAAAAGCTTGTCGGCTCACAGCTGCCGGAGTTGCAACAATATTGGTCGGTCTTGAACACCGTGCACGGGTTGTTGCAGCCGCCGGGTGCCTTCAACTCATTGGGGCACTGGTCGTTGATGTCGGCAGTACAGTGGATTCCACTGGTGCACTCACAGGAGGTGGGACTAAATTCCATTTTCACGTTGAACCCGTCAACAAGAGATATATCAAAGAAATCCAAGTTATTGAATTGGTTTAGGGCGTATTCGGCTAGGGTGTTAGGGGGTGCACCATAAGCTTGACACTGGAGTAGTCCATTGCAGTCCCCCGTTTGACATCGGCCACGGCCGGAGCCATCAAAGCTGCAACCTGTTCGAGCCCAAATTCGAGCCCCTTTAGTGCTGGCGTTGGGATTAATGGTCCAAGTTTGACCGCTATTGAGCTCCATGCCACCACCGGGTACGGCGGCAGCCCAAACTGTGAAGGGACAATTGTTACGGATATCGAATATTGCTGCACTAGTGTAGTGGAAGAAAAGGGAAGCAAGAGAAACAATGGAAATGGAGATCGATTTGAAGGAGCCCATATTTAGAATGAATGGATAGTGGGATACTAGCCATAAAGATTTGTTGGGTTGTATATAGAGTGAGCGTGAAGAAAAAATTGATAATTTTGTTTGAAATTAGTCCTAATATAATAATTAATGATAGTGATTGAACCAATCAAAATTGCTGCAAGTCTTGGTCAACAAATTCCTATAACAGTTCCCACATGCAATGTCTTGTGTTTCACGGCGAAGGAAAAAAAATAGAGAGAGTGTGTGAAATTATTTTAAATTTAGGAGTGGAAATGTATTATTTACTGTGGACACTAATTATGGTGTCTATTGTTTACGTGGCATCATTATATTAGTCACTTTTTTTTAAAATTAATTACTGTTAATTGTGGGTGCTATATCACCACTCTTATCTTTTTAACTAATTAAAATATTTAAATTTATTTTACAATAAGGGATAGTCTATTATTGGAATAACCGAATAAGTGACACACTTGTTTTATAGTTTGAATACTTTTCAAATATTCTTATTAGTTTAATAATATTATTACGAAAAGCTATTAAAAATAAATAAACAATTCACTATTTTAATAATACTAAAATCTTAAAATAAAGCAACGAACTAGTTATAATAATTAATTAATAAATAAATATTGAATAATTTATGTAGACTTTTCTTCTTACCAATAAATTTTACAAATAATCGCAACTCTTAATTTAAACTAATTTAACAGTATATTAGAATTTTTAAAATTCTTATACCTACATCCAAACACTTTTACCTACATCCAAATACATATTAACAAAGATTTTTAATATATCTAGACTTAGATTATTTAAAATCAAGAGTCGTAATTATTTGTCAAAATACATTCTTACGTAGAATAGTTTCCATAATTTATTAACAATACTATTTCAACCAATCCAGAATGGTAGAAGTCTTGGTCGTCAAATTAGTTTTTGGAATTTGGCAAGAATCCCTACTAATTTATGGAATAAATATTGACCCAATGTATAAAATTCAGGTCTTGTTTAAGTTTTTATCCTCAACTTACATGCTGTGTTTGACGTAGCTATTAAGCGCAAATATTTTGATATATAGAGTAAATAGAATATATGATTCTTTTTTTCTTCTAATAATTTCTAATCATATCTAATCTTCACTATTAAGCATGTTAGTAGTGCATGTTTGATATTTAATACTAAATAGATTTAAACTTTTTTTTAATGGTGTAATTTTTTTAAATATGTCGACAATATATTGAACATGCGTTTTTTTTTTAACGTCAAATCTCAATAATCATAAATATAATCATAAATGTGGAGATAATGAAATGTGAGGACATAACTATGAAACGATAGGCGGTACTACATCCACGCAACCTACAACTGTTACGTCGTCATACTTTTGTGATAACAACCTTATATATATGGGCGGATTTAGGGGGGCAGGATCAGACTGCAATCCGATCCGGGCCAGAAAAAAATTGTTTTTTATAGTATAAAAAAAAATTTAATTTTTTTTTTTAGTAATAGGAGTGTGAATTTTTTTTTTTTTTTCAGTAACAGACCGATCTAAAAAATATTCTAATTCCGCCCCTACTTATATATATTTAATGTGTTTTTCTAGTGTTCAATAGTATCAAGTGGGGGAGAGGTGATTATGATATGTTAACAGTAAAGTCACAAAAAATTATAAGGTCAATAGTGTGAATTAATCAAAATTGGTAGCCAATATATTGCATTTTCGTTATTTCCACGTGGATTTCGAATCTATGGTTAGTAATTTTTTTTTTTTTTTAATTTTTAACGAGAATGCTATCTAGTATATGTTTGGAAAAATCTCACCAAAACGCAAATTGAACATAGCAAAAATATTAAATCAAAAAATGAGACAAAAAAAAAAACACACAAATTAAATGTGGTTCGACAAACCGCCTACAACCACAAAAAAAGTAGAATCAATTAACTGAGAAAATCTCACAATACAATATTTTTCTTACTCTCTTAACTTTTTCCTATCTCACGATTGAAATTTTTGGATTATTTTCCTAATTTTTTTTAAGTGACACCTCATGATGGTTACATGCTTACTCACCCAAACCAACACAAACAGAGTCAATGTATTACCTCGAGCATGTTTCTAATCGACCATCATAGGCAGGCACATAGTACCATTAGCAGTGGTACTTTAGGATTTCAATGTACTACATCTAAGAACAAAACGAGCTCGCTAATTATATGTTTGCCTAAACCTTCAAATATATAATCGAATATATTTAAGTAACATTTTATCCTAAACATCTATAAGAACAATGATCTCCTGCCCCCCAAGGGGCAGGAGATCACCCCCCACATCTATAAACCTTCAAATATATAATCAAATATATTTAAGTAACATTTTATCCTAAACATTTATTTGTTTTACTTTGTAAATCCTTATTTGTTACTTATAACTATAAAAGAATTTATTTATTTTGATAGAACGGTGCTATAGTTAAACTTACTAATAAGTAACTTAAATTTTAGGGTGATTATATTACTACCACGGTTTCTTCTTTTTTAGTTCCACCACACTTCTAAATATTTTTCTTATTTACTAAAATGACCATAAATAAAATGACATAAATAAGCACCTCATTGTAAACTCATATATCTGTTATTTTCTTCACTTTCACTCTTACGTACACAACAAGTCGTACACATAAAATCCTAATATATACAGTTTGCATAAAGGAGCACATGATGTGTGACAAATGCGACAAATGGTACCATATGCTTTGCCCTCGACCCATCTTGGTCTACATCTCTATCGTGCCATGGATCTACCCTACATGCTCCGATGATCAAGATCAGTCTCCTTAAAAGTATAAAAAGTCCAATTACACAAATGTATACTCGGGTGTGGCGAGGGTGAATATGAATTTGAGTATATAATTATGCATGAATTTGTGTGTTTGGTATCAAATGATTGTACGTGGTATGTTTGTATTTACATATAAATGTATTTATAATTTTACGTATGTGTCACTATGTGGGTGTAACTACAAGGCTGATAGAGTAATGCAAATATTATTATTATTATTATTATTATTTTTATCGTAAAGTAATGCAAATATTATTGATTAGATATCTGGAGTGGTCTCTTATGCAGGTTTTACACAGAAGAAAATTAATGATTTCTTTAAGATTCATAAATGCATTGACTGGTGGAGAAATGTGTGTGGCCTCAAGATAGGAATTTTGAAAAAATTCAAGTTTTGGTTAAGAATTTAGCGGTGAGCTTACTTACATGCTGGACATGACTACCGAACACAATAAATTTTTAAAAAAGACCTCATTTTCATAATTTGTTTTTAAAAATTACTTCATTTTCATTAAAATCAATATTTTATACTTTATCTCTTTTCATAATTTTTTTAAAAATTTTTTTTTTTCATTTAAATCAATTTTTCAAATTTTCCACTTAAAAACAACATTTTTACATGAAGTAACATATGGGAAACATTCCTCACTTTCATTAAAATCAATATTTTAAAATTTATCTCTTTTTATAATTTTATAAAAAGACATTAATCTCATTTAAAATCAATATTTTATTTTTTCAATTGAAAACAACATTTTTGCACGAGTAACCTCATTTTCATTAAAATCAATATTTTACTATTTATCTTCTTTTATATATTTTTTTAAAATAAATTATTTTTATTTGAAAATAATATTTTTACACGGGTAACATATGTAATTCCTCATTTTTATTAAATCAATATTTTACAATTTATCTCATTTTATATATTTTTTTAAAATACATTATTTTCATTTAAAATCAATTTTTCAATTTTTCATTTGTAAAAAATATTTTTACACGGGTAACATATGTGTTACTGTGTTACCATATGTTACTTCATCATTTTCTTTAAAATCTATAATTTACCATTTATCTTATTTTATAAATTCAAAAAAAAAATGCATTTTTTATTTAAAATAAGTATTTCAATTTTTTTATTTGAAAACAACATTTTAACATGGGGAACTATGTGTTATCATATGTTATTTCATCGACTTCATTAAAATCAATATTTTACAATTTTTCTCGTTTTTATATTTTTTAGGAAAATATATTATTTTTATAAAAAATCAAATTTTCAAATTTTCATTTGAAAATAACATTTTCATACTAGTAACATATGTGTTACCATATGTCTAACCTCACTTCATCATCTTCATTAAAATCAATATTTTACAATTTATCTATTTTTAAAAATTTTAGAAAAATACATTATTTTCATTTAAAATCAATATTTCAATTATTTTCATTTGAAAACAATATTTTTACACGTTTAACATATGTTTTACTATATGTTATTTTCTCGTCTTCATTAAAATCAATATTTTATAATTTATCTCTTTATAGTTTTTATGAAAATACTTTATTTTCATTAAAAATCTTTCAATTTTTCATTTGAAAACAACATTTTTACACTGGTAACATGTGTGTTGTTACCATATGTTATTTCATCATTTTCATTAAAATCAATATTTTACAATTTATTTATTTATTTATAATTTTTAAGAAAATAAATTATTTTCATTCAAAATCAATATTTCAATATTTTATTTGAAAACAACATTTTTACACTAGTAATATTTGTGTTACCATATTTTTTACTATATGTTATTTTCTCGTCTTCATTAAATTCAATATTGTACAATTTATCTCTTGTTTAAAATTTTAAGAAAATACATTATTTAATTTAAAATCAATATTTCATTTGAAAATAACATTTTTAGACAAGTACACGTGTTACCACACGTCACTTCATTATTTTCATTAAAATTAATATTTTACAATTTATCTCCTTTTACAAAATTTTTAAAAATACATTATTTTCATTTAAAATCAATATTTCAATTTTTTCAGTCGAAAACAACATTTTTACATAGGTTACATGTGTTACTATATGTTATTTCGTCATCTTCGTTAAAATAAATATTTTACAATATATCTTCTTTTTATAATTTTTAAGAAAATACATTATTTTTATTTAAAATCAATACTTCAACGTTTCATTTGAAAATAACATTTTTACACGAGTAACATATATTTTACCAAATGTGTTACCTTACGTTACTTCATCATTTTAATTAAAATCAATATTTTACAATTTATTTCATTTTACAAATTTTTAAAATACATTATTTTCATTTAAAATCAATATTTTGATTTTTTTTCATTTGAAAACAATATTTTTACACGAATAACATATGTGTTACTATATGTTATTTCTTCGTCTTCATTAAAATCAATATTTTACAATTTATCTCATTTTTATAGTTTTTAAGAAAATAGATTATTTTAATTTAAAATCAATATTTCAATATTTTATTTGAAAACAATATTTTTACATTAAATAACATATGTGTTACTCTAAGTTATTTCTTCATTTTCATTAAAAGCAATATTTTATTATTTATCTTCTTTTATAAATTGTTAAAAAATACATTTTTTTAATTTAAAATCAATATTTCGAATTTTCATTCGAAAACAACATTTTTACACTGAATAACATATATATTACCCAATATTACTTTCTCATTTTAATTAAAATCAATATTATATAATTTATCTCCTTTTATAAATTTTTTTAAAAATACATTATTGTTGTAAAATATAGAAAACAATATTGATGACCATATTTAGATATTTCAAATTTTTTGTAAAATTTTATATTTGACATTTTGCATCTAAAAGTAAATATTTTCAAAATAACCATATTTCAAATTCACCCTCACTTTTCGCCACATTTCAAAATTCTCCACATATTTATTAAATACGATTGAAGTTACGGTTTTGACCTTCGACATTTGTGCAAATGCACTTGAGATGCACAATTAATGGACATTTTGGACGGAATTCTTACAAAGGTCCTTGTACTTCTTCTTTTTTTAAACGTTAGGAAATGTACCATAAAAAATGAAAGGTTCGGGACCCATTTGCACTTTGTAAAAAGGTTAGGAACCCTAGATGCAATTTTCCCAATAATATACTCCAAATTTTCAATAACCTCATCCATTCAACTATCTTTATCTACTCATACGAACCCACCCAATTATAGTCCTATGCTGACGTGGCATTAGTCAATGTAGAAATTAATTTACTATTCTTGAAAAAAATAAATCAAAATTTCTTCCATTCAAACCTGGTTTTTCTTCACTAGAGGAAGACTTTGAACGAGGTAGCCACATAAATATAAGTAAATAAAATAAAAATGATTTGCTTGTATTTATTTTGTTTAAAATTTACTTATAAGTAGATAATTAAATTTTAAATTAAATGGTAATTTTATTAGTTATAGTTGTAAATAAGTAAGTTATTTATTTAAATGTATATTTAATATCAAAATAATTAAATTTTTTACTTGTAAATATAAAAATAGTAAGTTTGCATCTAAACATGTTTAGAAATATAAATATAATTGCAAAATAAGTAAGTTATTTATTTAAATGTATACTTAAGTTTAGCCAAACATGCTCGATGATCTCGAAAACTTTTTATATTAGTCTTTTTCAATCAACCACGGATATTGGATGATAACTAAATTATTACTCTTTTTTCAAACACACAAGAGAAGGATACTTATTCTTAATAGAAATTTATTGTAATATACATGTGTGAAAATATACAGCATTTGCACTTGATGGCAGCCAAGTTGAGTTTCTTCCATAGAAGAATCCATCGATTATTTTTCAATTATTTATCTTATAGTTTATTACGGTGAAAATGCTGCTTGTTTCAATTTTCAAGGGCAAAAGACTACTCGATAATTGGTTCCCCCGGGACAAGTAAATGTGCTGGTTTGATCATCTTTAGGGTAACTATATGCATCAGGGCACCTGTCTTTAAAAAACTTAGAATAATTTGTCGGCATACAGCTGCCGGAGTTGCAACAATATTGGTCGGTCTTGAACACTGTGCACGGGTTGTTGCAGCCGCCAGGTGCCCTCAACTCATTGGGGCATTGGCCATTGATGTCGGCAGTGCAGCGGATTCCACGGGTGCACCCATTGGACGTGGGACTAAATTCCATTTTCACGTTGAACCCGTCAACAAGAGATATATCAAAGAAATCCAAGTTATTGAATTGGTTTAGGGCGTATTCGGCTAGGGTGTTAGGGGGTGCACCATAAGCTTGACACTGGAGTAATCCATTGCAGTCTCCCGTTTGACATCGGCCACGGCCGGAGCCATCAAAGTTGCAACCTGTTCGAGCCCAAATTCGAGCCCCTTTAGTGCCGGCGTTGGGATTAATGGTCCAAGTTTGACCGCTATTGAGCTGCATGCCACCACCGGGGACGGCGGCGGCCCAAACTGTGAAGGGACAATTGTTACGGATATCGAATCTTGCTGCACTAGTGTAGTGGAAGAAAAGGGAAGCAAGAGAAACAATGGAAATGGAAATGGAGATCGCTTTGAAGGAGCCCATATTTAGAATGAATGGATAGTGGGATACTAGCCATAAGGATTTGTTGGGTTATATATAGAGTGAGCGCGAAGAAAAAATTGATAATTTTTTTTTAAATTAGTCCTAATATAATATTTAATGATAGTGTTTGGACCAATCAAAATTGGTACAAGTTTTGGTCAACAAATTCCTATTACAGTTTCCACATGCAACGTATTGAGTGTCATGACTAAGGGAAAAAAATGAGATAGAGAGAGAGACTGTTAAATTACTTTACATTTATAATTAATTAAAATATTTAATTTATTTTACAATAAGGGATGGTCTATTATTGGAATAAGTAACACACTTGTTTTATAGTTTGATTACTTTTCAAATATTCTTGTTAGTCTAATAATATTATTACGAAAATCTATTAAAAATAGATAAACAATTCACTATTTTAATAATACTAAAATCTTAAAATAAAGCAACATACGAACTAGTTATAATAATTAATTAATTAATAAATATTGAATAATTTATTGAGACTTTTATTCTTATCAGTGAATTTGACAAATAATCATGATTCTTAGTTCAAACTAATTTAAAGGTCTAGATCTATTAGAATTTTTAAAATTCTTATACCTACATTCAAACACTTTTATCTACATCCAAACACCTAGTAATAAAAATTTTAATATATCTAGGCCTGTTAAATTAATTAAAATTAAGAATCGTGGAACAGTTTCTATAATTTATTAACGACACTATTTCCACCAACCCATAATGGTAGAAGTCTTGGTCGACAAATTAGTCTTTGGAATTTGGCAGGAATCCCTACTAATTTATGGAATAAATATTGATCCAATGTATAAAATTCGGGTCTTGTTTAAGTTTTTATCCTCAACTTATTTGACTTAGTGCTTACACTTAATTTTATCTCTATTTTTTTATTACATATTATCCAATATTGTACATCTAATACATATCTTATACATAATAATATTCGAACAGAGTAAATAGAATAAATGATTCTTTTTTTCTTTTAATAATTTCTAATGCTATCTAATTTTCACTATTAAGCGTGTCACTAGTCATGTTTGATATGTAATACTAAATAGATTTAAACTTTTTTTTTTTAATTGTGTAATTTTTTTAAATATGTCGATATTATACCAAATACAGTGTTTTTGTTTTTTTGTTTTTTCGTTTGGAATAACGTCAAATCTCAATAATCATAAATGTGGACTGTGGAGATAATGAAATGTGAGGACATAATTATGAAACAATGGCAACCATTCATCCACGCAACCTAGAATTGTTACGTCGGCATACCTTTGTGACAACAACCTTATATATATTTAATATGTTTTTCTATCGTTCAATGTAATATTACCTCTAAAATGTCTTAAAAAAAGAGAAATACTTTTGGGCTAAAATATATTTATTCGTATTTTAAAATTTTTAATTTATCTTGATTAATTTAAAAAATCTTTGAAATTGGTTCAATTAAATTTTAATTAATTAATGTCTTTAAAATTCTTCACCTATACATCTACATCTAACACTTAAATCTTGATTAGTTAAGACATTTGAAATTCTTCAATTATACATCTATATCTATACTATATCTAAAAGACCCTTAAGAAGATAAACATTTTTAAACTATTATATACTTACAAAAAATTTAAAATTCCATATTCACTCTTATTGTTCATTAATGTACAATTATCTTATAATATTTTATTTATTATGTTACATTTTAAATTTACTTAATTAAATTAATATTGTATTCATTCATGAAACGTCTCTTGCCCTTCCAAAATCACCTTCAATGATCCCACATTAAATTTTAACAATTTATTATATATACAATTAAAATTTTTAAAATTGTGGTTTATTTATTTTTATTGCTAATTTTATGGAGGTAATAGTTATTGTTATTATTATATTATACTACATCTAAAAAGTCTTACAAGGAGAAACATTTTTAGATTATTCTATCATTAAAAAAATTTTAAAATTCCATATTAGCACTTATTACAATTATCTTACAATATTTTATTTATTATATTACATTTTGAGTTTATTTAATTTTCTCTATTGATAACAAAATATCATGAGATTTTTTCTTCATATTTTGTCTAAATTATCAGTATTTTGTATGAAACAAAGAGCTTTTGGAATGTTAGTCATGTTTCGTATTTATTCAGATACATCACTACTGGTAGACGTATATGAAATATTACAATATTACATTAATGCTCATCTTTATAGAAGTTTTGTCCTCAAAATTTACATGTACTTAAAACATTATACATTTGTTATCTGTATATAAATTTTTTCTATTTTTTTTGAATTAATAACTCGAAGAAGAAGTACTAACAATCAATTAAATGTAGTTAATCATACCCAAATAGAATAAAAATAAATACAGTATCTCATACTCCAATAATCCAAATATTATATAGCAATAAGACCATAAAAAAATATGTATTTATCATACAAAAAACTCTTAAGATTTGATATTTAATTCTTGTCATACATTGTCAAATCTCAAAAAAGCAAAATAAAATAAACATTTCATATTAGATTCCTACAATAAATCACATTTAACTACTAAAAGCATTTGAAAAAGTAAAAATTTTACGGGTTGAACAACATTAATTCATACTTATCTTGATAATTAGCATTAAAAGATGATATCCTGCATATCTACCAAAAAGTCAATGAAAAATGATTTAAAGACTTATTTTTAGGTTTGTCTGGGGCATACTTATTCGATAGGCAATCTAAAGTACCTATTTTATTTTTAAAACGTTGGGATGCATAGACTATTCTCTACTTTGTCATGTATAGAAGTTTTTCATGTATATTGGAGATTATGAGATAATTTATCATATATTTAAATAGAACATGTACATAATTGGAGAAGCATCCCTTATAACAAGTTAGAACAATTACCTGAATTATCTTATGCATATCAGTGACTATAGAAATGTCATATGTTGTTTTTCACCATTTGTGTTTAAAGCAATATCACATAAAACTGCAACAAACAAGGACACACCCTCACATAACTATTTCTTCTAACTATAAATAACTAAAGTTTCATAATACTACTGAATAAATCAAAATAGTTTATGTTTTAAACCGAGAATACTAATACTTTTAAGCCTTCTTCCAAGCTCGGGCCACGAAACGACTTAGAGGATGTCATATTACCTTTATTAAAGCTAGATTTAAAAACCAATGGCAATCCAAGCCTAGAAGTAGCGAAAAATTTAAAACGCTATTAATCCAAACAATTTTATTTTCAATTTAAGTTGAATCATGGTAGGCCAAAAATAACATGCACACCCATTTAATTTAAGTTTAACATAATCTTCTATTTAATTTCTCTATTTTTCTCTTTAATAAGGGGTCTATAGTGCACACCCATGTTAAATGATTTTTCTTAATATATTCAAAGAATTAACTCATTTACTTTCGAATACTAATGTAACTTTTTTGTTGATGCGTTGAGGATTTAAGATCAAAACTGATTAGAGAAACTTGAATCAATGTCTCACATTTGAATTTTTCTCAAGAATATTGAGTGGACTACAGGTTCCGTAGGCCGGGAGGTAGGCCAACCAAAATATACTTCTTCCTCATTTTTTAAGATATATGTTGCAATTTTTTTTCAATTTAGTAAAAATAAAATTTATCTAAAGAATGGTAAAATTAAAAAGAAAGTATAAGATACATGTCAACTTGGCATGTATGTCTACCATTCTATCATACTAAAATTAGTAATTATTAATTTTATTCTTCATAAAATACAGTCATCAATTCCATAAGATTTAATATCAAGTGTACGTTAATCATCAAAACTCAAATCACCAAAAAGTATTAATTGAGTTCAAGTTACTGTTGGTGTTACCACAATATAAAACTCATCTCGATTGCAATTGTACTTTTATAAATGTAAATAAAATATCGACATTATTCATTATAACGTCGAACGATACAATACATCATGTTATCAAGAACCGTGTTGTTCTATCTTTATTGCAATTGCTACTTTAACATTTTAACTATTATAAATTAAAAAATATAAATTTTGAAAATATTAAAAATTAACAAAATTATTGCAAAATCATGTGCAACGCATGTATTTCTAACTAGTCTACATCTAAAAGGCCCTAAGGAAGATTTTTGGATCAAAATATCCTTACTCATATTTAAGATTTTCCAATTTACCATTGATTAATTTAAAAAGTCTTTAAAATTAGTTCAATTAAATCTCAATTAATTAAGGCCTTTAAAATTATTCACTTATACATTTACACTCACCCCTTCATTTCATGAATTGAATATAATTGATTGGAAACACTAGCCGCCAATACTAATCTACATCTAGAAGGCCCTAAAAGGGAGAAATATTTTTGGACCAAAATATCCTCACTCATATTTTAGATTTTTTAATTTACCCTTGATTAATTTAAAAAACCATTCAAGTTGGTTCAATTAAATCTTAATTAATTAAGGCCTTTAAAATTCTTCACATATACATCTATACCCATCCCTTCATTTTATAAATTAATAAGTAAAATATATTTATTTTTGATAGAACGGTGCTACCGTTAAACTTACTAATAAGCAGCTTATTTTTTAGGGTGATTATATTACTACCACGATTTTTTCGTTTTTAGTTCCACCACACTTTTAAATATTTTTCTTATTTACTAAAATGACCATAAATAAAATGACATAAATAATCACCTCATTGTAAACTCATATATCTGTTATTTTCTTCACTTTCACTCTTACGTACATGACAAGTCTTACACATAAAACCCTAACATATACAGTTTACATAAAGGAGCACATGATGTGTGACAAATGCGACAAATGGTACCATATGCTTTGCCCTCTACCCATCTTGGTCTACATCTCTATCGTGCCATGGTTCTACCCTACATGCTCCGATGATCAAGATTAGTCTCCTTAAAAGTATAAAAAGTCCAATTACATAAATGTATACTCGGGTGTGGCGAGGTGAATATGAATTTGAATATATAATTATGCTTGAATTTGTGTGTTTGGTATCAAATGATTGTACGTGGTATGTTTGTATTTACATATAAATGTATTTATAGTTTTACGTATGTGTCACTATGTGGGTGTAACTACGAGGCTGATAGAGTAATGCAAATATTATTGATTAGATATCTGGAGTGGTCTCTTATGCCGGTTTTACACAAGAAAATTAATGATTTCTTTAAGATTCATAAATGCATTGATTGGTGGAGAAATGTGTGTGGCCTCGAGATAGGAATTTTGAAAAAATTCAAGTTTTGGTTAAGAATTTAGCAGCGAGCTTAGTGAGCTTACTTACATGCTGGACGTGACTACTGAATACAATAAATTTTTAAAAAATACCTCATTTTCATAATTTATTTTTAAAAATTATTTCATTTTCATTAAAATCAATATTTTATACTTTATCTTTTTTTATAATTTTTTTAAAAATATATTATTTTCATTTAAATCAATATTTTATACTTTATCTTTTTTTATAATTTTTTTAAAAATATAATATTTTCATTTAAATCAATTTTTTAATTTTTCCACTTAAAAACAACATTTTTACATGGGGTAACATATGGGAAACATTCCTCACTTTCATTAAAATCAATATTTTAAAATTTATCTTCTTTTATAATTTTTATAAAAAATACATTAATCTCATTTAAAATCAATATTTTATTTTTTCAATTGAAAACGACAATTTTACACTAATAACCTCATTTTCATTAAAATAAATACACTACAAAAAAAAAAGGAGAATTAACGACAAAACAGGATTCGTTGTTAAATATACTTTTTAATGAAGAATTGACAAGTTTCCTTGTTAAAATTTTGTTGCTGAGAACCAATTATTAATTTAGTTGTAAATACGTTTGAACGACAAAATAGTTGTTGTTAATTAAATATATTCAACAATTAATTCGGTTGTCGTCGTTGAAAATATTATTAAATTGGTATACCAACGGGTCAAAATTGTTGTTCCATGAATTAGATATTTTCTACGACTATTGTTTTCGTTGTTAAAAGACATAATCAATGAAAAAAATTCTTTTCGTCGTTGAATGTATTACATAAATTGGCCCCACTTATTTGTGTTCACGTTAAAGAAAATTACCAATAAATATATATTCAATGACAAAATATATATTATTGTTAAACATATATTTAAAGGTTGGATTGCTAAAGAATTTTACCGATAATAATTTCGTTGTCATTGAAAATATTGAAAATTTGGCGCCAAAAATTGTCTTGTTATTAAAAAAGTTAAAAGAATTAGAGCCACAATTTTGGCTTACCAAGTCTTTGAAATTAATTAGGGAAAGAAATTCTTAAAAGTTAACCTACTAAAATTAAAATCTTTAATTAACTCATTTAATTTAAAACAATAAAACCAATTAACGTTAAAACCCTTATCAAATCCATTACCAATTCCTTGCCAATTCTTCAATTTCTGTCTCTTCTCTTCGTCGCCTACTGTTGAAGCTTCTTCTCACCAGGTATGAAAAACTTTCTATACTGGTAAAATCAAAAGGTTTGATTATGATTTTTGTTTGAAACCCTTTTGCGATGCGTGGGCGATTGTTTTGTGCGGGCTTTTGAATTTTGGGGCAATGCCTTTAAATTGTTGAAATCCAATATGTTTCAAAGTTTGGTTTATGTAATTCCCATTGTATTGTGATGTTCATTCCAATTTTCTTGAATGTGTTCCATTGTTTCTGCTCTCTTTTGTGTTTTGGGGCAATTCTTTCCTTTTAATTTGCTGAAATCCAATGTGTTCTGAAGTCTGCTGATATGTAATTCCTGTATTATGATGTTGATTCCAATTTTCTTGAAATATTACATTTTTATTCAATCCAAAATATTAATTTGTCCAAGTGTTGTGCCTTTATAAACATGTGAAAAATGATTAAGAGTCAAGTCACTTCAAATAAGGCGACTGTTATATAAAGACCAAGCTTGAAGGCGAGAAAAGAAAAACAACAAAACTTAGAGAATAATTATGTTGGTTAAAAATCGATGAGATAGACTAGGAAAATTATATACACGAACATGATTACACCTACCTATCAAAATCATCAAGCACAAATTCAATCATATGATATGGAAGAGGCGTGATAAAGCTCTCCAATTTGATTTCCATAGAGTTCTTTTATAAAGACGAACTCGAGAAGAACAATACAAGCAGTTCAAAAGACATGTTAAAATGATCGGGATATTCATGTAAAAAAGATACTACAAAAGTGAAACTATAATTAAAAGAGCACAAAGGATTTCATTTTATGGGAACCAACTTCAAAGCAAATGAAGTTGGATAATCTTGAAGCAAATTAAAGAATTACTGACACACAATACTTTCTCTTACATCAAGCAGTCTCACTTGCAAATTTGGCATCCATAGAAGTTTTCATTTAGCCTTATTTATAGCTGCAAGTTGTAACCTCCTCAAGTGGGCGTGGGTGATAAATTCAATCGAATGGTTAAGAGAGGCTTCTATAACGAACTAGAATGTTCTTGAAGCTCTTGTAATTGATATCCCTTATTCTTTATGGGCATTTATGCAGATTAGTCGTGATGGATGTACTCGATTGCACCATGTCTCGCTTCATGGTCGTGTGGTTTGTGGCTTCAATGATGCCGCCTGTTTCTTTTGTATTTGGTCTCATTTGCCTACTATTATAAATAGTGATTCCTTAAGTCCCCATATAGAGTTTATTCTCTTAGGCTTGCTAATTTTAGAAGTCTGCTTTTCAGTCCAGTAATAAATAGTTTAGAAAATGCAAGAAAAACAAGCCACGCTTCAGTAAATTGATGAGTAGGCCTTAACAAATTGCACTCAAGGCGTAAACGGTTGCCTCATGTGAGTCATGCCTCAAGACGTAACCTGCATCATCTTTTTAAATACAAGTGATCCATTAAAGAGTTTGTTTGACTTGTTACAGCTGAAGTCTTTAATATTCCAGTTTAATTTTGTGCACTGCCTTTTGCTAATTTCGTTATCTTCAATTTGAAAATGTGTAAAGCTGGTGTACTGAATTCTTGAACTAGACAGCCTGAATATTAAACAACCTCTCCTTAAACTAGTTACTTCACCTTTTAGCTTGACATTGTGCTAAATTAAGTGTAATGGGCATTTTTGTTTCAGATATCATTATTGCTTTAGTTTCTTCACTTTTGAGCCAGATGCTTGGTGTCAGCAAATTTTAATGCATATTAGTATCAAATAGTGGCGCTCTATAATCATAGTTTCAGTAGTTATTTGATGCATATTAATATCAAATAGTGGCTCTATAATCATAGTTTCAATAGTTATTTGGTAATTAAAGTTGTTGGTTTGTGGTTCTCTTAATTGACTGTTTATTTGGTAATTAAAGTTGTTGGTTTGTGGTTCTTTTAATTGACTGTTTCTTTGAGATAAAGTCTTTTTTTTTACACTTTTACTTGCCCCTATTTTGCATAGGTTAAAAATGTCAATTGACAAGTGTTGGACATTGCTAACCAATCAGTTATCAGATGAATATAAGAATGGGGTTAAGTCATTCATAGAAAGAGCTCGAAATTTTCTAAACCAAGATGGAAAGACTAGATGTCCATGTTCTTCGTGTCTAAATGGTATATTGCAGGAATTAGACATGATTCGGCTTCATCTGTTAATGTATGGGTCTCAACATAGTTATCGGCCATGAATATTTCATGGAGAAAAATACCCCGTGGTCACTTCTAATCTTATGAATTCTAGTAACATAGGTTATAATAGTGATGGGGATCAAGTTGATCCAATGGTAAATGTATTACATGATCTTGTTGGGCTAAGTTACAATCAAGTTGAACATAATGATGATGGATCACCAACTGATAATCATAATGAGAGAGAAGAATTTGACAAGTTTGATGATAAGCTAAATAATGTAGAAAAAGATTTGTATATAGGATGCACCAAATTTTCTGCATTAACTTTCTTGGTCAAGCTAATGCATATTAAGGTGCTAAATAAGTGGAGCAACAAATCATTTGATATGTTGCTCGAACTTCTAAAAGATGCATTTCCAGAAGGAACAAGGATACCGACATCATATTATAAAGCAAAGACAACTTTGCGTGCTTTGGGTTTTATTTTGGAAAGAGAATGCCGGATTAGATAAGTGTCCAATATGTGGAGAAAGTAGGTGGAAAAGTAGTGACACTAAAGGAAAAAATGTTGCTCATAAAGTTATGCGCTATTTTCGAGTTACCCCTCGATTGAAACGTTTATATATGTCGAGGCATACATCAAAAAATATGAGATGGCACAAAGAAAGAAGACCTAATAATGAGGAGATATTAAGACATCCAGCAGATGCAGAAGCTTGGAAACATTTTGACAAATGCTATCCATCATTTGCAAGTGATCCTAGAAATGTTAGATTGGGTTTAGCATCAGATGGGTTTAATCCTTTTGGAAATATGAGCACATCCTATAGTATGTGGCAAATAATCCTAGTCCCATATAACTTACCTCCATGGAAATGTATGAAAGAATCATTCTTCATGATGGCTTTGTTAATTCCTGGACCAAAAGCCCCAGGTAAGGACATGGATGTATTTTTAAGACCACTTGTAGATGAATTAAATGAGTTGTGGAAAAGAGGAGCAATGACGTATGATTCAGAAGAAGGAAAAATATTTTGTATGCGTGCAACAGTATTATGGACCATAAATGACTTTCCAGCTTATGGAAACTTATCTGGTTGGAGTCCAAAGGGTTACGGTGCATGTCCAGTTTGTAACGAAGACACAACATTGTGCGGGATAAGAAGTAAAATATGTTATATGGGTCATAGAAGGTATCTCCCTATCGGTGACCATTGGCGAAAAGATAAGAATTTTGACGGGAGCTTTGAAATTAGAGAAAAACCAAAAAATTTGAATGGTGATGACATATTGAGACAATTGGAGCATGTTCACCACACAATACCCGGTAAGCACAAACATTATGGTGGTAAAAACGGAAGCGTTAGAAAGAAGAATTAAATTGGACTAAAAAAAGTATATTTTTTGAACTTGAATATTGGCATAAGCTTCTTCTGAGACATAATTTAGATGTTATGCATATTGAGAAAAATATTTGTGATAGTATTGTTGATACTTTTTTGAATATAGAAGAAAAGTCAAAAGATACAAACAAAGCGAGGCTTGATCTTGAAGATATGAAAATTAGGAAGGAATTACATCTGGTCCAACAAGGGAACAAATGGGTGAAATCACATGCTGCATATACACTAAAATCTGATGATCGTAAGCGATTTTGCAAGTTTTTGAAATCAGTTAAATTTCCAGATGGCTATGCAACAAACATTTCCAAAAATGTGAATGAGGATGATGGAAAAATTGTTGGACTTAAATCACATGATTGTCATGTTTTATTCGAACGGTTGTTGCCAGCCGGGATTCGACCTTTCTTGAGGAAGGAGATAAGTGAAACATTAACTGAGTTCTCAAATTTTTTCCAACAATTATGTTCAAGGACATTGCATGTCTATGATTTGGAAAAATTGCAAAAAGCTATTGTTTTTGTGCTTTGCAAATTAGAACGCATATTTCCACCTGCCTTTTTTGATATTATGATTCACTTAGCTATACATTTACCGTATGAGGCAATTTTAGCTGGGCGAGTTCATACCAGGTGGATGGATGTATCCTATTGAACGCAGTTTAGGAACTCTCAAACAATATGTACGAAATAAAGCTAGGCCAGAAGGTTCTATTGCAGAGGGATATATTGTAAATGAAGCATTGACATTTTGTTCCATGTATTTTCAAGATATTGAGACAAAATTTAACAAACCAGAAAGAAATTATGTCATAGACAAAGATGAAATTAGACATTTATCAGTTTTCAAGCACGATGTTAGACCACTGGGGAAAAAAATAGTGAAACAATTATCAATTGAGGATCGTAAAAGAGCTCATTGGTATGTACTGAACAATTGTCCAAAAATTCAACCGTATATTAAGTGAGTACTAAACCCTATTACTAATCTAAATATTTTTGTCAAGTTTAAAATAATTTATCACTATATTGTCTTCTATATATTTAGTGATCATATGGAAGAATTGAAGAGAACAAGGTCTCAGAACTTACAACAAATCCAAGAAATCACATTTCCCAAGTGGTTTGAGGATCATGTAAGTTGGTCTTTCTTATTAACAAAACGATGCAAATCATTTCAAAGATCTCTCTAATTTTTTAAAATTTTGTAACAGATGGTACATCTACGCCATGCTGGATCTCCTGAAGCAACTAATGAATTATATGCTATAGCATGTCGTCCAGATACTCGAATTAACATATATACTGGTTGTGTGGTTAATGGAGTCAAATTTTTTACCAAAGCACGTGATGATAGACGAACAACTCAGAATAGTGGTGTTTTCTGCTCGTGCATCCCATAATAATGAAGATATAGATTTTTTGGGAGTATTGTGTGACGTGATAGTGTTATGTTATCTAAAAGGAAGTCGAGTTTTTTTATTCAAATGCAAGTGGTTTGACCTGGACAAGAAGAAAAAGAAAATACATCAAGAATACAATATAACTTCCATAAGCATCGCTTTGGAATGGTATAAGAATGATCCTTTTATACTTGCCTCTCAAGCTCAACAAGTATTTTACATTGATGATCCCAAGAATGGAACTAATTGGAAAGTTGTTCAAAAAATCTATCATCGACATTTGTGGGATGAACTTGACATTGATACTGAAGGAGGTGATCGACAAAGCCAAACTGAAGAAATGGAAGTTGCGTTTATGCAAGATGAAGATTCATTGACGATTCGATTTAATTATGTGCAACCAGATTTAGAAGCACAAAATTTTGCATGTACTGATGTCGAACCAATTACGATTGAGAATTATGCTGTACAACAAGAAAAAAGAGCAAAACCTACATAAGCTAATAATTTTAATGAAGAAGTTGAAGAATGTGAGGATTCAATAGAAGGGGATGAAAACGATGAATTGAATTTAGACGATGATGACTCTGAAAGTGATGCAATTGACAATGATGATAATTCAGACAATGATTCAGAATAAAATGTAGAATCGTACTTGTATGCTTTACTTTTCCATGAATTACATGTAAGTTAACTATATACACATGCTTACTGCTCATATACAAATATTAAACAAGTTAATTATGAACACATGTTAAAGGGCTTTTAAATTTATGCAGGTTTATTTGTCATGGCTTCTCCATCAATGTCTGGTGAGGATGTCTCTAGAACACCATTAGAGAACACCCCATCAGGTACTACATTTTAATTTATCAAATGTTTGCATTTGAATTTATTTTACAATATTATGATTTATGTAAGCATGATATCTTGATAATGTTTGAAATTATTTTCTTGTAGGGTCACTATGTAAACGTAGAGGACGGAGCCCTACTCGAGGAAAACGAATTGAAAAAATTGTGGCTGCTTGCGGGCATAAATTGAAAGTTGAATTCAACATGTTAAATGGACGAGTTGTTGGCCCTAATGCATCTGGTTGGGCTAATGAGATGGGATTCATTGTTCGATCAATGGCACCACTTGCTGCTAAGCAATGGAAAGAGATCGATCATGTTTATAAGATACCAATGATCGATCGTTTAAAAGTATAGTTCACTTTATCTTTCATTCATTAATAAGTATCTAAGTGAATTATTTTTTTGAAGGAAAAATTTGAGTTTGAGACAAATAAATTGATCGAAGACTCTATGGACCAGTCAATGAAGAAGATGTGAAGCGTGTATCGATGTAAATTGCACAAATATTACGTAAGTGTGGGTGGTAACGAAGATGTTGGACTTGCAAAAAGAAGCAAACATGAATCCTTGGTAGAGCAAAGTGATTGGAATTTTTTGTGTGATCATTTTGGATGTGATGCAATGAAGGTTAGTGTTCCAATGTAATTTTGTCTCCATTTATTCTTTTACAACATAACTTGTGTTTTCTAAAGGCTGTAATTGTTTCTTTGACTTGCTTATATATGTAACGCACTTCTTGATTTTTGAGTAATGCGTGTTACATTATATAGAATATTCAACTCTAAGTTTGTGAATATATAGAATATTCAACTCTAAGTTTGTGAATATGTGCCTTCGTCTACTACTGCCGCTAAAATGTTCTGTGTTAGGGCAGCTTGCCTGCTTTTTCCTCATGACAGCATTGTAGTCTAAAGAAGTGAAAACATGGCTGTTTTGTTGTCTAAACACGCTTGCTCTTTTACTTTGCAAAGCAGTTGGAAATATCCTATGATATATTTTGAGATCACTAGGAATCTTATAGAGGTAATTATGAAAGAATTTTTAGAAGAGGTAAAGAATGGACTACCGGTGTGGAAAACTTGAATACATGTTACAATTAAAGTACATGTGCATTAACAGATTAGCCAAAAAATATAATAAGACCTCATATGTTTAATCCATTTTGAATACTTGTGCCAATTGATTCCCGAAGAAGTCCTTTTTTCTCAAGTGTCATTATGGGCAATTGTAATAGCTAAAGCATGGGTGTTGCATTGCCCCATGCCAAGGTCAAAGGTCATAGACTCTAAATTAGTGTGCAATGTCAAAGGTAGGTTGGGAAAAAATTTGAACAAGAGGATTTTACTATGACTTTCTAATTTTGCGTGAATATCATATTTGTTAATTTATGTCATGTGTAATCTCTTCACTTTTTATTTACTTATAGAAACTAGTGGAATATAAAAATGTGCTATCATCTAGAAAAAGTTGATATAGTGATTTTTAATTATTATATTTGTTTGCAGAAAAGATCAGAACTAAACAAGAAAAATCGTTCAAATAGAGTGTGTGTAATTGTTCACGGGTCAAAATCTTTTGCTGCACATGCTCATGAAATGGTAAGTTATCAGTAATGTTATCATTATATAAATTTTATATATTAATTTCTAATACTGTTTGTTTTTACCAGAGAGATCCAGAAACAAAAGAGCTACCAGGTCACATTGAATTTTTTCGTGAAATGCATTGTAGTAAGTGTAGAGGGTGGACAACTGAAGAAGCTGAAAAAAGTTATGTAAGTATATTCATTTGTTACAACAAATATATAAAATTTTCAAATACTAATTTAATTTATCTTTTACATATATTGATAGAAGCAAATGCTCGACCTTCAGCAAAATTATGTGTTAGAGCCAGACCAAGATTCTATGTCTTAAACAGAGAATCTAATATGCAATCAAGTACTGGGTAAAAGATTTGGCTACTTTGATCTGCATAAACACATGTCCAAGAAAATGAGATTGGAAGATGGTGTCGTTGCTTCTTCGGAGAATGCTATCTTACGGACTGAAGTTCAAAATCTTCGAGAAAAGTTGAAAAATGTGAAACAGCTTTTAGGCCGCATTCCTGAAGAGATCTTGCAGCCTATGCAAAATGATACACCACCAACATCGAGTTCAAATGGCGATACTTAGATGATATTCTTATTTGATGCATCAATTTGTCTTTTCATTACTATTAGTTACTAGCTTTTATGATTTAGGTTTACCATTAGTAACTAGTTTTTATTTTTTGAGATATTGAAGTTATGTTTATTTGATAATATTATAATATTATTGTTCTAATGCTTATATATTAATCATTTTAATTAATTGGTTTAAATGTGACAAATGTTATTGACTATTAATTTATCTATTTGCAACTACAAATATTATCTTTAAATGTATTTATTAATAAAAATGTATTAAACAATAAAATTATCCACGAAAAAAAGTTAGTGCTAAAGATGTTTTTAACGATAAATGATTGTAATTTCAACGACAAAAAAAAAAGAATTTTTTTTGGTAAATGTATAATTTTACGACTAACCCACATGACTTTAGCAAGAATAGATATAGGTCGTTGGCTAAAAATATTTTCTACAACGAAAATCTTCATCGTAATTTTGTTGTTTTTTAACGACAAAATTATTTAGAAAAACTTTTGTTGTTAATAAAATATTTAACAACCAACTATTTTGTCGTGAAAACCAATCATGACAAATTTTTGGTTGTCTAATGTTCAAATTAACGACGATAATATATAATACAGCAACAATATTATGTTGTTGTTGAAAATGCACAAATACAACGACAACGATATTTGTTGTTGTTGAAACTCTTTTTCAACGAACTATCAACGACAAGCCCACAACGAAATTTATTTTGTCGTTGCATAGTATCTACAACGGAATACATAGTATCAACGATGATAAATGTTGTCGTTGAAATTGATATTTCTTGTAGTGATATTTTACTATTTATCTTCTTTTATATATTTTTTTAAAAAATGCATTATTTTTATTTGAAAACAATATTTTTACACGGGTAACATATGTAGTTCCTCATTTTTATTAAACCAATATTTTACAATTTATCTCATTTTATATATATTTTTTGAAATACATTATTTTCATTTAAAATCAATATTTCAATATTTCATTTGTAAACAACATTTTTACACGGGTAACATATGTGTTACTGTGTTACCATATGTTACATCATCATTTTCTTTAAAATCTATAATTTACAATTTATCTCATTTTATAAATTCGAAAAAAATGCATTTTTTATTTAAAATAAGTATTTCAATTTTTTTTATTTGAAAACAACATTTTCACACGGGTAACTATGTGTTATCATATGTTATTTCCTCGACTTTATTAAAATCAATATTTTACAATTTTTTTCGTTTTTATAGTTTTTAAGAAAATACATTATTTTTATTAAAAATCACATTTTCAATTTTTCATTTGAAAATAACATTCTTATACTAGTAACATATGTATTACCATATGTGTGACCTTATGTCACTTCATCATTTTCATTAAAATCAATATTTTACAATTTATCTTTTTTTACAAATATTAGAAAAATACATTATTTTCATTTAAAATCAATATTTCAATTATTTTCATTTGAAAACAACATTTTTACACGTTTAACATATATTTTACCATATGTTATTTTCTTGTCTTCATTAAAATCAATATTTTACAACTTATCTCCTTATAGTTTTTATGAAAATACTTTCTTTTCATTAAAAATCAATTTTTCAATTTTTCATTTGAAAATAATATTTTTACACTGGTAATATATGTGTTGTTACCATATGTTATTTCATCATTTTCATTAAAATCAATATTTTACAATTTATCTATTTTTTATAATTTTTAAGAAAATAAATTATTTTCATTCAAAATCAATATTTCAATATTTCATTTGAAAACAACATTTTAACACTAATAACATATGTGTTACCATATTTTTTACTATATATTATTTTCTCGTCTTCATTAAATTCAATATTGTACAATTTATCTCTTGTTTAAAATTTTAAGAAAATATATTATTTCATTTAAAATCAATATTTCAATATTTCATTTGAAAATAACATTTTTACACAAGTACATGTGTTACCACATGTTACTTCATTATTTTTATTAAAATTAATATTTTACAATTTATCTCCTTTTACAATATTTTTAAAAATACATTATTTTCATTTAAAATCAATATTTCAATTTTTTCAGTTGAAAACAACATTTTTACACAGGTGACATATGTGTTATTATATGTTATTTTGTCATCTTCGTTAAAATTAATATTTTACAATATATCTTTTTTTTTATAATTTTTAAGAAAATACATTATTTTTATTTAAAATCAATACTTCAGCATTTCATTTGAAAATAATATTTTTACACGAGTAACATATATGTTACCAAATGTGTTACCTTAGGTTACTTCATCATTTAAATTAAAATCAATATTTTACAATTTATCTCATTTTACAAATTTTTTAAAATACATTATTTTCATTTAAAATCAATATTTCAATTTTTTTTCATTTGAAAACAATATTTTTACACGAGTAACATATGTGTTGCTATATGTTATTTCTATGTCTTCATTAAAATCAATATTTTACAATTTATCTTATTTTTATAGTTTTTAAGAAATTAGTTAATTTTAATTTATAATCATTATTTCAATATTTTATTTGAAAACAACATTTTTACATTAAGTAACATATGTGTTACTCTAAGTTACTTCTTCATTTTCATTAAAATCAATATTTTATTATTTATCTTCTTTTATAAATTGTTAAAAAATACATTATTTTAATTTAAAATCAATATTTCAAATTTTCATTCGAAAACAACATTTTTACACTGAATAACATATATATTACCCAATATTACTTTCTTATTTTAATTAAAATCAATATTATATAATTTATCTTTTTTTATAAATTTTTTTAAAAATACATTATTGTTGTAAAATATGGAAAACAATATTGATGACCATATTTAGATATTTCTTACCTAGTTTACAAGTGTTTGAAACCCTATATATACAGGTCCAACATTATAATAAAATACAAAATTTCTCTCTATTCAAGATTATTCTTTCCAGTTCATAACATGTTATCAACACGAATGAGCTCATCCAAAATAGAGAAAAAATTAGAGAACAAAAGTTAGAAAATTCACAGAACATAGACAGCCTGCGTGGCTATGATCAAACGTTGATATCTCAATGTTCCGTGGTCCAATCATTGTGAAATTTTGTAAGAAAGTTCATAACTTATTGTGCTTAAAACCCTACGGTTAAGATCAGAATCAGATGATTCATTAGTGAGAAATCTATGTGTTAACAGTAACAAATTTTGAATTTGTTGGAAGAATTTGGACAGTCTGTGCAGCTGTGATCAAACATTGATATCTCAACTTTCGTAGTCCAATCGTTGTGAAATTTGGACAAAAAATTTAAAACTCATTGTTCTTCAAATCCAACGATTCATTCATGAGGAATCAGTATGTGAATAGTTACGAATTTTGATTATATTGAATATCTTCCTATTGCAAGTGAGTTTATTCTTACATATCTTTTGATTATATTTTGTAAGATTAAGTTTATTCTTACATATCTTTTGATTATATTTTGTGAGATTGAATTTACGTGATTTGTGAAGTGTTTATTTTATATTGGTTAAATCTTTTTTTTAAAAAATAAATTAAATACTTTTGAAGAAGCAAAATTGTGTTGATGTTCTTCAATAAAAACATAACACAACTACATAAAATATTCAATAAAAATATTTTATGTTATTTCTAAAGAAATCAAAATTTTATACAAATCAATATTTTAGAAGAATATTATGTGAGTTTTAAAGATTAACTTTATACAAGTCTAAGTTTGATATCTCGAAGAGTACAACAGATATTATTATTTATATTCTAGAAGAATATTACTTGTTTCTAAAGATCGTGACATTACAAATTTAATATTATAGAAAAATATTGAGTTATTTCTCCTGAATAAACATAATTTTTTTTATATCGATGTCATTGAAAAAAATTGTATCGTTATTCTTGAAGAATTGTCTATTACTAAGAATCAATATTCTAGAAGATTATTGTATAATTGGGTAAATAGCACAAAACGTCCCTACCTATTGAGGGTATTGTGGAAAACGTCCTTACCTTCAAAATTTTGGCATTTTCACCCTTACCCTCTTGGATTTCCTGCCAAAACGTCCTTACCTTCAAAATTTTGGCATTTTCACCCTTACCTCATTGGATTTTCTCACAAGCAAAAACGCCTTTCACCCAAAAATCACCCATTAACTTAGGGGTAAATTAGTCCAACCACTTTTTTCACATATATATTACTTCTTTTAAAATTGAGGGACTTTCCATGCAATTTTCAAAATTGCATGACAGGCCCCCGTCCCCAAATCTGAAAAGCTGAAACCAGTGGAAGCAAGCTTCTCCTTCATATCACAAGCTTGACCCACACAAATTCAAAATTTATCTCTGCTTGTATTCTCCTCAGTTTCCAACAACTATGATCATGGGAAGGACTCCAGATTCCAAGTTTATGGTAGCAATTAAAATAATCAAACGCAAAATATCAATTGACATAACATTCACGACGGAAACTTGGTAATCACGATTTCGCTTGAAGATTAACGAAGAAATTAACAAAGAAGAATTAAACATAAAGCAAAAGTCTTTTGTTTTTCGTAACAAAAATAGTAAAGAAAGAATATCACCTTGCCCTTCGTGAAAGTGATGAGGCGGGAGAGAGAGAGGAGCCTTGTTAACCTTGCTCATGAACAACCTCTTCAAAGACCACCAAGATTGAACTTGCTCCCCGTCCTCCTTAGCGAGAACAGAGACAAAGTGTCACATAATCAACACGCAAAAACACTTTAGATCGGTTAATCCAAAATCTCACTCATCGTTTGATTTTTCCACCACAAAACAAGGTTTCGAAAAAGAAAAAATGAAAAAAAAAATATATTTACATAGAAATGAAATGAAAGAAGTGAACCAACCTTGACGAGGAGTTTGAGGTAAATATCATTAGATTTAAGGGCAATCCTCTTGGTCTTCTTGCTCTTACCTCCGGCAACCAAATCAATACCCTTTAACAAAAAAATAAACAAATAACAAAAGGAAATTGATAAGAAGTTCCCGAAAATTATATAAAGATAAATTGCATAATGCTTCGAGGGGCGCCACACACCACCACGGTCTTCTTTGAAACTAGACTGAGATTTCCCAACAAATGAAGGGGACGGGGGCCTGCCATGCAATTTTGGAAATTGCATGGGAAGCCCCCCAATTTTAAAAAAAGTAATATATATGTGAAAAAAGTGGTTGGACTAATTTACCCCTAAGTTAATGGTGATTTTTGGACCCAAGGACGTTTTTTGCGCAGAAATCCGAAGAGGTAAGGGTGAAAATGCCAAAATTTTGAAGGTAAATGAAATCCAGAGGTAAGGGTGAAAATGCCAAAATTTTGAAGGTAAGGACGTTTTCCACAATACTCTCAATAGGTAAGGACGTTTTGTGCTATTTACCCTGTATAATATTTTGAAAAAAAACACAACTTTACATAAAATAATATTATAATAGAATATTATAATGTTCTCAATTAGAAGACACAAATTTATATAAATAAATATTCTAGAAGAATATTTAGTTAATGTTTTGGAGAAATATTTTTTTCTTATATATACCAATACTCTTGGAGATATTGGATTGTTCTTGAATAACATATTTTTGAACAAATATTATATCGATACTCTTGAAGAATATCATGTTATAACTCTTGAAAAATCATAAACTTTATACATATCAATATTCTATAAGAATATTGCGTTATTGCTCTTGATGAGCGTGTATTATAAGATTTATTTTTAATTGTATTTTTTCTGAACAAACACAGTTTTACAATTCTATTAATAATTTTAAAAGAATATTATGTTGTTACTCTTGAAAGAAAAAATTAAAACACAATGTAAGCATATAAATATTCTAGAATAATATTTTGTTGTTCATCCTGAAGAAGTACGTCTTAATTAAACGAATATTATATGATTGTTTTTGAAGAATCATAAATTTGTATATATCAATATTTTAGAAAAATATTGTGTTGTTACTCTTGAAGAAATACAACTTTACAATGTTGTGTAATATTAGAGTATTGAAACTCTCAAAGAAGTATAACTTCAACATTTCACTATTTCAGATGTGGTAATTCTCTAAGAATATCATATTACCTAATTGTATAAAATGATATGATTGATACGGAAATTTTATGAAATTTAGTTCAATTCGCCATTATTGTCAGGCAATGAACATTGTTTCTAGGGTATCATATCATTTTATTCATTTGATTTGATTTAATTTATTAAATCAATTTATTTATCCACAATCAAGTCAATGATTTAGTTGTTGAATTGTTTGTCTTAGAGAAAAGACGGGCTTACTTATTAAACCATTACAGATCAATATGATGCAAATATTAATGATAATATCTATCGAAAAATCAGAAGATTTTTCAAATATAATGAATCCTCACATGATACTTGTTCTTATAGTATATAGACTAGTAGACTTTCACTAGCTAAAATCGGGATTGAATTCTCCATATTTCTAAAATTTATTTAGGGTGATGTATATGCCCTCGTCATCATCCATGTTGACCATATAGATATTATTTGTATCTAATAGATACATCTACTAGATGATTGTATGATATTATTATTCGCAACTTGAAATTTGTGAGATTACTTGCTCAAATTTTAATTTATGAGTATAATTTTAATATTATACATTCAAAACTTGTTTCTTTGTTAATGCTAATGAGCTTAAATCTTAAACTTTTAATAAATACTATTTGAGATGATGATAAATGGTTTAACACTATTATTTGTGTTGACGTCGGAACCTGCAGCGTCCACGTGTCAATAGATCTCCAATCACTCCTCTGCCAAAACTTGTATGTTACCTGCACACTCGGACGACCGTTAGGCACCAAGATCTCCAGAGAAAAAGGGTCCGGCGATCGTTGGTACTCCGACGATCTAGTCAACTGTCGGTATGTAGAAATAATACACGGGGGAGGTAAGTAATTGGGTGTGGGAGAGACAAGCAGTCAGAAGTTTGAGCAGAGTTTAGGGTGGTATTCAAGTGTGGAAAAGAGCGTCCCTTGGAACAACCAGGAGACGTCGTGATTTATAAGAAGAGTCCCGATTGATTTAGGTAACAAATCAATCGAGATACCCAATCGGATCCTCCTTCCTTATGGGATAGGGATCATTCTTTGTCAAGGCAATCTCCAAGATTACCTTCCTTATCTGAGCTTATCACGTTGCATGATTTTAGGAGATTATGATTCGGTTTCCTTGTGGGGATCCGTGCGCCAAATAAACGCAATATTTCCTTAATTACTTATCTGGTCATTCCGGCATACCATGTTGCCTGCTAGTTATAATTGATACGAGGCCTGGCGAGGCCCTATGGGTCGGCCATGAGTGTCAAGGCCCTCTCTGGGTCTCGCAGAATTCTGGCTGCAGAAGGCCAAGGTGTTCGATGGGCCTCTGGGACGCTTTATCAGAACTTCCGAGGCCCTAGCAGGGCTTAGATAAGGTTCTCGATGGGCCTCGGATGGGGCTCTTGTTGGGCCTAGATGAGGCCCTTGCTGACGTGGAGGCCATATCAGAATCGTGTGTGAGAGGGTGTATGCAATTAATGCAGTTGTGCGTGGCGAAAAACGGGGGCACGCTTGGGGCGCGTGCGTTCTCGGTTCACTAAACGTTTAGGGTTTCGCTTTCCTGCCTGTTGCTCAATTTAAAACACGCGTCCATTGTCCGCAGGTTCAGATGTGACGCTTAGGATTTGGACGGAGGATATTGGAATGCATCACTATAAAACCAGGCATCCCCCGACACTACAACTTCTTCTTGCATTTGTGCTCACTGTGAATACTCTACCGATAAGCGAGAAGCTCCTAGTGGGTGTGTCATTGTAATCGCATTTTCGAGGTAAGCGCGCTGAAAGTTGTTGTGATTTGTTTCCGTTGTTTCCTTTCGTGGTTATTGCCCGATTCCATAGCTTGGGGATTATACCCTGTAAGCATAATGTCGTCTGGAAACGATGATTCACATAACCCATCTGATGCCCTAACAAACCCTAATATTATTGAGAGTGAGTCATCATCGGCCGCCACATCATCTTCATCTTCTGAAGTCGTAGGGAGAATAAACCCAGAGCCTCCCGCCGTATGCCCGTTGACTCCGTCTACGAGTGGGATGGAGGCTTGTCCATCCGCACCGACAAAAGAGATGGCGGAGAAAAGGAGGCCTGACGCTGGAGTACCCGAAATGAGGGGATCACTTGATAAGAAGGATGCTCCAGCAGCAAAGGCGCTCGACGAAGAGCTCAAGCGGTCAGCCACCGAAGCATCTATGGCTCAGTCGAGGATCACCATGGCGGAGTTGGAGGACATACGGTTGTCCTATGACATTCCTGCGCCGGTGAAACTCAGAGCTCTGGGTCCAGAGGAACGCGCAGACGATCCCCCCGAAGGGTACGTCGTGATTTACAAACCCGCGATACAACAAGGCCTTCGCCTACCCCTGCACCTTTTCTTCCGGAAGGTGTTGAAAGACTGGAACCTAGCCCCTTGTCAAATAACACTGAATGGCTGGGGGCAAATGGTTGCCTCGTACATATTGTGGGGTATTGCCGAGGCGGGAGAGAACCTTACCCCAAGGGAGTTCGAGACTATATATCGGCCTTGTCGATGCGCGGACTGGTACAACATCTCTCCTCGGTCGGGCCAGAAGTGGAGAATGGCTACCGATAGCCCCAACAAAGTACACAATTGGAAAGAGAGGTTTATCTTCATCGGTAGGGACTGGGAATATATGTCGGAGGACCCTCGCCCCCATGTGTCCATTTCTCGTCGATTCGGGAAACTCGGTATATGTTGCTGCAGTTGTGTAGGTTCTGAAAATTGTTCCTGACTTAATGTCTTGCTTGTTTTTGCAAACTGTGGTAAGCCGCCCATCCCAAAGAGAGACCAAGGAGAGCTGAAGGTGAAGTAGAACAAGGTACGGGGCCTCAGCAGCGATTATAGGAGTCTCAGCAACCTGTTGAAGGACGACAGCTTATTAGCTGGCTACGGACTGATGTGTAAGTCCTCAAATTTTGGCACCTCGGCGTCGACGTAAATAATTGCCCAAACGTGTTGTAAATTGTTGTTTTACGCTAATGAATTTTCGTGTTCAAGAATATCCTTACGCTCCGTCTTGTCCGCCCCGCCAGCGGAGAGGGTTCTTCTTCCCAGGCAAAGGTGAAGGAGGTGTCTGGTCCATCGCAAGAGATCCAGGATGCTGTGCCATCAGAATCCGCTCATCCACCAGTTTTCGATCTCTCTCCTAGCCAGGATGTTCCTCCTCCACCCCAACCTTTGTCATCCGGTCCTTTACCCAGCCCCGTTCTACCCAAGGATAAGGAGAAGGAAATTACCAGGGATACAGGTGATGCGGCTTCGCGAAAGAGGAAGGCTCCCGCACCCACGGGAGGATTTATGAAGAATGCCTGCAAATCGAGTCAAACTGAGGGTGCGAAGAAATCCGGCTCCTCGTCCGGGCAGGGGAGCCCTGTCCACATTTCCCAACGCCAGGGAGGACTAGAAACCTCTATCATGGAAATGCTCCCTACCCACCCTACGATGATTGCGGCGAGTGTGCACAAATACTGGACCCAGAAGTGGGAGAAGGCCGCCGAGGAAGCCATTGTTTGGAACGACTGCAAATGACTGAGATGAACTTGATACGGGGACTGGTCTTGACCAAGAAATTGTTCAGCACCTTGGAAGGATATGATGGCCAGTACGGCGAGGAAGAGGCCAAATCCAAGAAACTGGCCGATGAGCTGAAGGCCATGGGCCTCGATAAGGCGCAATTAGAGTCCGAAAAAAGGGAGCTGCAGTTCAAGCTGGACTTGGTTGTGACGAAGGAGGCGGCCATGAGAGGCAAATACGAGATTGAACTGAAGGCCGCCAAGGAGAGTTTGAAACAAGCCCGGGATCAGAAGAGGGCTGCCGAGGCTTCTCAGAAGCGTGCCGAGGAGGCTCAGAAACTGGCCAAAGACCGGATCCCTGCCATCGAGACGGCGCTAGCCGCTGCGAACAGCAGATTAGAAATTGTCATTACGGAATAGGAGAAGTTGTTTTCGGATGCGAGACTGGAGTTGGAGAGAGTCCGGGCCGAATGTGCGGGTGCCGAGGCCAGGGTGGTGGAAGCCTATCAGGACGCATTCGTGGATACGGCCGAGTATCAGGACCTCGCCCACCGCCTGATGACCATTGGGGGCGAACAGTTGGTGGAGCGTATCGCGGAGATCCATCCGGAGTGGGACCTCTATTTCCTTCGGCAGGCTCCCTCCAAGGCTCGGGTTCCTGGCGCCCAACCTGGTGAAGTCAATGAACAAATACCCCATCCAACCGTGGGAGAAGGCCCGCAATGTGCCGACCTTTAAAGAGGCGGCAGGGCATCTAAACTGTTGAATCTTGTTATCTGCTTTTGCATATGTTCTCGAATAAATTGCTCGACGTACTTTACTTAATTTATTCCTGTTCTGTCATTTAATGTTATAGATGATTGCGCGTGAGAGAGAACGCCTCCAATCTGATAATCATCTCCGTGGGCATTAATGGCGCAGACTCTTGGCGGAATCTGAAGAGTTGGCGTCTTTAATGTCTTGGAGAGGTAGAACGGTTGTGCGGCATTCCAAATCCCCCTGAGATATCCACATTCATTGCTTTGTGTTAAGTCCAACGTAGCCTCTATATATAAGTTAAGAATACATTGGACGCTTCCCATTGTGCGCCTCATGTGCACGCAAATCCATTAAATTACATAAATTAGACCCTTGCGTCTCCAAAACTTCTCGAATCGTTTGATCGGGCCTTTCGTATCAAACTTGCTATGGAAGTACGGATAGAGAAATGGCATCCAGAGCGCCTACCAAATGAAGAATCAACATTCAGAGGACCAAATGCCCAGCTAATCAACGTTCAGGGGACCAAACGTACAGGGAGATGGCGGGCCTAGCAACCTTAGCCTGACCGTGTCCCGAACAACGTGTCCCTGATGTGGCTGGAGGGCCCACTGCAAAAAGGCGTCAACGGCTTTTTTGAGCAGCGTGGCCTAATTAGTCACCAAATCAACTCAGGTTGGTTCTGGGTGACTCCCGATCATGGTGGAATCAGATCTCCAACAACAGGTGACGCTCGGGGTGACGAAGACGAGGGAATAAGCTTAATAGATCTCGTATCCCAACATGTGCCGATCCAAAGAGACGGCGGAGAAGTAGGATAATTATCATGCGCATTTACTTTTGCCCTGTATTCTGAATCATGTTGAATAAAACACGATTATACCAAAATTTTCCATAGTTGTTTCGTCTATGTCGATTGCTTGTGGTACCTGGGCTTCGATTCGCGCTCCTCATTTTGTGGAGGGAGCCGCGCCTCGTCAGGTTTCGGTGGTTTGCGAAGAACAATCAATTTTTGCACGCCATACTTTAGTTCTGGCGATCACCCGATGGCGAGGCATATGGACCAGGCCGTCCACGCATGATTCGCGAGGCTACCATCCTTTATGCCTCCACATGTTGGAAGTGTTCGTGATATTGCCATGCATTGACGTCCGTGGAATTTGCGAAGCGCGTATTCTCACGCGCCTTTTACATCTCCCTGGGGTTTACCTGGCGTGCAGTTACTCTGACTGTTAGTATTCTGCCGCGCCTATATATGTGTTTGTAGCACTTCACTTTATTCTTCTCATCTTTGCTCTTCTACTTCTATATTCGGATCACGGTTATTCTACGACCATGTCGCTTTCATTTTTCCAATGTTCCAAAGTTTAAGATAAGACGTGGGAGGGTTGTGGATGAGGTTCCTCCTCTCCTTTCGATTGCCGCCTCATGGGTCTCGATCCGGAGTTGCTGCTCGCAAACGCCAAGATAAGCGTGAGTGGCCCTTCCTTTGCTCGTCTAGAGTCAGAGGCGACATCTGAGGTGCCTCCCATCCCATCCTCTTTGAGACCCATGCCTTCGTCAAGAAGTGCCAGACAACCGGGCAAGAGAAAAGTAGGCCCCCATAGTAGAGATGAGGCATTTCGGGATCCTCCTTCTCCTCTCCTTGGCAAGAGCAAATATATCAACATCGAGTCCTACGTGGACAAGCTGGACCTAGCGGTCCTAGGAAAGCTTCCACTCTCGGCTGCCATTGCGGCAGCATCAGTTCATAAGTATTGGACCTCGGCCTTCGGGAAGACGGTCGATGACACGAAGGCCAGCGAGTTGTTGGCCGGTCGAGATGTATACCTCCCGTAGTCATGTGCTTAACTGTGAGTTGTATAAACTGTTGGGGATGAGGATTGACAAAATGCGCTCCACTGCAGGGGAAAATAGGGATGTTGAGGCATTACGCGCAGAAAACAAAGACCTTCGAAAAAAACTCGCATTCTCCGAAGATGCCAGGGCTCGAGCAACATACAATATCGAGAAAGCTAGGACGATCCAAAAGGCATGTGTCGAAGCCTAGAAAAAGACAGAGTCGCAGCTGAAGTCTTGTCAGGGCATGGTCTCTGCCAAAGACAAGGAATTGAACAAAGCGCTGACCGAGCTGTCGAAGGCCCAGGGACTTCTGGCCAAACTCGAGTCCTCTGGCCACGTGAATCCAGTAGTTCTCGACTGAGATTTAAGGACTCTTTCTATTCTAGTTATTGTTGTTGCTGCTTCGACTTGTAAATGTAGGCCATTGAATACGCCTCACTTTTTTATTACACATACGTTGAATATTTACATTGCATTGTCAGACCACTGTCGAATTGTTTTTACTTATTTAAATACGTGTTGAATGTTTATCCAGCGAGTTGAAAGAGTTGACCGTGAACCACACTCCCTCGCTGCCGAATTGCTTTCACTTGTTTAAATACGCGTTGAATGTTTATCCAGCGAGTTGAAAGAGTTGACCGCGAGCCACACTCCCTCGCTGCTGAATTGCTTTCACTTGTTTAAATACACGTTGAATGTTTATCCAGCGAGTTGAAAGAGTTGGCCGCGAACCACACTCCCTCGCTGTCGAATTGCTTGCACTTATTTAAATATACGTTGAATGTTTATCCAGCAAGTTGAAAGAGTTGGCTGCGAACCACACTCCCTCACCGCTGAATTGCTTTCACTTGTTTAAATACGCGTTGAATGTTTATCCAGCGAGTTGAAAGAGTTGGCCGCAAACCACACTCTCTCACTGCCGAATTGCTTACACTTGTTGCATGAAGAGCACTTTAGATTCATAAACGACAGATTTTATTAGAAGGCGCGGTGTCTCGGGGCACCGAACAAAAATGTAGGAAAATCAAAACAGTGCAAAAATAAAACTACTGATGATACGGCCTCAAGTGGGCGATGTTCCAAGGGTGCCTCGTCTCTCTGCCTTCGGAATCTTCCAATCTGTAAGTTCCGGGACGGATTTCTTCGATGACTTTATAAGGTCCCTCCCAAGTGGGCCCTAGAGTTCTGACCCCTACCTCTCTATTAGCTTGAAATACCTTCTTCAGGACAAAGTCGTTGATGTGGAAGCTCCTGCCTTTGACCTTGGAGTTGTAGTATCGGAGCATTTTCCACTGGTAAACTGCGAGGTAGAGCTGTGATTCCGCGTGTCTCTCGTCTTGCAGATCGAGGCTTGCCCTTCGTAAATCCTCGTTAGTCACTTCGTTGAAGTGCAGGTGCCTGGGTGAGGGTATCCCTACCTCGACGGGAATCATTGCTTTCGCCCCGTATGCCATGGAGAACGGGGTTTCACCTATGGCCGTGCGAGAAGTGGTCCGATAGGACCACATGGTCTCGGGTAGTTCTTCAGCCCATCCTCCTTTTGCGGACTCTAGTTTCTGGTTAAGGGTATGCTTAATGATCTTATTCACGGCTTCCACCTGGCTGTTGGATTGGGGGTAGTAAGGGGTGGAAAAGTCCATTCGGATACCAAGGTTCTCACAATTTGCGTTAAACTTCATCCCTGCGAATTCGCGTTAAACTTCATCCCTGCGAGAGAGTGGAGAATGCCGAAGCGGCAGACAATGTTTTTCCATACAAATTTCAATGCGTTTTCCTCCGTGATCTTGGCCAAAGGTTCGGCTTCACACCACTTGGTGAAGTAATCACCGCTATAATCGCAAATTTGACCCCACATCTCCCTGTCGGGAGGGGACCGATGAAGTCGATTTTCCACTTGGCGAAGGGCCAAGGACTAGTGACCGGGGTAAGGTTCTGAGCTGGGAGCTTCGAACAGCTGCGAACTTCTGACATCTGTCGCACTTCTTTGCATAATTGTGGGAGTCTTTCTTCATGGTCGGCCAATAGTACTCCTGTTTCAAGGCTTTCTGTGCCAGGGCCATTCCTCCCGAATGATTGTCGCATATCCCTTCATGTATATCTTTCATCACGTATACTGCTTCTTCCTGTGTTAAACAGCATAAGAGGGGGTGGCTGAATCTCCTCTTATATAGGATCTTGTCTTGCAGCATGAACTTCGCGGCTCTTCTGCGGAGTTTCTATGCCTCTTATTTGTCATCGGGCAATATCTGGTCGGTTAGATATTCGGTGATCTCCTTTATCTATTTTGGAGAATCAGATATAGTCATGATAGCGGGTGCGTGAGATTCGTCGATGGAAGGCCGGCTGAGCCTCTCAACTGGGATGGCCTTCATTAAGTCGGAGTCTTTACTGCTCGCCAGTTTCGAGAGGACGTCCGCATAGCCATTTTCCATTCGTGGTATCTGTAGAAGTTCGTATGCCTCAAAGTGGGACAATAGGTCTTTGGCCTTTGTCAGGTATGCTACCATGGATTGTTCGTATGCTGCGAAGGTCCCATTAACCTGACTGACAACCAGCTGTGAATCGCTATGAATCTGGAGCTTCCTCGCCTTCATCTTTCGTGCCAACTTCAAGCCTGCTAGGAGTGCCTCGTATTCTGCTGTGTTGTTGGAGGCTTTGAACTCCAGGCGAAGCGCACAGTTGAGATTATGGCCGTCAGGACTGACCAGCAGGATCCCGGCTCCAGCTTCGACCTCACCTAAGGATCCATCAACATATAACTTCTATGTTGGTACCTCTAGGGGTCGGGCCTCGAGCGAACCCTCGAGAATATGGGCGAATTCAGCCACAAAGTTCGCTAAGGCCTGTCCTTTTATCGAAGGTCGTGGCTTGTAATTGATATCGAACTGGCTGAGTTCTACCGACCATTTCATCAACCGTTCTGATGTGTCCGACTTTTGGAGTATCTGCCGTAGAGGGAGCTTTGTCAAAACATCTATGCTATGGGATTGGAAGTACGGTCGAAGCTTTTGGGAGACGGTGATCAATGATAGGGCGAGCTTTTCCATGTCTAGGTATCTTGTTTCTGCGTCCTACAGGGCTTTACTCACGTAATAGACAAGAAATTGTGGTGGACCCTCTTCTCGGATTAAAACCGAGCTAACTGCCTTCTCGGATACGGCGAGGTAAACGAGCAACGTCTCTCCATTCTTTGGTTGGATAGCAGTGGAGATTTTCCGATGAGGACCTTGAGGTCTCAGAAGGCTTTCTCACACTCCTTGGTCTACTAAAACCTCTTCCCCCCTTTGATGGTCTGAAAGAAGGGTTGGCAGCGGTCGGTCGCCTTGGATATAAATCAATTCAAAGCCGCTAACCTTTCTGTCAGGCTCTGAACTTCCTTGGAGGAGGATGGTGACTGCATTTCAATGAACGCCTTAATCTTTTCGGGATTAGCCTCTATCCTGCACTGATTGACCATGTAGCCGAGGCACTTCTCTGATGAACCCACTGGCCAGTAGCTTGTCAACTTCCTCCTTCAATGCATCATACCTCTCGGCACTCAAAGGCCTCCTTTTCTAAATCCTGGGGCGTACTTTTGGATCCACTTTCAGGGCGTGGCACGCTACAGATGGGTCGATCCCGACCATGTCGCTGTGTGTCCATGTGAAAACGTCAGCGTTTTTCTGGAGAAATTGCTTCAGCTCCTCCTTTATTCTTTCTTCGAGTTTCTCTCCTACCTGCAATACCCGGGTAGGTTCCGAGGGATTCACCGGAAATGCTTCCAACTCCTCGGCTGGGGAGGCAAGAGAGTCTGAGCCTATGATCTGAGGGTCCAAACTCTCGTCTAGTATTAACTCTTCGTCCATCCACTCGTGGTCGACGTCCATCAGCTCCGATTGTATGGTCATTACCGCTGGAGTGGTATCCTCACGTTTAGCAGCCTTCCGCAACGCATTCATGTAACATGCCCTCGCCTCCGTTTGATTACCGCAGATTTTGGCCACCCATCTAGGCGTCGAGAATTTCATTGCCAGATGGTGTATGGATGTGACCGCCTGTAAATTCTTCAGCGCGGGCCTTCCAAGGATCCCGTGGTAGGCGGAGCGGGTGTCCAATATTAAAAACTCCATGAACTTCCGGAGGTGACATGGAGGTTCTCCAAAGTCTACCGCAAACGTAATCCTTCCTCGTGGGACGAGGCTATCTTCTGTGAAACCAAACAGCGGATCTGAGATGGTCGTCAGTTCATGATCCACGTCCATTTGGTCGAAGGCACTGCCGAACAGGATGTTCACGGCGCTTCCATCGTCGACCAGCATCCACCCTAGGCCGTTTCTAGCAACGACGGCACGGACTTCCAGGGCATCGCAGTACGGATAGTGTATGCCAGCCTCGTCTTCCTTAGTGAACGAGATCTGTAGTGCTTTTGGTCGATGCCCGTGGACCTGCCAACTTTCCAAGGGTTCTTCTCTCGCCGCTTTTGCGTAGTTACGCCGCGAGTTCATCGTGTGCCCTCCGACATAGGGCTCTCCTATGATCGTGTTTATCTCCCGAACAGGGGAAGCCCCCGCGGGTCCCTCCAACCTCGGCGGGTCCCTGTTTCTGTCATTTCCCACTTCATTACGTCAAGGTCCATCGTTCTGGCGCTGAGGAGGAGGTCTTCGCCCCTGTGTGGATGGCCTTCGACGTCCTCGCGTGGGCTAATTCCCATCTCCATGCCCGTGGGTTCTGCGATTTATCAATTCCCTCACGTCTGGGCAATCCTCCGTATTATGCACCCTGGTCATGTGTATCCGACAGAACTTGGGCGGTGTTGTGGTGGGCATGGAGGCCACCCCGGGCGCTCTGGGGTGGGGAATTTGAGCTACCTCCGTCTGATCGAATCTCTTGTAACGATTGTTCGACGGACCGAAGGAGCACTTTTTTTGAAAGTAAGAGAAACGAGGCTCGGGAGAGCGTCGCCCCTTCCTTCTGTAGCGATCTCCTCTCTCCCTCTCTACCTTCTCCCTATTCTCGATCGTCTCTTCTGATCGAATCTCGTGCTGGACCAAGTCCAATAGCTGACTGTAGGTCTTTGGTTGACTGTTCTGTACATCCCTCCAGAAGAGAGTGCGCATGTGCAGTCCGGTCACGAGTGCATCCAAAGCCTTTTCATCAGTCACAGTCTCGATTTTGTTGATAACATGACTGAACCTCTTGAAGTAGCTCTCGGCGCTTTTTCCTTCCTTCGCCGGATGTCGTCGGAGTCGGGCAATGTCGCCTATCATCGTTCGATTGCCAATGAAGGCGCATCGAATTCCTTTTTAGTTGTGGCCGGCTCAAGAATACTCCCCGGTTTCAACTTATTGTACCACCTCTTGCGCATTGACGATCGGACGCGGCGTGGTATGGAAGTTCCAAAGACTTCACCGCAGGGACCGGCCTTGGAGCTTCGTCTTATATGTATTTATGTGGTCCATGGGGTCGCCCCTCCTGTTGTACTTGTCCATTAGAGGCATTCGGAAGTTCGCGGGTATCTCCATAGCTTTCATGTAACAGGTGAACGGAAGGTTCTCATCATCGTCATCCTCGTAACATTCCAGCCTCTCTTTCTCCTCCTCGGTCTTTTCGTGATTTTGCTACGTGGCCCTCATTCTTTTCGTGCGGGCCTCGCTGTGCTCACTGCGCCTGCTGTGTGCGGGTAGGGGTGGTGCTATGGAGAATCCCATTCCCAACCTGTCGAACACACTAGCAAGCAGGAATGTATGCTTTTTCGCGACGGGAGGTCTTCCCCTTTGGTCATCCTGTGAGGGCTTCGAGGTGATGTTACGTGGGTTCCGGTCATTTGAAACGGGTGTGTCTCCTCGCGATGGTCGACTTTCTAGTGAACCGGACCGTGAAGGGCTTCTCCGGGCACGACTGCGCTTGGGTCCGTGTTGGAGGGATTGATTCTCCAACAGTTCAAGCCTGCTGCCTTCATCCGGCATTGTCCGACCTTCAGTCCTGGTTCTCTGTTCAACCGTTCGCTTCGTCATTGTCTTCTCCTTTGCGACGGGTTACATTTTGGAGGCCCTGAATGCTTTCCTGCCGCATATCAGTGTGGTGGGACTCTACTTCTTCCTCCATAGAATGTTCGGTTGACATGCTCCTCTTGGTAGAAAACACGTTTTTACCACAAATTTTAGGCCGTGTTATATTTTTCGTTTTCCACAGACGGTGCCAATCTGTTGACGTCGGAACCTGCATCGTCCACGTGTCAATAGATCTCCAGTCACTCCTCTGCTAACCTGTATGTTACCTGCACACTCGGACGACTGTTAAGCACCAAGATCTCCAGAGAAAAAGGGTCCGGCGATCATTGGTACTCTGACGATCTAGTCAACTGCCGGTATGTAGAAATAATACACGGGAGGAGGTAAGTAATTGGGTGTGGGAGAGACAGGCATACAGAAGTTTGAGCAGAGTTTAGGGTGGGATTCAAGTGTGAAAAAGAGCGTCCCTTGGAACAACTGGAGATGTCGTATTTATAGCGCAAGAGTCCTGATTAATTTAGGTAACAAATCAATCAGATACCCAATCGGATCCTCCTTCCTTATGGGATAGGGATCATTCATTGTCAAGGCAATCTCCAAGATTACCTTCTTTATCTGAGCTTATCATGTTGCATGATTTTAGGAGATTATGATTCGATTTTCTTGTGGGGTTCCGTGCGCCAAATCAACACAATCTTTCCTTAATTACTTCCCTGGTCATTCCGGCATATCATGTTGCCTGCTAGTTATAATTGATACGAGGCCTGGCGAGGCCCTATGGGTCGATCATGAGTGTCAAGGCCCTCCTTGGGTCCTGCAGAATTCTGGCTGCAGAAGGCTAAGGTGTTTGATGGGCCTCCGGGACGCTTTATCAGAACTTCCGAGGCCCTAGCAAGGCCTAGATGAGGTTCTCGATGGGCCTCGGATGGGACTCTTGCTGGGCCTAGATGAGGCCTTTGCTGACGTGGAAGCCATATCAGAATCGTGTGGTAACAATTTGTTAAACGAACCAGAGTTCGACATATAATTTATTTGTAAGTTATACAATTGACATATGTATTTACTGACCAAATGGATTAAACCAAGTCTCACATACCAGCTGTAAAATACTCCAATTCATATTGACGTCCTAGAAGGACAATCCATTAACATTATATTTCGTAAATTAATGGCACGCCTGAAGCATGGTGACATTTGATTCCAAAACAAAAATCCTGAGGAGCCGTATACTCTTGAAGAGTATATAGACATAAATAATTGTAAAATCTCATAAGAGGTTCATGTACCTAAAATATTGAAAATGAAGACATCTCATTAAGTTATGTTGTTATGAGAAAGAAATATAATAAAAAAGAAAATGTTGTTGACAACACTTTTGTACATAATGCAGCGCTTCATATTATGAAATATATCAAGGATATTGAAGAAAATCTATCGAAGAATTAATTGGTCAAATAAAATGATGCAATCCAAGTAAATTAAACTTACTACAGAAACTTGAAGTTTCTAGGCCTACAGTCCCACACTTAAAGGTGTGTACTTATGCGAAAAGAAAATGCGAAAAATAAAGTTGTAACATGTAATTCACGACTCTTAACATCATGAATTTCGTAAAAGCTTGTGTAAAGCAATCACAAGTTGATATTTTGTTAAACCTGTCAATGCGTGACACTTGATATGCGTATAATGAATATGGTTATAACTAATTCATCTGATATGACTAATAATACTATGTATATAAATCTCTGGAGGATTTAATATGCATGAAGCATATAGTTCTACTTTTCAAGAACTTAATCGATCAAAGTACAGATCTGAAGTGATATTATAATGAGAGAGAGTAAATACGCGTTTTACTCTTTTCCTTTACCAAGGTTTTGTCCCATTGGATTTTCTTGACAAGGTTTTTAATGAGACAACTTTCATAGCGTATTCAAATGAATAATTACTCTTTTTTCTTGAATATGATTTTTTTCTACATAATTTTTCCTAGTAAGATTTTAACGAGACATTCTTTGTGTAAAGGACATCCAATGAGAAGTGTTATATATATTATAGTAATGGATATCCATAACCTACTATACATTTACCATTAACATAACTCTATGGTTATACTCTCGTGTGTTACGAATTGTATACGAGACCACTGAAGATAACAACAACAAGATCTAGATTTTTAATATAATTGCACCAGACTATCATGTTGACTACAGTCAACCAGAGATAATGTATGAAGATGATATTGCTTGGAGATTATAACATTGATTGAAATCAGGATGAGTAACTGTATTCTTTTTCTTTCGTTCAGGTTATATCCCATTGGGTTTTCCTGGCAATATTTTAACGATGCGGCATTTGATTACTCCAATTTTTTTATAATTTGTTTTTTCTTCGTTTGGTATTTTGTCCTATTGGATTTTTGCCAAACAATATTTTTAACGAGTCAATTATTGTATTAATGGTCATCAAAAGAGAAGTGTTGTAAAATATGAAAAATAATATTAATTACCATATTTAAATATTTCTTACATAGTTTACAAGTGTTTGAAATCCTATATGTACGGATCCATCATTATAATGAAATACACAATTTCTCTATATTCTCTTTTATTATTCTCTCCCGTTCATAACAATTATTTTAATCTTAAATTAATATTTCAAATTTTTTATTTGACAACATTTTTACATGGATAACATATGTGTTATCATATATGTTACCCTATGTTACTTCCACATTTTCATTAAAATCAATATTTTATAATTTATTTCAATTTATAAATTTTTAAAAAATACATTATTTTAATTTAAAATTAATATTTCAATTTTTCATTTGACACAATCTCACTATATTGTTCGTGATACAAATCATGAGTTATATGTTTTTATATGTCCATTAATATGAATATCACATATATAAATTAACAAAATAATACCTTGATTACACATTGAGCATTGCAACGGAATAAAAAATACACTGAGAATTGATCTTATGAGCGTTGCAAATTGAGTAAAATACATTAAGAAATTTCTCTCAACTATATTTGTGAATGAAGTGACGAGGGTGAACAAAGGTTGCCGTGGATGTGCTTGTGAGTTGTAGTTGGGATTAGGGGTGGCAAAACGGCTCGTCGACTCGGCTCGTAAAAGCTCGGCCCAGTTTGAACTCGGGCTCGTCGAACCACGAACACGAGCTGGGGCCGAGCTGGAGAAAAAAAAAGAGCCGAACTCGCTCGGCTCGTCAAAAAAACGAGCCGGCTCGGCTCGTGGCTCGTCCCCAACGATCACGAAATCGTGACCATTGGATGATCATCCAACGGTCACATTTGTGACCGTTGGCAACGGTCATTTTGACCTTTTTTTTGTTTTTTTTTTCCTTTCATTATTTTCCTATAAATACCCTATTTCTAAACTCATTTTTTCACACTTCAATCTTTTATCTCTCATTCAATTACATACTCAATCTATTATAAATTTTCAAATCTCAATATTTGTGTTCTAAGTAATTAGTATCTAGTATCTTATTATCTAGATATTACGCTATAATTTTCTATTTCTACTAATTTTCTACATTTCTATTTTCTAATTTCTACGTTCTACTAAATCTTCATCTTCTCCTATTTTTCTTTCTCTATTATTCCAAATGGCATACAACCGAAGTGATGATGATTTCAGTGGTCTTAATGACATTCCAATTCCAGAAGATATTATTGATCAGTTTGGTGGTAGCACCGATCCAATTGATTTGGAAGACGTTCATGACGACGCCGATACACATGAAACTACCATTGGCTCTAGCACTAAACGAAAAGCCACCAAACAAAAGGCTATATGCTGGCAGCATTTTCAGTTGATGCCGACTGGTAACTAGTGAACGGAGTCCCTGAGTTCAAAGCACAGTGTAAACACTGTAAGGAGAAGTTTGCTTGGCACAAGGGGATTGGCACGACCCATTTAAATAGACACTTCAAAAAGTGTCAATACAAACATTGAGGTGTGGATACAAATCAGGCACACTTCCTGTTTGGATCTCCGGGGGCCGGGTCTAGTGGTCCTGCTCTCAACAACTGGATATATTCACAAGAACTTATGCGACACGAAGGACTACCGGAATTGATAGCAAATGTCGAGTTTCCACAATGCTTGGTGGACAATCCTCATTGGACTACATTCATCCAAAAATATCTACAACCAAGGTACGTTAGTATTTCTAGAAATACACTTCGTAGAGATACTATTGTTAGATATAATACTAAAAAAGAAGCTATTATTAATGATATTAATAATTACAATGGTGTTGTATCTTTTGCATCAGATTTATGGACAGGTTGTAACCAAAAAAGATACATGGTAGCAACTGCACACTACATTGATAATAATTGGTTAATGAATAAAAAAGTAATAGCATTTAAACAAATAGACTATCCTTATAATGGAAATAATATTTATCAAGTTTTATTAAGTGTGTTACATGAATTTAAATGTGATTCTAAAGCTCGTAGTTTTACATTTGATAATGCAGGCCCAAATAATATAGTAATTGAAAAATTAATGCAACATTTGTAATCCACAATTTGATGGTATTTTATTTCATATTCGTTGTGTGTGTCATGTGTTTAATTTAATTGTACAAGATGGATTACAATTTATACGCCCACAATTGGAAAAAATTAGATTTGCTATTAATTATATTTCGGTTTCACCTTCAAGAAAACAAGTTTTTCTTTGCTTTATGTATAGAAAATGGGTCATGCGTCAAAATGTTTTGCAAGTGATGTTGGCAATATGTGGAATTCAACATATCTTATGCTTGAATCGTGTGAATGTTATGAAGATTGCATTACTGTATATTATAATGGCCGACACTCACACGGTTCAGAATATGATTTAGAATTACATGATTGGAAAATATGTGGTCATGTTAGAAAATTTTTAAAAGTTTTTACTGACGCAACAAATGCATGTTACGGTGATTATTACCCAACTACTCCACCTTGTTTTAAATCATTTCTATTATATTGCTAACAATTTTCATAAGTATAAGAATTTTGCTCTTTTTACTAGTATTATACATGTCATTGAAGCTAAATTTAGAAAATATTTGGAACAATTACCTATGTTATTTCCATTAGCATGTATCATGGATCCTCGACTTAACTTAGAGGGTACAAAAGTAACAATAATGGCAATTTCAGATAAATTAACTTTTGGAAATCCAGTCACGTGTGCTAATTTATAACAAACTTTATGTTCTATGTATGAGATTTATGCTGAAAAGGTCGGTACAAACGTTGTACGACCCCCTAATCCAACATATACTTCGTCATCAACTGATGACATTGACTTATGGAGTTACGTCAGTACACATAGGACCACTCAAGGTCAACAATTAGTTGGTTCTTCTTGTAGTTCTTCCCTTCCCTATTCTAATGATACACCTGTAGAGTTAGGTAGGTATTTTGCACATGATGTGCTTAGTATGTTAGATGAAGAGGAGAGAAAAAATTTTGATATACTTAAATGGTGGAGACAACATCAACGTAGTTACCCAATTCTTTCCAAAATGGCACGTGATCTACTAACACCTCCGGTGTCAACTGTAGCATCGGAGGCTGCATTTAGTATAAGTGGCAGGGTTTTATCTGATATCAGGTCAAGACTCAAAGCCGACATTTTAGAAAGTTTACTATGTCTAAAGGATTGGGATGATGTCGAACTTCGAATTCAAGATAAAGTGGACAGAATAATGTCTGAAGAACTTGAAGATTTGAATATGGATTAATCATATTCGTAGTAAGTATTATTTTGCATTAATATTTCTGTATTTGAAGAATTTTCCTTATTTTAATAAAAAATTGTACACGTAACATCTTGTTCGTGTACAATTTTAACTCCACCTACTTTTAAAGTAGTCGGTTCCAAGCCCGGAAAAAAGAGGAGGGTTTTTAATTTTACATTTTTAACATAAACGATTTTCGATATGGTATTCTTTTTTATTTTCAAATTTTAAAAAATGTAGAACACAAAAAAAAATAGAGGTGGATTTTAAATCTTTAATTTTTAACATAAATGATTTTTTATTTCTACTTTCTTTTTTATTTTCAAATTCAAAAAAAAAAAAAACAAAAACTTAATCAAATATGAGGATTTTAAAAAACATAATCAAGATGATTCAATAAAAATTTTAACATAAAGATAAATATTTAATTTTAACATAAAGATAAAGATAAATAAATGATTCATTTTAAATATTTATATTTTGTTCTTTAATAAAATAAATAGAAATTAGAATATAATAATATATTTTCAAATTTAAAAAAACAAAAAACAAAAAACAAAAAAAAAGGGCCGAGCCGAGCCCACGAACCGTGGGCCAAACCAAGCCCACAAATTGGAGACGAGCCGAGCTCGGCTCGTCCCATTGCCATGGCTAGTTGGGATGGTGGTGGTGCCGTGGTGGTCTATGCTATGGTATATGAACAACAACAACAAAAAAAAAAAAAAAAAAAAGAACTAACTAAACTGATTGCATTTGTGGTTATGTGGTTACTTTATCTATCACCACCACAAACACTCCAGCTTATGGATGGTAAAAAAATTCACCGTCCCGGACCCACTCCGACTATTTGGGTAATAGGAGTGGGTTCGGGGCAGAAATATCTTACCCCTTAAATACTTTTTTTTTTTTGATTAATTATAAAATAGAATTACAATTTACAAATTACATTTTTTTTAAAAATAAGTTGAATAAGAATCGAACCCGAGTTTGAGTTATGAAACTATAACTCTTAACGACTACACCACAATTCCAATCTTGTAATTTTTTTTTATTTCTTACAAATATATAACAAATTCTTATTTTTTTTAATTATTTTTTTCAAATTAAACAAAAAAATTTAACCGGGGCGATTGGCGGGTCAAAGCCCAGCCCCGCCCTGCCCTGCCCTGCCATGCCATGCCATGCCATACCATACCCTACCCTACCCTACCACTCTCCAACCTTTTCTTCATAAAGTCCTAAGAGAGAAAAATATGAATGCATTCTCAAGGAGAAGAATACACGATGCTGTCATATATGTTCTCTCAAATTTTTTGAGATATGATAGTTGTCTTGGACAAATTCTGTACTATGTTTGATGTGATAAAATCTTAAAAATATCATTTATTGTGGTCAGATTAATTGTTTTATTTATTATAAAGTATTTAATAAAATTAATTACTGTCTAAAGTATGGAAATCGAAAAATAGGTGATACTTTCTTGAGCGAATAGACAATAATACAATATATTACGACAATATTTTTAGCCAATGTTGGTCCCATAGCACCATTCCAACAAGCATCCAGTAAGCAAATCAAACACAAAATCGTTAGGAACCCATATTTGTTTTGTCTCTGCCCAAAGTTCCACCTTAAGAGGTGTATCTCTCTATTAAACATCATTGGGCTAATTGAATTAAAACTTTGGGATTTGTTCTCCTTGTATTTCAGTTTTGAATTTTAAGTTTTGAATTTATTTTCAGTTTTATGTTTTGAGAGTCTGTTTTAAGATTGCTGAAAAAACGTTTGATTTGTCATTTTGAAAATCTATTTTTGAAAACTGAAAAACACGTTTTGTTTGAAATTTTGAAAAATTATTTTGTAATATTTTATTCAATGAATTTAATTATTTAGTAAAATAAAACAATTTTATGCTAGTATATTATCAAGTAATAGATAATAAATTGACAAAATAAGAAATAAAAATTAATTACGTGGACTGAGAATTTTAATTTATTTTTATTTAAATAAAAAATTTAAAATTGTTATTTAAACAATCAATAAGGGCTTGACTTATTTTATTATTATTTTAGTATTTTTTTTTTAGAATTTTTGTTTTTGTTTTTTTTATTTTTTAAATTTTTAAATTTTATGAATTTTTAATTTTTAAATATTAAGAATTTATTTTTTAGAATTTTTATTTTTTAAAAATTTATTTTTTAAAATTTTTATTTGAATAAATTTTTTCCTTGTTTTGAGTGTCTTCAGTGAAAACATTGAAAACACTCAAAACGTTAAAAATGTGTTTTGAGTTTTGTTATGAATTTAATTTTGTTTTTTAAAATACATTTTCAAAAACAGCATAGTAAATATATTTTGAGTGTTTTGCAAAACTGAAAACTGAAAGTCCGGTACCCTTTGGTTTCTTTTAAAATCGGGAAGTTATCGACCTAAAGATTGTTACATCTGGAAAAAAAATCATGAAATATTCATTGCAAATCTTGAGCAATTGTAACTACTTTTCAGGATTTAGATGACTAGTGTTTTTGAATTACTTGGTGAAAGTTGGATTGTTGAACTACTCAAATTTTTTGAGAATCTTCACAAGTCTATCTAGTTACAATCCTTGGCTAAGTCCAACCAAATTTGAGCGGGAAAGATTGAGTGATTTGAGAGAAACCATTGAATAAACACTCCGGAGTAGAGAGAAAATATCAAGTTCGGGGGATTGCATCCCACGAGAAGGAAAGAAAATTTTGACGATTGAGGGTTGGTATTCACCAATTTTTGTTTTGCAATGATTCAAAGTGACTATGCACACACACACACATCTAAAATGAAGTTGAAAAGTTTATTTTGTTGTAGCATTTTTGTAGACTTTTCATTAATTATAAGCAAGTTTCAAAAGATCATGGTAAGGTGGCAAACTTTCTAACCTTTTGCGTGTTTGTGGTCTTTTTATAGTTTGACTGTGCTTGTGTGCTTACATGATATTTATAGATAATTTTTGTTTGAGGACAAACAAAGATGCAAGTTTGGGGTGTGATAATTACGAGTTTTGCACTTATTTTGGCCATTGAAAATGGATATTTGTGAGTTCTTTTATGTTATTTTGATTGTTTAGGTGAAAATTCAAGCTCGGATGGTGAATGGAAGAAAATCACGCAAAAAATGGGCAAAAAGGACTAAAGTTGTGTAAATCGAAAATTTTGGGGACCAAAGTTTAAATATGTCAAAAGATTGAGGACCTGATTTGCAATTTTTGGAGGACTTGTCTGAAAGATAACAAAAAATCAAGGACTGAAGTCAGCATTCCATAAAGTACAGGGACTGAGATTGCAATTTAACAAGGACCAAGTTGTAATCGTATGGCAAGTTGGCCTATGTGAATACCATGCGATCGCAGATGGCAAATTTTTCCAGCAATGTGGTTTTGGGCATTGCCATGCGATCTTATGGCCCATTTTCTTGATATCCGCATTTTTGAACTAGTTTTTGAGGTGTATTTTGGTAATACATTTTTCACAACTTCCAGGGTTTAAAGAGGTTGGTTTTCAGACACTTGGGCATTCTTTCATGTAGAAAATCTCTCAAAAGAAAAGAGGAAGAAATTGGGGCTCTTTGAAAACTCCATGAAAATGAGTTTTCTTTGATTTTATATATCATTGTGGGTTATTGTTGTGAAATAGAGGAAGATGAAAGAAGATTCATATTGGGCAAATGGAGACAACCATGGGTTCAAGCTTAATCATTCACTTCTCTAAATTTCATTAAACTCGGTGATGTATTTTGTATCTATCTTTTATTTTGTTTGTGTAAAGATGTTGGGCTAACTTTATTTCTAGAAATTAGATGAATCCATTTATGAAACTTTAAAGTTGAACTCTCTTGTTATTGATTCTCTATTCTTGGTTTTTATGGTTGTTTATTATTGAGTTTTATTGTGTATTAAGATGATTGATCACCATTGAAATACTTTTGTTATCTAGTTTTGCTACCGGGAGGTTGAAATTAAGTTTAGCACATTTAATGAACAACATAAAGTTTATGGAATGTAGGAATACACTTTCATACTTTGTGTAATCACGAATGAGTGCTCTTGAGTTTTATTGCATTTTTACATATGCATTCTTTCGGTAGGAGTGCTTGAGAGTCTTGTGTGAAAATAGGTTTGACTCTACTCGGGAGAGATTACTAGATATATTAGGAGTATTGATTGTCATAAAAGACCTCATTTTGGAATTGATAATGGATGATAAAACTTTAAGGTTGAATAATTGGTGAAGTCAAATTCCTAGTGTGTTTCTCTATTTGATTTTAATTTCCAAAAATTATCTTTTAGCAATTTTTTTTAAACTTATTTTTACCAATTCTTAATTTGTAGTTTAATTATCAAAACAACATGTTTAATTGTGTGTTTAAAATAAAGCTAGATTGAATTGGATTTTAACAAAATTGTCTATCCTCGTTTGTTCGACACTCTCTCATCACTTTATTACTTGAACGCGACCCGTGCACTTGCGGTACACATTTTAGCGAACATATGCCCTTATGTTTTAATTAAAGAAAATTGTAATTAGATTCTTAACCTTTGTAAAAAGTGCAAATGAGTCCAAAACTTTTATTTTTTATAAAAAATTAAAAGAAACTAACGAGTTCTTTTTTTTTTTTCTTAATTAACACTTTATTGACCAAATTGAAAATATACTAAATTTTTTTTTGTATATTTTACGAACTATTATAAAATAATTAAAATTTTAGCTTATAATTATTAATAAACATGTTAAATAAATTATTTATTTATTATTAAGTAATTATATTATATAAAATTTAAACATTTATTTTATTGTTGCAACATAAAAAAAATAATTTTGTCACAAACTTGATGCTCAAATACTTTTATTTAATATTATTTAATTGAACTACGAGATCCAATTGTATTCTTCATATTTTAATTTATCGTTTTATTATTATTCAAAAATAAAGAACACATAATGTGTACATTAATTTTTATTAGTATTTTTATGTTAAAAAAAAAAAAGATTGTTTCAATGTTATAAAATTATATACGATATTTTGTTATTTATTTAACTTAATTTTTATTCAAATTTTTCACATCACATAGCAATTACATATACATAAAGTACAATAATTTTACATTTTTTTCTTATGAAAAAATTTAATTGACACGACTATAGTGATATATTTAATATGCTAAATTAAATATTATTTAATAAATGTACTAGACCTATTTGTACTTTTTGTAAATGTTAGGAATCCAATTGCAATGTTGTCTAAACAAAAACTAATGATATATTTATCTTTTTTATTAAATAAGGACCAATTGAAACAAAACGCATAGATTAAATATTTATGTGTTAAAAAAATACGTTAGAGATCATTTCCACACTGAGAGCAAAGTTTAGATACCATTTGGCATTTGCGCCAGTTTTCCTATTTTAAATTCACCCCCTCACTTTTGAGCACATTTCAAAAGTCTCCATATTTTCGTTAAGAATAATTGAAGTTACGGTTTTGCCGCTCAACATTTGGGCACACGCACAATTAACGACCATTTTGGATGGAATCCAAATAACAAAGCTCGTTGTAGTGCTTATTTTTCTGAAGGTTAGAAATATACTCCAAAATATAATCCGTAATTTTCCCAATATATCAACCCCTCGTTGGAATATACTCCAAATTTCCATAACCTCATCCATTCAATAACAATTTTCTCATATACTACCTTTATCTACTCAGACGAACCCATTACCCATCCAATTATCTGCTGTCTTTCGCATAGTCCAATGTTGAGTGTTGACGTGGTTAGTCAACGTAGAAATTATAATTTATTAGTCAAAGAAGAAAATTTCAAATTTTCATACGCAACACAAATTTTCATTCAAACTAAAGTTTTTTTTTCACTAGAGAAAGACTTTGAACGAGGTAGCCACATAAATATAAATATAAATGATTTGTTTGTATTCATTTTGGTAGTAATAATTGTAAATAAGTAAGTTATTTATTTTAATGTACACTTATTGTTAAAATAATTAATTTTTTTACTTATAGATATAAAAATAGCAACACATGCATCTAAATAGAGTTAAATATTTCAATAATCATTGAATTTTTAGTCGCGTCTTCAATCACTCACTAAACTTTCAAATGTTGCTGTCTACTCACTAAACTTTGAAAAGTTACGCTCCGTTAATCACTCACAATTCCGTAATTACCAATTGACAGAGTTATACACGTGGCTAACGGAATACCCACGTGGCTGACGGAATATCCATGTGGCAAGAGTTAAATGTTTCAATAATCACTGAACTTTTATTTCGAGTCTTCGATCACTCACTGACCTTTTATTGGCATTTTCGATCACTCACAAAATTTTCAAATGTTGCTACGTGCTCACTGGACTTTATAAAGAAACGATTCGTTAATTATTACTCATGATTTCGTAACTTCCAATAGACAGAAGCGCACACGTGGCTGACGAAACACCTACGTGGCACACATTTGAAGATAAATTCTGCCAATCAATTGAAGTTGTCTATCCGTGTCATCAAATCGCTTTTTCAAAATACGATTTATAGATGAGAAACATATATTTTTTGTCCATATTGAAATCCTTCATGTTCAATTACCTCAAATTCTATTCCTAACCCTAACCCATTTTAACCCGCAACAAAATGACAGCGCTACTCTACAAACCAGCCTAATCGAAAAGTATATATATTTTATTTTGTTACGATGAATTTCATGTTGCATGCCATATATTAGAACATGTATTTCACGTCAAAAAATATGTATTTTGATCATATTGGATCTCTTTTATCAACTAACTGTAGTTGATAGAAATACATGGTCAAAATACATTTTTTATTTTGACGTGAAATACATGTTCTAACATATGACATGTAACATGAAATTCATCATAAAAAAATAAAAATATATATATACTTTTCACGTTTATGGTTAGGTTTTACAAATAAGAACTCCATATAGATAGATTTTTGGGTTATGATAGAAAAAAAAAAAAAAAAAAAACTAATTGATAGAACATTCATGTGCGATATTATTGATTTATAAACGGAATCGTGGTTCTCGATTAGGCTGATTTGTAGGGTAGTGTTGTCATTTTGTTGCGGGTGATAATGGGTTAGGGTTAGGATTCGAAGTTGGGATAATTGAACTTGAGGGATTTCAATATAGGGAAAAAAATATACGTTCCTCATTTATAAATCGTATTTTGAAAAAACGATTTGATAACATGGATGGACAGCTTTAATTGGTTGGCAGAATTATCCTCAAATGTGTGCTACGTAGGTGTTTCGTTAGCCACGTGTGCGCTTCTGTCCATTGGTAGTTACGAAATCATGAGGAATGATTAACGAATCGTTTCTTTCTAATATTCAGTGAGCACGCAGTAACATTTGAAAGTTCAGTGAGTGATAGAATACTCGAATAAAAGTTCAGTGATTATTGAAATATTTAACTCACATGGACATTCCGTCAGCCACGTGGGTATTTCGCCAGCCACGTGTATATCTCCGTCAATTGGTAGTTACAGAATTGTAAAGAGTAATTAACAGAGCGTAACTTTTCAAAGTTCAATGAGTAAACAACAACATTTGAAAGTTTAATGAGTGATCGAAGACAAGACTAAAAGTTCAGTGATTATTGAAACATTTAACTCCATCCAGATATGTTTAAAAATATAAATATAATTGTAAAATAAGTAAGTAATTTATTTAAATATATACTTAAGTTTATCCAAACATGATCGATTGGTGTTGGTCCCAGTTGAGAACATACAAACCAAACACTATGTAAAGAACACAAGAACACAAGATTTTTCACTCTTTCGGGTCTGGATGTTCAGCCGTAAAGCCTAGTCACCCGTTGAGCTTCCACATACGTGGTTAACGCTCCAAATCCACTAGCACAACCTCAAGTTCAACAAGATTACAAAGATACACCAAGTATCAACCAAAACAACAATCTGAACCCTCAGACTCCTCTCTCTTTCTACAGAAATACACCAAGTATAACCACCTGATTAGTGTTCATCAGGTATAGAACAAAACCAGTCCTAATCTAACCAACTATCTATTCACCGGAAAAGTAGAAGGAAGAAGAATATCAAAGGCGAAAGAAAAAGGACCCGAGAAAAGACTCAAAGAAATTATCTTTTCGAGGAGGAAAGGCTGCGCACCCATCTGTATTCCCCAAACACACAGAAATTGGGTATTTATATCATCTTCAGTGTAGCCCTTAGATCAACGGCCATCATCAATCCACGTATCACCATCAGACGGAATTCACAACTTCAGCATTGCACAAGTCGTGTTTCCAAAAGGGCAACTTCAGATGAATCGGTTTGGGCCATCACAGAAGTTCCTTCTTGGGCCGAGAGAGGTAATTGCATCATTGGGCTTGTGGTCTTGGGTCAATGTATAATGAACAATTGCAGATCAATACAACAATCTCCACCTTGCTCGCATATTGTATCATTCACAGAACTTGGGCCATACCAGAGTGGATTTAGAGTGTAACTTATTTGTATCACCAGCTCCATTTACCTGCAAAAGATTGTTATTCATTAGTGATGTTTAGAAGATGCAAGCAATCTCTAAACTTATTCAAAGGCAATACTTTGGTTCCCATGTCAGCAGGATTACACTTAGTAGAAATTTTCACAATTTTTAGCACTCCTTTTTCCAGCACATCTATGATGAAATGAAATTTAACATCAATGTGTTTAGTTCTATCATGAAAAATAGGATTTCTACTTAAGTGTATTGCACTCTGACTATCTGAATGAAGGGTGATCTGATTTTCTAAGAAACCTAATTCACAAAGAATTTCCTTCAACCATAGGCCCTCCTTTACAGCATCAATAGCAGCAATGTATTCTGCTTCTGTTGATGATAAGGCAACAATCTTTTAAAGTTGGGATTTCCAACTAATGCAGGTATCATTTATACAAAACATGTATGGAGAAGTAGATTTCCTATTGTCATTATTCCCAGCAAAATCAGAATCAACGAAACCTTTTAAACTAATTCCTTCCTTCCTTTTTGAAAACATTAAACCTAAATTTGATGTGCCTTTCAAATATCTGAGAAGCCATTTCATGGCTTCCCAGTGCCCCTCACCAAGCATGCTCATGAATCTACTAAGAACACTGATAGAGAAAGCAAGATCAGGTCTAGTGCAGACCATTAGGTACATCACAGATCCTACTGCATTAGCATATGGGATCTTAACCATTCTCAAATGTTCTTCTTCTGTCTTAGGAGACTGATCAGAAGAAAGCTTAAAAGAATTTTCAAGAGGTAAAGTCACAGATTTTGCTTCAGACATATAGAATCTACTTAACACTTTTGAAATATAAGATTGCTGACTTAAGAGCAACTTATTTTCAGACCTGTTTCTGTTGATTTCCATTCCTAAGATTCTAGTTGCAGGACCTAAATCCTTCATTTCAAATTCAGATTTGAGTTTATTCTTTATAACGGAAATCAAAGAATTATCTTTACATGCAAGCAACATATCATCCACATAGAGTAATAAGTAACAAACATTCATACCTTCAGATCTTTTGTAGTAAAAACAGGGATCATACTCACTTTTGATAAAGTCAAGGTGTTGTATAAAAGTATCAAAACGTTTATACCACTGCCTGGGTGCTTGCTTTAAGCCATACAGAGACTTTTTCAAAAGACAAACACAATTAGATCTTTCATTATGTTCAAAACCAGTAGGCTGAGACATGTATATCTCCTTATCTAAGTTTCCATCCAAGAAGGCTGTTTTGACATCTAACTGTTCAAGCTCAAAGTCATATTGGGCCACTAAAGCCAATAAAATCCTAATAGAAGTGTATTTAACCACAGGGGAGAAAATCTCATTGTAATCTATACCTTCCCTTTGAGAAAAGCCCTTTGCAACTAACCTGGCTTTGTATCTAAGGCCATCAGGATTAGAATCATTTTCTTTGAGTTTATAAATCCACTTACAGCCTATTAATTTCTGCCCCTTAGGTTTGTTTACTAAGACCCAAGTCTTATTCTTAAGTAAGGAGTTCATTTCTTCCCTCATGGCTGCTAACCACAGGTTTGCATCCTTACTTCCCATTGCTTCCTCATAAGAACTAGGTTCAGTTCCAAGAAAATCTTGAACATTATAAACAGAGGCAAAATCAGCTTGATCAAACCTAATAGGGGGTCTGATATCTCTCATTTCCCTATCTCTGGCTAACTGATAGTCATGTAAGGGATTTTCGGGAGTTTCCTGATCTAAAGGTAAATTTTCTTCTTCTTCTGGAACATCAACTTCATTAGAAGGAGACTCCACCTCAAACTGCTCTTCTTCTCTTGGATTTAAATCCAAGAGATTTAAGTCAGTCTCAGCAAAAGACTTGGTACCTTCAGACAACACATTAGAGTGTTTTTGATCTTTTAAACAGGGCATGTCAGTCTCATTAAAGACTACATTCCTACTGATTATCACTTTATAACCACCTAAGTCCCTTTGCCACAATCTATAACCCTTTATCCCCTCACCATAACCCAAGAAAATACACTTGGTGGCCCTAGGCTCAAGTTTCCCTTCATTCTGATGTGCATATGCAGCACAACCAAAGACTTTTAGTTTTGAATAGTCAACTGAGTGACCATCCCAGAAAGAATTAGGGACTTTGTAATTGATGGCACTGGAAGGACATATATTTACAAGATAAGAAGCAGTTTTTAAAGCTTCACCCTAAAACAGTTTTGGTAAACCAGAGGTAATCAGCATGCATCTAATTTTATCTAGTAAGGTTCTATTCATTCTTTCAGCTAAACCATTCTGCTGAGGGGTATAGGTTACAGTTTTATGCCTGAGAATCCCATTTTCTTTACAGAAGTTATCAAATTCTTCATTACAGAATTCCAAGCCATTATCAGTTCTAAGAACCTTTAATTTCTTGTTCATCTGATTTTCAATTTGAACTTTCCAGTTTTTAAAATTTGAGAAAGTATCAGACTTATTCTTTAACAAGAAAACCCAATTTTTTCTAGAGAAGTCATCAATTATAAGAAGAAAATACCTAAAGCCAGTAGAAGTACTCACAGTAGCTGGACCCCACAGATCAGCATGCAAGTATTCCAAGACAGTAGTGGATTTATGTATTCCTACATGAAAAGGCAATTTGCTCTGTTTTCCTAGAGTACATTGTTCACAAAAGGACAATCTTTCAATTTTATCTGAGCCAAAAACACCATTTTTCTTAAGAAATTGGAGGTTTTTGTCACTTATGTGATCCAATCTTTTGTGCCAAATTTCAGACTTGTCCTTTTGGGAAACATATGTAGCCAAATTTCTTTCAACTATAGGAGTTGCCTGTAACACATAAATCCCATTAACTTTAGGAGTATTTATTGTTCTTGCAGAATTATAAGAAATTTGAGTGACTCCACCTTTGATGATAGTATTATATCCTTCATCATCTAAGACCCCCAAAGAAACAAGGTTTCTCCTTAAATCAGGTATGTACCTGATTTTATTAAGAACAAGCACTTTACCTGCCCCTAAGTCTAAAGTCACTTTTCCTATTCCTTTAATTCTAAAAGAATAATTGTTTCCCATTGAAACTTGCCCCCCATTTATTTTTAAAAAATCAGAAAACCAATCTTTACAAGGAAACATATGAAAAGTACAACCAGAATTTAAAATCCATTCATTTTTGTTAACAATAGTATCTGTAGCATACACTTGCCCATTTTCAGCTACTGCCTCTTCATAGGCAACAGCAGCCCCCCCTCTAGCCTTTGAGAATTTTTCAATTCCTCAATTCTTTTGTGACAGTCTTTAATAAAGTGTCCCATTTTCCCACAGAAATAACACTTTTTCCCTTTAGCTTTAGACTTATTATTTTGCTTATATTTACCTTTCGAAAACTTTTCAGATGAATCTTTTCCCTTGCTGTTTCCTTCCTTATTGTTGGTATTATAGTTTCCTTTATTTTGAAATTTTCCTTTGACTACAAGACCTACTCCACTTGTAGAGTCTTTAGTCTCAGATTTTAATTCTAAATCTTTATTTCTCAAAGATGAAACTATAATATCAACAGTAAGACTTTCTCTGCCATATTCTAAAGCATTTTTCATATCTTTATATTTATCAGACAGAGAACTTAGCAAAGCAACAGAACGTTGTTCATCTGAAATGGTTTCACCACTACTTTCTAAGTCTAAAGTCGACTTTATTAAACTGTCTAAATTTGCTTCTAAATCAACAGAATGATCAAATTTAAAACTAAAGAATTGCCTCCACAGGTAACACTTATTAGGTAAAGTCTTGGTTAGGTATAACCCTTCCAACTTTTTTCAGAGAACAGCAGCAGTGTTAGTGGTGCCTACTTCCTTAATTACACTATCAGATAAGTGTAGAAACAAAGTACTCCAGGCAATTTCAGTTTGTTCTATTCTTTTAACATCTTCTAAGTTATCATCCCAAGATTCATCTAGGGCTTTTGCACACCTCTGTTGCAGAAGTAAGGCTCTTAATTTTTGACGCCAGAGACTAAAATCTCCTTTGCCATTCCAGATTTCAATATCAACCTTTTTAGAAGACATTTTCACAAGATTTTTAACAGATAACCAAAAGCTTGCTTAACAGAAAAGAGAGTCACAACCAGAAGGATACACTTAAAGGTGTATTTACATATATGCAGCAGAACACAATCACAGAAATAATGAATGACTTCAAGTTATTTCAAAAAAACAACAAGACCTTATATAATCAAACTAGAATGTAAACTCTTGATAAAACCAGGTCCAGTCCCCTCAGATTCTAGGGTTCTCGCATGAAACCCTAGACAAAGGAAGATCCAGACGGCTCATGTCAAGATTTACAGAGTTATGACTAAACAAAAAATAGTTTGAAAAAATAAAAGGGTTAGAAACTCGTTACCATTCTCCACCACAGGAGATTTAAGAAAAACAACAGAATACCAGTTTTCCTTTCCAATTGAGAGATCTTGATCTTTCTTTAAAAAAAAAGATCTCAAGATCCATTTAGGTCTGTGCTCTGATACCACTGTTGGTCCCAGTTGAGAACATACAAACCAAACACTATGTAAAGAACACAAGAACACAAGATTTTTCACCCTTTCGGGTCCGAATGTTCAGCCGTAAAGCCTAGTCACCCGTTGAGCTTCCACAAACGTGGTTAATGCTCCAAATCCACTAGCACAACCTCAAGTTCAACAAGATTACAAAGATACACCAAGTATCAACCAAAACAACAATCTGAACCCTCAGACTCCTCTCTCTTTCTACAGAAATACACCAAGTATAACCACCCGATTACTGTTCATCAGGTATAGAACAAAACCAGTCCTAATCTAACCAACTATCTATTCACCAAGAAAAGTAGAAGGAAGAAGAATATCAAAGACGAAAGAAAAAGGACCTAGAAAAGACTCAAAGAAATTATCTTTTCAAAGGAAAGCTGCGCACCCATATGTATTCCCCAAACACACAGAAATTGGGTATTTATATCATCTTCAGTGTAGCCCTTAGATCAACGGCCATCATCAATCCACGTATCACCATCAGACGGAATTCACAACTTCAGCATTGCACAAGTCGTGTTTCCAAAAGGGCGACTTCAGATGAATTGGTTTGGGCCATCACAGAAGTTCCTTCTTGGGCCGAGAGAGATAATTGCATCATTGGGCTTGTGGTCTTGGGTCAATGTATAATGAACAATTGCAGATCAATACAACAATTGGTCACCAAAGTTTTTTTATATCAAGCATTTGCAATTGATGGCAGCCAAGTTGAGTTCTTCCATAGACGAATTCAAAGACTATTTTGCAATTATATATCTTATAGTTTATTACGGTGAAATGTTGTTGTTTCAAGGACAAAAGACTACTCGATAATTGGATCCCCCAGGACAAGTAAATGTGCTGGTTTGATCATCTAAAGGGAAACTATATGCATTAGGGCACCTATCCTTAAAAAACCTAGAATATTTTGTCGGTCCACATCTGCCGGAGTTGCAACAATATTCGATGGTCTTGAACACCGTGCATGGGTTGTTGCAGCCACCGGGTACCCTCAACTCATTGGGGCACTGGCCATTGATGTCAGCAGTGCAGCGGATTCCACGGGTGCACCCACCGGAGGTGGGACTAAATTCTATTTTCACATTGAACCCGTCAACAAGAGAAATATCGAAGAAATCTAAGTTATTGAATACGTTTAGGGCGTATTCGGCTAGGGTGTTAGGTGGTGCACCATAAGCTTGGCACTGGAGTAGTCCATTGCAGTCCCCCGTTTCACATCGACCGTGGCCGGAACTGTCAAAGCTACAACCTGTTCGAGCCCAAATTCGAGACCCACTAGTGGCGTTGGGATAAATGGTCCAAGTTTGGCCGCTGTTGAGCTGCATGCCACCACCGGGTACTGCGGCAGCCCAAACTGTGAAGGGACAATTATTACGGATATCAATTTTGGCTACACTGGTGTAGTGGAAGAAAAGGGAAGCAAGAGAGATAATGGAAATGGAGATCGATTTGAAGGAGCCCATATTTAAAATGAAGGGGTACCTAGCCATATTTATATTAGAGAAGAGTGAGCGTGAAGAAAAAATTGATAATTTTGTTTGAAATTAGTCCTAATATAATATTTAATGAGTGTTTGAACCAATCAAAATTGCTACAAGTCTTGGTCAACTAATTATAATAGTCAATTTATAGTTTGATTACTTTTCAAATATTCTTATTAGTTTATTAATATTATTACGAAAATCTATTAAAAAATAAAAATAATTGAACAATTTAATTTTTTAATAATAATAAAATCTTAAAATAAAGCAACACATGAACTAGTTATAATTATTAATTAATTAATAAATATTAAATAATTTTTGGAACTATTCTTTCTAATGAATTTGATAAATAATCACGACACTTAATTTAAGTTAATCTAACAATATAGATCTATTAGAACCTCTAAAAATTTTATACTCATATCCAAACACATCGTAATAAAAAATTTAATATATTTAGACTATTAGATTAATTGAAATTAAAAATAATTATTTAATAAGTCGAACATTATTCATAATTTATTAACGACACTATTTCAACCAATCCAAAATGATAGAAGTCTTGGTCAACAAAATAGTGTTTGGATGGCCCACACACTTCTCAAAATTTCCCCACTAACGAAAAATAAAACTACTCAACTTGAAATTTGGCAAGATCCCTACTAATTTATTGAATAAATATTAACCCAAGGTATAAAGTTCGGGTCTTGTTTAAGCTTTTAACCCTAACTCACATGACACGTTTGACGTGTTGAACTCCAGCACTTGCACATAATTTTATCTCTATTTTCATTATATATTATTCAATATCGTACATCTAGTTTATATTTGATACATAATAACATTGAATCTAACGTTGGAACAACTATCCCCACTTAAACTTTTACCAAAAAAAAATATTCTAGTACAATTCTGTCTCGATTTGAAGATTTATTTTTGTCATCTAATCACGAGAAATCGTGGATTCATTTAAATTTTCGACGTTTCTTGAGGTTGCTAAATTTCAGTTTTCAAGTAACCATTTTCTTTAGTTCTTTTTCTTAACATTTTGATGGCTTTAGAGTTTAGATTAAAAGTGTTTTAATTTTGATTTATTGCTAAATGATGTGGTAACATCTCTGTTAATTATAATTTAGATTAAAAGTGTTTTAATCCAAAATTGTGTGACAATTTTGAAATTGGTATTTAGCAACAAAAATTAGGATTTCATCGATCAAAGCTATTAGTAAAGGGCAATTTTAGTTCCATATTTGAGCAAAAGCTTTTGAGTTTATTTTCTGTTTCTTGTTCGGAACATATTCTGCAGCTTCAAGAAAATGGATTCGTATTCCATGGTTGAAGAATCTATCGACAAAAGTTCATGTTAATTAAATGTAGATAAAACATATTTAGAGTAAACTCAAAGTATAGATAAATTACGTGTTGGCCGTCAAAACTTAGAAAATAATTTTTTTATCTCATTTAATTTTGGGACTTCATTTGTCACTTTTTCTACCCCATGAACGGCTGCCAACTCTTTCTTTGCCGTGATCCTTGGTGCCGAGCAAAAATTCTCTTGGCCTTGTACGCAGGTATATGTAGATAAGTTATTACTTAATTGCACCTTAAGTCTTTAATCTAATTGCAATAGAATTTCTTTTCAAATAATTTTTTACTTTATTGCACTGTTTCATTTTCATTGCCAAACTTTATTTTTTTTCCCTTTTCTAAATATGATTCTTTTATTTCATAAATTTAGATCAAAACCCAACGCTTATAGGTTCTTGGATTGGAATTTTTGGGTTATTTTCTTACAATTTTTTATTTTTTAAGTGGTACCCTCTTGTTGATTTTGAGTCTAAAGTGTCGAACCCACGAGAACTAGCTACCAATTAACCTATTAATTTATACTTCGAGTTTTAACAATATAAAGACATAGATTCGTTTATGATTTCGATTCTAAAATTATTCTACTTATATTTAATTAAATCTAAATTATCAAACAATCAAAGTAAATTATTGAGAATAAATTCAAGTTTTACTAACACTAAGATTTGCAAATCCACCCACACGTTCCTTAATCAATTATTTGTTTAATTGCTTTAGCTTATAATTACCCTAGATTGAAAATCGATGATCCTAATATAATCAAAAGCCTCTGTCGATGGTCAATTAATTATATATCGATATGCGAACCTAATTATTTCTAATTAAGTTTCGAACATAAAAATATGCTTTAAAATCTCAAGAATACCTAAACGGATTTCATAAGGTATAATAGTAATTTCTATATATTATTGGACCATATGTTATTCAATACCATGTGTTTATCTATACTGAATCTCTCGACTTCAATAAAGATCACAAAACATTCTAATGGTGTTCAAGCATTAAAACATTAGAAATAAAGAATAATCAACTCACAAGCAATTAATTACTAAAATGGAAAAATTTCTAATTAATTAAAAAATTGAGGTTCCATCGTTCATCCTAGCAATAAGTAATTTAGTCGGACATGATTTCGTAAAATAGTACAATAATTGTATTAATCATGTTCCGGAGGAAATATAAGAAAATAGAAATACAACTCGTGATTTCGGCCCAAGAATCTTCAATGTGTTCCTTAATCTTTGATTATTCTCTTGTATTTTTCTTCCCAAAATTCGTCTCCCACGATTTGTCTATTCTCTGCCTTTTATATCCTCTTACAAACTCTCTGAAACCTGTTTTAAAACTTTCTTTTATCCAGGACTCGGTAGAGTTCTATTTCCATCATGAGACAACTTAAGACTCTACACGGAAAGCCATGTGATCGCATGGTTTGGTCTTTTTACATTCTGCAGAAGATTTTAGTGGCTTGCAATCGCAGCCTGGATTAACCATGCGATCGCATGTTTAGTTTAGATGCGGTTCTTGAATTTCATTCTTTGATATTTGCATGACAAGCTCTTCAAATCTCTTTGTCTGTTCAATTAAGTCCATTTTTCTTCTATTTGCTCTCTTTTTGTTTGATCCATACTTGAATTTGATTTTTTCCTATAATGATAAGAAAACAATGCGCCATTATACTAAAAACATGTAAGAATACTCATAATTGTCCTTTTGTGTGGGCTCCGATCAATATAAAATTATACTTATCATACCCCATGAAGGTATGTCTCACCCAGCTGGCCAACACAAACAAAGTCAAGCTATTACCTCGAGCATGTACTACTCGACCATCATAGGCAAACACATAATACAGTAGTGGTACTTTAGGATTCGCTAATTATATATTTGCCTAAACTTTTAAGTATATAAGTCAAATATATTTAAGTAACATTTTATCCTAAACATTTATTTGTTTTGCCTTGTAAATCCTTATTTGTTACTTATAATTATAAAAGTATTTATTTATTTTGATATGGTGGTGTTACAATTAAACTTACTTAGAAGTAACTTTATATTTTAAGGTAGTTATATTACTGCCACGTTTTTTCGTTTTTGGAATTCCACCACACTTTAAAACATTTTTCTTATTTACTAAAATGGCCATAAATAAAATGACATAAATAACAACTTGATTGTTAGAGTTTTGATCTCCTACTCATTTATAATGCCCACTTATAAAATGACATTATAAGTGGGTACGAGATCAAAACCCCTCATTATTAACTCATAAAGCTGTTATTTTCTTCTCTTTCACTCTTATGTACAAGAAGAGTCTCACATAAAACCCTAACCTATACAGTTTACATAAAGAAGAACATGATGTGTGACAAATGCAAGAATGTTAAAAGGAAAGGAAATCAACCAAGGTAATCAACATTCATTTGTGAATGGAATTCAAACACGTGATGGAGCAAATTGTGGACCAAGCATTCAATCAGCAATTTGAATATGATAATGATTCTGTGCATAATTGTATTCCTAGAATAGTTCAATTAGTCCTAGAATAACTCTACACAAAGTCTTATATAATGGCAAACATGTACAGACATATAAGAATATAATACATAGACTTTTCTTGCAAACAATTCGTTTATGGTATCAGAGCGGCGCCAATCCTGGTGCCTCTAGCTCAACACTTCCGCCACAAACAAAACCCAACACATCACCACACCAACCAACATGGTTGACACGGTTGAAAATCTAGAGCAATCAAAACAGAAATCTACGTCGCAAGACATGGAGGAGAAGGAGACACCATTACCTGATCATCTGGTCTTACATCATTCAGATACACCAGGACTTACCCTGGTTAACACACTGTTGGATGGACACAACTACGGGGAATGGAGTCGCTCAATGCACCTCAGTCTCACCGCCAAAAACAAGCTTGGTCTAATAGACGGAACCGTGAAGGCTCCACCAACAACCGATGCGAGATTTCCATTGTGGCAACGCTGTAATGATCTGGTGATAACTTAGATCTTCCATTCCATCCAACCCGACATAGCTCGCAGTGTGATCTTCTCTGATACGGTAACATCAGTTTGGAGTGACCTCCATGACAGATTCTCTCAAGGAGATGAATCAAGAATCTATCAAATTCGGCAAAAAATTGTCGAATATCACCAAGGATCCATCTCTGTCTCTGCTGACTATACCAAACTGAAGGGACTTTGGGACGAGTTGGGATCTTATCAGGAACCCATCACATGCTCCTGTGACATGTTGAAGAAGATTGCTATTAGAGAGAAAAAGGAAAAGGTGATGCATTTTCTAATAGGGCTTAACGAGCCTTATTCCTAGGTTCGTGGATCAATCTTGATGATGAACCTCCTACCAGATACACAAAAATTTCATGGCCTTATCCTTCAGCAAGAGAGGTAGATGAAGGTCCCGACGAACGATTCATCGAGAGATTCCATCTGCATCCCACGCTATGCAGATCGCCCGTTCATCAGCACAACAAACGACGACCTCTCCTTTTTATCGCAAAGACTTGCGATGTACTTATTGTGAACAATGATGACACTTAGTAGATCAATGCTATTATTTGATTGGTTTCCAGTGGGCCACAAATGGCATGGGAAGAATGTGAGGCCCAGAAATAAGATGGCAGCAGCCCACAATGTTGAGATAAAGAGGAAATCAACCAATGATAGCCCAACTTTTACAACTGAGGAATAAAAACAGATCATGGCCCTGCTCCGCAATAAAAATGGTAACGATCAACCACTTGCAAACGCGACAGGTATATTTACACCCAGCTGTAATAATATAGAACATGATGCACATTCCACATTATATTGGATTGTAGATAGTGGAGCAACAGATCACGTATCCCACCTCTCACCTACTCACAATAAAAATAAGGCACCTCATAATTTTGTTGGACTACCTAATGGCGAACAAGATACCATTGAAAATGTTGGGTCTATTCAATTATCACCAGATTTGTCTCTTGATGGAGTTCTTCATGTGCCTAAATTTCTTGTGAATTTAATATCTGTGAGTAAATTGACACGAGCTTTGAGATGTATAGTGATATTTTACCTGGATTTTTGTGTTGTGCAGGACGTGAATACGAGGAGGACGATTGACTTGGGCAAACATTTTAATGGTCTCTACTATCTCACACCAACTCAAAATCTCCACCTCGTCAATCACATAACTCGCACTTCCGACCTTTGGCACCAACGCCTCGGACATCCATCCGCCGCTCCACTTCGCAACATATCCTAATCTTTTCCAGAAATTGTCTTTAATTCTAAGCATGTTTGTGAGATAGATCAGCTTCCCAACTAGCCTGCGATATCGAGTGAGATCCTTGAGAGCTTCACTCCCTGTTTCTGTTAGCACCAAATCAGGCTCCATGGAGACAATTGCCGATTTTGCTCCAAGTAACCCAGCTTCTTCTAATATGTCCAATGTGTACTTCCGTTGACAAACTGTAATTCCTGCTTTAGAACGGGCAACTTCAATGCCGAGAAATTATTTAAGCAGTCCAAGTTCCTTAATCTTGAAACAACTATTGAGAAATTTCTTGAGGTCACTGATAGCCTTCTCATTGTTGCCTGTTATAACCATATCATCAACATAAAGTAACACAACAGTAATGGAATCCCCACGAACCTGTGTAAACAATGAGTAATCGACCTTTGACTGTTGAAACCCAATTTCTTGAATTGCACAAGAGAAGCGTTGGGACCAACTGCGAGATGCTTGCTTAAGGTCATAAAGTGATTGTGGAGTCGACAAACTACGTTCTCCCCCTGTTGACGATAACCAGGAGGGGACAACATGTACACTTCCTCAATTAGTTTATCGTGAAGAAATGCATTCTACACATCCATCTGGTGTAAAGGCCAATGCCAGTCTGCAGCAACTGCTAGTAAGCAACGAACAGTGATTAATTTGGCAACAGGAGCGAATGTATCTTTGTAATCGATGCTTTCACGTTGGGTAAACCCTTTGGCGACAAGCCGAGCTTTGTGGCACTTGATTGTACTGTCAGCATGGTACTTGATCTTAAATACCCATTTGCAGCCGATGGGTCACTGGCCAAGAGGCATGGAAACCATGGACCAAGTGTTATTGTTCTCAAGGGCCTTAATCTCAGAATTCATAGCTGCAACCCATTGAAGGTCATGACAGGCCTGTTCATAAGTTGCTGGCTCAACCAGTCGAGATATATTATGCACAAATGAACGGTATTTATCATATACCCCAGAGTAAGAGGACATACCGTTGCAATGGATAGCGAGTGCTGAACGAGGAGGAAGATGAGACGTCAACGTCGAGGACAGCAACATGGTATGTTTTGAAATCTTGGAGATGAGACGGAGGTCGGTGAGTGCGAGATGAACGACGAAAGTTGGGGTTGGCATTGGGTATCTGGTCTGGTAGGGATGGGTCAGTTTCTAGAGATGGGAGTGGCAAGTTCGAAGAGAGGTGAGGGTCTAGTTGGATTGGAGAGTGATTTGGACTAGTTGGAGAATGAATGGCGGACGAATGGTGATGGTCCATCGGTGGAGATGGGCTGGGATTGAGCAAATGAAGTGGGTAGATAGGATGAGATGTGGTGTGCAAAGGATTGAGTATTGTATTTGGTGAAGAAATAGGGTCAACAAGATTATATAGAACGTAGTTTGTCGACTCCACAAGTCACTTTATAGCCTTAAGCAAGCATCTCACAGTTGGTTCCAACGCTTCTCTTGTGCAATTCAAGAAATTGGGTTTCATCAGTCAAAGGACGATTACTCATTGTTTACACAGGTTCGTGGGGATTCCATTATTGTTGTATTACTCTATGTTGATGATATGGTTATAACAGGCAACAATGAGAAGGCTATCAGTGACCTCAAGAAGTTTCTCAATAGTTGTTTCAAGATTAAGGACCTTGGACCGCTCAAATACTTTCTCGGCATCGAAGTTGCCCGTTCTAAAGCAAGAATTACAGTTCGTCAATGGAAGTACACATTGGACATATTAGAAGAAGCTGGGTTACTTGGAGCAAAACCGGCAACTGTCCCCATAGAGCTTGATTTGGTGCTAACAGAAACAATGAGTGAAGCTCTCAAGGATCCCATTCGATATCACAGGCTAGTTAGAAATATGATCTATCTCACAATTAGCTGGCCTGAAATCATATACTATGTGAACACACTCAGCCAATTCATGTAGGAACCTAAGTTACATCACCTCAAGGCTTCCCATCGACTCCTTCAATACCTGAAGGCAGCTCCAAGGCAGGGAATGTTATTCTCATCAAATAGTCCACTTCACTTGATTAGATATTGTGATGCCGACTGGGCCAGATGCCCAATTACACGGCGGTCTGTAACAGGCTATTGCATCTTCCTTGGCAAGTCTCTTGTGTCATGGAAGAGTAAGAAGCAGGCAACGGTTTCAAGGTCATAAGCGGAAACGGAGTATCAATCCATGGCTTCAGCCGCTTGCGAACTCTCTTGGTTGAGATATTTATTAAAGAATTTACATGTACCACATCCTGAGCCAGCAAGGTTGTTTTGTGACAATCAATCAACCTTACACATTGCTGCAAATCCGGTGTATCATGAGCGGACAAAGCACATTGAATTAAACTACCACACCATTCATGAGAGAACCCAAACAGGAGAGGTCGAGACGGCCTATGTACAAAATGAAAATTAGATAGCATATATATTTACAAAGCCACTGCTATCACCAGCGTTTCATACACATCTCAGCAAGTTGAGTGTCATTGACATTCACACTCCAACTTGAGGGAGAGTGTTAAAAGGAAATGAAATCAACCAAGGTAATCAACACTCATTTGTGGTTGGAATTCAAACACGTGATAGAGCATGGACCAAGCATTCAATCAGCAATTTGAATATGATAATTATATGATCATGATTCTGTGCATAATTGTATTTCTAGAATATCTCAATTAGTCCTAGAATAGCTCTACACAAAGTCCTATATAATGGCAAACATATAGAGACATAATAGAATATAATACATAGACTTTTCTTGCAAATAATTCGTTTAGAGAAAGGGTACAATATGCTTTGCCTTTGACCCATCATGGTCTGCATCTCTATTGTGCCATAGTTCTGTCCTACATGCTTCGATGATTAAGATATGTCTCCTTAAAAGTATAAAAAGTCCAATCTATATCTACATAAATGTATAACCAAGTGTGGCTACAGTGAATATGAATTTGAGTATATAATTATGCAAGAATTTGAGTGTGTTTGGTATCAAATGATTGTACGTATGATCAATGGTATGGTTGTATATACATATAAATGTATTTATAGTTTTATTATGTGTCAATATGTGGGTGTAACTACGAGGCTAAGAGATTGATGCAGCCATGCAGGTATTATTGATTAGATATCTAAGGTGGTCTCTTATGCAGGTTTTACAAAGATGAAGATTATTGATTTCTTTAAGATTCAAAAATGCAGGAACTGATGGAGAAATGTGTATGCCATTGTGTTTTGCTTTCCATTGATGTGTATGCTCATATGTCGTTTCCTGTCTTTTTTCTTTTCGGAATTCTCTATTTGTTCATTAACTAGATTTCAATTTCGATTTGGAATCCGGTAGCAGTAGAGTGGGGACCACGTGGCATAAGTCAATTACGACTGCCCCCTTCTCCCTAATTTAGTTGGTTTTGGATTTTTGTATTTGTCTTTGACGTAAACAAATAAAGCGCTGCCATCGGCACCGTTCGAGTCGGCTCAAAGAGTTAGAGCTCTAGGCTAAATCTCGGAGTGGACTTTTTTAAGAATTTTAAAGAAACGCAGCATTATCGACGTAATTTATGTTGTCGATCTTAATATTTTTTTGGTGAAAATTATCACTAATGGAAATTCAAAAGCTAGTGTTGAAGTCGGTAAAAGTAATCGACGGATATTGATTGTGAGTGATCACCGACGGAATTACTATCGATGATCACCAATGGAACTTGGATCAACGATTACTGACGAAAATATCATCAATGAGACTGTCAACAGTGACTGCAACAATTTGGTCCTGTCGGTATTATCTTGTCAATGTCACCAGTGGAAGTTTATCATTGTTATATGTATTTTCCAATAAGTAAGCGATGGAATATTATATCAATAACTTAAGATTTTCTTTATTATTTTTATTAGTGACGGATAAGCTTTCTTTTAGCAGTTGTTTTATAATCGACGGAATTCTTTGTCGTTAATATATAATTTCTTTTATTTTTATTACTTTATTATAAAAAAAAATTAGGAAATCAAATTGCTTAAAATAATATTTTTTAATCTTCCCAATAGAAAATATTCAGTAATTTTAAATTATCTTTTAAAATTTAATGTTATAACTAATGAATTTCGATCGATAACAATTAATTCTTTATAATTTATTACTTTGCTTACCATGCGAAATTTTGTCCACAATTTAAATTTCAAAGATTATTTTTAGATTATCACCAATGTAAAACTTCGTCAGTAATTTTAATTGTTTTCTAATAATTATTTTGTTAGCAATATTTATTTTTTGGTTTTATTATTTTATTTACTTAAAGGAATTTTATAAATTAAATTCTTCATAATAATTATTTCAAGTATTATCGCCAAAACACGTTTCCAAAAATTATAACAGAAATTCTCCGTTACAGATTTCAATGATAAAGTTTAAGCAAGCATGTTTTGTGCTTGTGTAAACATGTTTGTCTTGTCCATATACATACGCATCTAACATACTAAATTAAATATATTTTTAATTAATGTAATAAATATTGAATATTATTAATGACAGCTTTTGGTTTAATATGGAGGTCTTGGTCAAGAAATTGCTATTACGTTTCCACAACGTATGCCCCGGCCTAGAAGTCTAAGCTTCTTGTTTTTAGTCAGTTAATTACAAGTCAAGTCTTCGTATGTGCTGTTGGTCACTCTAGGACCATGATTTTGTCATTATTGTGGGTCACTTTCAGGACCAATTTGTCATGTCTCAATCCATGTCACTTTTGGACGTATGTTTATTTGGTAATCACCTTTAAGTTTGAAATTTCGAAGGTTCTCATAAATAAATAAAAATAGCCACTTTTAGGTGGTTTACTTCAAAAAAACAAAACGTTAAATGTCCCTCACAAATAAATGTGACGTGATATTATTTTTTAGGGATGTAATTTGATATTTTTTAAAAGAAAAAAGATATGTAAATCAATGAAGCGATGGATGCAATTTTTCTATATTAATTACGGTTTACTTTGAATTTTTCATGAACCCCTACTAATTATTAAATAAAATAAGATGTGACAAGATTTACGAAAATAAAATTTCATTTTTTTTTTGTTCTTCATCTTTTTTATGCACGAAGTTACATAATTAGCCGTACAGATTAAACTTTGAAAAATCTATTAACCAAACGACATTTGAATTTTCACTATAAAAATTCTGTAAATGTGACCGAGGCGTCTCCTCTTTCGAAGCTCTATCTCTCACGGATTGGATCAAAGGACGCTACAATGGCTCATGCCTCTAGCTAGATAGGGGCCATCCCACCTTTGAGGGAGCCTACTTTACCTACTTGACGAAAGGGAACAAACTTTGTTTCATTTTCATGTTTATGAATTGGATTGTTTTTTATTAGTAGTTCTAATGGACCATCCAATTTGACAGTTAGAAAGTAGTCCCTCTAACGATGAGAAGCTAAAGAAGTTCTAAGACGTCGGAATATTACATAACGATCTAAAGAGGGTCATAGTTTATTCAACTTGCAGTCAATTAAGCTATATGATCTTTGCTTGCAGCATCTCGCGAGAGGCGCGAGCGAATGAATTCGATTCAATCCAAAGGGTAGGGATCTATAGGTAGAGAAGATATTCCGGAAAATTAAGCTACGTCCATGGAGCTATGGGGTATGCCTATATCTTTCTTTATATACGTCAATTCCGCGCTCAAGCCCGAAGTTAAGAAACCCGCATGAATTGGCATCTTTCCTGCTTTCTTGGCTGACTAGGGCCAAAATGAGATGGAAAATGAATACAATTTTTCTTGATGGCACCAAAAGTTTACGGGCAAGAACTCGATGACAAAAAAATTAAAGAGAACGATTCCATTTCAATACCTAACTATACAAAAATTTATCAATAACAAATGTAAATTATATACAAATAATAACATCAATTTCTTCCAAAATTATTAATCTATCTCCTAAAGCTCTCAAAATCATACATTTCACTGGTATTCAATATTATTCGCACTTTACCATCCTATTAAGTAAAGTGTGATGAGGGTGTATAAGACGTCATGTTCATACAACATTATATCCCTTTGATCCAATGTGAGAAAAAAGTTGAAAAGATCATTCACTTGTAAAGAGTTACAAATCAATTACCTAATATATTTGTTGATAAAAAGAAAGAGACAATTATTTGTACAAGCAAAAAAAAAAAACACTCTAACAAAATTGATCTCCCTGCAAGACAATCTGTTGTAGCAAATAAAACTAGAAATGTGGTCGACCAATTGGTGCCAAATATTTTGTATCTTAAAAGAAAAATGTAGAAGAGAAAAACCAATCAAAAACTTTAGAAGAAACAATTTTAGAAAATATAGTAGAAGAGATTGATCAATCAAATGCACATCAAGTGAATCTTACAAAATGCGTGAATAAAAAATAGTCGTTCACTACCGGTAGTCATTCTACGTGGCATTACACAATTGGATGAATTATTTACTCTAATTGAATAATGTATTTATAGCCATTAATTATGAATAATTCATCCAATTTAGTAATGCCACATAGAATGACTATCGGTAGTGAGCGATATGAATAGCATTACTCTTTAAACTATGGTAAACAAGCACTAAGATCAAACTAGACAAGTCAATTTGTAAGAAAACAAATAGTTTTGGGACACTGACACAAATGGCACTAAAAGAAGAAGGTAGTTTAGAAATTATTTTCATAATTTTTTTAACTGTTTATTTTATTGATCGACTTTGAAACCTCAACCTAGATCGAGAACCAAATCAAAATTCTCCACCTTATTAAGAGTTAGATTCTAAATTCAAATGTGTACTCGACTCAAATTTTAATTAATTTCTTAAAAATTATGAATTTTTATGTATTTGAATAGAGTTCGACAGATCCATTAAATTTTATCAAAATTTAATATTATAGATTTTTTTTGGATTATAATAGATTTAATGGATTTAAAATATTAAAACTAATTTTTTAAGGAAAAATTGTCAATAAGTCATCTCCACATGACTTGTTTCAAATTAGGTCAAAACTTTTTTTTAAATTGTGATTAAGTCATACTTCACATCAATATTTTATATTAATTCCAAAATCACCCCTTTTAACCATATTTTTCATTGACACAATCTTTCAACTCCACAAACCTCTTTCACCTCCGGTGACAACCTCCGCCACCTCCAAGACGCCTCCACCTTCGGCGACCTCCGGCGACAACCTCCTCCACCTCCGGCAACCTCCGACGACAACCGCCTCCACATTCGGCGACCTCCGGCAACAACCGCTTGACCTCCGGCGAGTGCTTCTAAGGCACGGTGTCACTTTTTAGGCAATTTTTTTAGTGAAGATTTTGGATCACTTTTTAGGCAATTTTTTTGGTGAAGATTTTGGATCACTTTTTAGGCAGTTTTATGGACTTTGGTCACAGTGTTTAAATCCTTAGCTTTGATTTGTATGCTTTTTTATTTCTTCATCTTCTGTGGTTGTACTCTATTCTTAATGTCTTAAGCATTGATCTATCCGTGCTACAAGAGAGGCTGACCAATATGATTATCCTGGGTTGAGTATTTGGGTTGAGTATTTTAGCAGTTATGTAAACAATGAGCATTTTTCAGTTATATAAACAATGATGTAACATCTGTTGTTGATACTGTATTATAAAATAACAACTTGATATTGTATTATACAAAACAGTATCACAACATAAATGGGTATAGAATGCTGTAAATATAAGCTTGAATGCTGTAAATATGAGCTTGAATATTCTACTATCTTATGTAAATAGGAACTTGAATGCTCCACCATCTAATTGCTGTAAATAGGAGATTGAATGTTCCATCATCTAATGTTTAGTCATGGTATATTATTTGATACAAAACAGTATCACAAAAAATAGTATCACAATATAAATGGACATAGAATTGTTGTAAATAGGAGCTTGAATGTTCCATCATCTAATGTTTGAATGTCTTAGTTTTAATCCATGATACTGTTTTAATGTCTTAGTTTTAATCTATGATACTGTTTAATTATGGCAATGTTTAATAGATTGAAACTTTGTCATAATATTTCACTATCATTTGAAACATGTTTTAATCCATGATAATCTTGCTTTTAATTTCGTGATCTTGTTTGAATATATATATATGTAATCTTTGATACTGTTTAATTATGGCAATGTTTGAACATGTGATATTGTTTGAATGTCTTAGTTTTAATATATGATACTGTTTTAATCCATGATACTGTTTTGTTTGGTAATTAGTATATTTTGATACCGTTTTAATCCATGATACTGTTTTAATCATGTGATACTGTTTGAATATATGTGATCTTTGATACTGTTTAATTATGGCAATGTTTGAACCTGTGATATTGTTTAAATGTCTTAGTTTTAATCTATGATGTTGTTTTAATCCATGATATTGTTTTGTTTAGGTAATTAGTATATTTTGATACCGTTTTAACCCATGATCTTGCTTTTTATATCTGTGATCTTGTTTGAATCTATGTGATCTTTGATATTGTATAATTATGGCAAAGTTTGAATAAGTGATACTGTTTGAATGTCTTAGTTTTAATCCATGATAATGTTTTGTTTAGGTAATGTGCATTAATATAATTTGATATTGTTTTAATCCATGTTTTAATCTATGATCTTGTTTTGTATAATCTGAAGATCAAACAAAATATATGACTAATTAAACGAAGATCAAAGATAAAAGCATGATATCATAGTTATGTGTGTTGTTTGATACTGTTTTATGCAAAACAGTATCACAAAAAACAGTATCACAATAGAAATGATCATAGAATTTGTACATGAGCTCAGAATTTTTATTATAATATGTTTACGGAATGGTCTCGACGAGGCGATCAAGACCAAGATAGCTTTGCTCGCCTATGATGGATTTTACCCATTTGAAGTCGTCTCTTTAGCTTAAAATGACAATCTTTAATTTTTTTTTTCAAAATAGTATTACAAATTCTTTAAAACAGTATCACGGATAAATGTACATCCTTTTGCAGCAAATTAAAGCTCTTCCAAGGTATCTAAGTCCCTTAAAAGTAAACACATACTTCAGAGCAATGCTAAAATGAAGAAATAAGAACTGTCAATCATTCTCAAGTTAAAGGGAAGTCATGCAAAGGGTTCTCATCTAAAACTATAAACAATGTTTCTAATTCTTTCCTTGAATTTGAATATGTTTGAGATTCAATTATGACATAGATTCTCATTGGATAGATAAATATAAATTTATAAGGTGTTTAATGGTAGGTAGACGAATTAATCATTAGAGAATAAACAAGAGAATACTATTGTTCTTAAAATGTTTCATTAGTAGTAAAAAATCATAGGTTTAACAGTATCACAACAAAACAGTATCACAAAAAACAGTATCACAACAAAACAGTATCACCACAAAACAGTATCACCGCAAAACAGTATCACCACTCACAATTAGCGTTTTTTTACAATTAAGAATATGTTGGTCTTTTAGTTCTAAAATATGACTTTAATTGAATTAAGTTTTGAACATATGACTTTAGAGCCCATAAGTGCCCAAACAGTGACCGGTCTTGAATTTTTCCTTTTTTTAATACATCTTAACTTATATGAATATAATGTATTTTTATTTGAAATTACATAAGTTATTTAACATGCATTCTATCCAATTTATAAGAAAGGGAACATTTTTTTTCCCATTTTTGGAATTTGGTGCCCAAACTACAATTTTTGTAGGATTTGAATATAGGGGATTCTTTGAGTACATAGTTAAGACGAAAACAATGGCAAAACCCGACATTTTGAATTAGGGAGATCCAAATTAACTTGCAATTTGTTTTTATACAACATGAAAGTAATAAAAATATTATGATACCTTATTAGAGGTGTTCTCTACGCGTTTTCAATCATGTCAAATACACCATTCTCAGTATACACTATCAAATTATCATTCAACCTTTAATCTCCAGATCGATTGCACAATCAATTATTGACATAATTTATTGCAGAAAATGCTTTTTCTAACGATATCCTTTAATTCTTGACATCAATTTCATCTATTTTCTCATCAACATCAATTTCATCCATTTATTCCCACCATCAATTCCATTCTTTCATCCTTATCGTCAGTTCTATCCCTTTCACCCCCAACATCTCGATCATCAATTTTATCCTTTTATATTGAATATTTCTTTCGTCAATACTTCAGTAGTTTGCTCATAAGTAGAAATTTGAGATAAATGTTTGAAATATCTCTTCATTATTGTTTGACATTAAATAGCACATATAGAAAGTAAAAAATAACTAAGTGAATATTCCGATAATCAATGGAAATATACCAAAAAAAGAGAATAAGCACTTCCGAACAATCGGTATCAATAAGCCAAAATAAGTAATTCTAGATTTCTAATCAATTCCAATCAATTATGAATTCCCAAAAAAAATCTCAAAATAAGCAATCAATCAATTTCAAAAAAAGGTCAAATAAGGAAGAGCAAGTCATTACTTACCTAATAAGTGGAACCCAAGTTGCACAGTTGCCCGTCGAACTTTGCATTCGTCGGTCGAGGAAGAAAAGAAACGGAGATAGCCAGCTTGGTTGACAGATAGGGCTGATTTCGACTTATTAGAGCTTGAATTTGAGGAAATTGAGTGAAATAGCTGAATGCTAACAAACTTAGGGCTGATTTTGGCTGAATGGAACTTGAATTTGAAGAAATATAGTGAAAATAGATTAAACTCTTGCAAACGAATTCAAGGCTGATATGGTTGTTGCTTGTATCAATTTCAGATGAATGAATAGATTAGACATTTAAATCAATTTGGTTTTGGGCTTTAGGTTGAAATTGAATTAATGGCAAATTACATAAATACCCATAAAATTGAGGGCTTTTTGAAAAATCATCCTAAAACATTACAACTGTAGGTTAATAAAACGGATCTCTTCCATATTATTGTTACGAATTTATCGTTGTTTCTTCTCCAATTCAACACAAAATCAGAACTGAAAATCCAAAATACTCAGGTAATATGCTAAATTTTATTTTTTTTCTTTATAGTTTCTACTTGAATTAGATAAATTTCTAATTTTTGATTGGAGATATTCAATAACAATATTAATAAATGCATACAAATGATTTTGAGTTAAATTATATCATATTCCGATTTCAATCTAGACACATCATTCTTCATTCACTTCATTATAAATTAATAGTATTGAGTAAAGTTTTCTAAACATGTTTGTGAATATCAATTACCAATTACAGAGATGCATACAATGTGCATGTAAAAATGTCAATATAAATATGATTTTTTGTTTAAAAAGTGACATAACAATATATACAAGTGACTTAACAAATTTGAATCAAAATCTTCTCTGTGGTTGATTTAATTTCTGGATTTAACTTGATATTTGTTGTGAATTATGAAGTGACATGAATTATTGAGTATGATCAAACATGAATGTATCGTTTTTGTTTGTCTTGAATATGAATCGATGCGTTGTAAAGAAAAGTGATATAGCATGTCACTTTTTGATCAAAAAATAACATAATAATGTATACAAGTAATTTAATAAATTTGAATCAAAATCTTTTATGTGGTTGATTAATTTTCTAGATTTAACTTGATATTTGTTGTAAATTATGGAGTGACATGAATTATTGAGTACGATCAAACATGAATGTATCATTTTTTTGTCTTGAATATGAATCGATGTTTTGTAAAGAAAAGTGACATGCTATGTCACTATCAAAAAGTGACATAACAATGTATACAAGTGATTTAACAAATTTGAATCAATATCTTTCTTTTGTTGATTTAATTTCTAGATTTAACTTGATATTTATTGTGAATTATGGAGTGACAAGAATTATTGAGTATGATCAAACATGAATGTATCTTTTCTTTTCTTTTTTGTCTTGAATATGAATCGATAATTTGTAAAAAAAAGTGACATGATATGTCCCTTTTTGATCAAAAAGTTTTTGCTTAAAAAGTAACATAACAATGTATACAAGTGACTTAACAAATTTGAATCAAAATCTTCTCTGTGGTTGATTTTATTTCTGGATTTAACTTGATATTTGTTGTAAATTATGAAATGACATGAATTATTGTGTATGATCAAATATGAATGTATCCTTTTTTGGGTCTTAAATATGAATTGATGTTTCGTAAAGAAAATGACATGCTCTGTCACTTTTTGATCAAAAAGTGACATAATAATGTGTACAAGTGACTTAACAAATTTGAATCAAAATCTTCTCTGTAGTTGATTTAATTTCTGGATTTAACTTGATATTTTTTGTGAATTATGGAGTGACATGAATTATTGAGTATTATCAAACATGAATATATCTTTTGTTTGTCTTGAATATGAATCGATACTTTGTAAAAAAAAGTGACATTCTCTGTTACTTTTTGATAAAAAGTGACATTCTCTGTTACTTTTTGATAAAAAGTGACATACTATGTCACTTTTTACTTAAAAAGTGACATAACAATGTTTACAAGTGACTTAACAAATTTTAATCAAAATCTTATCTGTGTTTGATTTAATTTCTGGATTTAACTTCATAATTGTTGTGAATTATGAAGTGACATAAATTATTGAGGATGATCAAACATGAATGTATCGTTTTTTTAATATGAATCGAAACTTTGTAAAGAAAAGTGACATGCTATATCACTTTTTGCTTAAAAAGTGAATGTATACAAGTGGCATAACAAATATGAATCAAAATCTTCTCTGTGGTTGATTTAATTTTTGGATTTAACTTGATATTTGTTGTGAATTATGGAGTGACATGAATTATTGAGGATGATAAAAAATGACTGTATCATTTTTTATTTGTCTTGAATATAAATCGAGACTTTGAAAAGAAAAGTGACATGTTATATCACTTTTTGCTTAAAAAGTGACATATCAATGTATACAAGTGACTTTGAATCAAAATCTTCTCAGTTGTTGATTTAATTTCTAGATTTAACTTGATATTTGTTGTGAATTATAGAGTGACATGAATTTTTGAGAATGATCAAACATGAAAGTATTGTTTTATTTCTTGAATATAAATCGAGGCTTTGTGGAAAAAAAGACATATTCTGTCACTTTTTGATCAAAAGTGACATTCTATGTCATTTTTGTTTAAAAAGTGCATAACAATGTATACAAATGACATAACAAATTCGAATCAAAATCTTCTCTGTAGTTGATTTTATTTCTGGATTTAACTTTATATTTTTGTGAATTATGGAGTGACATGAATTATTGAGGATGATCAAACATGAATGCATCAATTTTTTTCTTGAATATGAATTGAGGTTTTGGAAAGAAAAGTGACATGATCTGTCACTTTTTACTTAAAAATTGACATAACAGTGTATACAAGTGACATAACAAATTTGAATCAAAATCTTCTATGTGGTTGATTTAATTTCTATATTTAACTTGATATTTGCTGTGAATCATGGAGTGACATGAATTATTGAGAATAATTAAACATTAATGTATCATTTTTTTGTCTTGAATATGAATCGAGGCTTTGGATTGAAAAGTGTCATTCAATGTCAATTTTTGCATAAAAAGTGACATAACATTGTATACAAATGACATAACAAATTTGAATCAAAATCTTCTTAGTGGTTGATTTAGTTTCTAGATTTAACTTTATATTTATTGTGAATTATGGAGTGACATGAATTTTTGAGGATGATCAAACATTAATGTATCATTTTTTTTTTTTTTTTTTTGTCTTGAATATGAATTGAGACTTTGGAAAGAAAGTGACATGTTCAGTCACTTTTTATTAAAAAGTGACATAATAATGTATACAAGTGAAATAACAAATTTGAATCAAAATCTTCTCTGTAGTTGATTTAATTTATAGATTTAACTTGATATTTGTTATGAATTATGGTGTAAGTATGGGAAGGATGGCCACAATCGAAGATCGTGTAAAATTTTAGTACCTTTGAAGAAAAAGCCACAAAAAAAAGAAAGTTGCAAGATTTAAGATTTTTTTATGTGGAAAGTATCACTTATTCATACATATTGGTTTTTCTATTCAAAATAGTATTGACATACCTGCACTTTGCTTTTATATAGGTCCTGACATTATAATTGCATGTAAAAATTATCATTTAAAACTATATTGTATACAGGATACTTCAACCATTAATTGAGTTTGATGAATATTGAAATTGTCAATTTTAGAACAAAAAGTGATACACATTGTCACTTTTATAACAAAAAGTGACACAATGTCACTCATTCACACACATTGGCTTTTCTATTCAAAATAGTATTGACATTCATGCGCTTTGCTTTTGTATACATCGTGACATATTATAATGGAATATAAAACTTATCATTTAACACTAAATTATATACATGATACTTCAACTATTAAACAAATTTGATGAATACTAAAATTGTCACTTTTAGAACAAAAAGAAAGGCACAATGACATTTTTATAACAAAAAGTGACACAATGTCACTTATTCATACATATTGGTTTCATAATCAAATTAGTGTTGACATTTCTGCACTTTGCTTTTGTATAGGTCCTGACATTATAATAGAATGTAAAACTTATCATTTAATACTAAATTGTATACATGATACTTCAACCATTAAATGAGTTTGATGAATACTGAAATTGTCACTTTTATAACAAAAAAAGTGACATACTATATCACTTTTATAAAAAAAGTGACACAATAGATGAATACTGAAATTGTCACTTTTATAACAAAAAGTTACATGATATATTTTTCAAATTTTTATAAAATAATAGTATTTTTCAATTATTTTGAGAAAATGGCGTATATGACCTAATTTCCACTTGAATTAACACAATTTGGATTGGGAATTTTGGGCTTGTGCCATATTGGGTTGATGTTATTTGAATTTTGAAATAGGCCCATTAGAGAATTTACTTGATTATTTTCTTTAAAAAAATAAATAAATAAGATTTCTACCAAAACATGTGAGGCTTGGGACCTCCGAGGCCCCCCATTTCCAAGCCACAGGTGGACGAAAATAAGAGAATGTTTTGTGGACTAAAATGGAAAAACAAAAAAAAGTTTGTATTTTTAAATAATTGACGTTGTAAATTTTGTTAAATATAGCTATATCATAATTATAAATTTAATTATTTTATTTTAATAGAGTTTGTAACATGTATTTGTGTCTTTTTACTTTGATCACTTATTTTGTACAAATTGAATATAAGTTTTGGAAGGAAAAAAAACATAAAACAAGTTATGGGCACAAAATTCACTCAAATTTATGAAAATCTTAGGTGGTGTTCTCTTTGCATTTGAGTTTTGTGTTTTAAGTTTTGAATTCATTTTGTGTTTTGTATTTTGTGTTTTGAATATTTGTTTTGAGATTTTTGAAAATGCGTTCTTTTTGAAATTTTCAAAAATTGTTTCTGAAAACAGAAAACTCAAAACGCGTTTACTTGAAATTGTTTAGAGATTTGGACTTACATGGAATTAAAACAATTAAAAATAATTATTGTTAGAATTAAAAATATTTAAAAACAATTAAACCATTTTAATTATGGAATTAAAAATATTTACAAACAATTAAAAACAATTAATTATGGAATTAAAAACATTTAAAAACAATTTAAACTTGAAATTTAAAACATTTAAAAACATTTAAAAACAATTAAACCATTTAATTATGAAATTAAAAACAATTAATTATGGAATTAAAAATATTTAAAAACAATTAAAAACATTTGAAAACAATTAAAACTTGGAAGTAAAAACATTTAAACACAATTAAAAATATTTAAAAACAATTAAACCATTTAATTATGGAATTAAAAACAATTAAACACATTTTCAAACAATTAAAAACAATTAATTATGGAATTAAAAATATTTAAAAACAATTTAAACTTAGAATAAAAAATATTTAAACACAATTAAAAACATTTAAAAACAATTAAACCATTTAATTATGGAATTAAAACATTCAAAAACCATTAAAAACATTGGAAGAAAGGGAAATTGAACTCCTAACCTCTACTATGCAAATAGCTTGTTTGGCCACTCGGGAAAGGAACCGCGTTTTGTTAAAAAAAAAACGCTAAAAATGGTTAAATCATCACTTTTTAGCCTGCAGTAAAATGAAAAAAAAAAAAAAATGCTGCGACCAAGAATCGAAATCTTGACCTCCACGGCCAAAACGCGTTTTGGCCGTTTTAGATACCTCCGCGTTTTGTGCACAAAACACCCAAAACGATGAAATAGCTATTTTCTGTTTATTTTTAAATTTTTTTGGTATTTTGGAAAATGTATTTTCAAAAATAGGAAAGAGAACACGTTTTACTATTTTTAAAAACACAAAATAGAAAATGGGTTGAAAATGGCAAAGAGAACATTGGGGTTGGGTTGAAATTCTTAAAGAGATTGATATTTATATTTATGGGCTCGAAATTTACTAAAATCTATTATAATCCTTCAAATTTGAAATTATTAGAAATTCACTAGTTATTTGAGCATTTCCAATGCTTCCGTGGAATGCTAAAATAAATTTGCCACATAAACAAAAATAAACAATATTAAAAAAGTTCATCTCCATTGTATGATGACGAAGAAGACTATCAAATGATGCCAGTAAACAAGAAACAAACATTTTATAAAGGTTTATCTAAATTTAGAAGCTATGTTACTATTAGATATACTAACTTAAGAAAATTTATATTTCCATTCTACATTTAGATGGATTTTAAATTTAATTTTAAGAAAATAAAAAATACATAGACACTATTATTAAGTTATAGATAGAACTCGTTTGAGCTAATTTTCAATTAAGTTTCTATTTATTAGACATCAATGTCACGTAGATCGAAAATCATTCAACTTACATGTATTTAAGTAATTCACAGTATACGTTGGAGATATTCTTGGCTACACCTAAAATTCTTAATAATCTAATACAATCCAAGTTAGGACCCTATATTTTCAATAAAATATATTAAAATTTGAGCTATGAACGATTTGAAATTATATGAATTTTTAAAATTTATTAAAAATTTGAATTGAGAACTCTCTCTTTAGTTTTTTATTCCGATTAATATCTCGTCTCGAATAGAGCAAATAAAAATTGAAAATTGAAAATATAAAATCTTACTTTTTTACCATCATTGAGCCTATCTCAATGATCGGCTAAGAATCTCACTTAAGTTGAGAGAAAAAATAAAAATTGTTTTATACCGCAGAACCTCAAATTAGAGATAGAGAAGTGTATATAAAATAACGTGTAAAATTTTTTAGAGTAATTGAACCCGAATACGAAAATTGTAGGAAATTGTCAATGTCCTCATTCCATTTTATGAAAGGCTAAATATATTCACACTACATTTTTTTTATAAGTATATTATATTAAAATTACATAAAAGGTTCAACTCTTTACTTATTATTATATTTATGTCCCTAATATTTTTTTATCTTATTCTTATCACCAGCCTTCCATTAATTAGTATATATTGTCTCTAATAACATTTTTCGTCCAAAAATTCTATTAAGAAAGAACAAAAAGACTCATTTTCTTCTCGTATTTTTAAATAAACAAAAAAATAAATAAATACAAAATCTCGATTAAATATTTGTTCCTCATTTTAAAGCACACTAATAGAATTTTTAGAGAAAAATCGTAGTAGGAACAAAATGTGTTAATTAATAGAATGTGAATTATAAGAATCCGATAAAAAAATGTTAAGAATATAAATGTGACAATAAATAAAAGTTAAAGACTTTTATACAATTAAAATGTGGTGCATTTATAATAAAATGTGGTTTGAATATTCACCCTTTATGAAATGACTATTTTTTACAGATATTGTGAAAATAACTATTTTTGATAAAATATACCAATAATACCCTTAATATCAATTCGTGCAAGACATTTCATATTGTCGAGAAGATAGAGAACTTTTGCGAATGTTGATTATTGGACAACTATATGTCCATCATTCTCAATCCAAGAGAGTTTAGTGTCTATGAAGACAGTTTAAATTGTTTCGAAGAAAGAGAGCTCTCGTAAATGTTTATTTTCTCGTGGATAATAGAATGTTCTTATATAGCTTAATAGAATGTTCTTATATAGCTCTTAGAAGCTTAAATGTCTTGTCCAAAAAATTGTGCACTTACCAATTATGACCTATATGACATTTTAATTTTTAAAAAGAAAAAAAAATTAAATTTGATATTGTACATATAAAAATGACCATTTTGTCAATATTATAAAAAGTGACTTTTTTCTCTTTCCTAAAAAGTGGCTATTTTTTTTTTTAAAAAAAAAAAAGAAAATCTGTTCTCTAAAATCTTTCGACATTTTCAGTTTTGAATGATATTTACTTGTCTTTTACCAGCGGGATCCACAAAAAGTAATGTTAATTTAAAAGATGAAAAAAAGGGTGCTAGAATTGTTAATTGCCACTTTTGTACTTTCTAGTTGTTTTAAGTTCCCAGAACTTTTGATGGTGGGTTCAAATTCAATTGCCCCATAAACAATTTGCCAAAAAACAATCATTTCTCTAATTTGAAAGTTCCACTTATAAAGCTTAATTTCCACCGTGACTAATCATATTGTGTTACATGCAACAAATTCTACTACAATATTCGAATTTTTTTTCTTTTAACTTAGGAGTGCTAATGTATAAATTTCACGTCGGTCATATATTAAAATATTAATTAGTATATTATATAAAAATTTGTATTATTCTTCTAAATAAGATTGATATTTTAAAATAGGATCACAAGTCTCAATATGATATTATATCTTATTAAACTCAAACAAGCAATTCAGTTCGTAGGAATAAATTCTACATCGATTATATACCGAAATATTAATCAGTATTTATTTTTTTTAATAAAGTTGACTTTTTAAGATAAAATTTCAAGTCTCAATAAAGAGATACTCTTAACGTGCACTTATATAAGTTTTGCAACAACTACAATCACTCTATTCTTACTAACGATTTTAGACAATTTGAATTTTACATCATGAAAATGTAGATGTTGAATTTAGATGTCTTAAAATAATAATATCCTATTAGTTTTCACAAATTTATTAGCGAAAAAATAGAAAGTTGTCGACAACAAATGAAAAATGTGGTCATTTTTCCACAATTGGTTGAATAATTTATTAATCTTAATAATTGATCAACTAGTGTGTGTGTTTTTTTGTGTGTGTGGTACTTTATTGACCAAAGGTTGTTTCCATGTTCCTTCCTAAATTTATATTATGTTTTTTTTAAAATATTAATAAATATTATAACCTTCGTGTTGGCAAAAATCTACTTTCAAAGAAATGCAAGTTGCCCCATTTAATTTTCCATGAAACCGACCAAGAATTTCTTTGAGATCGACTAGGTTTTTTTTTTTTTTTTTTTTTGGGGTGTTTTATGTGATGGTGAGATTTTAAATTGCATATAGTACAGGGACTGGTTTTGAAAAGCCAAGACAAGTGACCGAAGGTTGTTTCCATGTTCTTTCCTAAATTTATATTATGTTTTTTTTAAAATATTAATAAATATTATAACCTTCTTGTTGGCAAAAATCTACTTTCAAAGAAATGCAAGTGTGCCCCATTTAATTTTCCATGAAACCGACCAAGAATTTCTTTGAGATCGACTAGTTTTTGTTTTTTTTTTTTTTTTGGGAAGGGGAGTACTTTATTGACCGAAGGTTGTTTCCATGTTCCTTCCTAAATTTATATTATGTTTTTTTTTAAATATTAATAAATATTATAACCTTCATGTTGGCAAAAATCTACTTTCAAAGAAATGCAAGTGTACCCCATTTAATTTTCCATGAAACCGACCAAGAATTTCTTTGAAATTACAATGCAAACGTGTTTGAGAAATTAAATTTATAAATAATTACTTAGAAAAAAATAAGAAGCAAATACGCAACTATTTACATCGAGAAACATATATTTCACTCTCCTTAATGAGATTCAAAATTAGTGCACTTGAAAAATTTCAATCATATATACGCGTATGTACACTTGCGAACCGAAAAAGGGTCTCCCATTTTGCCTAGTAATGCTATATATGTAGTACACTTAAATAATAAATTCTTTGTAGCTTACACACAATTGTCTTCACTCTGTCGAAGAAAAAGACGAACAACAAATTTCTTGGAAATTATGGTACAAGAAAACACAGATTATAAGATTATATAATTCACAAAAAATAAAAAATTAAGCCTATTGACAAATTAGTCACTATATCCCTCAAATATTCTAGAAAATGGAGCTTTCATTTATGTGTCGTATTTTAGATAAATTACGCGGACAGTTGACTGTTGGATGATGTTACAAACATAAAATAATCGTAACCCAAAATAAAATAAAATAAAATGAAGAAAAGGTTAAGTGTCCGTTTGACTTATTTAAAAATCATATTTTTAGTAAATTATGATAAAAGTTGTGGGTCACTATGAAAAGTGTGGTTAAAATTAATTATTAATTTTGATTTTGATTTTTTAAGAAAATTTTAATTAATATCAAACAAATCCTAAACTAGATTTATTCAAGAAATCTAGACCTCCAATATTAATGATTGCATATAATAATAGCTCACTAACACATTGTCAAATAATTAACAAAATACTTGGACTAATTTAAACTAAATAGATAAATAAACATATAATTAAACAATAAAATTACTAATAAAAATAAATTTTCTTAACATAAAGATAGGCTCGTAACGGATAGCAATAGAGGTTACGTTCAACTTGCGTGGAAACTATTGCTTAACCGACTTAATCTTCTAGAGACTTGACTAGCAAGTCATTAGGTAAATTACATATTAATTTCTTAAAATAAAAAAAAAAAAATTCCTAATATCAACACGCTGTTTACGCGTTAAATCTACTACTATAAATAAATCCCTTTGGGACTTATAACAACATAAGTTTCTTGACAACAAATGTTTGAACATAGACATCATATTTTCCCTGCAAATCTTTTGTTTGAAGTTGGCTGAAGCAACCACTAAACCTTTGTTTATTATATTGTTCAGTTGGGTCGAGTGTATCATTTTTCAGAAGACAATATGTCAATGACTCGATCATTAACCTCCCACGATTGCTATGATCACTACGAGCTCAAAACCTTCGCAAAGCTGTTCAATTGCGATGGATGCCAGATGAATGGGTTCGGAGAAAGATACATATGCAACCTCTGTGGCCACAAACTCCACAAGGAGTGTAGGAACCCGAATCCCACCATTTCCCACGAGTATTTTCCCGGGTCAATCTTTGAATTTCTTAATGAACCGTTCACGAAGATGGGTAGAAAGAATTGCAAAGTGTTTTCAAAGTGTTGTGACGCTTGTGGAAAAGACATATGCGGTTTCAATTACCATTGTGAGACAGACAACTTGGATTTACACCCATGTTGTCGAAAACTTGAAAAGAAATTGGTTATTGATGGTACGATATTTGATCTGGTGACGAAAGTTTCATCAAAGTGTGGTAAGTGTGGAAAGAAGAAGACACTACAAGAAATATATGTTTTCCCTATAAAATTTCCGCAGACAAATTGAGATTTGTCTACGGAATTAACTTGTCCCCACAAACTCGTTTTTTGGTAGGGCTATTGTTTGTTTTGAAATTTTCAAAAGTATGATAAATTGTGCCCACAAACATATACCTTTTTCCAAGACAAAAATATTAATCGGGCAAAGCATATCTTTTGCCGACAAAAAAATAAGATTAATTTGGTGAATGATAGAGAGGAAACAATTCTCGGTTTTTTTGTTGTTGGTATTTTTAGCCCACAACATTAATTTGAAGGGAAAAGTATAATAAATAGAAATAAAGTATAACATAATTAAAATCAGACGTCAACACCTTCAATAGAAAATTTTTCCTCTTCATTCTTCCAATTTCTCTCCTCTTCCGTCTCGCGCCTGCCCCAACTCCATCTCTCACAGTTCCTCGAAACATAAAATTATTGTAGTGCCACTACTGTCGACCCCCATCACGCCACTCACTGACACCATTCCTGCAGTCGTACTTTCTTTCACACAGGTACGTTTTATGCCCTAATTTTCTTGTTTTTGTTTTTCACATTTAGCCAATAAAATTAGGATTTTATGAAAAAAAAATTGGGGGTTTTTAATTGTGAAATTAGAAGTAGAGTTTTCTTATTGTTTTGTTTTTGGTTTTGGTGATTAAAATTGAAATATTTTTTAGAGTCGTTCTTCTTTCCAAGAATCAGTTCTCTATTGCACAGAGGATTGGGATCAATAACATGACTCTTTGTGCTGAGGGTATGTGGTTGTAGATAATTGATTTTTTTCTTTTTGATTATGCTTTGGGTTTAAATTACTTGCAGTCTGTCGATTCAAATCCAGCTACCAGCAGCTTGTTTGGCTCCGAAGCAGATTCTCAAAGAACTCTGTATGCTTTTTCTTTCTATCTACATATGAAAATATACTTATAAAGATCTGATACTTTGATTTTGACTGAATTAGAAGAAACTATGGTTTTAGCTGATCGATTTTGAAATTTGGTAAAGTTTGGTTTATTCACTTGGTTGAAACTATCTTCACGTATTTAATGAAATTTTATTTTTTTATATATTTATTCTATGTGTGCATGTCGTTTTTTGTTTTCCTAATTCATTGTATCATTTTCCCCCAAAATTTATGTTTGTGATTTGGGTTGTGTAGGTATCCGTATGTGGCAAGGACGTTAGTGGTTGGCATCAAATACAAGGATGGTATACTATTGGCCGCCGATATGGGAGGTCAGATCCTGAATCTGCATTTTATTTTCATTTTAGTAATCAATCGTTTATAATTGTGTGGGCATGCATGAATACACATGCATATAAATTTAGGCATGCGCATGTGTATACAATAATCTTCTTTTCTTTGATATTGATCTTCTACCGGTTCATGGGTGGCCTAGATGTAGTTCTATAAGATACCAACATTTTATGAAGTATTTGTTGTTGTAATAGATAAAATAGTAGCTATTATGCGTCATGATAGCTTCACATGCCGATGATGGAAAATTAAAAAGAAATGAAGTTATGCCAAAGATCGTGTGCCTTTTTTCTTCTTCGAGGTGGTTGGCAAATGAGTTGGACATTCCATCAATCTAGGCGTGTGCGCTGTATGCGTATCTCGAAACACGTTTTAAAGCGTGATATTCCTTCATAAGTCATGAACTCATTTCTTTAGAGAATTGATTTTTTTCGTTTTCTTTGTTTCTCTACTTCTTGCGTTTTCCTAAATTTTTGCTTGATTTGTCCTTAAATATGTATTTTAAAAATGGTGAATGATTTCACTTCTATTTTAGCATTTATGTGCATATGGGTTGAGAATCGATGTTCAATAGGACGACAAGATGTTGGATAGTTGAAAAGCTTTTACATAATTTGAGTGTAGTTGATGTGAGGAAGTTAAGATGGATTTGTGGTAAAACAAGCGAGCTACAAGAAGAATTAAGAATATATGTCGGTTGGTTAAGGTCATGCCAATTGAGTATACTTTATGAGGAATTGATTGAGATGGTTCGGGCATATTAACGAAGGCTACTAGTGCTCTGGTTACAACCGATTAAGATGGAAATCGTTTTATTACATTAATTCAAATTTCAACGATTGTGTTGGGACGAGATATAGAGGTGGTAGATGGAAACAAAATCACAATTAAGCATGTCGTGTTAGCTAAATTGTCGGTTATTGAATCAAGACATGTAGGTTTCTGAGATGATACAAGCAAGCTGTCCTTGGTATAACTTTGACATTGTAATGTTTTAGGAGAAAGAGACACCCACGGGTCTCATATATCCGACATGGAATCGTTATATGCATTATTCTTTCTTTTGATGTCTTTGTTGTATATGTATGTCGTGTCGACTAAGTTCTGAGTCAAATGTGAGTCTTATGTTTTCATGATTTTCATTTGTAGGATCCTATGGATCTACCTTGCGTTACAAGAGTTTCAAACTATTGAAGCCAGTGGGAAAACATTCTCTCATTGGAGGGAGCGGTGAAATCAGTGATTTTCAGGAAATAATGCGTTATCTTGATGAGCTTATGTAATTGCACTCAGCAACTTCTTTAGAGAATAATAAATTTGAGAAGTAACTCGTGTTCTTGTTCCTGTATCTATTGGTACATCCTTTTGTGAAAATTCTGACTGTTTTTTATACATGCTTTGTGGATGTAGCCTGCCTGATAAGATGTGGGATGATGCCTGATGGGAATTCCTTGGATCTTAAAGAGGTGCACAACTATTTATGTATAATCGTCGCAATAAGTTCAATCCTCTCTGGAATTCACTTGCGCTGGGAGGAGTGAAAAATGGTCAGAAATATCTTGGAACGGTAAATTTTTGTTCATATTTATTTGTTATAGATTTATGAATTTGCTGTTATACTAATTTGTTTTGAAGGTGTGGCTAAAGTTTTGAAGCATAATCACTATTTATTTTTTCTAGTTAGTTCGGATCGGTGAATTCCATTTACAATTCCACTAAAGTGTCTTTTCTTATTTTTGTGCTTAGCGAGACTAGTGGATCATTTGTTTCTTTGAGGATATAACAATTGTTGATTTGTCTTGCCAAGTGCAATCCAAACTTCTTAATGTGGAGCAAAGTGCAAAGTTTATTTATGCGATTGTCAATAGAAGATGATGTTATTGAAGGTGAAGAGAACGGCTTTGATGAAGACCACAATTTTGATGAGGATATGTAGCATATCTAATTTACAAGAACAATGAGTTGTGTTTTTTAAGATGCATTATAATTGAATAGAGCTTAGACAAGTTTAGTTTAGTGAATGATTTTTATTTGTATTTTGGAACAATATTTTGGGTTCAATATTATATTGGTTGACACTTATAAAATCTTAATTTAATTTGTTGTCTTTTTTTATATTTTTATATTATTTTGAAGAAGGTAAAAATAACTAACATAATATAAAAAATTATATAAAATAATTAATTTCTCCCTACAAATTCTATCATTGTTGGAAAAAATAATATACTTAGTCCACAAATACGTTTTCACCACAAAATATCATTTGTAGAAAAAAGTAGAACTTGGAACAAAATTTTTTCAACACAAATAATTATTTGTAGGGAAAAGTATGATTTACCCCATAAAATAATTTTTATCTTGTGCCTACAACACATGTTTTGTGGGCTAAAGTAACTTTAGCAGACGAATTATTTTGTCGACAAAGAACTTAGAAGATAAATTGTATTCGTCGCCAAAGGATTTGTAGGGAGAGACTTTAGCACACAAATTTCTACCATTTGTCTTCTTATACTTTTCCCCACGATGTTTGCCCCACAAACGCCCCTACAAAAAAATTTCGTCAGGAAAGGTTTTTCTCCACAAAAAATAACCTTTCCCTACAAATTTAATTTGTATGCGGAATATAAATTTCTTGTAGTGAGATTTCTCGTGATGAGAAATTTGTTCTGGGCTGGTCGTATATTTCGCAATGCAGAAAGTATCATTTTCATGTGTATTGTATAACGGAGATGGTTCTCAAGGCTTATATGAAGCATGGAGATTTGGCATTGGAGAATATCGATTTAAGAGAATTGGTTAGATATATAATGAAATAGGGCGATGGCGAGAATACTTTTTTACGATGATCGTACGGCTCACGAGATTTGGGGGCCTTAGGCGAAAATTAAAATGGGGCCCTTTAATATATTGAGATGTTTTTAAATTATAAATTTTGAGAGAATTAAAAATGATTGGAATTTGTGTTAAGATGTGGAGCCAAATATGTTGCGCCACGCAGAGTCGTGCTGGATCGACCTTCGCGCAGTAAGGTCGCCGTGGGGGGTTGGAAGGGCGGTGGCCCCCCCTCCCGAGGCTCAGGCGGTAGCCCCAAAGGTAAACCAGTATTTGTATTATCTTAAGTAAGGGTGTTTTCAAATTTTGTCTTAGAGTTTCATTATAATTAGAAAACTTTCATTGTGTTATTATATATATGACTAATCTATTGTAAACAAAAATCATCATTTTTTATAAGACTATATAAATTCTTGTGTTCTTTATTCTTTGCCCTTTTATTTATTTTTCAAATCCTAACAATTTGAAAAATCGCTTTTTTATTCAAGATAAAAATGTCTAAAATGAGGTTTAAAGAGAAAATTGCACGGTCTACAATTTAATAACTAGATTAAGATGGATAATATCATTCGATTTGAATTTATTTTCTATTTATACTTATTTCATATTTAAATAGGTTTATCTTTACGTTAAAAAACAAAACAAAAACTAAAAAAAAAAAAAAAAAAAAAATTAGGCCAAATTGGGCCTGCATGGCCGGGGTCCCTAGGCGGTTGCTCGGCCGCCTAGGGCCGTGGGCCAGCCATGACGATGATCAAAACGTTTATCAAGATCCTATTATCTGCTCTTTTGGGTGATTCAACGATGTTCGCTTCTAATGTTTTAGTCGAGTTATTTTCGCGTGGCATGCAATAATAGTGTCGTTTTTCTTCTATTTTTGGGTTTTGGTTGGGGGGTGGGGGTGTGAAAAGGTGTGAAAAGGTGTACAAAAATACAAAAATGCAATTGTATTATTGTTCTTTTTGTAACATTATTAATAAATGTTGAGTTTGTATTCTCTTTGTTCCATTCAATTCATTTCTCCAATCTTTACATATTTTTTACTTTCGTATATGTGAATAATGGTTATTGCAATAGATATTTTAGTGCATGTTTGATTGTGTTTTTTCAAACTTATAATTTGGTCAAACATTATTTTTTCATACATTCCGTAAGACTAGACAACTTATAATTTATAAAAAACTTCACCAAATTAAGCGCATGTTTTGTAGTGATGAAATTATTTTTGAAGTGCTTATATTATAAGTTGAAGTGAATGTGTAAATAAAAAGTAAGTTGTAAATTATGAATCCTATAAAATATGAATAAGAAGTATATTTGACGAATTTGACCAGATACACTTATATTTTGTCTAGTCTTACACAACAAGTCTAACCTAAAACAAAAAAAAGCAACTCATGTATGTATTATACCTTAGTGTATTGTCTCGTATAGTCAACTATACATTACTAAATGGTACTATAAAAGAAAAAAAAGGTCAAATTTTTTTTCATTTTATTATTCAATTTAGTACATCAAATTAAACACCACGTAAAATTTTGGGTTTCATTTTTAATAAAAACACATCAACTAATGTAGTTGATTTATTCAAAAATAAATAAAAATCTACCTCTTTTCAATTTGTTTTGAAAAAAAAAAAAAAAAAAAAAAAAAAAAAGAAGAAGACAAGTGTGTTACATTCGTATTATATTCTTATTAAATAAGGATGTTGATTTCGTGTCTTAATAACTTTGTATCCAATAATTAATTATTTTGATTACGATGCATTGACTAGATTAGTTATTTAACTACTCCCTCCCACGGAAATGACTTTCTTCAACTTTATTGATTACTTCAAAATTAAAATCATAATGTAATTAATGGCCGTCTTTAATTATGTTTAATGACGTATGTTTCGTGACGTATGTATGAATCATCATCAGTCAAAATTGTCGGTGTTCACCTTAATAATTAAATAATTTCATATATATCAATTACTCATGATAATAATTAATTATTCATTAATTAATAAAAGAGAGATAACTTGATGAGTAACTGTGAGAGACATTTGATAGCCTTTTATATACGAATAATAATTAGTATACCAAATTAGATATTAATCCCTATAAACACGGCAGGACAGATGGCTAATTACAATATAAAAGGAAAAGTCTAAAACCAAACTCTTGGCAATACAATTTGAAAGGTGATATTGTTTAATTCAAATCTCAGCATATTTCTTAGGCGGTGATGATAATAATAATAAGAGAAATTTGTAATTTCGTCCCTAAATTTTTCTATTTGTTATTAATCTAACTTTAACTGTTTTTTTATTTTTTAGCATCAAGCATCTTCAAACTTACACTTTATTATAAATCACATCTCTATTGATAGATAATGACAAATTTGTCATCCTCTTTAAATAAATAAAAAAAAACTAAAAAAAACAAAAAATTATAAAAAAGTCTCATAACTTTTCAAAAAGTACAAAGTATCTGGAGAATCATGAACAACAACCAGTAAATAACAACCAGTAATCTCGAGAGATAGTATGAACTATTTCGATGAATAGTTGCTTAGCTAGGATGAAAACTTGTTTTGTATGAAACCTATTTAAACCTGACAAACAACTTGATTTTAGTTTTTAAATTACAGATTGCAGATGGACAATATGATTTTAGCTTTTGGATCAAGATATTCTCCTCTTCCTCTGGTTCGTCAATGGGAAAATTCATATTTTAGTCTAAAGTATGATCAACTTCATGTCAATGCCACTTAATTAATTTTTTAAAGTGTACAATTCAGTACCTTCCGATATCATGTCCATACTATCACTAAAATAAATATAAATAAGTGAAAATTAAGTTGAACTAAATATGTATTCTTGTATGTAGATGGAGCTTAATTTGCCTTAAGAGTTGAGTAGCTTCCCAGTTTTCTTAATTTGCCCCTTTATTTTCTTTTCTTTTTTATAAATTTAATATTACAACTCCCAATCAACATGCAAGATCGAGTTTGCATTCATCAACTAAGTTTTGGTGGCAGTGATTTGGATTGCATTTTTGCAAACAAAAGCAGAATTCGCAATTGGGTTTCTCAACATGTTTGGATTGCGAAGACGAAAATAATTTATGGGACGAGTTAAATATAAGGAATTATGTATTCTATGATTGTTAAAAAAAATAGGATTTCCATTTTTATCTCGAGAATATATTTAGGGCTTCTTCGGTAGAGGTTCTTTTAGGAAAATATGGTTTTTAGTTCTTTTTGACTTTTCAAATTTTTGGTAGTGTAAAAAAAGTTGAAAAGTCAAAAATTGTCGACAAAAAAATGAATTTTTGGAGAAAATGGCAGCGGAACAAGCACTTAGTTACAAATGATGCAAAAGGCTCCATTTTCTCCCTCCACTCATTTATGGCACAAATACTGCCCGAAATCATTGAAAGGGGTTAGCTATGTGAATAGTACTTATACTTAGATGATGCAACTTCCTCATTCATTCTTAAAAATCTATATTAAAAAAAAAAAAAAAATGTGGTCGGGACTGGCCCAACAATCTATTGGCTCACCTAAAAATTGGGTTGGGCTAGCCCAGCCCGATTCCTATATAGCCCATCCATATCGGGCCGGGTTGGGTAGTCCATTTGCCACTCTTTGTACTAGTGGGATCCACAAAAAGTAATGTTAATTTAAAAATCAAAAAAGGGTGCTAGAACTGTTAATTGCCACTTTTGTACTTTCTAGTTGTTTTAAGTTCCGAGAACTTTGGATGGTGGGTTCAAATTCAATTGCCAAATATAAACAGGAGAAAATTGCAAATAAGTCATCTCCACATGACTTGTTTCAAATTAGGTCAAAACTTTTTTAAATTGTGATTAAGTCATACTTCACATCAATATTTTATATTAATTCCAAAATCACCCCTTTTAACCATATTTTCATTGACACAATCTTTCAACTCCACAAACCTCCTCCACCTCCCGTGACAACCTCTCGCCACCTCGCGACAACCTCCGGCCACCTCCGAGCGACCTCCGGCGACCACCGCTTCCACCTCCCATGACCTCCCATGAGTGCTTCTAAAGGCATGTGTCACTTTTAGGCACTTTTCTTGGTGAAGATTTTGGATCACTTTTTAGGCAGTTTTTTTGGTGAAGATTTTGTTAGCTGTGAAACTAAAAAAATAACGTTTTATGGACTTTGGTCACAGTGTTTGAATCCTTATCTTTGGTTTGTATGCTTTTTTATTTCTTCATCTTCTGTGGTTGTACTCTATTCTTAATGTCTTAACAGTTAGCATTGATCTATCCGTGTTGCAAGAGAGGCTGACCAATATGATTAACCTGGGTTGAGTATTTTAGCATTTATGTAAACAATGAGCATTTTCCAGTTATATAAACAATGAGGTAACATCTGTTGTTGATACTGTATTATAGAATAGCAATTTGATATTGTATTAAACAAAACAGTATCACAACAGAAATGAGCATAGAATGTTGTATATATGAGCTTGAATGCTGTAAATATGAGCTTGAATACTCTACTATCTTATGTAAATAGGAGCTTGAATGCTCCACCATCTAATTGCTGTAAATAGGAGATTGAATGTTCCATCATCTAATGTTTAGTCATGGTATTTTATTTGATACTATATTATACAAAAGCGATTATCGTAAAACAAGATCACAATATAAATGGACATAGAATTGTTGTAAATAGGAGCTTGAATGTTCCATCATCTAATATTTGAATGTCTTAGTTTTAATCCATGATACTGTTTTAATGCCTTAGTTTTAATCTATGATACTGTTTAATTATGGCAAGGTTTAATAGATTGAAACTTTGTCATAATATTTCACTCATCATTTGAAAGATGTTTTAATCCATGATCTTGTTTTAATTTCGTGATCTTGTTTGAATATATATATGTGTGATCTTTGATCTTTGTTTAATTATGGCAATGTTTGAACTTATGATATTGTTTGAATGTCTTAGTTTTAATCTATGAATCTTGTTTTAATCTATGATCTTTGTTTTGTTTGGTAATTAGTATATTTTGATATCGTTTTAATCCATGATAGTGTTTTAATCTCGTGATCTTGTTTGATTATGGCAATGTTTGAAACTCGTGATATTGTTTGAATGTCTTAGTTTTAATCTATGATATTGTTTTAATCCATGATATTGTTTTGTTTAGGTAATTAATATATTTTGATACCGTTTTAATCCATGATAATTGCTTTTTATCCTGTGATACTTTTATGTGATCTTTGATATTGTTTAATTATGGCGAGGTTTGAATAAGTGATCTTGTTTGAATGTTTTAGTTTTAATCCATGATAATATTTTGTTTAGGTAATATGCATTCATATAAATTGATATTTGTTTTAATCCATGTTTTAATCTATGATATTGTTTTACATAATAAAGTATCAAACAAAACATATGACTAATTAAACAAAGATCAAAGATAAAAGCATGATATCATAGTCATGTGTGTTGTTTGATCTTGATTATGTAAAACAAGATCACAATAGAAATGATCATAGAATTTGCACACACGTTTCGAATTTTATTATAATATGTTTTCGGAATGGTCTCGACGAGACGGTCAAGACCGATCGCTTTGCAACGCCTATGATGGATTTTACCCGTTTGAAGTAGTCTCTTTAGCTTAAAATGTCAATCTTTATTTTTTTTTTCAAAACAAGATCACAAATTCTTTAAAACAAGATCATGGATAAATGTACATCCTTTTGTTGCAAATTAAAGCTCTTCCAAGGTATCTCGAGTCCTTTAAAAGCAAACACATACTTGAGCAATGCTAAAATGAAGAAAGAAGAAGCGCCAATCATTCTCAAGTTAAAGGAAGTCATCTAAAACTATGTAGGCATATGTATTAATCATATGATCTTTGTTTGAATGTCTTAGTTTTAATCTATGATCTTTGTTTTATTTAGGTAATGTGCATTAGTATATTTTGATACTATTTTAATCCATGATCTTGTTTTTATTCTATGTGGAATGAGTTTTATTTATGATACCGTGCTTTTATTCTTTGATCTTGTCTAATTATGCCAAGGTTTGAACATGTGATCTTGTTTGAATGTCTTAGTTTTGTCTATGATACTATTTTAATCTATGATACTGTTTTGTTTAGGTAATGTGTATTAGTAATTTTTATACTATTTTAATCCATGTTCTAATTCATTATATTGTTTTGCATAATACAGTATCAAAGATAAAAGCATGGTATCATAGTCATGTGTGTTATTTGATCATCGTATTATGCAAAACGAAGATCACAAAAAAATAGTATCACAATAGAAATGAATATAGAATTTGCACACGTGCTCGAATTTTTATTATAATATGTTTTCGGAATGGTCTCGACGAGGCGGTCAAGACCATTGCTTCGCCACGCCTATAATAGATTTAACTCGCTTGAAATCGTCTCTTTAGCTTAAAATGACAATCTTTTTAATTTTTTTTCAAAACAAGATCACAAATTCTCTAAAAGCAAAGATCACGGATAAATATATCTTTATTGAAGCCACCATTCATCTTTCTCTTGTTGAACATCCTTTGAACTTGATCCTTTTCATTAACACTCCCAGTTCTTGATTGATCGGATCCTAGTTCTTCATTATCACTACAAGAATCATAAAGGTTCACTACAAGAATTATAGGTTTAACAATCTTTAATTTTTTTTCAAAAGCAAAGATCACAAATCCTCTAAAACAATTATCACGGATTAATGTACATCATTTCGCTGCAAATTAAAGCTCTTCCAAGATATCCGAGTCTCTTAAAAGCAAGCAAACATATACTTGTGAGCAATGCCAAGATGAAGAAAGAATAACGCTCACTATCATTAAAAGCAGAGAAAAAAAAATCGCAAATTTCACTATCATTAGAAACAAGATCATCTATTGAAGCAAAGATCAAGCATTTTACATGTTCCAACATAAAATCCTAACTCACAACAACTACATTGTCAAAAACTAGTTGAATCGGTTTATCCAAACTCCATTTATTAAGCGCATTGCATATGTTTCAATTGGAACAATATCTCAATATTTTCATAATTATTTTTAACCGAAAATGGTTACTTTATACAAAAATAAAAATAAAAAAATATGTTCGCCATTGAAATATCGACTTTCAAATTGTTTGTATGTGGTTCTGAGTTACGGTGAGAAGAATCAAACACAAGAAGAAGATGAAAATTGTTAAAAGTAAATGAAGGAATTTCTAAATGACTATTGAAATGATTTTGTTGGTTTTACGTGTTCAAATGATGCTTTTACAATTGGAGGGTATATTGGTCTTTTAGTAATAAAGTATGACTTTAGTTGAATTAAGATTATATCATATGACTTTTCAATCCACTTATGCTAATTAAAGTGACCGCCCAAAATTTTCCCAATAAACAATTTGCCAAAAAACAATCATTTATCTAGTTTGAAAGTTCCACTTATAAAGCTTAATCTCCACCGTGACTAATCATATTGTGTTATATGCAACAAATTCTACTACAATATTCGAATTTTTTTCTTTTAACTTAGGAGTGTTAATGTATAAATTTCACGTTGGTCATATATTAAAATATTAATTAGTATATAAAAATTTGTATTATTCTTTTTAACAAGATTGACATTTTAAAATAGGATCACAAGTCTCAATATGATATTATATCTCATTAAGCTCAAACATGTAATTCGATTCGTCTAAAGCTCAAATAAACATTCGAAATTCAATATTGTTGTACTCAAATGAGCCACATCTTATGTGACATATTAAGGAATAAATTTTACATCGATTATTTACCGAAATATTAATCAGTAATCATTTCTTTTAACAAAATTGACTTTTTAAAATGAAATTTCAAGTCTCAATAAAGAGATATTCTTAAGTGCACTTATATAGGTTTTGCAACAACTACAGTCACTCTATTCTTACTAACGATTTTAGACAATTTGAATTTTACATCATGAAAACGTAGATGTTGAATTTAGATGTTTAAAATAATAACATCCTATTAGTTTTCACAAATTTATTAACGAAAAAAAATAGAAAGTTATCGACAACAAATGGAAAATGTTGTCATTTTTCCACAATTTGTTGAATAATTTATTAATCTTAATAATTGGTCGACTAGTTTTTTTTTTTTTTTTTTTTTTTTGGGGGATTGTACTTTATTGACCGAATGTTGTTTCCATGTTCCTTCCTAAATTTATATTACGTTTTTTTTTTTAAATATTAATAAATATTATAACGTTCGTGCTGGCAAAATCTACTTTCAAAGAAATGCAAGTGTGCCCCATTTAATTTTCCATAAAACCGACCAAGAATTTCTTTGAGAGGGCCGAAGGTTGTTTCCATGTTCCTTCCTAGATTTATAATATGTTTTTTTTTTTAAATATTAATAAATATTATAACCTTTGTGTTGGCAAAAATCTACTTTCAAAGAAATGCAAGTGTGCCCCATTTAATTTTCCATGAAACCGACCAAGAATTTCTTTGAAATTACAATGCAAACGTGTTTGAGAAATTAAATTTATAAATAATTACTTAGAAAAAAATAAGAAACAAATACGCAACTATTTACATCGAGAAACATATATTTCACTCTCCTTAATGAGATTCAAAATTAGTGCACTTGAAAAAATTTCAATCATATATACGCGTATGTACACTTTCGAACCGAAAAAGGGTCTCCCATTTTTGCCTAGTAATGCTATATATGTAGTACACTTAAATAATAAATTCTTTGTAGCTTACACACAATTGTCTTCACTCTGTCGAAGAAAAAGACGAACAACAAATTTCTTGGAAATTATGGTACAAGAAAACACAGATTATAAGATTATATAATTCACAAAAAAATAAAAAAATTAAGCCTATTGACAAATTAGTCACTATATCCCTCAAATATTCTAGAAAAATGGAGCTTTCATTTATGTGTCGTATTTTAGATAAATTACGCGGACAGTTGACTGTTGGATGATGTTACAAACATAAAATAATCGTAACCCAAAATAAAATAAAATAAAATGAAGAAAAGGTTAAGTGTCCGTTTGACTTATTTAAAAATCATATTTTTAGTAAATTATGATAAAAGTTGTGGGTCCTATGAAAAGTGTGGTTAAAATTAATTATTAATTTTGATTTTGATTTTTTAGCAAAATTTTAATTAATATCAAACAAATCCTAAACTAGATTTATTCAAGAAATCTAGACCTCCAATATTAATGATTGCATATAATAATAGCTCACTAACACATTGTCAAATAATTAACAAAATACTTGGACTAATTTAAACTAAATAGATAAATAAACATATAATTAAACAATAAAATTACTAATAAAAATAAATTTTCTTAACATAAAGATAGGCTCGTAACGGATAGCAATAGAGGTTACGTTCAACTTGCGTGGAAACTATTGCTTAACCGACTTAATCTTCTAGAGACTTGACTAGCAAGTCATTAGGTAAATTACATATTAATTTCTTAAAATAAAAAAAAAATCCTAATATCAACACGCTGTTTACGCGTTAAATCTACTACTATAAATAAATCCCTTTGGGACTTATAACAACATAAGTTTCTTGACAACAAATGTTTGAACATTGACATAATATTTTCTCTGCAAATCTTTTGTTTGAAGTTGGCTGAAGCAACCCAATTAATCAGGTACTAAACCTTTGTTTATTATATTGTTCAGTTGGGTCAGAGTGTGTCATTTTTCAGAAGACAATATGTCAATGACTCGATCATTAACCTCCCACGATTGCTATGATCATTACGAGCTCAAAACCTACGCAAAGCTGTTCAATTGCGACGGATGCAAGATGAAAGGGTTCGGAGAAAGATACATATGCAACCTCTGTGGCCACGAACTCCACAAGGAGTGTAGGAACCCGAATCCCACCATGTCCCACGAGTATTTTCCCGGGTCAATCTTTGAATTTCTTAATGAACCGTTCACGAAGATGGGTAGAAAGAATCGCAAAGTGTTTTCAAAGTGTTGTGACGCGTGTGGAAAAGACATATGCGGTTTCAATTACCATTGTGAGACAGACAACTTGGATTTACACCCATGTTGTCGGAAGCTTCAAAAGCAATTGGTTATTGATGGTATGATGTTTGATCTGGTGACGAAAGTTTCATCAAAGTGTGGTAAGTGTGGAAAGAAGAAGATTTCTCGTGATGATATTCCTTCATATAAGTCATGAACTCATTTCTTTAGAGAATTGATTTTTTTCGTTTTGCTGTTTCTCTACTTCTTGCGTTTTCCTAAATTTTTGCTTGATTTGTCCTTAAATATGTATTTTAAAAATGGTGAATGATTTCAGCTTCTATTTTAGCATTTATGTGCATATGGGTTGAGAATCGATGTTCAATAGGACGACAAGATGTTGGATAGTTGAAAAGCTTTTACATAATTTGAGTGTAGTTGATGTGAGGAAGTTAAGATGGATTTGTGGTAAAACAAGCAGAGCTACAAGAAGAATTAAGAATATATGCCAGTTGGTTAAGGTCATGCCAATTGAGTATACTTTATGAGGGAATTGATTGAGATGGTTCAGGCATATTAACGAAGGCTACTAGTGCTCTGGTTAGAACTGATTAAGATGGAAATGCGTTTTATTACATTAATTCAAATTTCAACAGTTGTGTTGGACAGATATAGAGGTGGCAGATGGAAACAAAATCACAATTAAGCATGTCGTGTTAGCTAAATTGTCAGTTATTGAATCAAGACATGTAGGTTTACAGATGATACAAGCAACTGTCCTTGGTATAACTTTGACATTGTAATGTTTAGGGAGAAAGAGACACCCCTGGGTCTCATATATCCAGCATGGAATCGTTATATGCATTATTCTTTCTTTTGATGTGCTGTTGTATATGTATGTCGTGTCGACTAAGTTCTGAGTCAAATGTGAGTCTTATGTTTTCATGATTTTCATTTGTAGGATCCTATGGATCTACCTTGCGTTACAAGAGTTTCAAACTATTGAAGCCAGTGGGAAAACATTCTCTCATTGGAGGGAGCGGTGAAATCAGTGATTTTCAGGAAATAATGCGTTATCTTGATGAGCTTATGTAATTGCACTCAGCAACTTCTTTAGAGAATAATAAATTTGAGAAGTAACTCGTGTTCTTGTTCCCTGTATCTATTGGTACATCCTTTTGTGAAAATTTCGATTGCTTTTTATACATGCTTTGTGGATGCTTTGCACGATAAGATGTGGGATGATGCCCGATGGGAATTCCTTGGATCTTAAAGAGGTGCACAACTATTTATGTATAATCGTCGTAATAAGTTCAATCCTCTCTCGGAATTCACTTACTATACTGGGAGGAGTGAAAATGGTCGAAATATCTTGAAGCAGTAAATTTTTGTTCATATTTATTTGTTATAGATTTATGAATTTGCTGTTATACTAATTTGTTTTGAAGGTGTGGCTAAAGTTTTGAAGCATAATCACTATTTATTTTTTTCTAGTTAGTTCTGGATCAGTGAATTCCATTTACAATTCCACTAAAGTGTCTTTTCTTATTTTTGTGCTTAGCAGACTAGTGGATCATTTGTTTCTTTGAGGATATAACAATTGTTGACTGTACTGCCAAGTGCAATCCAAACTTCTTAATGTGGAGCAGTGCAAAGTTTATTTATGCGATTGTCAATAGAAGATGATGTTATTGAAGGTGAAGAGAACGGCTTTGATGAAGACCACAATTTTGATGAGGATATGTAGCATATCTAATTTACAAGAACAATGAGTTGTGTTTTTTTAAGATGCATTATAATTGAATAGAGCTTAGACAAGTTTAGTTTAGTGAATGATTTTTATTTGTATTTTGGTACAATATTTTGGGTTCAATATTATATTGGTTGACACTTATAAAATCTTAATTTAATTTGTTGTCTTTTTTTATATTTTTATATTATTTTGAAGAAGGTATATAAAAATAACTAACATAATATAAAAAATTATATAAAATAATTAATTTCTCCCTACAAATTCTATCATTGTTGGAAAAAATAATATACTTAGTCCACAAATACGTTTTCACCACAAAATATCATTTGTAGAAAAAAGTAGAACTTGGAACAAAATTTTTTCAACACAAATAATTATTTGTAGGGAAAAGTATGATTTACCCCATAAAATAATTTTTATCTTGTGCCTACAACACATGTTTTGTGGGCTAAAGTAACTTTAGCAGATTTAATTATTTTGTCGACAAAGAACTTAGAAGATAAATTGTATCGTCCGCCAAAGGATTTGTAGGGAGAGACTTTAGCACACAAATTTCTACCATTTGTCTTCTTTATACTTTTCCCACGATGTTTGCCCCTAAACGCCCTACAAAAAAATTTCGTCGGAAAGGTTTTCTCCACAAAAATAACCTTTCCTACAAATTTAATTTGTATCGCGGAATATAAATTTCTTGTAGTGAGATTTCGTGATGAGAAATTTGTTCTGGTCGGTCGTATATTTCTTAATGCGAAAGTATCATTTTCATGTGTATTGTATAACGGAGATGGTTCTCGAGCGCTTATATGAAGCATGGAGATTTGGCATTGGAGAATATCGATTTAAGAGAATTGGTTAGATATAATGTAAATAGGGTGACGAGAATACTTTTTTTACGATGATCAGGGCCGGCTCTGAGATTTGGGGGGCCTTAGGCGAAAATTAAAATGGGGCCCTTTAATATATTGAGATGTTTTTAAATTATAAATTTTTGAGAGAATTAAAAAATGATTGGAATTTGTGTTAAGATGTGGAGCCAAATATGTTGCGCTACGCAGAGCTGAGCGCGGATCGACCTTCGCGGTAAGGTCGCCGTGGGGGTTGGAAGGGGGGCAGGTGGCCCCCCTCCCGGGGGCTCGGGGGCAGCGCCCCCGAAAGGTAAACGGTATTTGTATTATCTTAAGTAAGGGTGTTTTTCGAAATTTTGTCTTAGAGTTTCATTATAATTAGAAAACTTTCATTGTGTTATTATATATATGACTAATCTATTGTAAACAAAAATCATCATTTTTTATAAGACTATATAAATTCTTGTGTTCTTTATTCTTTGCCCTTTTATTTATTTTTCAAATCCTAACAATTTGAAAAATCGTTTTTATTCAAGATAAAAATGTCTAAAATGAGGTTTAAAGAGAAAATTGCACGGTCTACAATTTAATAACTAGATTAAGATGGATAATATCTGTTCGATTTGAATTTATTTTCTATTTATACTTATTTCATATTTAAATAGGTTTATCTTTACGTTAAAAAAACAAAAACAAAAAACCTAAAAAAAAAAAAAAAAAATTAGGCCAAATTGGGCCCTGCATGGCCGGGGTCCCTAGGCGGTTGCCTGGCCGCCTAGGGCCGGTCGGCCATGACGATGATCAAAACGTTTATCAAGATCCTATTATCTCGCTCTTTTGGGTGATTCAACGATGTTCGCTTCTAATGTTTTAGTCGAGTTATTTTCGCGTGGCATGCAAATAATAGTGTCGTTTTTCTTCTATTTTGGGTTTTGGTTGGGGGTGGGGTGTGAAAAGGTGTGAAAAGGTGTACAAAAATACAAAATGCAATTGTATTATTGTTCTTTTGTAACATTATTAATAAATGTTGAGTTTGTATTCTCTTTGTTCCATTCAATTCATTTCTCCAATCTTTACATATTTTTTACTTTCGTATATGTGAATAATGGTTATTGCAATAGATATTTTAGTGCATGTTTGATTGTGTTTTTTCAAATTTATAATTTGGTCAAATATTATTTTTTCACACATTCCGTAAGACTAGACAATTTATAATTTATAAAAAAATTTACCAAATTAAGCGCATGTTTTGTAGTGTTGACATTATTTTTTAAGTGCTTATATTATAAGTTGTGGTGAATGTGTAAATAAAAAGTAAGTTGTAAATTGTAAATCCTATAAAATATGAATAAAAGTATATTCGATTGAATTTGAATTGAACACATACACTTATAATTTGTCTAGTCTTTTGTAACAAGTCTAACCTAAAAAGAAAAGCAACCCATGTATCATACCTTGGTGTATTGTCTCGTATAGTCATCTATACCTTACTAAGTAGTACTATAAAAAGAAAAAAAAAAACGCCAAATTTTTTTTCATTTTATTATTCGATTCAGTACAACAAATTAAACATGACGTTGAAATTTTGGGTTTCATTTTCAATAAAACACATCAAGTAATGTAGTTGATTTATTCAAAAATAAATAAAAATCTACCTCTTTTCAATTTGTTTGAAAAAACTAAAAAAAAAAAAAAAAAAAGAAAAGAATACAAGTGTGTTACATTCGTATTATATTCTTATTAAATAAGGATGTTGATTTCGTGTCTTAATAACTTTGTATCCAATAATTAATTATTTTGATTACGATGCATTGACTAGATTAGTTATTTAACTACTCCTCCCACGGAAATGACTTTCTTCAACTTTATTGATTACTTCAAAATTAAAATCATAATGTAATTAATGGCCGTCTTTAATTATGTTTAATGACGTATGTTTCGTGACGTATGTATGAATCGTCATCAGTCAAAATTGTCGGTGTTCACCTTAATAATTAAATAATTTCATATATATCAATTACTCATGATAATAATTAATTATTCATTAATTAATAAAAGAGAGATAACTTGATGAGTAACTGTGAGAGACATTTGATAGCCTTTTATATACGAATAATAATTAGTATACCAAATTAGATATTAATCCCTATAAACACGGCAGGACAGATGGCTAATTACAATATAAAAGGAAAAGTCTAAAACCAAACTCTTGGCAATACAATTTGAAAGGTGATATTGTTTAATTCAAATCTCAGCATATTTCTTAGGCGGTGATGATAATAATAATAATAAGAGAAATTTGTAATTTTTGTCCCTAAATTTTTCTGTTTGTTACTAATCTATTTTGAACCTTTTTTTTAGCATCAAACATCTTAAAACTTACACTTTATTGTAAATCACATCTCTATTGATAGATAATGACAAATTTGTCATCCTCTTTAAATAAAAAAAAAAAAAAAAAAAATTATAAAAAAGTCTCATAACTTTTCAAAAAGTACAAAGTATCTGGAGAATCATGAACAACAACAAGTAAATGACAAAAGCAACGCCATTAATAGAGCTTCCTATGTAAAAAAATGATTTATGGTCTCTTCCTTGCAGCGAACTAAGTATTTTGGTGAGCCCAAGTTTCAATTTTTATGCATGTTTTATCATATTTTTTTTAGAAATAACCGGTTTTGGAGACTACATTTGAAGAAATAAAACTAAGGATGAGTTAATTATGATTTGGAGAATTTGGAATGGTTATCTCATTTTGTGGAAGAGTCGTTTTCTGAGTATTTCCTTAATGGGAAATTTTCTCCAAACCCGTAGGCGAATTGGTACGAACGGGAGATTTTAGTTCTAGAAAAAGCCTTATTTTACCACTCCAGTTTAGACCAAGGACAAAATGAAACGAACCAAGACTAGGCTACGAGTTTGGCCATTGGGGTCATCGGAGCCGTCGCCTTCATCCTCATCTTCAACCTCCACAATGACATCGTTTTTAGCCCCCCAATCTTTTGTCTCCTTTATGCAAGCCCGTATTAGAGCCAGACCGTCGAGTCTTCGCTAGGAAGATTTCTGTTGTCTCTTTGTCTACTTAATCTGTTGTATAATTCACTTTGGGGTTCGATACCCTGTGGGTCGATTGATTGGTTGATTTGTCGAATAATCAACTATTTTTGTGAACTCTCTCTTGAGGGGCTACCATTAATGGTCCCCTTGTTTCATAGTAGTGACGGTTGTGGTGTGGTAACGATGGCGTAGAAGTTGTGGCTATAGTGAAATGAGTTGGGTTGGGTGAAGAAAAAATTATTTTGTACTTTTTAAAAAGTTATAGGACTTCATTTGTAATTTTCTCTTTTTTTTTTGTTTTATTGTTTTATTTTGTTTTTGTTTATTTAAATAAAATAGAAAATTCGTCAAAATCTATCAATGAGGAAGTGAATTGCAATTAAATGAAAGATTGAGGATGTTTGGTGTAGAACCCCAAATTTTAAATTCGATTAATTTATTTAGACTAATAATTAATTAGTGAAATTTTGAGTTTTAGTATATTAATATTGGGCTCATTGGGTAGCTCATATTTATTTACGATTGTTGGTCTGAGAAAAAATATTTTTGAATAAGCTAAGCTCAAGATAGAGACGATTTAAATTTTTATAGTAAAATGAATTCAAAATAGACTTTTTGGGGATAACTTATATTTGTCCAGAATACGTTTACCATTTGAATTTTAATATACTCCCTTAGAAAATTAGATCACTTCTCACGTTTTATTTCAGAGAAAGCAGCCAACGGTTTTGTTTAACCTTCCACGCAAACAAAATAATTTTTATTTTCTTCATCAGCCTTATTTTTATTCTCTTCATCAGCCTTGTTGATAATTTTTGCAAATTTTACATCCAGTCGATCAAGTTCTAGTTCAATTCTTATTCATAAGAACTAAGGTGATGTGCTATGTGCTATTAGTGTTTTCCACTTTTTTTTACGTATTATATTTATACATGTAATTTAATTACTTCATTTCAGTACTCCTTCGAGAGAAATCACGAATCAGTTTATTTAAACCTTCGGGTTTTAGTTAAACTTTCAGGTTCAGTTAAACTTTTGAGTTTTAGTTTATTTGCAACGCTTGTATGAATTATTATTGTCATGGTGTGATAATTCTCATTTCAGTTTAGTAAGATAATTTTATGTCTAATTATAATATTTGAATTGATTGTGGAAATAGCAAGTATCTCACTGAGTATAATTATTTGTACCCATCTCTCATTTTAACAAATTTTCACGTAATGATTAATGTGATGGATGTGTGGCGGGTTGGTGAATCTGTCGTGTCAGTGGTTGCCAAATAAAATTAGTTTTGTTTAGGATACTTTATTTAATAAGATGGTTAGCGTCACAATTTAAATTATTATTTAGTGATTGACAATCTATTTTCTTTAATCTTTATGAATTTACCAATATTCAAACAATTGGTCTTTTTATTAAAGTAACATTTTCCACAATAATTTACTTCCTCTATGAATTTTATTAACACTCCGGAACCTTAGAAATTCTGGGACGTTACATTTGGTGCTAAAAAAAATTAATGATAGATTAGTAACAAACAGTAAATATTGAGTACAAAAATTGCAAATTTCTCTAATGATGATAATAATAATAATTACTTAGATAATCTTGATAAAAAGTGGTCATAAATTATTAATTAATATATTTAGAATTATTTTAATCATTAATTTGAACAATGGTACATAGTTTAAAATTTTAAACGATGATGATTAAGGAGAGGTGGCAAACTGGTTGAGCTGTACATAAAGATGGGACAGCTCGACCCGATTTTTATATGGGTCAATAGATTGTTGGCCCAGCACAGGCAATAATTCTAATTTTATTTTCCTTTTTTCATAAATATTATAAAAGAATATAAAATAAAATATAAGTCATTAAATTGCAACTAATAGTTTTTATTAGCCATCACATTTTAGCAATTCAATAATATTACATATAGGAGGGTTGTGGATTTTCCCTTCACTTACAATTTTGCACATTGCCCAAATCAAACATTTAGTCCAAACACCCACTTATTCATTCTCAAAAAGCACCCTCCTAACTCTAATTATATACTGCTTTTCTAGAATTTTATGTATAATCAGGTCATTAAACATAGTTACATTGTTCAACCAAATCTTCATGAAATGTGACTTAAAAATATAATCATGAATGAGTCAGAAAAATTCAAAAATTCAAAAATAAAATATACAACACAATATAAAGATTACACAAATCTGAAAGGCTAATAAAAAAAAAATACAAAAATTACCAGTTTTTTTGTCACACTTCGCAATCAATTGGTCGGACAATTTGTACTTGCTCATTTTGGGCACGAACTAAAGTGAAATATATATTAATAACTGGGACAGCCCAAAAAGAACCGGACTTGCCCAGAATGAGTCCAATTGACCAGACGGACTATTTGGTTTAGGTCAAATAGGCCCAAAAAATTTGGCCATCTTTTTTTTTTTGCTGACCTATTTTGCCACCTATAAGTATTAACAAATCATTGGAAACATATTCTTTAAGACTTTAATTTACATTAAGAATTTTGACAAGTTTAACAATAATTTACATTTAAGGGACGTTTTATGGTAAATTTGAGGGATGAACCGGATTTTAAAGAAACTTTTGGTACATAATAGTGTTGTAACGTAGAATTGATAAATGGGGAAATTGTCAATAAGTTATCTGCAAGTGACTTGTTTTATTTTAGGTTTTTTTTTTTAAAAAATTGTGATTAAGTCATACTTTACAGTAATATTTTAAATTAATTTCAAAATCACTATTGTTAACCATATTTTCCATCGGCACATTCTTTCACCTCCATAAACTTCCTCCATCTGCGACCTCCACCTGAGTGCTTCTTCTACGGTGCAATGTCACTTTTCTAGTGTTGCAGGCTTGGCTTGGTGGATTTTCTGGTGGTTGTGGCTATTTTATCTAAATCTCTTCATTTACTTATTTAAATTTGATGTTTCGTCAAATACTTGAATGCTGTTTGTTAATTATTGGTTTGGTTCATTATAATGTATATGGTCGAAATTGCAGATTTTTTTCCCTCGTGAATTTCTGCGTATTCTTTTTTATGCTTGAAAATAAGTTTATTATTGCTGTTAGATGATAACCATCATGAATGTTGGAGTTAAAATTTATCGATGTATTAAACTTGCTCAGAATATGCTGATGATGTATTCCTTTGCAGTATGCCTGCATGAAAGCACTAGCCAACAGCCAACCAAGAATCCGGGAAGATTTGCAAAGACGGATGAAATAGATACTCATCCCAATAAGTAAGAACTCTGGGCAGGACGAAGAAATATAGGGAATATAGTAGTTAGAACTGATGCTATAATGAAATAGAACCTTGGTAAGGTTAGCTGGTATAATCGAAAGTCGATGCAAAATCTAGTGATAAGCTGGAACTTAGTCGATTTCTTGTTAGGTGTAATAATCTGTAGATCAAATATTGAACTGGAGTTGTCTCAATGCTGGATGATTTGTTTGATGAATTTCTATAAGGATGATATTGTATTATAGTAAACAGTATCATAATAAAACAATATCATAGAATATAGTATCATTATATTAGTTGTGGCCATGATTTGTAGTTTGATATTGTATTATAGAAAAGTTTGATACTGTATTATAGAATAGCAGCTTGATACTATATTAAGTTGGCCATTAGATTATTTCTTTGTATTGTTAATTAGTCATGAAAGTTGTTTGACATCTTGTATTATACAAAAGCAAGATAACAGAAAAACGAGATTATAACAAAATGGGCATAGAATTCGCATATATGCTCAGAATTTTTATTATAATATATTTTCGGAATGGTCTCGACGAGCCACCAGTCGCTTCGTCATTGAGTACGATAAATTTTAGTCGTTTGAAGTCGTCTCTTTAACTTAAAATGACAATCTTTAATTTTTCTTGTTAAAACAGTATCATACATATTAAAACAGTATCACATATAAAAATATCTTAATATATTAGTATCATACATGAAAATATCTTAATAAAACAGTATCACATACACAAATTACAATCCAATAAAATAACAGTATCATATGTTGAAATATTGTCATAATAAAATAATATCAAAGATAAAAACATGGTATAAGTATATCATATGATAGTATACTAATCGTGATGTTTTCTCTTAATCTTCCATCATAAAAAATTATAAATTGGTGTTGTAAACTTCGACTTTGAGATTGCAACATTTGTGTACGACTATTTGCTCATTTGGAGTTTGTTTGTATCGTTTTTCTAGCTTATTTCGAGGCAGGTGGTTAGTAAATTGGCTTTCGTATTAGTATTGGGTGGTTGGTTTGATTTCTTGACTATGCTATATTTAGGTAATGTCATTGTAATTTTTAAATGTCATTTTATCGTGATAGTTTTGTATATTGTGTCTCAAGTTCTAACATCGTCGTTCAATTGTTTTATGTACAACTACCGTGCTACTCTTCACTGTGCATTTGTTTTATGACAAATACAAAAATCAGATAGACTCTTTTCTGGTATAGCTAATAGCGAAGATCAAGAAATATTATGGGATCATAGATGCTAATGTTGTAAGCAATATCTATTAGACAAAACAGTATCATAAACAAAATAGTATTATATCACATTATCTATATAAAACAGAATTATAGACAAAAAAGTATTATATATAAAACTAAATACAAGATGTTTTAATAGTTAAAGTAATGATGCTGTTATTAAAATGCTTAATTAGTAGTATAAGATTATAGGTTGAAATATTATCATAATAAATTAATATCAAAAATAAAAATATAGTGTAAGTGTACTATAACACATTATCTATATATATCATAGAAAAACAAAGATCATTAGATAAAACAATATCACAATAAAACAGTATCACAATTAGTATTTTTTTTACAATTAAAAGTATGTTGGTCTTTTAGCTCTAAAGTGTGACTTTAATTGAATTAAGTTTTGACTATATGACTTTAAAGCCTATAAATGTCAAAACAGTGACCGATCTTAAATTTACCCTTGATAAATTTATTAGTTTTGAGTGTCCATCGTATCATAAAAGTACATTTATTGTGCTAGACTATACACAAAACATCTATTCCTCAATAATTTTTAATCCCATGTAATTTAATGTACTAAACATAGTGTTACTATTTTTCCAGCTTACAGGAATGAAATTCTGTAGACTTGTGCATGTTTGACTAAGAGCATTTATAATGCACTCTATGTATTAAAATTTACGTAATAGGTAAAATATATGGACTTTCAATCCACGTGGCACTATATTTATTGAATAGATGATCTAATTAAAAATTTATTTTTAATAGATTTCGTCTAAAACTAATATTACCGCTTGTGTAGTATTAATTTTTTTAAACTAGCTGGTATTCAATTTTTATTTCTTGCGTCCGACTTTTTTTTAATAATAAAATGCTGTGTTGGATTTAAATTTACTAAGTCATTCCGTTTAAAAATTCGTCTAAATTTAGACGGATTTTTAGAGAGAGTTTATTTTTTTTGTGTGCTACATCAGTTAGACGGAGTTCCTCGTCAACATGCATTGAAGATTTTTTTTATAACTCTATCTATTTGTGCTTACATAACACGTCTAAAAAACAATCCACAGAGTACATTGGACGCTCTAATGCCCCTTCACAAATAACTCCACAGTGACATTGGAAACCATCAATGTCGGATCGCCCAAAGAACGATCATTATAATCTTGTTAAACGATATGATAGTTGTACACAAACCATCCTTAGGCACGTTTAATTTATAAATAAAATTATTTATTTAAATAAAAGTTATGTGAATAATATATTTATTATTATCTTGTTTGGTTTAGTTAAGTATAAAAATAGAAAATGTCACTATTAAAAATCAACTTTTCGTAAAATAGATAATTCTACTCTTATTCTTATTTTTTTAAAAAATAAATAAATAAATAAACTAAAAGAGAAAAATATTTGGTGGAAATGATGACAATGAATGACGGTGGGCGACAACGGACGATGACAATTATTTTAGTATATGAATGACCAAAAATATATTTATTTTGTATTATAAAAGTTACAATTGTATTTAAAAAAAAAATGAGTGGATTCTTATCCGGATAAAAAAATTTGTCACCCTCTTTTCGAGGACAAAATTTATCTTCATTTTTTGTTTAAATTATTGTCCAAATAAAAGTATACACAGATATTAATTTCACTCAAACATGATAAAATAAAATTTATCTATTATTCTTAACCATTGACCATAGAATGAGTATCATTAGGAGTTAAATATTACAGATTTAGACGTTCTTGACATATTTTGCCCCCGTCCTTTGTTTTTCTCGGTCCAGTAACGAATAGCAATCGCAGTTCAATTTTGTAAGTTAATGTCAATTTGAGTTCAGTACTCTTAGACTACTTGTAGATAAATTAAATAGTTATTTGATTTATAACGATTTGACAAAATCTCAAATCTAAATTGTACTATTCTATCATTGAAATCAAATCAATTGATTTAGTTTGGTTTTAAATCACAATTTCATCATAAAATCTTTTCGATTCACTTTAATTTAATTAGAGCATCTGTAAGAGAGTCTCTATTTATAAAGATCATATTTGCATTTTAGAAAGTTTATATAAATTTAGAGAGTAAAATTTTTGAAATACTCCAGCAGTCTCTTTTATTTTTAACATTTCATTTTACTTTTCTCAATAAGTATTTATTATTTTCTATATCTTTTATTTTGACATGTTCTCATCCTAATTATTATATAATTTCCTTTCATTTTTTTCTATTTAATCTTGTATATACTATTTAGTTTAATTAATATATGTAGTATTGAAAATTGAAATACATTGAATACATTTAATTAAAAAGAGTGAGCTTAACTTTCCAAATATGAAGAGCTAAACTTACTCTTTATTGTAAAAATTAATTTAGAAAGTCTCTTGACCTTTTGGACCATAATTTCAAGAGTTGACTCTTTAAAATAGAACACCTTTTGTTTAAAAATTCTCTAAAAAATACTCTTAGGGGAGTGTATTTATTAATCTAGACTTTTAAAGATTTTGATTGACATTTTTCAAATGACTTACTTTGATAGATTTTATTAACTTTTATTGACTTTTATAAATTTCATTTTGAAAGATTTTCCTAGACTTTTACAGACTTTTATAAATTTCATTTTTTCATTTAAAATTTTGAATATAAAAATTTAATATCCCACAGTAAAAAAATTGTCACAAGAGAATAATTTTAATAATAATTTATTTAAATATATTAATATTAATAAATTCATAAAAAATAATGTTGCATTTTATTGCTGCAAGTAAACTACGTCAAAAGTTAATATTATAACTCACTCTATTTTTTTTCTTGGGTAAAATTATAAACTTTCAAATGACTTGTAGATAAATTCAAAAAGTTATGGCATGCAACTCATTTTAAAATATTTTTCAACAAAAAAATTTATCCAGTTCATTAAATCCCTTATTATATTTAATAATATATAGGTAACATGTCATTAGCCACCACAATTGCATAAATAAATAACCAAAGTATCAATTTAGACGAAAAAAAAAAATACAACCATGCTCATCAAGATAAATGGGAAAAACAAGAATAAAAAATAATTTTTAACTTGATGAAATTCATTGATAAACTACAATCAACAATTATATAAGAATTTAGTTATAAAGTTATCTTATTTTTAATGAAAAATATAAAAATGATGAATAAAAAAAAGAGAGAAAAATAGTTATATGAATATTGAAGAAAAAAAAATCATTGTGTCTAAAAGTTGATCGAAGAAAAAGAAGAAAATATGAAAATAGTTAAGAGAATTTTGAAAAAAAAAATTTATAAAAGAACAAATAGGTAAAAAAAAAAAATGTTAGGAGAATATATTGAAGACGGAAAAAAATCACATTGAATAAAGAGAAAAATATTATTTTTGACTCTACAGTTTGTTGAAGGAAAAAGAAATGAAAAATGTTGGATATAAAAAAAAAAATAAAAATGAAAGATGTTTTTTCTTCCAAAGTCTTTCAAAGTTTTAGAATGAATGAAAGAGAAATTGTAATATATTTTATTTATATCTTGTGCTTTAAAGTTAGTACATATAAAATTCTCTATAAAGTCATTAAAAGTCATCAATATTTTTAATACCCTTGAATTTCATAAGATTTTAAAAAATCTGAATTGAATATCGCATAATGTTATAAGACTTTTTAAAAGTGTTTAAAAATCTATATTGAAACTCTAAGATTTTTATAGAGTTAAAAAGTTTGGATTGAATATACCTAGATTTTTAAATTCTAGAAAAGTCATATTAAACCGTAATTGAATACACCTCTTTAGTTCACGAATAATAAAATATTTATAAATTTAATGACGAATAAAAAAAAAACAAAAAATATATAAGAGGAATCAATCATAAAGCTAAATGCCAACAAAGTTACAATAAAGTGTTCCTTGTAATTTGTTAAGCTAAATGTCTACTAAATAAAAACTAATATTAAATCACAATATATTTCGGATTAGCATAAAAAATGCCACTGTAAATGATTTTATTGGACATTAACAAGCTGAAAAGAAGGATCTTCGATTTTTTAAAATGAGTATTCGATTCATATTTTGATGCATATTAAAAATTTATATAATTCCAAGTGTCCACAACTCACATTTCAATAGATTTCATTAAATCTAAATGTCACAAATTTGAATTATAATTGATTCTTTAAAATTTTAGGTGTCTCAATAATACGTAGACTTCTATAGATTTCATTAATCGAGAAGATTTTAATGGATTTCGAGCTTATAACTTGTTTTATTTTACATTTTTAAAAAGTCATTTTCAATTTGTGCACAATTAGTGATAAAAGTAAAACGTCCATAAAACTACATGTTATGAACTTCATTAAAATAAAATAATTAGATTTATATTTTTAATATAACAATATTTTATAAAACAGGATTTATAACGTAAAACATTTCAAAATACGAACTCTTTACGCATTTAATCAACGCAACATTCTTTTATTTTTGCCTTAATTATACAATCAAAGCATCTCTTATATACAAATGTTATAAAGGTTAGTTTCACTAGCAGTCACTGAAATTTCATTAAAATTACAAAACAGTCACTAAAGTTACAAAATTTCAGTATCGATCACTAAAATATACTAACGCGTTTATCGAAGGTCGCTCTGTTAAATTCTAATCGTAAATTAATAAGGTGTCACCTTTAAGAGTCTACGTGACATACAATCAATCGATATTTGACAAAAAGTAATGATATGTGCACTTAATGTACTAATAACAACAAATTTAGACCACAAATGATATACCTAAAACATGAGGACCTAGTGACAATCATTTTTAATATTCTTTTCTTTCGAATGTTTCGCAGTATGCGAGGGAGTGCAATTACTTTGATGGGATTGATTCTCCAATCTTGAACTAAAATTGCACCCCCCAGCATCCTGCGAATCTTTCAAATTGAAGAGTTTTAAAAACGATTGTAGCTAGATCCTCATGTTTTAGATGTATCATTTGTGGTCATAATTTATTGTTATCACTACATTAAGTACACGTGGTGTCAATTTTGTCAAATGACGATTGATTGTGTACCACATGGACACTTAACAGTGACATGTCATCAATTCACGCTGAAAATTTAACAGAGTGACCATTAGTGAATGCGTTAGTATACTTCAGTGACCGGTGCTGAAACTTTATAACTTCAGTGACCGTTTTGTAATTTCATTGAACTGCAGAGACCGCCAGTGAAATTAACCCAAAATATAAATATTACAAAAATTGTACTTTGGACACAAAATTCCAAAAAATAATTAGATGTTAGTTTTATGATATATTGGGATAAAATGCACGTTAAATAATTTATTTTATTTTAAATAAAAACACATTATATTCATATAAATTAATAAATTACGATGTACAAACAAAAGTTGGTTTTAACATTTTAAATTAACGAGAATACACAAAAAATCAATAATATAAAATTCTGTTAAAATCTTATGGATTTTATTGAATTCTATTCAAATCCATAAGAATCCATAAATCTTTTAAAAAAACATCTATTAAAATTTGAACTGTCGACCTTGTAAAAAAAGTGTAAAAATATACTAAAGCATATAACATATGGTTATAGCATTTTTAATGCAATAATGTGGATTGTTGTACATATTGCAAATATAATGGAGACAGAGATAAGAGTATCTTCAATGGGGTTGTGGATTAAAAAAATTGTAGTCCACATGTACAAAAGAGAGTAGTAGATAAAATTGTAAAATATTAAATAAAAGATGATTAACACACATTTCGATAGAGATAAATTATAAAAAATTAAATAAAAGATGCTTAGTATATAATTCGATATACATTAATTATAAACAAAATAAAAAGAGAATTTCTAGCCAATCGTCTAAATATAGACGGTATGCTAGACATCTTCCACTTTTTTATTTGTCATTTAAGTAATTTTGGGTGATATGACATACTTTTTAGTGCCATCCATAGTTGCATTGGAGATGCTCTTATATTTTTTGAAGCGAACTTTAAATCCACGGAGATCAGCTAATTTGGAGAAAATATCCCAAACCCTAGTCTCTCGTCCCTGAGAATTTGTGTTGTAGTCTTGTTTTGTGTGCACATCCTAAAAGGTATATTTTTAGGCCTAGGCTTACACTAGTGTTTGGCGTATTTCCATAATTTCACTAATTATAGCTCTTAAATTTACCTTTATTTTCACTTGGAGCCAGAGAGGGGCTCAATCGGACCCACTCGATTTAAGCTTCAATGAATTAGAACTCAATTAAGTCAACATTTGATCAATCGAGATTAATTTATAAATTTCAACTCATTGTACTGAAGAATCAAGATGAAAAGGCTGCGCATTAATTCACAAGAAAGTTGGGATGCAAAGTTCTGTATTCTTGTTGATGAAGCACAAGATCAAACTAAACAAGAGTAGATGGCTATTATCTTACGATTTGTGAATAGTGATGGTATTCTAACAAAGCGCTTCTTTGCAATCAAATGTATTAGTGATACTACTTCATTGAATCTCTTCAACAAGATATCCGAGATTTTTGTTTGCATCAATCTTCGATTAGAAACTTTGGAGGCCAAGGTTATGATGGTACTAGTAATATGCGCGGTATTTGAAATGGACTTCAAACATTATTTCTAAAACATTTTCCATAGGAAATTGGCGCAAATGGTCTCTAACGTATGCCATTAGTGTGCAAATGGTCTCTAACCTATCCATTTAGGTGCGATTTGGTCCTTTTAACGGATCTCGTTAAAAATCCGTTAAAACCTTTCCAAAATTGGCGCAAATGATCACTCTCATGTTTTTTTGTCTTTATTAGTGGGGGTAAAATTGTCAAGTTACATTTTTCTTTCAATTGGTGCAAATGGTCCCTAACCTTTACCTTTTTTGGCGCAAAGAGTCTATAACCTATAATTATATTTTGGTGCACAATTAGTCATTATTTGATGAAAATTTGCAATTGGATTCCTAACCTTTAAAAAAAGTAAAAATGAGTCCGATACTTTAATTTTTTTATTAAAAAAAATTAAAAGAAAATTAATAAATTGACAATACACTAAATTATTTTATATATTTTACGAACTATTATAAAATAACTAAAATTTAAGCTCATAATTATTAACGAATGTGCTAATTAAAATTATTTTATTATTATTAAGTAATCATATTATTTAAAATTCAAACTTTAATTTTATCGTTACAATATAAAAATAATAATTTTGTCACAAATAAAAATTTTAATTACTTTCTAAACAGCACATATCCGTTGAACCAAACAAGATCTATCTATGTAGCCAAACATGAGTATTCTTCTTCGTTGAATTTTCTTCTTGTCCAAACAACCAACCACTACCGGATAACTCGTCCAAAACTCTAAAAAAATTCCACCGGAGAAAACCACTAGATCTGCTACGGTCATCTTCCTCGCAAACCGGTGGATCTTGAAGATTGAAGGCGAAAAAAAAACAAAATGAAATAAAAAGGACATCGCCGTATGGATCTGCAGGCGACCGCGACAGATCTCGTTGGATCCGCCGACTTGATCCGGTGGCTCGCGCAGATCCGACGGGATCTGCTCCCACACGTCACGCAGATCTAGCCAGATCTGCGTGATCAAAATCACACAGATTCTACTCGATCCGCGCGCGATCAAGTCGCATAGATCCTGCACAGATTCTTCGCGGATCGGTCGCGTAGATCTAGTTCAAGATCTACCGGATCTGCGAGGAATATGACCGGCGCAGATCCAGTGGTTTTCTCCGGAAGAATTTTTTTTGAGTTTTGGACGAGTTATCCGGTGGTGGTTGGTTGTTTGGACCAGAAGAAAATTTAACGAAGAAGAAGACTCATGTTTAGCTACATAGATAGATCTTGTTTGGTTCAACGGATATGTGCTGTTTGGAAAGTAATTAAACTTTTTATTTGTGACAAAGTTATTTTTTCATATTGTAACGATAAAATTAAAGTTTGAATTTTAAATAATATGATTACTTAATAATAATAAAATAATTTTAATTAGCACATTCGTTAATAATTATGAGCTTAAATTTTAGTTATTTTATAATAGTTTGTAAAATATACAAAATAATTTAGTATATTATCAATTTATTAGTTTTCTTTTAATTTTTTTAATAAAAATTTAAAGTATCGGACTCATTTTCACTTTTTTAAAGGTTAGAAATCCAATTGCAAATTTCTTTAATTAAAAGTAATGATATTTTTGTCTTTTTCATCAAATGAGGACCAATTGTGCACTAAAATATAATTATATATTAGGGACTATTTGCGCCAAAAAAATGTAAACGCCAAAAAAATGTAAAGGTTAGAGACCATTTACGCTAATTGAAAGAAAAATGTAACTTGATAATTTTACCCCCACTAATAAAGACAAAAAAAAACATGAGAGGGACCATTTGCACCAATTTTGGAAAGGTTTTAACGGATTTTTAACGGAATTCGTAAAAAATAACCAATTGCGCACCTAAATGGATAGGTTAGGGACCATTCCGCAAAAAATGAAAGGTTATGGACCATTTGCGCTCTAATGGCATACGTTATGGACCATTTGCGCCAATTTCCCTTTTCCATATGCTTACTATAACTATTGTTTTGCCCATCGATTGCAGTTGAAATTAGTTTATGCGGCTAATTATGTTAGTCTTGTTTGGCAATTCTTTTCTCATGTGGACAATATTGTTAACATCATTACTTCTTTTCCGAAACGCATTACTGAGTTGCAAGTTTTCTAAAGAAAAAATATTGAGCATTTATTGGCTATTGGAGAATGCGAGTAAGGAAGTTGAGCTAATCAGATTGATAACTTGTAACGAGCTGGAGCTACTCATTAGAGTTCTCATTATAAATCGATAAAGAACCTGATAGATATGTATACTGCAACATGTAAAGTGCTTGAGGGTCTAAATGATCATTCTCCAAATGCAAGAAATAGGCGTGAAGCTCTTGGTGCATATAGAAAATTTACAAGCTTTAAATTTGTATTTGTCTTGCATTTAATATGTAAAATTTTAGCTATCATGGATATTCTTTTTCAAGCCCTCCAAGAAAAAAATCCAAGACATCGTGAATGTAATTAAATGTGTCTCGTAGTACAAGAAAAGTCCTTCAAAAATTGTAAGACGATGATTGGAAAGAATTCATTCGGCAAGTTAACATTTTTTGCTCAAACAAATGTATTGATATACTCGTTCTTGATCATATAAGACTGGTTGTTTCCATGAGTATACTACAGTTGAGCATCATTACCACTTTGATGTTTTTAACGAAGTAATAGATTTTCTTTTAATAGATTTAAATACGAGATTTAATCAACAATCAGTTGAACTCCTTTCTCTCAGTGCATCTTTGGATCATAAAAATTTATTTGAATCATTTAACAAGGATCATATTTCTGGAGCTTGCGAAGAAGTTTTATTCTAAATATTTCAAACTGTATGAGGTTTTTGCTTTGGGCTTAGAGTTACAACATTATAAACACAATATGATATCTAACCCCCGGTTTCAAATACTACACTTTCTGATTTATGCGTACAATTGATTGTAACTATGAAGTGCTTGAATTACCAACAATTGATTATATTGATATATGTGAGATTGACTTTGTTTGCCTGTTTCTACATCAACTATTGAACGAGCATTTTCAGTGATGAAAATTCTGAAGACGAAGTTTCGTAACAAATTGGAGGATGATTTTCTTGCTGGTTGTATGACAATGTACATTGAAAAAGATTTTACTACGAATATAGATGTAGAATCTATTTCAGAAGAATTTTATGCTATAAACCATCGTTGGCTTATTTGCACAAATGGTCCCTGACTTTTGCACTTACTACGGGTTGATGACCTATCTTTTTATTTTTGGCGTTTAGCCCCTATTTCAAATATTTTTGGTGTCAATGGTCCCTTTATGAATTTCCATCCAAATCACCGTGAAATTTGATGGTAGAAATTTTTTTATTTAAAAGGTCTTATTTGCATAAATGGTCCTGACTTTTGTAAAGGAAAATTTATAAAGGCAAAAGTTCCTAATCTTTCAAAAGTATTGAAAAGTCCCATAACTTTTAATTATAACACATATGATCCCAAATTTTTTGACAATTTTACCCATAACTTAAATGAATTAAAAAATAACCCATAAACCTTTTAAAAATACAAATAAGTCCTAAATTTTTTTATTTTTAACAGATTTACACTTAAAATAATAAAAGTGTGTCATCAAGTCCCAAAATTTTTAATTTTGTTCACCAAAATGACATTTAAAATGTGTTTGATTAAAATTAGATTTTTTAGTAAAAATTGTTGAAATGTGTGGTTAAATAGTTGTGGGACCATAAAATGTGTGGTTAAAATTAATTGTTGACTTTGACTTTAACTTTTTAGCAAAATCAAAATTGAAAACAAACGGGCTCTTAGAGTCTCTATAGATTTTGTCCAGTGGTCCATTAATTAACAAAAAAATTATACCCATGATCAAAATTTAACCAATTTAAAATTTTAATTTATTTTTCATACTAATTTTAAATAAGGTGGTGGTGGGTCAAGATTGTAAATAATTTTTTTTAATTATTATTTAGTAATTGGTAGAGTCATCAAATGGGCTAGATGGACCGCCCAACCTAAAATTAGACGGGCCACATAAATTTTTTAATTTTTTAATTTAATTTTGTTTTTTTTTTTTTTACAAAATTATAAGTAATTATTTTTAAAAAATAAGTTAAAAATATAAGTTGGATCGCCTATTTGCCTTATTGTTTTTACATATTAATCAAATTGATAATAAACACGAACTCATAATAGACACAACATGTAAATATACAAAATAGCTTCCATCATAGATTACATATGAAGACAAACTCGTTATAATATTACATAAATTTGATTACAACAAGTGAAATTACTATAATACATACAAATGTTACAAAACTCGGGAGAGCTCCTATGTCATAAATAGCGTTGTCTATTTTCTTCGACAACTTTATCACATCAACCTTCAATTCATTCAAAGCTCTAGTGTGCATTTCAGATATACTTTCCATTTGTTGTTCGACCTCATCGGCCCACGTAAATCCTCTACACATGACACCATCCTACCAATAAAATAAAAATGTAAGTAATTAGTGAAGGTATATAACAACATACAACAATTGAAACTATGTTACGCATCGTAACATTATGGCATCTCAATACCTACGAAGAGGATTCCGTTCAGTGTGGGACGTGTGTATCCTCATATACACACCACAACTACATCTAAGTCGTGATTGCGCATCATTCATACTAGAGGAAGACATCATTTCTTACCTATATGTGCAACGGAGTTCAAACGAATAACAACAATCATCAAGTATTAATTAAATTCAAAATAATATAACCAACTTCATATTGTATTCAACGTTCGAAGAAGAGGCTCGAATATTGTAATTAAGGGAAGATAGTTACGTCAACGCCATGGTCGCAATTAACTAGGTTGCATTTGACCTAAAGGTTGTACACAACCCATAGTCATATGCCTTCCGAATTGCCAAGCCAAGATACGTGTCCGTTTATCTCTCACCACAATCATTATTTCATTTCCTTACAAAAATTGATCAAATTCATCACTGCCTCGTTAGGTAACCACAAGAATTTCATCACAGCCCCAAAACATAACCACAAGACATTCATCATCGCTGCTCCAACAAATAGCCACAAAATTTCATCACTTCCCAACACATAACCACAACAAATTCATCATCGCCTCAACACATAACCACAAGAATTTCATCACTTTCCCAACACATAACCGGCACAAATTCAACACTGCCCGAACACTAATATTCAGATTTCCACAACAGTAATGAAGTATCAATCATTGGAGAAAAAAATTGGGTAATTATCCTATAATAATTCCCCTCATTCAATCGATTATCATAAATCATAAAGCTGATTATGAGATTTAAGGAACATACCAAATGGGCCGGAAAATCTGAATATTAGATTACCACTGGTTGGGTTGTCACGCGGACTCGCCTATTTGAGATTTCTACATTTTCGCAGTGGATTCGCGCCGGGTCATGTTAGCCGAAGTGATTACTTCTCCGATGATCTAGTGTCGCGGTGCTCAACAATGAAATGCCAACGGAATGCGTACAAGGTCGCCGGAAATTTGGGCCAGATGACAGCGCAAAGAAGGTCGCCGAAAAATATGGGTCGGACTAAGCGAAATAAAAAAATGGACTGCTGCTGGTTGTCGTCGCGACAGAGAGAGAGAGAGAGAGGCGAGGGTTTCAGGATTAAGAAAAGGGGCTGACCGGTGGTTTATGGGCAAACACATATGGGCAGGAGTGATATGGGTCAAATGCAATTTTGGGCAGCCACTATTTTTGAATAATTTCACCCACTGCTTGACATGGCACCGCCACGCCGTCGGTGATGGATTTTCATATCTCGCCTCGCCAAGGCGGAGATCACCATTGCAATCAGACCTACTCGATTTAAGCTTCAATGAATTAGAACTCAATTAAGTCAACATTTGATCAATCGAGATTAATTTATAAATTTCAACTCATTGTATTGGAGAATCAAGATGAAAAGGTTGCACATTAATTCACAAGAAAGTTAGGATGCAAAGTTCTGTATTCTTGTTGACGAAGCACAAGATCAAGCTAAACAAGAGTAGATGGCTATTATCTTACGATTTGTGAATAGTGATGGTATTCTAACAAAGCGCTTCTTTGCAATCAAATGTGTTGGTGATACTACTTCATTGAATCTCTTCAACAAGATATCCGAGATTTTTGTTTGCATCAATCTTCAGATTAGAAACTTTGGAGGCCAAGGTTATGATGGTACAAGTAATATGCGCGGTATTTGAAATGGACTTCAAGCATTATTTCTAAAACATTTTCCATAGGGAAATTGGCGCAAATGGTCTCTAACGTATGCCATTAGTGTGCAAATGGTCTCTAATCTATCCATTTAGGTGCATAATTGGTCCTTTTAGCGGATTCCGTTAAAATCCGTTAAAACCTTTCCAAAATTGGCGCAAATGATCCCTTTCATGTTTTTTTGTCTTTATTAGTGGGGGTAAAATTGTCAAGTTATATTTTTCTTTCAATTGGTGTAAATGGACCCTAACCTTTATCTTTTTTTGGCAAATAGTCCCTAACCTATAATTATATTTTGGTGCACAATTAGTCCTTAGTTGATGAAAAGACAAAAATATCCTTACTTTTAATTAAAGAAATTTGCAATTGGATTCCTAACTTTTAAAAAAAGTGAAAATGAGTCCGATACTTTAATTTTTTTTATTAAAAAAATTAAAAAAAAATTAATAAATTGACAATACACTAAATTATTTTATATATTTTATTTAACTATTATAAAATAACTAAAATTTAAGCTCATAATTATTAACGAATGTGCTAATTAAAATTATTTTACTATTATTAAGTAATCATATTATTCAAAATTCAAAATTTAATTTTATCGTTACAATATAAAAATAATAATTTTGTCACAAATAAAATTTTTAATTACTTTCCAAAGAGCACATATCCGTTGAACCAAACAAGATCTATCCATGAAGCCAAACATGAGTATTCTTCTTCGTTGAATTTTCTTCTTGTCCAAACAACCAACCACTACCGGATAACCCGTCCAAAACTCTAAAAAAATTCCACCGGAGAAAACCACTAGATCTGCTGTTGGTTATCTTCCTCGCAGATCTGGTGGATCTTGAAGATTGAAGGTAGAAAAAAACAAAATGAAATAAAAAAAAAGGACAACGCCAGTATGGATCTACCCACCATCGCACAAATCTCGCTGGATCCGCTTGACTTGATCCGGTGGCTCGCGCAGATCTGACGAGATCTACGCCATCGTCACGCAGGATCAGCGGATCCGCACAATTGAAATCACGATTCTCGCCGATCTGCGTGATCGAGTCGCATGATCCCGCATGCATTCTTCGCAGATCGGTCGCGCAGATCTAGTTCAAGATCCACTGGATTTGAGAGGAATATGACTGGCGCAGATCCGGTGGTTTTCTCCGGTAAATTTTTTTTTTAGTTTTGGACGGGTTATCCGGTGGTGGTTGGTTGTTTGGACCAGAAGAAAATTTAACGAAGAAGAAGACTCATGTTTGGCTACATGGATAGATCTTGTTTGGTTCAATGGATATGTGCTGTTTGGAAAGTAATTAAAATTTTTATTTGTGACAAAGTTATTTTTTTTATATTGTAATGATAAAATTAAAGTTTGAATTTTAAATAATATGATTACTTAATAATAATAAAATAATTTTAATTAGCATATTCGTTAATAATTATGAACTTAAATTTTAGTTATTTTATAATAGTTTGTAAAATATACAAAATAATTTAGTATATTATCAATTTATTAGTTTTCTTTTAATTTTTTTTAATAAAAACTTTAAAGTATCGGACTCATTTTCACTTTTTTTAAAGGTTAGGAATCCAATTGCAAATTTTTTTAATTAAAAGTAATGATATTTTTGTCTTTTTTATCAAATAAGGACCAATTGTGCACTAAAATATAATTATATATTAGGGACTATTTGCGCCCAAAAAAATGTAAAGGTTAGGGACCATTTGCACCAATTGAAAGAAAAATGTAACTTGACAATTTTATCCCCACTAATAAAGACAAAAAAACATGAGAGAGACCATTTGCACCAATTTTGGAAAGGTTTTAACGGATTCTTAACGGAATCTGTAAAAAATGACCAATTGCGCACCTAAATAGACAGGTTAGGGACAATTCTGCCAAAAATGAAAGGTTAGGGACCATTTGCGCACTAATGGCATACGTTATGGACTATTTGCGCCAATTTCCCTTTTCCATATGCTTACTATAACTATTGTTTTGCCCATCGTTCCAGTTGAAATTAGTTTATGCGGCTAATTATGTTAGTGTTGTTTGGCAATTCTTTTTTCTCATGTGGACAATATTGTTAACATCATTACTTCTTTTTCCTAAAACGATTCATCGAGTTGCAAGTTTTCCAAAGAAAAATATTGAGCATTTATTGGCTATTGGAGAATGCGAGTAAGGAAGTTGAGCTAATCAGATTGGTAACTTGTAGCGAGTGGAGCTACTCATTAGAGTTCTCATTATAAATCAATAAAGAACCTGATAGATATGTATCTTTGTAACATGTAAAGTGCTTGAGGGTCTAAATGATCATTCTCCAAATGCAAGAAATAGGCATGAAGCTCTTGGTGCAGAAAATTTACAAGCTTTAAATTTGTGTTTGTCTTGCATTTAATGTGTAAAATTTTAGCTATCAAGGATATTCTTTTTCAAGTCCTCCAAGAAAAAAATCCAAGACATCGTGAATGTAATTAAATGTGTCTGTAGTACAAGAAAAGTCATTCAAAAATTGTGAGACGATGATTGGAAAGAATTTATTCAATAAGTTAACACTTTTTGCTCCAACAAATGTATTGATATACTCGTTCTTGATAATTCATGTAAGACTGGTTGTTTCCATGAGTGTACTACAGTTGAGTATCATTACCACTTTGATGTTTTTAACGAAGTAATAGATTTTCTTTTAATAGATTTAAATACGAGATTTAATGAACAATTAGTTGAACTCCTTTCTCTCAGTGCATCTTTAGATCATAAAAATTTATTTCAATCATTTAACAAGGATCATATTTCTCGAGCTTGCGAAGAAGTTTTATTCTAATATTTCAAACTGTATGAGGTTTTTGCTTTGGGCCTAGAGTTACAACATTATAAGCACACTATGATATCTAACCCCCAGTTTCAAATACTACACCTTCTGATTTATGTCTACAATTGATTGTAACTATGAAGTGCTTGAATTACCAACAATTGATTATATTGATATATGTGATATTGACTTTGCCTGTTTCTACATCAACTATTGAACGAGCATTTTCAGCGATGAAAATTCTGAAGACGAAGCTTCGTAACAAATTGGAGGATGATTTTCTTGTTGGTTGTATGACAATGTACATTGAAAAAGATTTTACTATGAATATAGATGTAGAATCTATTTCAGAAGAATTTTATGCTATAGAACATCGTTAGATACCGCATAAGTAGGTACTGTAATTTATTTTGTTATTTTGTACATTGACTTTTTTCAAAATTTAAGTCTCCTCCACATAAATTCCTACCTGTGTTGGTGGGTTGACTTCTACATTAACTTTGTAAGCAACAAGACCAATATAGTTCACATCACTTTGAATTCCCATATTTTTTAAGTTTTTGCTCTTGGTTTCATTTTCTTGATTAACTGAAGAGAAGAATCTTTCTTGACCAACGAACGTACGAAAATCTCTTAAAAAACTGACCACTAAATCATCCATTGCACCTATAAAAACAAGTAACACTTTTATTCGACATCGTTTGAAGTGATTTTATGATTTCTTGTTTGATCGGCACTTCACTCATGTTATCAAGTACTCTTTTACCCAAATTTTTTTCATCGGCCCCTTATTTTTTCTTATTTTCATTATTGGCCTCTACAATATATTTTTTGTTATCTTTGCGCCTGAAGTTTCAAAGATCTGCTAAATGTTTCCAAAACTTTATGGAATCCTAAAATTGTTCTTTGTACTTTTGGAAGTTGTAGAGTGGTCCTTGAAGGTTCAGGTTTGCTTACTTAAGTCCCTGGGATGAAAAGGTTGTGCATCGATGTTGAGCTCATATGATAATATTTGTGAACATTTAACCTCTTAACTCTGTACTTGATTCTAGACTCTGATGGTGGGTTGACTTCTACATTAACCGTGTGAGTACCAAGACTCATACAATCCATATCACTTCGAATTTCCTCATATATTGTGTTTTTGCCCTCTGAAGAAGAAGAATATTTCTCGACCGACGACCTTATGAAACTTCTTGAATACTAGTCGCTAGATCAGTCACTACATCTGTAAAGACATGTCCCCACTTTATTCGACGACATTTGAAGTAATTTATGATTTCTCGTTTGATTGACACTTTATCCTTGTTACATAATTATCTTTACATAAAGACTTGTCTCATTTTATTCAAATACATGATTTCTTGTTTGATCGATACTTCATCCTTGTTACAGAATTCTCCTTTACCTAAACACAAGTCCCACTTTATTCGACTGCATTTGAAGTGATATATAATTTCTTGTTTGATCGACACTTCATACTTGTTACCTAATACTCTTTTACCTAAATTTTCCTCATCGGCCTATGATTTTTCCTTATTTTCATGCTTGGTTTTTACATTTTTGTCTTATCCAAATTTGCCCCAAAAGTTTCCAAAATCTGCAAATTGTTCTTTGAAGTTTCAGATATTTGCAAAATGCTCACAAACTTTTTGGAATCTAAAAATGGTCCATGTACTTTCTGAAAGACGCAAAATGGTCATCGAGGTTTCAGGTTTGCTCAGATCGGTTTTGAGTTTCCAACATTCTGCAAATCAATCCTTACATTTTTCTGATTTGTCCAATTGAATCCCCGAAAAAACCACTCCCTCCCCACCCCCATCAGCCACTTCCTTCCTACTAATAAAAACAAGAAAAATAACACAACATATAACCTTATCATATAAATAAATACAACTTATGTTCTTTTAATGACAAATAACACTTTAACACATAAACTTACATAGCATTTAATTAAATGACAATAATTCATAATCACTCAACAAATCCTAAAAAATAATTCAGGATTCTAATCACTCTAAATCAAGTCAGCCCCAATCAACCAACCCATAGCCCGTATTCACATTGATATCACAGCAAAAAAATCATATCTTCGCAATATTCATTTTTCATTTTGCCTACTATTGCCTTCCTCCATCAATTCGACTGGCACCACCGCAATTCATATTGATCGTTTGGGTTCGTTCCAATGACTTTTACGGTAATTTTCACCATTCTAGCTGTCGAATAGTTGTTGAAACTCAGGCAAACGCAGAGCTCCCTTTCACCATCCGTCATTTTGTTTATCAACAGCATATTCTAACACCTGTGTGTGTGTGTGTGTGTGTGTGTAGTAGTTTTTGGTACGTGCGTTGCACGTAGGCATTGCAACACACGAATATATATGTATAAAACAAAAAATATTAAATGTATAATACATAAATAATAATTATGAAAAATATATTTTTTAATTAAGTAAAATGTTGAAATTCTTTCAACCAAATAAACACATAATTCGTTAAAAAAAAATTAAATAACTCATACAAAAAAAATTAAATAACTAAAATTTGTAAATGACATTTGGATGTTGGTAAAATGATGTGGTAAAGTGACAATTTTTATATTTTTATTGAATTGCACTACTTCGATAATTTGAATTGGACCAAACCCTTATTCTTCAAACTCAGGTCCAACTTTTTCAACTTTTTACTAATGACCCAAAAGCCAAATATCAAAGAATTGTGTACAATTTATTTATAACATTAAATAAAAAAATAAAATAAAAAATTGGTGAAAAATTGAATGAAAATCTAGACGAATATGTGAATAGTAAAAAAAAATTAAGTACAAAAATAATTTGTAATGTGTATAATTTGCTTATAAGATAAAATAAAAAAAGATTACTAAAATGTTGAAATTCTTTCAACCAAATAAACACATAATTCGTAAAAAAAAAAATTAAATTAAATAACTCATACAAAAAAAATTAAATAACTAAAATTTGTAAACGACCTTTGGATGTTGGTAAAATGATGTGGTAAAGTGACTATTTTTATATTTTTATTGAATTTGACCAAATCCTCATTTTTCAAACTAGGTCCAACTTTTTCAACTTTTTTACTAATGACCCAAAAGCCAAATATTAAAGAATTATGTACAATTTGCTTATAACATTAAAAAAAAAAAAAAGATTTGTGAAAAATTGAATGAAAATCTAGACGAATATGTGAATAATAAAAAAAAATTAAGGACAAAAATATTTTGTAATGTGTATAATTTGCTTATAAGATAAGATAAAAAAAAAAAAATATTACTAAAAAATTGAATGAAAATGTGTAAAAGAAAAACAAATTAAGGAAATAAAACTTAAGAAAAAAAAGAGAGAGAGAAATGGGCTAAAACCTACGTACCACTATTGATGGAAAAAATAAAATGGAGCTAAAGCCCATACACCACAATTGATTAAAAAAAAAAAAAAGTTGGTTCCTTCTTTCTTGTCGAGTTACTCGTTCTTGTCCAATTACTCGACAAGAACACAAAAAAAAATTGTTCTTACTTGACAATAACCAAAAAAAAAAAAAAAAAAAAAAGAATTGTTCTTGTCGAGTTAGTTGACAAGTAAACCCAAAAAAAAAATGTTTGTTCTTGTCGAGTTACTCAATGAGGAAAAAAATGTAATTGTTAAAACACCCAAAAAAAATTGTTCTTACTCGACAAGAAACAAAAAAAAAAAAAAAAAAAATTGTTGTATGCTCGACAAGCACAAAAAAAAAAAAAAAAAAAAAAAAAAAAAACTTTTGCTTGTCAAGTTACTCGATAAGAACACAAAAAAAAAAAAAAAAAAAAAAAATTTGTTGTGTGCTCAACAAGCGTAAAACCAACCAACCGGCAAAAGCGTGTAAATGAATGGTCAAAAGAAAGTGAACCGACTTCCATTTTGTGCTATATCGAGTGCCACTTGGATCCTTGAATGAAGGCTTTGAGGAGAAAGAAACAAAGTAGTGGGTTCACCTCTTTTCTCGCTACGTAGTAACTCGAAGAAGCTAGTCTACACATCAAAGAACTCGGAGAAGTTTTTGCATTAAAAAATTGAATGAAAATGTGTAAAGAAAAACAAATTAAGGAAATAAAACTTAAGAAAAAAAAGAGAGAGAGAAATGGGCTAAAACCTACGTACCACTATTGATGGAAAAAATAAAATGGAGCTAAAGCCCATACACCACAATTGATTAAAAAAAAAAAAAGTTGGTTCCTTCTTTCTTGTCGAGTTACTCGTTCTTGTCCAATTACTCGACAAGAACACAAAAAAAAAATTGTTCTTACTTGACAATAACCAAAAAAAAAAAAAAAAAGAATTGTTCTTGTCGAGTTAGTTGACAAGTAAACCCAAAAAAAATGTTTGTTCTTGTCGAGTTACTCAATGAGGAAAAAAAGCAATTGTTAAAACACCTAAAAAAAAATTGTTCTTACTCGACAAGAACACAAAAAAAAAAAAAAAAAAAATTGTTGTATGCTCGACAAGCACAAAAAAAAAAAAAAAAAAAAAAAAAAAAAAACTTTTCCTTGTCAAGTTACTCGATAAGAACACAAAAAAAAAAAAAAAAAAAAAAAAAAAAAAAAAAAAAATTGTTGTGTGCTCAACAAGCGTAAAAACCAACCAACTGGCAAAAAGCGTGTAAATGAATGGTCAAAAAGAAAGTGAACTGACTTCCATTTTGTGCTATATCAGTGCCACTTGGATCCTTGAATGAAGGCTTTGAGGAGAAAGAAACAAAGTAGTGGGTTCACCTCTTTCTGCTACATGTAGAACCTGAAGAGCAGTCTACACATCAGCAACTCAGAGAAGTTTTTGCATTTTTGGACCAATACACAAGAAAAATTCTGGTTCCACATTAGGCAAGTGGACTTATGGATTTGAGATTAAGGCTTGTTAGAGCTAGGTAAAATTAAACAAGATAATTAAAAACCAAATCTTTTATTATACCTAATGAACACAAAATGCTAACCATTCACAACCCCCAAACAAATCAAGTTAATAAGAGTTACAAATTATATGCCACTCTCAACCTCACATGTAAGTCAATTTCAGCCATGATGCATAATAGTATTCATGTTTCTGCTGTCATACAAAAGTCGAGGTCAACACTTTTCCTCTTTGCTTCTAAGCATAATTGAGTAAAAATATCATAAGTAGAATTCTATTTAGCATCACAAGTAGCATTTCATGCAAATATGCAATATCCTCGTTATCATATGGATCAGAGCAATGTGCCATCAATTTTTGATTCCTCTCATTCCAAATGTACTCCATCATAGATCTCTATGCAAATTTAGTAGCATAATGAGTTTAGGAAGAACATAAAATGAACTAAAGTTCAAGACTTGAATTATTTTCATTTATAACAAAGACAACCACAGGAATTACATCAAGTTAAGCCTAAAAGGCACAAACAAGAGGAAAACAGATGAAAATTAAGTAGAGGAATACCAAAGAAAGACCTATATTTCCATCATCGAGGGCTGTTTACATGATGGAACATCATTTGACTACTGTCCAAACTGTATTGTCCAGACAATTTCCCAGTGTTGGTATAAGGGCTAATCGGAACAGTGTAAAGGTTTGTTGAGGTAATTGGAGCAGTGTAAAGGTTTGATGATTCGTTGGGATTCATTAGTCCTACAAATTCTTCGTGTTCGGGTTGATGAGTCCAAGGATGTTTAGTGAACTTCCTTAAACCTTCAAGTTCCATAGCCAATTCCTTCATTGTAGGTCGATCTTCACTATTGAGGTTGAGAACCAACATAGCTGTAAAATGAGGAAACAGCCGCATTAGTGTGATTTCTGTAACCATTAGAACATTTTCAAACCTAAAAGTCCAAAAATATCTTCAATTGAATAGAACGATCAAAAAATTGAAAGGTTGGAACGAATCTACGAGAATTTTAAATCTTCTACAATCGAACAAAAACAAACAATTTTAGTGTTGAACCTTTTTCAAAACAGAAAACAATAGTAACTCAGTAATCTGTGTTCTCAAGGAAGAAGAAATTAACATGAAAAATGGCGACAAACATGGAGGACCAACAGCGGAAACCAATGTTAGTTGTGCTTAGGGCTTTTTTGATGAGAGAAATAAGGGTTTTGGACAAATATTGGACAAAGTAAAAAAATTGTGGCTGTCTACATTGTCAAAACGGTGGCATATTGGACAAAAAAACTACGGTAAAAAATTTAAAACTCTTATATTATTGTAAAGATATATATATATACACACACACATAATCGTATATAGAGAAAAAGGGAGAATTGCGATTCAAACATACCGTATTCCTCAAATATTTTTTATAAAACAAGTTTTTTAAAAAAAAAAAATCGAGCCCAGAGCTATAGTGTAGGGCCTAATTAACCCATACTAATTACCAAAAGAACTCAATATTTGGACCCCATCCAACAAAAAATCATGAGAAAAATTATAAAAAAATGAATAACCCTGGATTTTATAAAGTCGAGAGGGAGAGAAAGGAACTAGTGAGGGCATCTCGAACTCATACTCTATTTTGGCGTTTCACATCAAAATAGAGTCCATAGTTGCTCCAATCCACCTTTAAAATGCTGCGCCATTTTGGAGTTCATATAGAGATGAAAATGTGGAAATTTTTATTCCAATTTTACCCTCATATTACAATACAAAAATTTAATTTTTCCCCTTTATCCCTGTTTATTATTTTATTATTTTAGTTATATCAAATGATTTATAGTTCTTTTAATTTGATTATTATTTTTATGAAATTTTGAAATTTTTTATTTTGTGATGTTAATTTTTTTTTTTTTTTTTTTGTGTGATGAGTAATGATATAGCACACATTGTGGGTAAGAATTATGATACTCACTTGACACGTGGCATCACCACATTAGTCATTTTTTTAAAAGATTTAAAAATTATAAATAACTTTTTAAAAAGTAACCAATGTGGTGAAGCCACGTGTCAAGTGGATACCATAATTATTATCCACCATGGGTGCTATATCATCTTTCGTATTCGATATTGAGTATTGTCTTTTTTGTTTTTAAATAAATGCAATAAGTTAGGTAATAAATGTAATTTTTAATTTATGCATTTAATATAAATAAAAAATATAATCAAATAAATTTTGAAATAAATTAATTGTTGAGAATTAAAAAAATTAGGAAAGAGAATGTACACTATTTATTTGGTGCAAAATTTGAAGTAATAGATTGGAATTGACATTTGAATTTGGCGTGAAAGTTGTAGTATTTTGGTGCAAAAGTTGAACAAATTTAAAGATATGAGTTCGAGATGGTCTGAGAGACAACGAAAGAAGGAAGATGGGCACTAGCGGACCCACTAAATTTGGGAGTGTTTTTATATATTTTTTTAATTTAAAATAAAATGATGGAAGAGTATAAAAAATAGTTCAGTTTAATTGCTGATAGTGTTTATGTGCTGAGTGGTCGAATATTCAATTTGCTTCATCGACGATTCCTCACCATCAAATCTAGGGGTGGACACGATTCAGTTCGATCCGATTCCAAATAGATCCGAATTGAATTGAGAATTAATAAATATCTTGTAAATGGAACTATCAATTTCAATTTTAATTATGGAACCAAACCAAAATTAAACTGTTTGGTATGGTTCAGTTCCATAGTTAATCTTTATAATTCCAACAACTATTTTCATTCTCCTAATGTTTGAAACAATACAATAATCTAACAAATTATAACTTCCAAACTCTAATTCATTCACAAAAGAACAACATATCGAGTTTTGAACACAAGATTCTATTTAATACAAAATAGGAAATTTAGTCCAAATTTAAAAATATAAAAACAAGTTGTCTAACACAAATCATTCATCAACGTACACGAATGGTTTAGTTCTTAGTTCGGTTATTCGATTTTGGACCTAGAACCCATAACCGAATCAAAACTAGTCAGTTCTCACTTCTAATACCAACTGCTTATTTTAAATTTAAGAGAAATCGAACTGAACCAAATATATTTGAATAGGTACTTTTGTCCCCTCCTAATCAAATCATTATTTTACTATTTTTTTGGAAATTTTGCACAAATAGTCATTAGTTTTTAGCGATTCTAAAAAAATTGTCTATAACCTTTGAAATCAAACTTTTTAGTCCTCAACCCTTTGTTCTTTTTGAATGTTTTGTTCATTTTACATAATTCTATCGAAGTCACCGTCAAATTTATTTGTACTGTTATATATGATAAGTCTAAAATCGACTGCTTTTGTGTTTTCTTACCAAATTTTTTGAATAAAATAGCTAACTTTATTATATTTTTTAATCTCTCTCTCTCTCTCTCTCTCTCTGTGATAGCCATCGTTAAGTCGTCGACCGTCCTAGAACCGCGTTGGCCCCTAGTAGGCGGAACTGGGGGGGGGGGCGGGGGTGTAGCCCAGCCCAACCCCAACCCGCATCCATTACATCAAGTAATTTTTTTTTTTGAAATTGTAGTCCGCCCAATTAAGTTTGTAGTCCGTCCAAAAAATAAAAATCCAAATAGTAATAACCCATATCCATTTAACATATCTTTCCAACCCAATCAAATATCAATTGTCAATTATTTCAATCCATCACAAATTAACCCATCGACCATTTGCAATCCAATCATATTTGAGAAAAGAAAAATTCTACCAAGTACGAACGGGAACAGTAAAGAAAATCGAACTCGAACCCTCAAGGCGTAACCACAATCCACCCATTAATTTGGAATTTCTTTGAGGAAACGAGAAGAAAGGAAGGTCACGACGAAGGACGAACACGAATCGATTTAACGGGTGGTCGAGGATTGGAGAATGCCCAACCACGTAAGGTCGATTGCTCAAGAAAGGTTTTTTTCTTCTCATGGCTCCCGATTTTTGAAGAAGTGCGTATAGTGTGCTGTGTGTTGTATAAATTGGGAAAGTGTGTGTAGTGTGCTGTGGCCTGTGTGTTGTATAAATTGGCTCCTGATTCTTGAAGAAGTGCTTGTGCGTGTAGTGTGCTGTCAATGTGTTGTATAAATTGTGTCATTGTGTGATTTTTGATAATTGTATATTTGCATTTTCAATTGGAGTGTTGAGTATATATAAAAAATTAAAAATGGTCCCTGTACGGAAAATATAATGGCCTAAATTATGGACAATTTTTTGTGCTTATTAGGTTAATAGGTTATTGACTTATTGTTGATAACTTGATATTGATTATGCTTCTAAATTTATAATTTTGATGTTAAATTTATAAATATAAATTTATAAATTATATTTACATAAGAAAATTTCGACATTATCTCCCTGTATTTCTAGAAAAATTGTCTGGTGTACCCCAGATAGGAAAGTTGAGTGCAACTGTCCAATAACATTGAAACAAATCCGAAATCAACCACCCTTAAGAGTAAAGATTTTGATAAGACTAAATGTAGCAAAGTGAGGAGTACGCATGACACGTGTTAATTGTTAAGAATGTACTATGTCGTCAACCTTGAAAAAATCGCTTTTATAGTGTAAAAAAATTTAGTGTAAAAAAATTTTTTAGCAACAATCCAAATCTTAAAGTCTTTTAAAAAAATTTCAAGAAGCAGTGGGTCTTTTTAAAATTCCTGGTTCGCCCGCCCCTAAGTCAAAAGTTTTGACTCCATTACTGGGTTGGTGAAGGGGACAAAAGTGGTAGAAGCAATTGAGAGTTTAGGGTTTGATGATTCGAATTTGTTGCATGCAAGTAAAAAAATTCCTTTATAAAATTACATTAGATATTAATTCATGTAAATTATTATTTAACCAAGAGATTGTGAAAAGAAAACTGTACAATAGTCACAAAATTTGATTTTGTAACTTATCGAGAGTCAAACCAACCAAATCGTTTTGGCCTAATATCAGGCCGAAAGGTGTAGTCTATAGATAACAAGAAAGGCAGAAAAATCTAACATACTGATATGACACATTATAATACTTGTACACCAAAGATTGGATAACATTAAACAACATCAAACAAATTAAAATCTTGATCATAAAATTATTCACTCGAGTCCTATATTACTTAATTACCAAACATCATCTCGGTAAAATTCGTTTCTCCACCATAACATCAACAAAATCAATTATCAAGAAGAAGGTCACAAAACATCAAAAAAAAAAATAGAAGAAGGTCACAAAACATCAATTCTTTTAGAAAACCAAAAAACATAAAACAAGATAATCAAAGCAAGTTCCAATGAAATAGGTTGATTACTCTACAAGAAAATAGGTAATACCCCACCACAGAGTAGGTCACTTCACAAGTGTACATCATTACATTTATTTATTAATATTTTCATAATGCTACTTTACCAATTTCTCACGTCCTCCATTGTTGACAAGCAAAAAGCTTGTTCACACACACAACCAAGAACTGATCAAGGACAGAACACAACCCTGTAGCTGGTACCCGCGGGACAAATGAAAGTGCTGGTGGGATCATCCTCGGGATACGTGAAGGTGTCCTTGCATCTGATCTTGAAAAACCTGGATAAATCCGTCGGCCTGCACCGCCCGTTGCCGCAACAGTACTGGCTAGTCTTATAAACCGTGCACGGATTGTGGCAACCGCCGGGAGTTTTCAATTGACTCGGGCACTGTCCAGTGATATCCGCCGCGCATCTTATGCTCTTGGTACATCCATTCGATGTGGGGGTAAATTGTACCGGCAAGTTAAACCCTTTTATCAAAGAGATATCGTAATAATCCTTCCCGGCGAAGGAGTTCAGCCCGTATTCGACAAGAGTCACCGGAGGTGCACCATAGTCTTTGCATTCAAGCAAGCCACCGCAGTCTCCGGTGAGGCACCGACCCCTACCCGATGAATCAAACGTGCAATTCGTTCTAGCCCAGATTTTGGCTAATTTCGTTGAAGGGTAGCCGAGCACCCATGTTTGGCCACTATCGAGGCGGCGACCTCCGCCGGGCAAGGCGGCGGGCCAGATCGTGTACGGACAGTTGTTTTGAACTCTGATGAATATCCCATGGCTGTGGATGAAGAAAAGAGGCATAAAAATCGCCAAAATAGCAAAAGGGGAACTCAAGAAACTCATTTTGGTAATTGCAATTGAGATTTTGAGGTCCTTGGTTTTGGCTATATAATGATGTGGCCGCCATTGGTCAAAAGCTTGTAATTACGTGATAGAGTTTTGTTTGAATTTTCATTATGTGATTTTTTATGTAGACACATGGACATCATTATTAAAGACAAATTACAATTTAAATATTATTTGTCTTGACTGTTTGACCTAACTGAGTTAGGTCTAGAACGTATAACTGTTTGTTGGGAAAAAACCTTGTTCTAACTCCTATTAATGTTTTATAATTTTAGATAAAATTATACAAAATAATATTAGCTCAAAAATTATATCATTTATGTAAAAAGAAGTTCTTCAATTATTCAAACTTGATATTTTTTTCTACAATATTTCACTGTTGAGAGCTAGTTAGACAGACGACATAACTAGTGTCGCACAACGCCAATACCACACACAATGCATAGCCCCATTTCTTATATGTACCGATGAGAGTCACAAAGGTCATAATTGATTTCCAGAAGGTAGGTGTGAGCAGGGCTGGACTATATGTTTTCTATGCCTGAGTCGAATTTTAAAAAATGAACCTTTAAATCGTAGTATGCATTCAAATTCTTTTCTTCGTAAGAGTTTTGTAAAACAAATCTATAAATTCAAAATTCAACAATAAAACGACAACAAATTTCTTTTTAATCAATAAAATGTAATATTCAACAATAAAGAAAACCCATAATTTCTTTTTTTTATCACAACCCATTTTACAAGAAGATTATAAACATATAGACATACACGAGGAACAAATTTCAGTGACGCAAAATTTTATGTCGACAATAAATGACAATATCAACTTCATTTTAATCAATTCAATTGGTTCAATCATTACCAAAAAATATAAAAGTTTGACTCTAAAATATATGAATTATCTAAAATGAATTAGAATGGTTAAAAGAGAAGTATCGTTTACAACTCTCGTAGAAAATGTAATAAATCAACTATGGCGATTTAACATAGACTATAGAGTGGGTTTTTGTCGGACTGGAAGGGGAGATGGGTGATTTGAACTTTGAAATCAAGTCGAGATTACACGTTTCAACTTTTAAATTTGAAAAAGACGAGATTTTAATTAGGCTGACTTTTTTAATTAGATGTGGTTTTGGATTGTTCTAGTTCATCCTTCTTTTAAAAAAAAAATTAACACAATTTTTTAGATTTATGGATCCTCAAATATTTTGAGTTAGAGGTAGTGACCTCTTAAGCCTTATATAAAGTTCAGGCATGTGTGTGAGTTGCAATGGGTCTGGTATTGTTGTCAGAGGAGAAGGGTGGGGTGCGCCACTGCCGACCATGAAGTTTTCTACTATGGATAGGTTTTTTCGATATTTTAAGCTAGTAATATATTTTTCCAATTTTTTTTTATCAATAATGAATTTATTAATTTACGAAAATAGTGGATTGATAATTTAAGTTCAAGTTTCGACTTATTAATTTATGATAATTATACACGTATCAGACGTAATTTTTGAATTATGATATATATCAGCAACGGTGCTCAATACCAATTTAAAAAACATATCTTTTTATTTGTTTTTATAGAAAAACATATATTGTAGAAAAAATTATAAGAAATGTCCATTTACATGTGGTCATTTAAAATGTAACAAGTTTTGAAAACAAAATAGAGAAAAGGTAATTATATTTCAACGACATTCTTTGTTAACCACAACATATTTTAATTATAATGAAGGTCTCTAACTATTGCTCATTTCTGCATATATGTCCCCAATTAGTTTTTATCACATTATTATTATTAACTTATTAAATTGTACATTTTATCTTTGTCTTTGATGATAGTATTTGTCCAAAAAATTAATTAGGAGGGTATAAATTTTGTTTGCATCACGTGTTTTTAAATAAACAAAATAAATAATAAATACAAAAGTTTGACAAAATATTTGTCCTTCATTTCAAATTACATTAGTAGAATCTTCAAAGACAATACGTAAATATTAATTGAAAGCTAATTATAAAAATACAACGAAAAAAGTTTGGAACATATGTAACAAAATATGAAGGGTGGGTTGACCTTCACTGTAATTAAAACGTGGTGTAGATAATAAAAAAAACTGTAGTGTGAACATGTTTCATAGAGAAGTTAGCATTTTGGAAAAAAAATATCATCATTTAACTACCTAAAATCTTAAACATATCCTATTAAAAGCCAGTCAAAAGCTAATACTACAAAAAATCAGATCTACAACAAAATTCCACAAAAAATTTCAACTCGCGCCTCATGCCTCGTGCCTCGTGCCACCACCCAACTCAAGTAAGTTAATTTTTTGATAGATTTTTAATTTGGGTTAAAAGAACAAAAATTCTAAATATTTGTGATAGATTAGTTTGTATTTGTTTTTAGATATAACTCTTGTTGAAATTTCTTGGATAAGGTTACAAAAATTTTGTTGGAGGAAGATGAGTTGACATGTGATTAAAGAAACAATGTTAATGGCGATTGTGAAAATGGCAATAGAATTGTCTAAACGACTAAGAGTTCAATTGTCTGAAAAAAAACGACTATTCAACTGTTTGTTAAAAAAAATTGAACTGTTGAAATGACAATTAATTTGTTAGTAAAAAAAACGACAGTTGAACTGCTAAGATGACATTTCACAGTTCAAGAAAAAAAAACAGTAGATTAAACTTGTTATTTTTGAAAAATGGTATATATAACTTTTTCATCTAAAAATCACTATTTTTATAAATATTATTAAAAGTAGTTATTTTTCAAAATTAGTATTTATTTTTAACTACTTTTCTAAATTCCCTTATATTGAGTAACTTATCTATAATGCTGCATAAATTAGGAACAGTAATTTTTACCGACAAAGTAACAAATGGCATTAGTTTAATTTCGTGAAGCATCGGGAAGCCTGACATTTTTGACATGTGCAAATTATGCATTGAAAACTGTAAACCTAATGGGACCCGGCGGCTACTGTAATGCTGCCAGATTATTCGCGCAAGCAAAAGCATGAATAAAAATAAAAAAATAAAATAAATAAATAACCTATTGAAGATAAAAAAATTTTGAAGCATTTTCACCCTTACCTTTTGGATTTCTACGCAAAACGTCCTTCAGTCAAAAATCAGCCATTAACATAGGGGTAAATTAGTCCAACCACTTTTTTCACATATATATTACTTCTTTTAAAATTGGGGGGCTTTCCATACAATTTCCAAAATTGCATGGCAGGCCCCCGTCCCCAAATCTGAAAAGCTGAAACCAGTGGAAACCATGGCCCCTTTGCTGTTGTTCGACGACGAAAGGCGGTGGCCGCCGGTGTAAGACACCGGCGCGACCACCGCCAGTAGATCTGTTGGCGGCGCCGTGACAAACGACGCCGCCTTGCAGACGGGGGCCAGAAGAAGCGACTGCCTATCAAAAGAACAGAAGACGATCGATGTCCATCAAAGAAGATTATTTAATGGCAGTACAAGAATTCCTGTTTTGTTCTTCGGGACATTTGAAATCTGTTTCCTTTTTTTGCAGAGACTTCCGACAGAAAGAAGTGAATTTCCACTGTATCTTTCAAGCTTCTGCTCTACTGTGAAATCCTGGAATTTCTATTTCAGAAAAGAATTTAGGGGTGGGTAATTTCCTTTATCTCCTTTAATCTCTGTATAGTTTTATTTTTGGTAATTTTTATGATTTTAAATCCTTTGTTTGTTTGATTATGACTTTGATTCTTCTACTTCCCGTTTTTCTCAATACATTTTCACAATTGAGGTGGTTGAGTGCTCTGGAATTTTTCCTAGAAATTGATTGATTATGTTCTTGAATATTTTTGGTTCTTCCCATGATCTTCTTGTTGTTTATAGATGTTCTTCATTCAGAAAATGGTTTATCATTAAAATGTAGGTTACCTTAATCTTTCTTTAATGATTTTAATGATGAACTGTACTATTTTTCTGAACAAGAAAATTTGTGTTTAACATTTACCAGGAGGGAAAAGGTTCTGATAATTAATACATCCAAATGCAGGATATTATGATTATGTAGTTAAATTTTGGGGACAGGGCATGCCTTTTCCCATAAATAAATAAAGAGGATAAAAGTTTGTTGGTTCAGAAAGAAGAAATATTATAATTAAGAATCTTTTGAAATCCTATGACACGTGTTGTTTTATGATTGGTTTTTGTTTGCAAATATTTTTCAATAATTTCTGCCATAAAATTGGTTGTAATAGGAAACGTTTGTTTAATTAAGGACGACTCTCAAAAGTCAAGAGAGGAAATCTGTGGGTTGCTTCAAAGAGTGTAAACGTTTATATGAAAAGTCGCATTTTACCATTATGAAATACTATGGTCGGTATGAATTGGGAAATAATATTTTAATTAGATGTTAAATTCGTAGTAAATAATTTCTTCGTTTGAAAAAAAAAATTGTAATATATTCATTGTTGGTGACGTTTACAGAAGTTGCATTGATATTTAGCCTTTTTTATACATTGATTTTAAAGCACATTTCTTGCAATGTAAATACGAACTAAATAATTATTTTTAATAACAAACTTGTTATGTGACGTGGGCTTATTTAAAATATGGGTTGTTGAACGGTAGGTTATAATGACTGTATTAAGTCTCGCGTCATTAAGTCAAAAACTTGATTTGTTTTGTTTATTTAATTGTATTTAATTGAATTTATATTTATTTAATAATATTTAATTTAAAGTAGAAAATCACAAATTTTTTAGATTTGACACTAAATTCAATAGATTATTGGTGGATGATTGTTGTCGTCGGACGATATGGGACGGCGAGGAACGGGGAACGATTCCAGCGGCATCATTCATACGTCATGCATGCTTTTGTTTTTCCACTTTTAATATTTAAGAAAATGAAATGATTAATTTTTCTTTATGATAATGTCCATACATAGCAATTTATACTAAACATGCCTAGCAAATTTAAGGTAAAAAATAAGTTTGAACTTCATAACATTTTAATTAGTATAGTTTTGTTAGACTTAATACACAGGAATAATAAAAAATAATATTTTATTAGAAACACAAGATGAAACAAAAGAACAACAAATGCAAAATAAAAAATAATGATTTAAGAGAAACTTAAGATGAAACAAATCGAGGCATGAGATTCGTCCTCCTCAAAAAACGACCCCAAACCCCCCCAAATTGGTTAAATTATGTTGTGCAAATGGTTTGAGAATATGATTTAGATATTGTCCATAAATTAAAGCTAAGTCCTCGTGTTTTAGGTATATCTTTTGTTGTTTGAATTTATTGTTATTAGTACACTAAGTTCACGTGGCGTCAATTTTTGTCAAATGTCGATTAATTGTGTGCTACATAGATATTTAAATGTGACACATCATCAATTTACGCTAGAAATTTAACAGAGTGATCGTTGGTGAACGCATTAATATACTTGGGTGTGATCAGATTGAAATTTTGTAACTTTGATGACTGTTTTGTAATTTTGTTGAAACTTTAGTGATCGTCAATAAAATTAATCACTTAAAATCTCACTATGCTATTTTAAGAGAATGTATTTAATTAAGATTTGTATGGAAATAGTTATTTTAAATCACATAAATTACCTTTCTCTTCTAACTTTAATTCACCTATGCCAAAACCACTTCATACTAATTTATTTATTTATTTTTCTCTTTTATCTTCTAATTTTGCTTCTATTTAGAATTAGGCTGCGTGAAGCATGGGGTTTCTCAACAAATCTATCCTATATGATAATATGAAGTATGAACGAGGAGTATTTTATATATTTTTCAATTGAATTATGTACAATCTTGTTCATTTTACACTTCATCGTTTCTAGATTTCGAGCCGCCTAAATTAAATAGTGTATATATCTGTCTTTGTCTCGTCATGTGTCGGTGCACATGTTGACTGAATATAAAATGCAACCACACCTACTCTTCCATGGCCCTTGTTGTCTCACTTTATGGAAAGACACCTAATCCTTAATTTTAATAATCCATTTCTGCCAGAAATTAAGAAACAAAATTGACTTAGTCTACCTTTTTCTATTAGAAAAATAAAATAAGTCATTTTTATTGATAGGTAAAATACAAATTATCAAATTTATTTAAAATAAAAATACATGATAGGGACTTCAAATTTTAATTTCGAATTTTGAATAAATTTTAAACAAATTTTATTCGAACATATAGAATATTCACCTAATTCGGCATTTTATGTATGTCTTTTATAACATATTACAATAAAATCGTATACTTATAAGTTGTTAAAATCATTACGAAACCCAGTAGGGTTTTGAATTTTTACATGAAAATTTCTTACTTTAATGATTTTCACCACGGAAAATGTTTAATACCTTCATAAATAAAATAAAAATTTTAAAAAAGGAAAAAAAAATCATCATCTCACGTGCACCCTACCAAATACTATCAACATTCCCCTACAAACATTTTAAAATAAAAATAGTTATTTAAAACTATAGAACATTTGAGATGTTGGATTAGATAAAATTAAATATGATTAAGGGAACTTTATTTAGTCCAACATGATGTACCATAAAAATAAGAATTTCATTTTAAAATGAAAAACATATGACAGTGGGTACCTTTTTATTTCATAATTGGTAGAATAATTAATGTACGAAAAGAAAGTTGGCTCTTATATATTCAATTAGGGGTGGGTGTCTTTAACTCAACCCTATCCAAATTTTAAAAAGATCGATTTAGCAAAAGCCAAATCGAAATCGACTAAATCTAAAAAGATTGGTTCTGAAACCAATCCGAAGAGATTCAGTTCAAGTTTTCGATTTTTGGTTTCGAGTTGTTTAAAAAAAAAAAATTTTTCCTCTTTGAAATTAAGTTGAAACAACTCAAAAATCAACTCAAATCGATCCAAATCAATTCATGTCAGATCAGGTTGTCGATTTTCGAATTTATTGACAAGCCCTGTATTCAATTACAATTTGACTACTACCTGTTCCTGTTGTACTTGTTGAGATGTAACATTACTTTAAAATTAATACCATATAGATATTTAAAAGTCATTATTTTCATAAGAAACTAAAATCCTGCCAAATTTTTGATCTTTTACGAAGAACATAAGTTTTTTTTTTTCTTTTTCTTTTTTCTGTTAAGATGTGGGATTGGTATATTTGGCAGTCAAGATAAAATTTAGAAAAAATTAGGACTATATTCTCTAACATTCAATTAGTATAAGGGTAATTATATTCAAACTACCATTTCTATTATCTACACCACATTTTAATTACAATAAATGTCTCCCAATTTTTGACAATTAGACACTTATGTCACCAATTTTTATTAAATCGCATTTTTATTATTAACTTTCAATTAATTTTCACATCTTGTCTTTGATGATAATTTTTATCTAAATATTCTAATAATGTGTATTGAAATGAGGGGTATATATTTTTCAATTTTTTTGTTTGTTATTTATTTGGCTTATTAAAAATACGAGATGCAAAAATTTTTTTTACGCTCTCCTAATTAACGTTTTAGATAGAAACTATCATCAAAGATAAAGATAAGATGTAAAAATTAATAGGTTGATAATAAGAATGTAATAAAAAATTGTTGGGAATATAAATGTAAAATTGAGCAATAGCTGAAGACCTTCATTGTAAGTAAAATGTGGTGTGGTTAACAAAAACTGTGGTGCGAATATAATTACCCTTAGTATAATTTTGACTCTAAATCTTTGACGATTTCGCCCCCAAAATTAAGCGATGTAAAAATCGCTTGCGATTTATTCACATATTTAAATAATTGAGGATTCAGAAAGTTATTTTTAAATATTAAAGAGTTAAAATTGTTGGAAAATTATTGATATTGTGTCATGTTTGAGCATAATTTTGTGTGGGACCCGTTTTTCAAGATAGAAGATAAAAGTAGAGTTGTGTTCTCATTCGCATGAACATCGAAATCATTTTTTACTTAGGTAGAATTGATGCTCGGGTAAATGAGAAATTGAAGCTCAAAATAAAGTTGGAAAAATAAGTGGGTTATCCCAAATTGAAAAAATGATGAAAGGTTGACTAGCATTTAAATGTCCACAATTTACAAAGGTGTAATATTGTGTGGCATAAAAGCTCTCTCTTGTGCGCGCCCACAGTGGTGGTGTAAATCACGAATCGATTTACACATCAGACCATAGAACTCAAGTGCGAGCGCGATCTGCATACACGAATGTCGAACTGAAATTGACCCATTAGGCAGCCTACGTTTTGTCAATTTTTTTTTTCAAATTTAATTCCTGATTTATTTCTAGACCTTCCAACTTTTCCATTGATTTCATGTACTTTTAATTACGTAACACCTGAAACCTACCTATTTATGGTGGGATTAAAAAGTCACCTGGGAGCCTATATAAATAGGTCCAAATTTCTACAATCAACACAAGATTTTTCTGCTCTCTTTGTTTACAGTTCAGAAAAAATTTCATTGCTTTGCTCAATCTGTTTTTTCCATAAGCTTCCACTACTTGGTGATTTATTCAGTCAGTTCACGTTCGTCAGAGCAGAAAGTTCTTGTGCTAAACTTACTGCTTCTTCTACTATTGTATCCTAGAGAGACAGATGTCCAATATTCCTTAAGCAAATTGAATTGTGCAAATGGGTTACGGATCTGAATTAGAAATTGTCTAGAAATTGTAACTATATCCTCATATTTTATATACATTTTTGTGGTCCGAATTTATTGGTATTGGTACATTAATAACTTGTTCGGTCTAGATTTTATATCAAATTTTAATCCAAAATTCAACAATTGAAAATTTAAAATCAGAATAAACAATTTGATGCCACTAGACAATCAATAATACCAGTAGTAATGGTGACATAACCTTTGTCTCAATTCCCAGTTTACCCTTAGCCATCAATTTCTTCATAAATTGTTTTCCCCCAAAAAATGGCATTTATGCCATTAAGGAAAACAAAGGATGATGTCATTGGAGGACAAAAGTGTAGATTTTATCAGAAAATATTGAATTTTTTATTGAATATTGGGCCCTACATGGTGCAAGAAAAAATTGATTTTGGTAAAATCCAGACCAAACAAGTTCTAAGTCCACGTGGCATCAATTTTTGTCAAATATCGACCGATTGTGTGTGCGTAAACACTTAATGGTGACACTTCATCAATTTACGTTGAGAATTTAACAGAGTGGATTGTTGGTATACTTCAATGATTGGCACTGAAACTTCGTAATTTTAGTGATTATATTGTAATTTCATTGAAACTTAGTGATCGTTAGTGAAATTAACTTGATTTCAAGAAAAGAGAAACAAAAAGAAGACAAGAAACAAATAAACTTTTTTCTTTTTAAATTTATTAGCTTTAGTTTTGATTGGAAAGATGTACGAATTTGGTAGGACTTGAAATGAAATGTTGTTTTGATGTAATACGAGAAATATTATATGTATACAATGGTGACTGATAGAATGCATAATGACTAAATAAATTGTATTATTTCTTCATATTTCGATGATTACAATTGCTTAAGTTTTGAATTTTGATTGTATTTTCTGTTTTGTGGATTATATAAAGGAGTTGGATCAAGTTGGACTCAATTTCACAAGTTTTGGAGGGGAGAATTGAAGCTCGAAGGGATGCATAATGCACAAGTGGACCTTACTTAAGGCATGGGCACGTTTGACTTCCCATTTTTACCAAGCGAGCGAACTGCAAGCCAAGCATGGGCACTTCTTCTCGACTTGGGCGGCCAAAGTCTACATGCACGGATTTTTGGAATAAAATAATGGGATGACTACAAAAAGAGATTCTAATTGATTTACACCTATTTCTACAAAGAATAGGAATATTTTAAAAGTAATTATTTTATGTCATTCAAAGATTTTTGGGATTCTTTGAAAGGAAGAGAATTAGACTAGAAATAGGAAACAAAATTTACCACTCTCTCCCCTCTTCTTCCTACCAAAGGGATTCCACCCTCTTCTCAATGACACATTTTTGACCCCTCTCTCTTATCTCTTAGTTTTTTTTATGGATTGCTAAATTTCTATTCCAGCACAAGGATAATTGAAGTTTTGATTCTTCAAGAATTGTAAGATCGAATTAATTTTCATTTTTCTTCTACTCTTTCTCTATTTATATATTTTCTGTGTTTCTTGATATTATTGTTTTGATTGATTATACAAAGTGCACGTTGTTTGATTGTTAAAACGATATATCGCCAATTAGAAATCTAAATCCGTAATTGTCATAGTTGATTAATTTATGTTATGGAGATATATAATCTAACTTAAATGAATCACTCTTGTGTATTTGTTGGTTAGAATTGGTAGTCTCTCTAGAGATTAATGCTTTTGGTAAATTAAATTATAAGATCATATTTAGGGTTGTTTATTGATAAGAAAAATAGTCAACGAGCGTCTCTTGACTATTGAAAAAATAAGGAAAGATATGTTGTTAGATCGTATCAATGACCATAACTAATTTGGTGAAAGAATAAAGAATTTTATTTTTGCATCAATGATCAATTCTCTGAATCAATTCTAAGATTATACATTGGGTTGGATATTTGACTAATATTAATTTTTTCTTTAAAATTGCATTCTAGAAAAATTGCTTTAATTTAATTTGATTTAATTCACAATAATCCAAAACCCCTTTTCTTTTATTGTTTTAATTTTTTGAAAAATTAAATCTTACCAATCCCTATGGATACGACCTTGCTCACCGCTATCACAATTTATACTTTAAGAGCGAGAATTTATTATTTGTTGGATTTGACACCTATCAAATTTTTTGCGCCATTGCCGAAGATTGGTGTCAAATAGATTTAATTTTTTTTCTTTATTATTTTATTCTTTTTATGCCTCGTTCTTCTCGTACAGGAGAATTGCAATTCGATCCTGAAATTGAGAAGACAGCTCGAAAATTTAGAAAGAAGCTAAGTTGCGTGGCAAACAAGAACATTCATCTGCTCTAACACTCAACCTAGCTTATTCATCTTGTTATTCATCTAGTGATTATGAAGTAGAGCAGGCAAGAAGAAAGAACCTTGAGGGAATTGGTTACATCAAATGTGAATCAAGAGCCTCTTTGTATTCAATATCCTACTTTGGAGGTGGACTTTGAACTAAAATCTGGTCTTATCCATTTGCTCTCTAAATTCCATGGTATTGAGAATGAAGATCCCCATAAACATTTAAAGGAATTCCATGTGGTGTGTTCAAGCATGAAACCACATGGAGCGTCCAAAGAACAAATCAAATTGCGGGCCTTTCCATTCTCATTAGCCGAGAGAGCGAAGGATTGGCTATTCTATTTACCTTCAAGCTCTATAACCACATGGACATGGATGGTCAGATTGTTTCTTGATAAGTTTTTCCCAGCCTTACGAGCTGCAAACATCAGAAGAGAAATATGTGGAATCAAACAAAAAGATACAGAAACCCTTCATGAATAATGGGAAAGTTTCAAGTTATTGTGTGCAAGCTGTCCTCAACATGGAATTTTTGAAAAACTACTCATTCAATACTTCTATGAGGGATTGTTACCCATTGAGAGACAGATGATGAACGCAGCTAGCGGAGGTGCTATAGTGAATAAAACTCCCACTGCCGCTAGAGATTTGATCTCCATCATGGCTGCCAACTCACAATAATTTACATCCACACAAGACACCCCTTTGAGAAGGGTGAATGAAGTAAATGTATCATCCTTTGAAAACCAAATAGCTAAGCTAATCTCTATTGTTTGGCTATAGGAAATATGCAATTTGGTTAAAGCATGGAATTTGTGTCAGCATTCTTGGCTATCCAACTTATATGTGTCTTACACTTGAAGAAGATCTTTTTGAGCAGGCCAATGTAGTTGACAGATTTTCAGGCCCACCAAAAAATAAATATGATTCTTATTCAAACACTTACAACTCAGGATAGAGGGATCACCCTAACTTTAGCTATGGGGTAGGACCACAATTTCAACATTTCCAGCCTAGACAGCTTATTCCTTCACCACAGCAACCTTCTTCAAGTTCAGGTATGTCTCTAGAAGATATTGTTAAATCACTTGCAACCAACACACAACAATTTCAACAGGAGACTAGAACGAGTATCAAGAACTTGGAGAATCAAGTGAGTCAATTGGCATCAACTATGAACATATTGGAATCTCAAGGTAAATTGCCTTCACAAACTATTGTTAATCCAAAATAGAATGCTAATACGATTACCTTGAGGAGTGGAAAGGAATTGAAAGAACCTAGCAAGATGAAGCAAGGCGACTCAAGAAAAGAAGCCAAAAAAGAAGTTATCACTCAGCTTCAACATGACCAGTCTAAAGACCTTAATAGAGACCGACCAAAGGTTTTGGTGACAAGCTCTCCCTTTCCAACAAGATTGAATAAATCCAAGAATGAAGAAGATGAGAAGGACATCCTGGAAACCTTTCGTAAAGTTGAGGTAAATATTCCCTTACTTGATGCAATTAAACAGGTGCCTCGATATGCTAAATTTCTCAAAGAATTGTGCACCAACAAGAAGAAGTTGAAAGGGAATAAGAAGATAAGAATGGGAGAGAATGTTTCAGCCGTTCTTCAAAAAAAATACCTCCCAAATGCAAGGACCCAAGTATGTTTATTATCCCTTATAAAGTAGGCAATGTCAGGATTGAGAAAGCAATGATAGATCTGGGAGCTTCAATAAATGTCATGTCTTTTTCTGTTTATTCATCTTTAGATACTGGTCCATTAAAAGAAATAGGTGTGATAATCCAACTTGCTGATAGGTCTAATGTGTATCCTGAGGGAGTCTTAGAAGATGTTCTAGTGCAAGTTAATCAATTGGTTTTCCTACTGATTTTTATGTGCTTAACATGGAAGATGACGACCCTTCTAATTCTACACCAATCCTACTAGGAAGGCCATTTTTGAAAACATCTAGGACAAAAATTGATGTGCATGCTGGTACACTCACAATGGAATTTGATGGTGAAATTATTAAATTTAATATCTATGATGCCATGAGATATCCTAGTGATGGGGCCCCTGTTTGGGCTGTCAAACATTACAATATGAGGATGGATGAGTCGGGTAAACAAAGGAGATTACAACTACAAGAGTTAGATGAGATCCGCAATAATGCTATGAGATCTCAAAGATCTACAAAGAAAAGACAAAGACTTTGCATGATCAAATGATTTCCAAGAACAATTTTTATATCGGTCAGAAAGTTCTACTTTATCATTCTAAATTGAAATTGTTTCTTGGTAAATTGCGTTCTAGATAGATAGAATCTTTCATTGTTACTGATGTGTTTTCTCACAGTACAGTTAAAATTCAGGATTTGAAAACCGGTAAGACTATTAAAGTCAATGAGCATTGAAACCTTTTTACAAAGTCGATTGAGAGATGGCAACGTCTAGCCACAGACGTTAAAGAAAGGCGCTTTTGGGAGGCAACCCAAATTTTACTTTAGTTTTCGCATTTGATTTTTATTTTTTTTATTTCATTATTGTTATTTTTATAACCTTTACAATTCTTCAAAGTGTAGTTAATCTTGTTTCAATTTTTGGACAGGGGTCGATGTTTATTAAGCCGTGGGCGCGCTTTATGAAAAAAATATTTAACCTCAATATCGACATTTTTGGTATAAGACGTGCCCACACCTTATTCACGGTGCTACTCTGGGTTGGGAGACAAAACTTCAAAAAAACAAAAAAAAAAAAGAAGAAAAAGAAGAGGAAGATATAACATTGGACCTCAACTTGCAAGGATGGAAAAGAATATGACAGCCTTCTTTGCTCACATGGGATTCACCCCACCACCACCACCACCTAGCACGTAGTTGTTGCTATCTCCAGGAGAGTCATCTCTTTTTGTTATTTTATAGTTCTCTTTATTTTATTTTGTTACATTGAGGACAATGTCTGGACTAAGTGTGGAAGAGAGTTTGATATACTTTTGGTTAGAGTTTAAATGCTAGTCCCATTTCATCTTAGTTGCATTTCTATTCTAGTCTTAATTCTAGTATCATTTTTTATTTTCAAATTTTCTTCCATGTTACTTCTCAAGGAAATTTTTGAAAATTCTCGTCTAAATTCTAGATTTTGTCGATGCTTGTCCCTATATGATCTGAATTATTGTGTATCATTGAGATGAATTGAGGCATAATGGGGAGTTGGCATGAGTAGTTGAATTTTTGTTTACTGCACTGTGATTGATTTCTCTTGATGATTGATTGAATGAAGAATGTGTGGGATTTGATATACATTAACCCTATTTTGTGAGCTTTTGGGCCTATGAGCATATACATTACATCATGCTCCATTTCTTTGATTGTGCGACAGTCATGCGTAGTCGAATTCTTTTAGAACTTGCTTTGGTATGCATGTTGGAATATCCCTTGATAATTGGATGCATTACATAAGTAAGCGTATTTAGGTAAAGCCAAGTTTAGCTTGAACAAAAAGCCTACCGTGAATTATACCCCTAAAAAGCCACTTTTGAGCTTTAGCCTTTTTGTTGGAAATTAACCACAATACAAGCCAAGAAAAATCATATTATTTGTTAAGTTCCCCTTCTTTTGAACCTTGCATCGAAGAAATGTATAAGTTTGTTCATATGAAGTTTAACTTATTTGTGGAAAGATTGAAAGTTATTGGGAATCAATGACTCATATTGCAAGTCTCATTGTCTTTTTGAAGTGAGAGTATGAAAGAAATGTTGAGAATAAAGTATTCAAATTGCAGTTAACATAATTCTTCAAAAAAAAAAAAAAGATATGAAAGTGAAGCAAATATGTGATACCCTTCTTTTCAATCGTTCAGATTTGATTTGATAGGATGAAGTATAGGAAGTTTAACTGAGCTTTTGTGAAGAAGTTTGTATAATTCATTTGATGAATTAGCCAAAAGAAATCATTCTTATCCCACCTTACCCAAGCCCCGTTACAACCCGTTTTAAGACTCTTACTTTGCATTCAAATCATTGGTGGTGCCGATGTGATATATTAGCAAGCCTATGGTAAGGATCTCCTATGTTTTGACTTGAGAGTATACTCCTGACAACTTTAGTGAATCCATTTGAGGGTGTTAGATCCCATTACATTTGGACTTTGACAAGTTATTGAGGTGATTGATCATTCGTGTAAATAGGTGGGAGTTTACTCTATTTTTTGTTGTTTTCTTGTTGTGTTGAAATTTAAATCTTTGAGGCATGATAGTTTGGGTTGTAGAATGATGGGTGAAGGTAGAAGAAGAAATGATGATGAGAACAATTGATAAACTTGAGCTATTGTATGCTTGAGGACAATAATTGTTAAGTGTGGAGGAATTTGATAGAACGCATAATGGTTATATAAATTGTATTATTTCCTCATATTTCGATTATTACAATTGCTTAGGTTTGGAATTTTGATTGTATTTTCTGTTTTGTGGATTATATGAAGGAGTTGGATCGAGTTGGAATCAATTTGACAAGTTTTGGAGAGGAAAATTGAAGCTCGAAGAGATGCCCAATGCAGAAGTGGACTTTACTTAAGGCATGGGCACGCTTGACTTCTCAGTTTTTACCAATAAAAGCAAACTTTGCTCAAGCCGTGAGCACGCCTTATTGACTCGGGCAGCCAAAGTCTACATGCACGAATTTTTAGAATAAAATAATGGGATGACTACAAAAAGAGATCCTAATTGATTTACACATATTTCTAGAAAGAATAAGAATATTTTAAAATGGATTATTTTATGTCATTCAAAGATTTTTGGGACACTTTGAAAAGAAGAGAATTAGACAAGAAATAGAAAACAAAATCTTACATTTTCCCCCCCCCCCAATTTTCTTCTTCTTACAAAAGGGATTCCATCCTCTTCTCAATGACACGTTTTTTACCCCTCTCTATTATCTTCTTTGTTTTTTTTTAATGGATTGCTAAATTTCTATTCTAGCACAAGGATAGTTGAAGTTTTGATTCTTCAAGAATTGTGAGATCAAATTAATTTTCTTTGTTTTTCAACTCTTTCTCTATTTATATATTTTGTGTTTTCTTGATATTATTGTTTTGATTGATTATACAAAGTGCACGTTGTTTGATTGTTTAGAAATTCTAATATTAGTGGTAAAATAACATAGTTGATTAATTTATGTTATGGAGATATATAATCTAACTTAAATGAATCACGCTTGTGTATTTGTTGGTTAGAATTGGTTGTCTCTCTAGAGATTAGTGTTGTTGGTAAATTAAATCCTAATATCGTATTTAGGGTTGTTTATTGACAAGATAAATAGTCAACGAGTGTCTCTTGACTATCGAAAAAGTAAGGAAATATAGGTTGTTAGATCGTATCAATGACCATAACTAATTTGGTGAAAAAAAAATGATTTTATTTTTGCATCAATGATCAATTCTCTTAATCAATTCTGAAATTATACATTGAGCTAGATATTTGACTAATATTAATCTTCTCTTTAAAATTACATTCTAGAAAAATTGTTTTAATTTAATATGATTTAATTCACAACAATCCAAAACTTCCATTTCTTTTATTGTTTTAATTTTTTGAAATATTAAATCTTACAAATCCCTGTAGATACAACATTGCTCACCACTATCATAATTTATACTTTAAGAGCGATAATTTATTATTTGTTGGATTCGACGCCCATCAGTGACTGGTGAGTGTATTTTTGTCTTTTACAGTTCATAATTTTTGTTTAGTTTTAAGAGTTTTTTTTATGTATATTTATATTGTTGTATGGTTATTATTATATATTTATATTTCGCTGCTAATGTTGATATTTCTCAAATTATGATCCTCATAATTAATTTGAAAATAGATCTAGATTCACAACAAATAACCCTTCTTCCATTTAATGCTGGAAAATTGCCACGTTAGTTTCAATATATTGTCTGATTTGTAAGTTGGTTCTCAAACTTTCAAAAAAAGCAAATTAGTCCTCATTGTTCTATTAGTGTTGCACTATTTGTCTCAATGGACATTCTTCATCCAAATTTCTGTTTAAAATAGTAGTGAGAAGCACGTGTCTACCTTTTTAGGAGTAATTAAATTTAATAAAAAAAAAAAAAAGAAAAAAAGAAAAGAAACTTCATTATTGTTAAACTTAGCTCTCACCACGGCCACCCCCAACCTCAACCTTGGCCAACTTGGTCACTACGAGCTGCTGCCACCACCCTGCAATGACACCAACTTAAAATACCATTACTAGCTGCCTCTACTCATTTTGACCAACATCTAATAGAAAAAATAAATAATTTTCATCGTCTCAACTCACTAAATTTGGGTTGAACTTGGTGAGGAGGTTCAAGATGAGGTCATCAAGGTCACAGTAGTGGTTGAGATAGACATTTTGAGTTAGAAGTCCCTAAATTAACGTGCAAAAAATTTGAAACAACATAATAATAATTAAATTTTTTTTTTTTACAAATGTTCCTTATGAGTTTTTATACTTTATTTTATTTATACACTATAATATTAAAGATGTCGATACGGGTCGGGTCGGGTCGGGTCGGGTCGGCCGGCCGGCCTCCAATGAAGCCCGATAACGGTTCGCATTAAAAAAGCCACGCTACGGCGGGTTGCGGGCCGGGTCAACCCAGTCCACAAAAATTGAATACGAGCCCGGCCTACCCGTCGGCTCCATCTGGGTAGAGTCCATGTGGGCCGCAGTTCAACCCAATTCGACCCATATGAATAAAAATTAATTATTTTAAATTAATAAAAAAATTTAGTTACATATTGTAATTAAAAAAATGTTTACATGTATATCAAAAAATGTGTTAAATTACTAAATAAAAAATAAATAACAATGATAAATTCACATTTGTTAATTTGTTAATTCAATTTCAATTTTTTTTATACATTTAAAGACTAAAACAGTACGCATCTGTCACATCTTTCATTTTAAACAGCTCTCGGTCATTTATTAAAAAAAAATCAAAATAAGCCAGCGGTTAAAGACCGAATCGCCCAAGACATTAACAAATTGGTTCCGGTTCACGGGTTGGCCCATCATTTGCCTCCTCAACCCATTAATGACCCGCCAGGTTCACCGGTCGAGACGGGAGAGTTGATGCGGGTTCGATTGGACCACCCATCTTGACACCTCTTTATACTATACACAAACAGATAAACAAAAAGCACACGATTTCGCACATCAAAATGTTAATTATTTCTTCTAAACATATAACTTAAACTAACACTACTAATGTGCAATGTTTAAAATAAGTCAAAAAAAAAATATCAAACTCTTATTGTTTACGTTGCCTTCTACAAAATTATCCTTCAAAATAGGAAAACCCGATACGCAAATGAAAGAACAAAAGAAAAGAGAAAAAAATCATTGAAACACGATATGCATTAACAAGCAACATGTCTTTATTAATATTTATTTATAAAAAAAAAGACTTATTTTTAGTTTTTCCTTTACCTTAAAGAATTTACCAATCGAGTGATGAGCATGAAATTTATCTCATGCTTCAATGTCTTGTACGTCATCTTGACTTTTTCGGTGATCTAGCAATTGAAGATTTTATAGTAAAATTTAGGTATTATATTTAAAAATTTGGGGAAAATTAATATAGGGTGATTGTTGAGTCATTTGGGAGAAATTTGTAGATATTGGAATGTCGTAATCTAACTTATGCTTTACTCAATGTAGAAAACAAGGAGGATAAATGTAATATTCAGATTTCAAATGGGTGAACGTGCACCGAAATTGAGGAATTGATCAATCATTTGTAATTTTGTATTATAAATTTTATTAGGCTAATGGTTCCAATTGTCTTACATTAAATTGATATTTGATCAATGAATCCAATTGCCATCCATTAAATTAATATTATGTCATAGTTAAATTGCATATTATATAATATAAAAATTAAAAATTACATATATCTATCAGAAAATAGGGGGGTCCATGTCTTCTCCAACTCCATCAATGGTTGCACGTAGAGGTGGCAAAAATAAGTCGGCTCGGTGGACTAGCCCAAATAACCCGGACTCTAAGGCCAAAGTCGGTCCAATAAAAAATAGATTTTTTGATAAATGCACCACATTTCTAAAATAATTCCAAAAGCTATTTTTGTTTCATTTATTCTAAAATTAATGTTTTTTAAAAACTATTATTTTAATTTATTATATTATTTATTACATGTAGTAATTAAATCATTAATTCCAGATTTGATGAAAATTCATATATTATAGAATCTTTTATTGTTAATTATAGTAATCGAATCTTTAAAAACTAGAATTGATTGGAATATATTTAACAAAAATTTTTATTGTTATAATTGTTAAATATATATCATTTGTATCAGAAATATCTATAACAAACACAAACAAAATTCGTGTTATTTTCAATTACAACATTTGTATGTGTTACAAATTGAGATGTAAAACATGAGTGATATAGAATATCAATTCATGTAACATGTGATGTGTAAAATAACATAATATAATATATAACAAATTCAGTGATACACAATTTTATTTGTAATATCTGTATCAGACAGTGATACATAATATCATTTGTAACATTTGTATTAGATCGTGATACTAAACAGAAACTGTTAGAACTGGAAAACAAGTTCTAAACTTCAATAAGTTTGTATTAATATACACATTGGACTCTAAAAACTTATTGATATTGTGTAACATCAGTTATGATATAGATATGTAAGTAACACAATGTCAAATTTAACAAATAAAACTCATGATTTTATCATTTATAACTTATGTAACATTAGTGATACAGAATACTAATTCATATAACATATGCTGTGTAAAATAACATAATATAATCTGTAATATATTCCAGTAACATATTTAGTGATACAAAATATCATTTATAACATTTATATCAAATATTGATACACAATATCATTTATAAAATCTTTATCAAATAATGATACTATAAAGACTAAATTGACATAAAAGTATAAATATGGAGATCAATTTGTAAAAACTAAAAGTTGAAGGACTTGGATTGCAAATAAAAGAGGACAAAATTGAAATGAAAGTAGAAGTACATGGACTAGAGTGGAGATATTATAAAGATAAAAGACTTACCGTGAAAATAATCAAGGACTCGATCACCAAATTTGGATCAAAGTTCATTACAATTTACGTGAGGATTAAGAGTTTAAAAATGACTTTAATACATTATTAATTCAATATTAAATTGATTAATCTAATTTTAAGTATATAGTATTTATAAAATGAATTAGTTAAGTTGTTAGACTTGAAATTATTTTAAGATTGGTAAGTAGTGAGTGTAATATCCATAATAAAAAATTGGTCAAATAAAAATCGGACTTATTTGACCGGTACAACTAACTTATCGGACCAATGAGACTGAAGCCAGGCTGGCCCGATAAAATTTCTTGGCCCAAGTCCCCATCCCCATTCATCTATCCAACCCCTACCACTCCCCTTTCTCATTTGCCTACAGCAAACAGGGAAGAATTTATCCCCATCGTCTATTTCATGAAACCAAGGAACCTGCAAATTTCCCTTGTTTCGCCCGATTTGGTGACTTCCTAAAGGGGGAGGAAGATGATGAAATTCCAGCAAATTCGTGCTCGTGTAAAATTGGACAAAAGCTTGCCCAATCGATTTTTTATATAAACCATCTAGTTTTGGGTCGGCCGGCCAATCTGGTCTATTTGCCACCTCTAGTCACAAGTGAGAGCCTCATATTTGTAATTTTTCACTTTTCTTTTTTTTCTTTTTATTGAAACTATTATGTTTTATTTATGGAAAATTGGTGTAAATGGTCCATAACTTTTATCTTTAGTGCTTAAAATGGTCCTTAACCTTTATTATTTGGCACATAAGTCTCTAACTTGTGTGTTTTGATGCATAATTGGTCATTATTTGATGAAAAAGATAAATATGTCCTTAGTTTTAATTAAAAAAATGTAATTGAATTTCTAACATTTGCAAAATGTACAAATAGACATGTTACATTTATTAAATAATATTTAATTTAATATATTAAATATATTACTATAGTCGTATCAATTAAAAAAATTTCAATAGGAAAAAGTAAAATTATTGTGCTTTAGGTATATGTAATTGTTATGTGATTTGAAAATTTTGAATAAAAATTAAGTTAAATAAATAATAAATTGGTGTATATAATTTTATGACATTGAACCATTCTTATTATATTTTTTAACAAAAAAATATTAATAATTTTTTTACACATTATGTATTCTTTATTTTTGAACGATAATAAAACGATAAATTAAAATATGAAAAATACAATTTGAGCTCTAATATTTGTAGTAATAAACGAATAGTTTAATTAAATAAAAATATTTGACCATCAAATTTGTGACAAAGTTATTTTTCTTTTTATGTTATAAAGGTAAAATTAAAGTTTAAATTTTAAATAATATGATTACCTAATAATAAAAACATAATTTTAATTAACTCGTTTGTTAATAATTACAAGCTTAAATTTTAATTATTGTTATAATAGTTCGTAAAATATACAGAATAATTTACTATATTATCAGTTTTTTTAATTTTTTTTTAATTTTTTACAAAAAATAAAAGTATTGGACATATTTATACTTTTTGCAAATGTTAAGAATCTAATTAATTTTTCTCTGATAAAAATTGAGGGTATATCTATTTTTTTTTTATCAAATAAGGATCAATTGCGTACCAAAATATATAAGTTAAAGACTTCTGTACTTAAAAACAAGATTAGACACTATTTTGCCAATTTTCCATTACTTATTTACCTTTATATTTTATAATAGTGCTTCACATGTTTTGCATATCTCCTTTTATTGAAAATTTTAGTAGAAAATATCTACTAAGACTAGAGTGCAACGGGAATGAAATGTTAAAGACCAATTTACTCACTTTAAAGTTTGAAGACCACCTTCCAACTCAAAAAAATATGAACGTTACAATTTTCTGAAGGGTTGGTTATACTAATAGTCTCTATTTTTTTAGATTTGTAACGATTTCATCTTCATTTCTTTTTTTAGCAAATATTATCCTCATTCTTTCATTTATTCTCACAGATGGTCCCCAAATCACTATTTTTCACTATTCTGACAATTTTATCTATTGACTTAAATAAATTAAAATAATAGGAAAAAATACAATGAAAATATTGCAATTGAACCCTTAACCTTTTCAAAAGTAAAAAAAATTCTAAACAATTTTATTTTATTCAAATAAGTGTTTTTCTCCAACTTAAAGAAATCATATTTTTTTCACCCCATCCCATTCCATCCCATCCCATCCCATCCCACCTCTACGTCCACAGTTACCCACCAAAGAATGAAGACAACCCTGATAACTCCACCAACACATTTCGCGGAATCTTTACGGGTATCAAAAGATGCAGAATATGATTAGATTGATCGCAACACCTTTTATGAGCGCAAAGAATCCAACAAAGGCAATTCAAACTCTGCCAATTTGAACTCGAACATAAACCCCAGTTCAAACTCCAACTCTTAGCGGTATTTCGTTAACTTGAAGTCCAAAGCCTCAATAATTGGATTGCCCAAAACCCAAAAAACCACCTATGTCGATTCCAGAAGAAGGAATTGTAAACCAGTTAATATAAGGCTGTTTTCAAAGCGCTCCGAGCCAATAAGAAAGACGAAAATTTCCATGGCTGAACCATCTTCGCCCAAGGTTTTAGATGCATGTATGTGTACAAATTAGACAATCAAGGAATTTTCAAAATGCACAGGAATTCTCGAAGAGGGCACCAGGAGTACCTGATAAGCACTCCAAACCAAGGATGCCAAATCTAAAAGCCACGTCTTTTGGGATTTGGGTCGGCCATGGAGGGTAGCCAATGGGTGAAACTCGCCTTTTGACAAAATTTTATCACCTGACAAAGCCGACCTGTAATCCACAGGACCAACCTCTAAATCAATCCATAAATAACAATCTTTTCCTATCCAAACGGAGCCCAAGCATTTGGTGAAAGCTAGTGAAGGATCACCAGGGGTGTAGTTGTAAGCATATAGTTTAAACTGGGATCCCAAATGAAGAATATAAATGTTGATCGAGTTGATAGGTTTCTCATTTTCAAAGTCCTGTTTAATAATTTGATCTATTAGCGAGTAAGTGCGTGAAAGAGTTTTTTTTGGACAAAAAGAGTTTTGAGCTGGGAGATCTAATTGAGTTCAAAGTGAGTCATGCGAAAATGAAAAGAGCGAGATCGGTGGAGGTGGAGGTGGAGGTGGAGGTGGAGGTGGAGGTGGAGGTGGCGGTGGGAAAAGATTATTTGTTTTGAGTTGGAGAAGAACATTTATTTGAATAAAATAAAATTGTTCAAATTTTTTTTGTATTTTTGAAAAGGTTAAGGGCCCAATTGCAATATTTTCATTGTATTTTTTTCTTATTATTTTAATTTATTTAAGTCAAAGAGTAAAATTGTCATATAATTGTTAGAATAGTGAAAAAGAGTGATTTGGAGACCATCCGTGAGAATAAATGGAAGAATGAAGATGATATCTCGCTAAAAAGAATAAGAAGAAATCGTTATAAAACGAAATGAAATGGGTTACATTAGTGTAAATAATGGGGACCAGAATTCTGGTCCGGCTGCTATTTTTCAAGTCCTTGAATTTTGAAAATTGTGCATCAATTTTAACTTTCTTGATTTACCAGGGATGGCAATTGGATATGATTGAAAAATTCTAATTTATCATCTTATTTAATTATTTAATTAATTATTTTTTATTTTTATTTTCTTAAATATTTAAGTTTTAAAACGTAAAAATAAAATGAAATAAAAAAATACAAGATAGGTCGAGTCGGAACGGATTTTTTTCCATCCCTAACATTTCCAAAATAATTTTGCTTACTATTAACGGGAAACCAAAACTCTGTTATTAAATATTAGTCTTCTCCACATTCCATATCGATCAAGTTATTGATTTTTCAAACAATAAATATTACATATTTTAGGGGGTGTATTTAATCTAGATTTTTAAAGACTTTAATTGATATTTTTAAGTGACTTACTTTGATGTATTTCATTAATTTTATTGACTTTTATAGATTTTAATAGACTCCTACAAACTTTTATGAATTTTATAGATTTTATTTTGAAAGATTTTTCTAGACTTTCATAGACTTTTATGTATTTTTATAGACTTTGTTTTTTCAGCTAAAAATTTTGAATTAAAAATTTAATATCCCATAATTAAAATAAATTGTCGCATAAAAGAAAATTTTAATAATAATTTATTTAATTATATTAATATTAATATATTCATAAAAATTAATTTTCTATTTTTCTTTGCAAGTAAACTACGTCGAAAATTAATGATATAGTTACTCTATTTTTTTTGGGGGTAAAACTATAAACTTTCAAATAGATTGTAGATAAATTCAAAAAATTATGGCATGAGACTCATTTTAAAATAATTTTCAACAAAAAAATTTATCTAGTTCATTATCTCCCTTATTATATTTAATAATTCATAGGTAACACGTCATTAGTCACTACAATTGCATAAAGAAATAACCAGAGTACCAATTTAGACGAAGAAAAAAATACAACCATGCTCATCAAGATAAACAGAAAAAACAAGAATTAAAAAAATGCAGTAATAAAAAATAGTTTTTAACTTAATGAAATTCATTAATAAACTGCAATCAACAATTATATAAGAATTTAATTATAAAGTTATTTTATTTTTAATGAAAAATGGTAAAATAATAAATAAATAAAAAGAGAGAGAAAAAAATAGTTATGAGAATATTAAAAAAAAATCACATTGAAAAAAGAGAAGAATATTAATATGGACTTTACAGTTTGTTGAAGGAAAAATAAAAAAGAAATGTTGCATATAAAAAAATAAGAGAATGAAAAATGTTTTTTGTTCTGAAGTCTTTCAATGTCTTAAGGTGAATGAGAGAGAAATTGTAATATCTTTTATTTATACATTGGCTTTAAAGTTAAGTCTTATGAAATTTCTATAAAAGTCATTAAAAATCATAGACATTTGGAATATACGAATTTCGTAAGATTTTAAAAATATTAATTGAATATCGCGTGACTTTATAAAGAACTTTTAAAAGTCTTTAAAAATCTATATTGAATATCCAAGATTTTTATGGAATTTAAAAAGTCTCGAATTGAATACACCTATACTTTTAAACTCCATAAAAGTTCTATCAAGTCTTAATTGAATACACCCTTCTTAATTTAGGTGGTTATATTGGCACCACATTTTAATTTCACTTGAAGTCATCAACCTTTACTCTTTATATCACTTCAATCCTTCACATTTTTTTCGTTGAATTTTGATCTTGCACCTTTCTTTAATTAGTACGTCTAGTTCTTGATGATGATTTCTATCCAAATATCACGGAAAGAAAATATTTTGTCTCACTTTTATATTTGTTTATTTTTTGTTTAATTAAAATCGATGGATAAATAAGTTATTTGACGTCCTCATAATGAATTTTTTGTACGAAAAATGTTATGAGAGATGAGATGTGCGAATTAATGAAAAGTTGAAGATAATAATGTGAAGAAAAAAAGTTGAAGATATAACTGCTATAATGAGAAACAATTGAAGAATTTAAGTACAATTAAAATGCAGTACAACAAATAAAATTGTTGTGTAAATATAATTAGCATTTAATTTAATGTAGTTATATTTCGTGCAATAACCATTGGACCGATCTTAAAGATTGCACACTTTTGTGAATATAATGTGTGATTATAATTACTTATTTTCTTCGACTAATCTAAGTGGAAGTCTCGCAAATTGAGTAGTATTGCACATCTTATGGACCGGATAAGAGTGTTACCCTCTTCTTCTATATACGACTCAACTCACAACCAAATAATAAAAGAATAAAACAAAATGTAAAAAATATTAGAGAAATAAGAATTGAAATCGTATTAGTTCTCGATGTCGGGCATCTATATGAAAGTTGGGAGTATTTATAAATTTTTATAAACTGGTCAAATATTAGTTTTATCCATATAATTCGTAAAACTCGTTATTTATAATTTATATATATATATAAAAACTATATCAAACAAGTACTTATCCTATCGTTAACCGTTGAACAAATATACTCACAGATGACAATGTCCAACATTTTTGCACGTCGCTAAGAGTGTTTTAAAAGTTGGTCAATTACTATCAACTTCCATATTATTGTTGCAAATCTTAATAACAGTCAAGATTCAATCTCTCATTCGTCGTGAAACATCATATGACTGTTAGAAAATAGGTTTGTAGAAATCATAGTTATAACAATTTTATTTTATTGTTATCAAAATTATTAGATGTAGGATTTGATAAATAATTTAATTAATCACATAAGGATTTAGTAGAATTATGATAGACACGTGATTAATTCAGAATCAGGATTTGTACTAGACTGGAACAACTTTCAATCTTCTTGTTTCAAACTCTCAAGCCTCTTTGAAATTCTCCAAAGTATTTACCAAGAAACTAAAGCCCAATGCTAAAATTGAACTTTTAGGAGAATGTAATCGCACAACACAAAAAAAGTTACTTTTTTTTGTCTTTGTATTGGAGCCACCAACAATCGACCTCCCCTATGTCTATTTGTAGACCTAATAGACCTAGGCTTGTCCAGAATTATTATTAGAGGCTCATTCCACTAAAAGTGCAAGACTTCACTCCCAAATTATATAAAATTATAATAGCAATTTTATTCTCCATAATCACATCATCTTGATTTATCACGTTTATCTCTTACCCCTATCAGATATCAAATAATTAGAATTGAGATAAAATGACTATTTTGACCTTCTAATTTTTTTCTCCCTGAATCTCCAATGCTACCTTCCACTTCGAATGTCCAGCTAATGTGACCATGAGATGGAGGAGACAAAACTCATGTAACAACATTTATTGTAGAAAGTCGTCCAACAGACTGTCTAGTTTTAGACATCCTGTTAGACGGTAGTCCACCTATTTTTTTATTAAAATATGTTTATCTCTCTCATCTATTTTCTCTTTCTATTTCATCCTTTCACTGTCTCTATCCTAATTTCTTTTCTCTTTTTATATTTTTTAGAAGGTGTCTGACATTGGAGATGCTCCTAAACTCGCATTTTCTCCAACATCTTCTTTGTGACCAAATCAAATAATTAATTTAGTCATTACTAAATACTGAGCTCAGATTTGAACTATTCAATAGAAAATACCTAAGTCGATTTGTTTACCCTCTCACCATGTGACAATTTTCGAATACGAATATGTGCTTACTATTTCGCTTGTTCTAAGTTCCCAATGTACCGAGATATTTGACCATATTAGTTGATCCCACTCATTGGTACATCATAAACCATTACGTTCACTAATAACAATCATTATTCCGCTACGGATTTAGGTAATTTATTACGCAGTCAGGTAGAGTTTAATTCTTCATGATTTGTGCTATATAATTAAACTCTACAAAATAGTCATGTCCAATACACTTCTACGTGTACTAGTGTCATCACTCTTAAAACTGTATACCCTAATTGGCGAAGTAGTTGACTATTATGACCTAGTTTAAACAAAATGTCAACCTCTATTGACCGGTATAGGATGAAACAATTCTCGATCGAAATACAAGTATCTATGTCCCTCTGCGCTTCTCTACTCAAATACCAAACTTGTATTATCACAATACGATCCAAGACACTTAATTACATGCTCAATAACGTAAATACACTAATTATTTAAAAAATATAAATAAATATTTATTTATTTAATCGACTAAACAAAATGTTAAACATCAAGTATGATTCTAATATTTTGGGCATATATTCCAACAAGGGGATAGGTACATGATGACGATGGATAGTATTTTGAAAGTTGAACATCATTAGCCAAACCTCGCCACACTTTTCAAAATTCTTGAATTTTGTTGAGACACTGAATGCACTTTAATTAATTAAAAGTCAAGCACTTGCACCCAACCATTCTCTACAATTTTTGACAAACATCTTCGTACTCAAACATAAATATGGAAGGAATCTTTGTCATTGTCAAGTATAGTGAAAGATAGTATTGAAACTAATAGATAATTCTGATGCGAGATGATGAAGAGTTATGGTTCTGTAAATGGAACGTTATGTATTATTATATTAACGGGTTAATTTTATCAATGGTCACTAAAGTTATCTTCAAATTATAAAATGGTAACTGAAGTTCAAAAGTTTTAGTGGTGGTCACTGAAGTTAGAAATTCTTTCACTAATGGTCACTCCATTAAATTTCTAATTTTAAATAGTGATGTGGCATGACTATGTGACATTTATTTATTGCATAGTAGTCCATGTACTTTATATAATATTCATTTTAGTCTCTATATTTCAATTAAGTCTTTCAAAAATTGTATTTTAAGTTCATAATCTTATACATCTTTACACTTTGGTCCCCAAATTTTTAATTAGTTTTATTTAATTCCTCCAAAAATTACATCTTAGGTCCTTCAACTTTTTACATATTTACACTTTGGTGCCCAAATTTTCAATTATCTTTCAGTTAAGTCTTCTAAAAAATTACATTTAAGTCCTTCAAATTTAAACATCTTCAAACTTTGGTACCCTAATCCTTGATTTTAGTAGCTAAAATAAATACAATTTTAGTGGTCAAAATAAGTGTACTTTCAATTAAATCCTTGATTGCACACTTGAATTTTTATCTAAACGAACAAAATAATATAATTAAATAATAAACTATTTAGTGGTCAAAATAAGTGTAAAATTCGCACTTATCACTTAGAGTTGACCACCAAAAATAGATATTTTAGTGGTCAGACCTTATAATATTATTTTGTTCATTTATGTGAAAATTCGAGTGTAAAGTCAAGGATTTAATTGAAAGTGCACTTATTTTGACCACTAAAATTATACTTATTTTGACAACTAAAATCGAGGATTTGGGAGATCAAAGTTTGAAGATGTATAAAGTTGAAGAACCTAAGATGCATTTTTTAGAGGACTTAATGGAAAGATAATTGAAAATTTGGAAATCAAAGTGTAAATATGTAAAAAGTTGAAGGACCTAAGATGTAATTTTGGAAGACTTAAGTGAAAGATAATTAAAAATTTGGGACCCAAGTGTAAAGTTGTAAAAAGTTGCAGACCTAATATGCAATTTTAGAGGACTTAACTTAAAGATAATTTAAAATTTGGGGACCGAAGTGTAAAGATATAAAAGATTAAGGACATAAAATATAATTTTTGAAGGACTTAATTGAAATATAGAAACTAAAGTGAATATTATATAAAGTACATGGACTACCATACAATAAATATATACCACGTCATCATGCCACATCACCATTTTAAATTAAAAATTTAATGGAGTGACCAATTATGAAAGGATTTATAACTTCAGTGACCTTCAATGAAACTTTTGAACTTCAGTGACTATTTTATAATTTGAAGGTAACTTTACTAATTGGTGAAATTAACCCTTATATTAACTACACCAATTTTGGATTTTAATATTGCGAAAAATACAAATATTAAAGAAAAAAAGTTTTGAAAAAGATAAACGCATGTGACAATCCGATTTTTCTTATTCTTATTAGTATACTTAATTACTATATATTTAAATACGAGAACAAAAATAATTTAAGAATAGAATTTTATGCATACCCTATTTGCATTCCATGGATCCTAGTAACTTACATTACTAGAATTTGGTAGGGGTTCAATTGGCCATTCTAAATATAAAAGAATTTATAGAATATATAAGCACGAGAAATGATGTACTCTCCATTATGGAGAGTAGTTAAAATTTTCATTGAATACATGTCTAGTGGGGATTAGATAAGAGTTTGACAAAAGTGTTTGATATTTTTTCTTTGTCTAAACCCCACCCCACCCCCGAAAATGTGTCCAGTGGGAGTTATAACTACTCCCCATAGTGGAGAGTAGATTATTCCTCATATAAGCACACAACTTATTTATTAAGGAACTTCATTATATAGGCCACGTCAAATCACTTATTTATGCATTGGTATGGACTAGTACTAAAGGTGGCAAAACTAACCCGACCAACATGCCGACTCATATAACCTGAATTTTGAGTTGGGCTAGCCCTGGCCCTGACCTAAACAAAACTGGACTTATATGGCCCGACCTGTCTAGCCCACTGGATTAGTCGGGTTGGCCCAATATTTTTTTTTTTGCTCCTTAACACTAATAACTCATTTTGTGAATAGTCATAATACATCATCTAAATAATATCAATTCAAAATGGTATAAGCTCAAGTCTCCAATTTAAATTATCTTTTTTTGAAGGGGAATTTTCACAAATAACCATAATAAATAAAATATTTCTTAAAATACTATCATACTTTTTTATTCTAAAAATACTGTTTTTTATTTTTGTAACACTTGTTGTTACATTTGTTATTAACAAACATAACAAATATAACAAGTGTTATAAAAATAAAAAATAATATTTTTAGAATAAAAAAAGTTAGATAATATTTTTTAAATTATTTTATATTTTGTGGTGTATGGTAAAATTATCACTTTTTTGAAACATTAGTCCAAGAATCCCAAACTCCAACATATAATTGTTTAGATTTAATTAAAATTTAGTTTAATTCAAGTTTCAATCCAAATTATGTTTGGTGTGACAAATAAATTATTTATTTTAAATTTACTTATAAGTAAACTTTTTAATTTAAGTCTTATATGTCAAAGTAATAAAACTATCATGCTTTTACTATATATATTTTTAAAAAAATGTGTCAAGAAATAGTTTACAATTAACAAAAAAAAAAAATTATTATTTTAAAAGAAAATTGATTTATTTCTATTGGACTAATACATGAGAGTTCCAATTTTATAAATTAATCTCTTTTAAAATCTCAAAATATATATTATTTAAGTTTATTTAAGATTGTATTCGATGTAATGTATTAGATTGTATAAAAATTATTTAAAAAAAAAAAATTAAGACCAGGTTAATCCAATAGGCTGGACTGGACCGACTGGGATTCAGTTTTACTTTTCAGTGTATCTCTACGACCCAGGGGTCCGACCTGCACCCACCTCATTTGCTAGTTCTAATTAACATTATGTGGATATTAAAAGTTTATTTACAAGATTCTAACGAAGGTTACTGGTTTGGAAAGACCTTCTACAAATAATAGTAATAATTAATGTTAATGAAAATCTCTTGTGGTAGACATGTAATATAAGTAGATAATAGAATTTCGTTCCGAGATGATTGCATATTTAGTGTTGATTCAATTATGATTAACTTTAATCGAATATACATAAATTTTAATAGTTTTAATTGTTTTTAGTTATGATTTCTAATTATCTAAATAAGCAAGTAAAAGTGAATCATAAGTTTTGAAGAAAAAAAATTAAGTTAATGAAGCACTAAGATTCATAATCTACATCTTTTTTCCACTTTGACCTCAATTCTTGTAATTGACAAAACTTACATTGATTTGATGATCAATATTTCTATATTTTTTGATAATCTTACTCGAGTAGAATTAAACTAATTTTTACATATGATCCTGCGATATTTCTATGAGGGACACGAATATGCAAACACGTGTTGGAAATAAGAATATTCAAATAATGATCATACAAAGTATATGGATATATCTCTATTCTTTATCGGACTTTATGAAAATTGCTACGATGTGCTAAACCCATTTTCGACATCTCAAAAATAAAATAAGTCACGAGTTTAATTCAATTAGCGATCACATAATTGACGACAATTAAATTCATAGCAATCATTAAACAAAGTAAAAATTTGATGTCTAAAACAAGAATTTAAGATCAAAACTTAAAAAATGAGGTTTCATTGTCATTCTAGTGTAAAGAAAATTAGCCGAGCATTATCCAGTTACAAGAACACAAATTTGAATAGTAATACAACATTGAGATTTGAAGTAATGAAAAAAAATATAAGATTAAATTTGAACTCTTGAATTTTTTTAATTGAACTTGGATTATCTTCTTCCTCATCTTTGCTTGAATTCCAAGAAATTCGGATTTGATGGACTTTGATTGCAAAATTATTGTGTTTTCATCTCTCCAAAATCTATCCCCTTTGAATGCTAATAGTTGTGGTATATATATGCCCCCATCAGGCACATAAAACTGGGTATGCCGCTCGTACGGATGGAAAGAAGAAATTTTGTGAACATGGTCCGCTTGGATAGACCTTCTGCCCGACACAGTTGACATTCAATCAGTCATAACTTTCTGTAAGTAACTCGAATTATGATCTCGTAAAAAGTGTTGGACTCCTAATTCAATTATTTTTTCAATAGCACATCATTTCCCTGTGGAGTTCTTTGTGTCAAACTATGTGCTCTAGTTTCTCCACCTACCGTGTGTATGACCTTCTTCTTTCATATTTGCCTTCGCGTGTTTAATGATTCACTTTCACCATTCATCATCACCTCAAAACACCTTGTTTATTCTCGTTTCTTATCTTTTGCCTTCTAGTGTTCGAATATTGATATTCGCTTCAAAACCTTAATTTTTTTCTCATTTTCTTGCAGATTTCATCAATATGATTCGAGTTCGAGGATTTCGTCCTACAATTATAAAAATAAACTAAAACTCAATAGATATCGACATTAAAACATTTGAAACTACAAAATAACTATTCCTTAAAAAATCAAGATAAGTGTGTAGATTAAACTTATCAATTATTATATATATACAATTGTTAAAATTATTCAAGTTACATATGGAATATCTTCTAGTGATACCCAAACATCTAAGAATGCTTAGCAGCAAAATGTTTTTACTTAATTGTAGAAATTTTATTAGGTTATATTTACTAGTGTTTTCCGAAGCTCTCTATCACCCATTGCAACTTATTGTTACTTGTCTCATTATTTGTTGGTTTATTATTGTTATTTATGATTTCAATATTATTTATTTGTTCACATTTTATTCTAGTAATTATACAAAATTTTGAGATAAAAGTAATGTCGAACAGTTGTAGACATATGATTTTACTCAAAGAATGACTCTATGTAATTCTCAAAATGCTGAAAAATTGTCTCTCGAAAAGTCAATTGAATCGTGAATTTGTCATTAACTTCATTGGCTCGAATATAGGTGGTTCAATTTGCGCGTTGAAATCAATTGGTTGAATTTTCATTTGAAAAGGCATTTCTTATTATCAAAATGAGAAAATACTATTCTTTTAGAATTATATCGAGCTTTCAGTTTTCAAAATTCATTTTCGACACCAATGCCCAATCAAATATGAGACTTCAAACAAAAAAAGACAATTGTGGCATATCGATCAAACAAAAAATAGAATGATTTCATATATTCAATTTAACACGAAAATTGAGAATTTAGCTCTAAAAACTAACCGATCTCCAAATTTTGAGAGGTTTAAGCAAAAATGGATACATCATACATTTATTTCGTGGATTATATTTATGATTATAATAATCACTTGTTTGAAAGTGTTTGTGAGACAAAGTATGAAATAACTTCTAAAGTATGCTTCACTTTTGTTTATAGTTTACAAATACGATTAAAATGCAGAATAAACGTCTCACGGTCGCAACATCACGTCATCAATCTAGTCTAAAAACTCTTTCTTTCTTTGCCTTCTACCACGTGATGGAAAAAGACAGATGAAGCAGAATTGCAAATAAATCTAAACGTTTTATTTTTAAGTTGAGTGAAGCCAGGGAATAGGCCTAATTTGGGATAATTTTTTTTTATAAATAAACCACTTTTTAAAAATAATTCTAATTTTATCAACTTAACAAATTTATTCTAAAAATACTAAATTCTTAAAATTATATTAATTAATAAAATAATAAATTAAAATCAAATCTATACCACAAAATATATTTCAACGTGAATTCACTTAAATTTGCTTTTGAGTCCTTGATTATTTGTACAATAAGTCCTTCATCTTTATAATTTTTTCACTTTAGTCCCTATACTTCATCTTTCATTTCAATTTCGTCCTCTTTTATTTGTAACCTAAGTCCTTAAATTTTTAAATTTTTACAACTTGATCCCCATATTTATACTTTTATATCAATTTAGTCTTTTATAGTATCACTATTTGATACATATGTTACAAATGATATTGTGTATCAATGTTTGATACAAATGCTACAAATGATATTTTGTAACAATCTGTGTTACAAATTAAAATGTAAAACATCCGTGATACAAAATATCAATTCATGTAACATGTGTTGTGTAAAATAACATAATATCATATGTAACATATGTAGTGATACAAAATATTATTTGTAACATTTGTATCGACGACAAATGATAAACAATATGATTTAGTAACATCCAGTATTTTAAATTGTGATACTAAGCGAAATTATTACAATCTATTATAACCGCAGAAAATCAACTTTAAACTTCGATAAGTTTGTTATAGTATGATATATATATATGTAACACAACGCTAAATTTAACAAATAAAACTATTGATTTCATCATTTGTAATATACGTAATATCAGTGATGCAGAATACTAATTTATGTAACATGTGATGTGTAAAATAACATAATATAATATGTAACATATTCAGTGATACAAAGGACTAAATTGATATAAAAGTATAAATATGGGGACTAACTTGTACAAATTTAAAAGTTGAAGAACTTGTGTTGCAAATAAAAAAGGACGAAATTGAAATGAAAGAGAAAGTATGAGGACTAAAGTGGAGATATTATAAAGATGAAGGACTTATTATCTAAATAATCAATGACTCAATTAACAAATTTGAAAATTCACATGGTCTTGGTCATTTGATTTTAATTTATTATTTTATTAGTTAATATAATATTAATTATGTAGTATTTTAGAATAAATAAGCTAAGTTGTTAGATTTAGAATTTTTTTAATATTTGTAAATAGTAAGTGTAATATCCACTCATTTGAGCCTTAAAAATTTTAGAATTGAGAAGGGCCCAGGCCCCTTTTTGTGCCTAAATAAGTCCGCCTTTGACGTGGAGTCTCTCTCCACTTATCACTTCACTATGTGTGATAGTGATCCTTATTTGTATTTATAGAGCTATTGTATTTTTGTGTTGATTTAAAAAAATATAAAGACTTAATTTTTATTTTTACTTAATTACTATGAAACATTTATTTATAACTAACCTTAACTTTAAACTTATCATATATTTATTTATTTGTCATACGTAGTTATTTTTAGTTTCAAAATATTCTTTATTTGCCGAATAACTTGTAGGAAGTAAGAATGGCCTTTATGCCCTACTTGGTACTACTAACCTATCAATTATACTCGTAACTTATTGATTCAATATTTTTATTAGATTGAGTCTGAAATTTGTACTTATAATTGTAATAACGAGTATTTGTTCGATAAAATTTGTTGTTGATTATAAATAATGAGTTTTATATGATGTTTGAATAAAAAATGAATAACAATTGTAGTTCTTAAAAAATATTTAAATAAAAATATTATTTAATTAATTTATAAGTATTTTAAAGATGTCGTCAAAAAATGGAAGAGACTTTTGGCACCTTTTATATGGAAATGGATTTTAATAGTCAATGAATGAAAAAATAATAATAATAATTTCTAATTTTTTTTTCTTGTCAGTTACAGTTTAAAAGATAGACATAAAAAAGAAGTGCGAGGATTACCTGCTGCTGCTGCTACATTAAAACTCGTGCAGTGCAATCTTCTATTTTTCAATAGTATAAAGCAATTTAAAATAAATAAATTATAAAACAGATAAGGATATATACCTATTGACTCAGTAACGAGTTAGTCCCTAATCCTTAAAAAAGAGTCATTTGATCTATAATATTTTATTATAATTGCACACTTAATTATTCATGCGTAAATCTTCCACATATCTGTTAAATTGTCACACAACTCTTTCAAATTCAGTCCCACTTCAAATTTTTGAATAAAATTCAACTTAGAAAGTAAATCTAACTGCATAAAGTTAGACGCAAGAGATAACTTAATGAAGATTTAGATCTAGGTGTGACAAAATGGGTGTGGGGCCTGAATGAACCCGCTTACAACTATTTTCGAATCAAATTCTTTGTGGGTTTTAACCGGTTTGTTTAAAAATATGGTTCAGACTATGTCCGTACATTTCCATAAACTAGTCAATATTGTGAGATGAGTCGATCTAACCAACTTGTTTCTTTTTATTTTTATTTTTTATTTTTTTGGGAATTTAATGCGATTTAAATTAAGTCGTAATCGAAAAAATAAATATTGTGTGAAAGATAGAAGATTGTACATGTACAAGAGAAAAAAATATTTTTAGCCAAAAAAATCGATTATTTAAAAAACAAAAACTCATATTAGAATTTAAAAAGAAATAGTCAATGGATTGAGAACTCAAATAGAGCTAAAAGCATTTACATAAGACTCATATATGTGCTTACGTGACGATGTAAAATAGATGGACATCCAATCCATGTAGCACTACGTCTATTGAATAGACGGTCACGGTCAAATTAAAATTCATCTTGGATTTCATCTAAAACTAATATTTTCGCTTATGTGGGATTTTTTTTTTTTTTTTTTAAATAGGCGTGTCTTCAGTTTTTATTTTCCTTGTCAAACTTTTTTTTTTTTTATAAAATGCTGAGTTAGAATTAAATTTACCGAGTCATTCCATCTAGATGTTTGTCTTAGGCCCCGTTTGTGATTGATTTTGGAGCCCAACTTCTGATTCTCACACAATCAGAAGTTGATTTAGGCGTTTGGCAAAAAATTTAAAAGTGATTATAAAATAATCTGACTCACCTGGCAGCAGATTTTAAGAAGCGACAAAAGAGCGATTTTTCAGTTCAAGGCTTTTAGCTTTTTCATTTATATATTATTAAAATAACTATTCTACTCCTAATTAATTAAACTAACTCATTAATAACTATTTGAGAAATCGCATTGATGCAAGTTGGATAATAAAAAATAATATTAATTTAATTAATTTTTGCACTATATGACTATATTTTTATTTTGTAATTTTTATAAAATTTGAAATTTATTAGGTTTTTATTATTTTTATTTTAAAAGAATAATAATGAATGCATTGTCTTATTAAAAAATATTTGACTAGGAAAAAAATAAATTTTACCACTCGTGATAATAATAATAATACAAAATAACATTATTATAATCAATATCCTTTTAGTAATTTAATACTGTTATGTTGAATAAATCACTTTTGTTTACTAAACATTTCAAATGTTGCTTTTGAAACATACAAAGAATTTTGAAACAATAGTTACCAAACACTTATCGATTCTTATGGTGATTCTTTCTCTCGCAAGACAGTTGTGTTCGATTCTCTTAAAAGACAAAGAATACCAAACCAAGCCTTAATTTAGATGGACTTTTAGATGGAATATATTTTTTGGTTTGCCACATCAGATAGACGAAATCATAGTCAATATGTATTGAAGAAGATTTTTTTATAACTCCATCTATTTGTGCTTATGTGACACGTCTAAAAAATAATAGACGTTGAAAATGTTCAAACAACATGGTTCGTCGAACTAGACAATCAAACCCGACACAATCCATTTATTATGATGGACCATCTTGTGAACCGATTCAAACCTAATTAGGTTCCTTGAATATGATTTTTTAACAAAATAGATAATTCCAAGTTTGGACGACCAAGGCTAATTATTTTCACACCACTATTTAGATAGTTTTCTTTTATCGATAACTATTATGCAACAATAATAAAAGACTGGAGAGGATTAGTCGAACAATAAATCGAAACCCAAAAGTGCAATTGTTGGGGATATATAAAGTAATAAATCACAATCAAAGCATAAAAGATTCTACAAACTCGCAATCTGATTGCACAAATCTCGGCTACAGAGGATCCAAGTCCCCACCGACTGTTCCATCATACGTAAGCTTTTCTCGATTTCCCCTCATTTAAAATATTCAAACAGTCCATTTATAAATGGACTCTCTCTCTCTCTTACTTGTCTCTTCAATCTCGGTTTCCCGCTACTTCGTGTCACTCTTTAACTCTCCCTTCTCTCTCTCTACAGTTCCGTTGTTAAACCCCCTAACTCCAAAGTACGTTACTTTCATTCATATCTATATCTATACTTTTGTGTGCGTATATATATAGCAGAGTTATTCTATTTATTTTCACTTTTTTTTTCTTCAATTCAATTGACGGTTACAGGTTAAGAGAGAATGAAGTGTAGACTATAGTTAATGGTCGGATACTTAAGGGTTGGCTCGTTTCTTAGGTTTGCTATTTATTTGCTGATTTTGTTAATCTATTGATTTACAGAATAAAGGTTAGTTTATGTGTGTGTTTGATTATGGATTTTGCTAATCGTATTACGGTAGCTATAATAAATTATTAGAAGTAAAATGAGAAAGCTGTATAAAGATATTATATTTTACTCCTTACTCCACTCTATAATTCAATGATCGATAGGCTTTGGGCTCCTACGTCTATCTGGAAGATGAAATTTGATAGTCTCAGACATTAAGAGTAACATATGAAATGAGAAGTTTCAATCTGTTGTTTGTTTGATTGATTTTGGGCTTTCAGCTTCGTTTTTGCAAATGTTTGTAATTGATTCCAATCGTGCTCTTTGTCTGTGAGAACTTGTAATTTGATCAGTTGCTTATGCAAATAGATACAATAATTGGTTGGATTACGGTTTTAGTGTTTTACTGCTGAGAAAATGTGGAAATTTTTGGTTCAAATTGTAATCCTGCACCATAATTTTCACTTGTTCATTTCAAACCAAATTTATTTTCCCCCAAAATCTGTCTTATAAAAATGAGTTATTAACTTGATTATTCAAATTTCTTATCAAGACTTCTGTTTGGTTGTTGATTAGTTACCGCAATAGGTGCAGAAATCATGATCCAAATCAAGGAGGAAGTATGCACACTGGATTTAACAAAAAAAGTTGGAACTGCTACATGTTCTTCAGTTTCAAATAGCAGTTGTGAAACTCTCAGCTCGAGATCTTCCTTTGATTCTGGGTATGAGGTTAAGTAGTTGTTTTAATCCCGTGTTTGATAACTGGACATGGGAGCTTAAAGTAAAAGATTAAGAAAATTGCCTGAGTTTGAGTTGGTTCTTTTGTAGCCAAATGTAGGTCTAGCTGACTTTATCCTATCATCTTTTTGTCGGTTAATGGATAGAAAGTATTTGACTTTGTAGAAATATAAAAGAGATGAAGAAATATAATGGAGAATACGTGTGGAGAAATAGTTTCTCTCAGATATTGATGTAATGTAATTAATGAATGAGGTTACAAGATATATATATATATATATAGGTTAATAGAAACCTAATAAGGAAAGAAATAAAAGAAAAGAGTTCTACCTAGGATAGGAATATTATATATATGATATCCTACTTATCCTACTATATGGTATTCTAATCTAAATGAAATTCTAATACTCCCCCTCAAGTTGGAGCATGTATGTCAAGAGTGCCCAACTTGTGAGTGAAATGAAATGAAATACCTCCTTCCCCAATGCTTTAGTAAATAAATCGCAATCGATTGTTGCTTGGAACATGTGCGTCTTGATATCTCCCTTATCAATTCGTTCACGAATAATATGACAATCTATTTCAATGTGTTTTGTTCTTTCATGATATATATGGATTAGCGGCAATATGCATTGGCCGCTTGATTATCACAATATAATATTGTTTGCTTGTGGATGATCTACACATAAGTCACATCAACAATTGTCTCAACCATATAAGCTCACATGTAATGGAAGCCATCGCCTCTATACTACCGTCGAAGATTTGGACACGATCGTTTGTTTCTTGCTTTTCCGTGATATAAGTGCTTTTCCCAAAATACACAATATCTCAGAATCGAACGTCGTGTAGTAACATCTCCGCCCAATCGCATCACAAAATCCACGCTAATCGCAATTTCACTTGATGGGAAATATAATCCTAAATCTGGTGCGCCCTTTCAAGTATCGGAGCAATCGGTGAACTGCATCAAGATGGGGTTGTCTAGGTGTCTCGCATAAACCGGATCGAGTGTATTGATTGAATATGAGATCTCCAGTGCCGTAATGGTGAGATAAATGAGCTTTCCTACCAACCGTCGATAGTATGTGGGATCTTTCAATAACTTTCCATCACCGATTAAATTTCAATGATCGCTCCATAGGAAATGCTGTGTTTTGATCCAAGTAATCCGAACTGCTTGAAGAATGTCAAGAGTATACTTCCTTTGATTTATTGAAATCCACGATCTGAGCGAGCAATTTCTATTCCAAGAAAGTATTTTAATGTGCAAGATCCTTCAACTTGAATTGAGATCTGAGGAATATTTTTGTAGTAGAGATTGCTTCTCTATTATTTCCGTGACAATCATATCATCCACATATAATAGAATTGCCGTAAATGAATTACCATTGACCTTTATAAAGAGTGAGTAATGCATGTATTGTTTGAACCCAAATGAATAATAGCGAGATACAAATTTTGAAACCAAGAACGAGATGCCTGTTTCAATCCATATAAAGATTTATGAAGTCGACATATTAATTGGTGTCTCCCCTCGTCGACGAAATCCGGGAGAGGGAGTCGTATAGACTTCTTCATCAAGATCACCATGAAGAAAGGCATTGTGTACATCCATCCGATGAAGCGTCCGATTCTGAATAGGCGATAGCAAGTAAGCATCTCGATCGTAGTTAACTTTGCAACCGGAGCGAAAGTTTCATTATAATCAATCCCTTCGTTGTGTAAACCCCTTCGCCACTAACCGTGCTTTGTATCGTTCAATTGTACCGTCGAATGAAATTTAATTTTGAACACCCACTTTACAACCAATAGGATGAGAATTTGGAGGAAGCGGTACAAGTGACCAAGTATTGTTTTCTTCCAAGCACGAATTTCATCATTCACGGCGGCGACCCATTTGGGATCCCGACATCTTTCGCCTCATATGTAATGGCTCTATGATATGAGAAATATTATATGTAAAAGCACGATGTATAGAAGAGAGGTTACTATACGATACATACATTGATATAGTGCCGAGTCTTTGGATTTGATTGGAAGAGATCCGACTTGAGTAAGCGGTATGATTGATATAGTAATCTTTCGGGTGAAATGGGGTTTGAATTGATCTTGAGGATCGTCTAAGTTGGTCATCCGGAGGGTGAGAAGAGGTAGGTGGATCAATTGTGGTCTGACATCGCTTTCAACCCGGTCGACCGTAGTGAAGACGGTCGACCGTTTAAACTCTCTCGTTGAAGCCGGATGAGGTAACCGGTCGACCCGATGGGTAGACCGGTTGGACTCTGTTGAAGCGGACGATCGAACCGGTCGACCGGTTGGTTCGGATGATTGTCCAGGATTGTCGAGCAAGTTATCCGTTTTACGCTAAGTGTTGGTCCTCGGGATTGGTGAAATATGGTGTTTCAACATCTGAGGCATAGATTATGCAATGGGATGGAGTTGGTTTCATCGTGTTGTTGGGAAGTGTATGGAAATATATTTTCACGGAACACAACGTCTCGGGATACTATTAGCTTTTTGTCGGTTAGGTCGTATAAGGTGTATGCTTTTTGTCACGAGGAGTATCCAAGAACACACACCGTTTGGCTCGTGTGTCAAATTTATGGTGGGTCCCAGGTTGGTGGCAAAACATAGCAACAGTGAGACACGTAAATGGGAATATGGTGGTGGTTTCTTGTGCGATCTTTCGTAAGGTGTTTTGTGTGAGAGCAATGGTGAAGGTATCCGATTGATAAGGTAACAAGTTTGTTTTGATATGTTCCCCAAAATTTTAACGGAAGATTGGCTTGAAATTTAATGGCACGAGCCACATTAAGGAGGTGGCGGTGTTTCTCTCTACCACTCCATTTTGTTGAGGGTATAAGGACGTGACCTATGAAAAATAGTACCATTTTCATCTAAGAATGTTTGCAAGGATAAGAACTCTTGGCCATTGTCGGATCTCGAGGTTTTATAGTCGGGTTGTGTTGAGTTTTAACCCAAGCAAAGAAATTTTTAATTATGCTTTGAGTTTGATTTTGGACGCATGAGGTGTACCCAAGTATAACGAGAAAAGTCATCAACAATTGTAAGGAAATATCTAGCACCGAATAAGAATAAATTCTATGAGGTCCCCAAATATCACAATGAATCAAATCAAGGGTTTATTGCTAGATATCGATCGACTTTAAAGGGTAGTCTAGATTGTTTTGCTCGATGACAAATATCACAAATATCGTGAGAATCAAAACTAATACCTAAGATACTTTGTGCTAGGAATTGAAGAGGTGAGGTGAGGTGAAGGGTGTCCAAGACGTTTATGCCATAGGTTAGTTGATCCAATTGGTAGTATGATGTATTTGTGGTTTTGTGAAAAGTAATATAGCCGCGTTACTCGCCTTCCCAAGCCAATCGTTTTCTTCAGTAGTCGATTCTTCACGACACAAAAATCGGGAAAAAAGTCACATAGCAACCTAACTCTCTAGTAAGTTCTCGATAGATAATAGATTAACTTTGAATTTAGGAACATGAAGCATTATCAACGATCATATTATTTTCAAAGTTAATCGTACTCAATGGATTTAATAAGGCGTGAATTTATTCGGTAATCGTACGTTTTGTGCATTGGCATGAATTTATTCTCAAGAATCTCATCATTCGTCGCATGGTCGGTGGCCCGCTATCAATAATCCATGAATTACTCGAAGGGTAGTAGAGATATTGATACCGAAGTATTAACATAAGCGCTCATCATTACCCGACTTGTTGTTTGAAGTGTCGTGATCCATTCATATTCCTTGGTTGTGAAGCGTTTTGCCTTCCTTTTGGTCGGTGTAGAAGCGGTAGTAGTGTTTGTGAAGCGTTTGTTTCGTGGCTTCACGTCTTTTCCATGAAACTTGTGCCCGGAGGAAGCCGTGGATGAAATAGCGGTATCAATGATTGAATTGATTGAATGTTGCCTTCATGATCGGATCTTTCAGAGCCATGAGATCCGATTGGGCAATCGCCGTCTATGGTGTTTGTACCATAATTGTTTCCATCGAGTGGTTTAGAAGCGGGGATGAAGCCGGGATGATCGGATTCTTTGTAGAGCCATGAGATCCGATTGGGCAATCGTCGTCTCTATGATTTTTCTATCATCGTTTGTGCGAAGCATCGTCGCTCAGAATCGTCTCTCTGATACCATGTAGAAATATAAAAGAGATGAAGAAATATAATGGAGAATACGTGTGGAGAAATAGTTCTCTCTGTATATTGATGTAATGTAATTAATGAATGAGGTTACAAGATATATATATATATATATAGGTTAATAGAAACCTAATAAGGAAAGAAATAAAAAGAAAAGAGTTCTACCTAGGATAGGAATATTATATATATGATATCCTACTTATCCTACTATATGGTATTCTAATCTAAATGAAATTCTAATAGACTTCATTAAGCCAACTAAATGTCTTGGAACAGTTCAATTGGTCTTTTTATCCCAACTGATTACTGCAAAATTATGTAACGCTGCTGCTGTCTGTTGTCATAGTTCAATCTGTGAAAATTGTGTGTATTGTGCTCTATATATAGACTTCTTCTTAATGCATCGTGTATGGAAGAAGTATAAGTTAACATGTCTTCTAGATTGGTGATATTGGGAATTCTTTACAGTTATTTTCCTTTTAAAGTGTGATGGACATATATGCTTGATCTATCTTTAACATGTTATGCTTTCTTTTTTTGTTTTTCCCACATAGTTTCAGTTGTCAGAGAAGCTCTGGTCGAACAAGACGCGCTTCACAGGCAGGCTGGACAGAAGAAGAGGTTTGGAACTAGACTTCCTACCTTGACTTTAATGCAGTATTGGTTTACCATAATGTGTTACTCTTTATGGGTTTTGATATCATTATTTAGGTTGTAAAGTGAAGTTGGCAATAGGAAAAGAGAGGAAACGAAACTTTGAAACAATATGGAGAAAGAAACAAATGTCTAATTTTTTTTATAATTGGTCCCAGTTCCCATAAAGTTTGCAATTGATCAATTGCTACGATTCTGCAACTAACGTCTTTCACTGCTGTTGACAGGACAAACAGCTGACTGAAGTGGTACAAAGGTTCAAAGGGAGGAACTGGAAAAAAATAGGTGAGTTTGCATTTTGCTTCTCAGTTGCTCCCCTTTGTGTGTAGCGGCCTTTTATGCAGCAAACTTCTATTTAAAGATAACATGTTCCTGTATTGATGGTTTGCATTTCATTTTCAATGAGGTCTGAGTGTGATGGTTGTTATGAGAACTGTTCAGATGAAACTTAAAGACTGCTTCTGGTGAACAATTCTATTGGCGTGAAATGGCTATTTTTAATCTTTAGTCATTGATAGGTTTTTGAGGAAGTCTTCAAATCCCTGCTGCCCTCAACTCCAGATTATTGACTAACTAATTTATCTGTTGAGCAGCCGAATACATATCTGGAAGGACAGATGTTCAGTGCTTGCACCGCTGGCAGAAGGTTCTTAATCCAGAGGTTGTGAAAGGACCTTGGACGAAGGAGGTTAATATTTTTCATAGAATCTTTGCTGCTTATGAATGAAAGTGAAGATGATTTCCGTTAAGTTACTATACATGTATCATTTCTTGATTATAGATATATAATCACTGCCCCTTGTGTGAACTTCAGGAGGATGAGCATATTATTGAGTTAGTCCGGAAGTATGGCTGTAGGAAATGGTCTGTTATTGCAAAGTCTTTACCAGGTCGTATTGGCAAGCAGTGCCGGGAAAGGTTAGGTTATATGTATGTTCTATTAATGGCATGAAGGATAGAATATTGATTTTGTTTATAATCTAGTAAAGTGAGGACTACCTTACAGTTGTTCATAATGGACCTCCTTGCATCTATATTAAGGTTCTTATTTGTTTGTGTAGATGTTGAACTGATGTTATCTTGTTGTAATAATTTTTGTTCATGTTACTTTACTTGATTGACAGGTTTGACTTTATTGATAATGATAGTTTGAGATTCATTTATTTGAAAGAAATATGAGATTCATGATTTAAGGCAGTTTTTGTTTTTTGTTTTTAATAAGTAGATCATGATTAAGCTATGTTTTCCTCTCGTCACAAGTCACAACAGTGCAAAACTGAGTTCTATATGTTATGGTCCTTCAAGTTTCTAATACTTAACTTAGAAGACATCCATATTTAGTCAAGGGCTTAAGGCCATTGATTTTTGTGTTACATTGATGTGTACTTATGTGAAATGCTGGCAGTTGAAAAAAAGTTGACTATTCTTTCTTTGTCAATAGATCAGTTGTCGTTGCTTATATGAAGCTAAAAGTGCTTGTTTTTGCACTTACATTGTTGTTGGTATTGTAACCTATGAGAAAATAGTTTTGAAGTTTATCTTTGTACCTGTGCATTTCTGACTGGGTATGGTACTGTCCTGAATAGGTTGAAGGGTCTTTACTTGTATGTGCAAAGCATAAGATTGGATTCTATTTATTCTTGGAACATTTGCACTCTTTTCTTCTTAAATAAAGCAAGAGCTGTACTCGACTACATGATGTAGCTTAACCTCTGATATTTTTTACCCGATGTTGAGATCTGGCCTATGTTCTGAAGTTCTACTGTTGCACATGATCTTAAAGGTGGCACAACCATCTGGATCCAGCAGTAAAAAAAGATGCATGGACTGAGGAGGAATCATCAATTCTAGCTTATTATCATCAATTATATGGGAATAAATGGGCAGAAATTGCGAGGTTTTTACCTGGAAGGTATCTATTTTATTGTTTCATTTCAACATGACACATTTTTTTTGTGCATTTCCAGCATGTTCAGAAGTATAACTCATATCAGGTTAATCTTGTGAAAGTTTTACTTTTCTACAAGCCATTTAGGAATTCATTATTGAGTTTATTCTATTTTGCTACCTAAACTTGTTCTTTACTTCATTTTCTCTCTCTTGCTCTTTCCTTTCTTCTTCTTTTTTATTTATTTTATTTTGGGTCTTAAATGAAAAACAAAAGTCTGTAGACCATCTAAAAGGAATGGAAGAAATGAAGGGGAAGAAATGGAAGATTAAATTTTTTTTTTCATTAGTATAGTAACTAATAAGAGGTATATTTATTTTTAACTGAGTGTTAAGGTCACTGTTGATTGATCAACCTGCTATTATCTTTCAACATGTATTTACTTACTTCCATTCCTTTCTCTGTCTTTGACATTGACAGGACTGATAATGCAATTAAAAATTACTGGAATTGCTCGATGAAGAAGAAGCTGGATTTAAATATGCCCTGCCTCTCTGCACTGGATTTGCAGGGAAGTACATCTCCTGATTCCTGCAATGACGAGAAAAAACCAGGATGCCAAGACCATTCAGCTGGGCACCAAAACTTTGGTGAAACAGTCTGCCTCGGTCATAAAAGATTTTTGTTGAATGTTGACAGTGCTTGTTCAACAGTTTTATCCCTTGCAAATACTAATTTTGCTAGGGACCATTCAGATCATCTGAAACCTAGTTTGCTGGGAAATTGCATATCTTCAGGAGCCAGTAATGTGATAAATTCTCTGACTGGAAATCAGTTTGATGGAACTGGAAGTGTTGCAAGTGATGGAAATCATAAGCAGCACATAGGCGGTGCTAATCATGCCAGGTCCCCTTTGTTCACCAACTCGCCAAACCTTACCATGAATGCTTGTTATCTAAACAAAACAGATTTTACATCTTACAGAATGTTTGAGTCACCTAAAAGGCCCAAGTATGGCCCATGTATTACAGATGAGAGATTTGATAGCTCAACTGTTGGTACCTCATTAAGCTTGTCTTTGTGTGGGTTAAATGAAGAGGGTCTTAAATCTGACAAAAGAAACACGCTCTACCAAACACCTCCTTCTGTGGATAGCAAGGAGTACAGTTTCTTGTGTTATGAGCCACCCCAATTGTCTGATTTAGATGTTTCCATGTCGAAAGAGGGGAGTGCTAAGCACGTCAGCCATCAGCTAGTTCCTTCCTTTTCCCCTTATCTTTCATTAAGTATCTCTAGTAATGATGATAGTAGTCCTGAGTATTTGTTAAGAAACTCAGCTATGAGTTACAAAAATACTCCTTCAATCATAAAAAGGAAAATTTATAGACAAGATGAAAATGCAAAAAATTACAGTGGTGTTAGTACTCCTATGTGTACAATTTCATGTCCTTCTAACAGCAAATATACTAAAGGCGCAGACTTGGTAGAGGTGAACGGTGGTTTGCTTTCCGAGGTTTCTACATCTGGAACATCAGTAGCTGGAGAAAACCTGGAAAGACGTCTGGAATATGCATTTGATCAGGAGTGGGATCCAACCACTGTTAGAAGTTGTACTCCTGGTTCTCCAACTACGCGATCAGAATTCAAGTTTGGTGCAAATATGAGTTGATTCCATGAACTGATTCAGTGGTGAGTTTGTATTCTCAATTGGAACTTTTTGTTTATAGTTTCACTGCTGAATTTTTTGAACTGTAATCTGACCTTGATCTGTTTTACAACTCGAATCAAATTATCCTATAAGAAAACCTGACTTGCAAATAATTTTTTTGGGACTACGTCAGTATGCTCCACAAAGAAAGATAGTAGTAATTTAACACCTGGTCCTTGTAGAAATATGATTGCAGGATTCTTTTCTGGTTCCAAAACATATTTGGCTAGTTGCACATTTGGCTTCGTCCTTCTGCCTTCTTAGCTCGACAGTGAATCTTATCTCCCTTCATCTTGCTGGCCTACCTAACCCCTGTTGATTTCAGCTTCTCTTTGAGGAGGACAAGTAGTTTTACGTAGTACTTAGTGCATGTTTGGCATTGCTGAAATTACTTTTTAAGTGCTTATAAGTTGTAGATCCTATAAAATGTGTGGATAATAAATAGGTAGTAAGATATAGGTCCTACGAAATGTGTAATAAAAAATATGTATTGACTTGCTTCACCAGCTTGAATTATAATTTAAGCTTTAGCCAAACAAGCTATTAATTTCTAATTGATGGAATATTGGGCCATCCAAAATTTTTGGAGTGTTGTTCGAGGAAAGTATTCTGAAAGAAGTTCACATCTAAGCAATTTTATTCCACCAGCTCATGATCACACATTAGGCCTTCCCTGCTTAGGTTGAGAGATAATATAGCTAAAATGCAGGAAGCTTTTAATCTTTTTCTTCTTCGTCAAGAAAAATTTAAAGAATGAATCTTACAGAACTATTAAATCATAATCTCTGTTTTTTCGAAGAAGCTTTATTTATTTAGTTGGTAATGATCTCAGGTTTCAGATATTCAATATTCATGCCCTATATTAGTGTTTTAACAGTGTGGCATTTGTACACTTTCAACACACAAGATATTATTTTTCATCAGAAGTAGAAATGAACTGTTACTCCATATGAGGCCTAAGTATGCTAATATATCATTTGGGTGGTACCACATGTTCAGCAGCTCAATTTTGTCTATTGATTTTTATAAGTATGCTAATATATCATCTCAGCCTAAGTACGCTAATATATCATCTGGTTACTATATTATTTATGCATGTCAATAACATCAGAGCATTCATATCTTTGAGTTTTCGATGTTCATTGATCTTGAGACTTCTTAAAAGAATAGTGGACACTGGACAGAAATACCCGAGATTACATTGGATGTCACTCTGTCGGTCCATCATGAGGAAATATAGAAAGATGAACCCCATGTTTGGACTATAGAAATGAAGTTAATTGAAAAGTTTGCAAATTTTACCTTCCATAATTTGGTTTACAATGAAAATAGAAGAAAAATTAAATGGAGGAAAATGATCTCCCTACTCTCTTATTTGAAATGATTGGAAAGTTGAAGCAAGACTCGTCAAAATGTGGACAAATCATTTTTCCGAAAATTCCTTTTGGGCTCATAGCTAACTTCTCTATTCATTTTCTCCTTGTTTCTTTATAACACAACCAAGAGAGAAATTTGCTTTCTTCTTTTTCCTTTATGTTCCTCATTCGAAGGTCTCTTCTTTTCCCTTAGTTTCCTGTTCAACCAAACACGTCCAAAAATATGCACCTCCAAGCTTGTAGTAAAATCATCTCTTCATATAGAAATCACCATTTTCCGGACCATCGTTTTGTTGTGTCGAGGGTAAGTATTTTTCTTAGCATCACGATTCCAGTTTTGATAATGTTTTTCATAGCAAGGTATATACAGCAGAACAAAATTTCTGTTGTTTCTTTTGTGTATCATGCAATTATCGGTTAGTGTTTTAAGGACATGATTTGCAAGTATAGTTGGGACAAAGAGATTGCTGTTAGGTGTGCTCTCTCGTGGTGTCTAAAACTAATATGATGGAGTTTTCTTCATGTTGCTGTATCTTTCTTTGAGCTTCAGATCAATCACTTTGGGTTCTATAGCATGACATATTTTCTGATTGTGCTGTGTGTTTTCACTGTGAAGTTTGGTAAAAAAAATTGTAGTGAAGTTCATATCAATTTTGTGATGCTCAATTTATATTTGCATATTTCTTTCACATTTATGCCCACATGCTCATGTAGCTTACTGGTGATGTCTTTAGTAGTGACTTATTCTTCTGAGATTGTGTTACAATACATTGTGATATTCCCGTAGACATTTCATACATTGAGAGAGAGAAATATAGACATGAAATCCATGCTATCATTGAGAAGATATACATGAACTGGTATTCATCCCGTCACTAGAAACTCTAGATCAATTTTGACAGGAACAGTCTTCTGTTATCGATATCTTTTTTTTTTTTTTTGGTAGTCTCAAAATCTCAAACCTCAGTAGGTTTTACTGCATAATGTGCCAGCTATTTTTGTTCTTCAGGTAGCGCAAATACGAATAGGAAAATGCTGATTCCAGTTGTATATCAAAAAGAACTGTACAGATGCTCTGCTTTATTCCTCAAACTGGTACGAGGGAGATTGCATGAACTTGCAGAGTTGAATGAGGCCTTGGAGAAAAATGCAGGATATGCTGGGTTCCGGGTTCGGGACGTTTTGATCTACTAGATCTTGATATGACTTTGGTGATAGCATCCTACTAACTTTACTCTTTCTGGCTAAATTTTGGGGGTTTGTTAGTAGGAAATCTTGAACTTGTACATGAATTTTGTTATTCTTGTTAGTAATAATATCGTGAAATGTGTTCGTATTAGAATTATGATGCCAAAATGGCGAAAATCTTATTCTTGGTATTTTTTATAATTTCAATTTTTTGAATACAATAATATCATTTTCTTCTTCATGTATTCAAGAAATACTTTCTTTATTAAGAAAGTAATAGCAGACCACGTTGACAAAAAAAACTACAAAAACAATTATAATAGTAACTTATAAGCTAAGAAAAAATCGAGTATTAAATGTCAAACGCAATAAAATAAAAATAAAAATAGAGACTGATGCTCTTATTTCACGTTATTCATATTGTGGCCCCAAATTTGTTAATGTGGGGTTTCACACATTTATTGTAAATGATTCTATTATAGCTAGTAAATGTGAGTAGTTATGATTTGATATTATAGGTTGGGACAAGGGTTTTGATTGTAAAATATGTTTCTCCTTTTTTTTTTTTTTCTTTTTTGTGAATATGAATTTTTAGCAACTCTAATTAAGATGGCTTAGTTGTCAATGACACGTTTTTTCACATGAAAGGAGAGGTCATTTTCCTTTAATCAAAGTCTTCCACGTGTATAATTTTATTAAATATATGAAAATAAGACTTGAAACTATAATTTTTGCTGAGTATGATACTGTATTATTGCGTTGAATAATTTAAAAGTTCAAGTTGTTAGAAAACTAATATAATTTTAATAACAATATTTATGTGTTGAACTACTTTGTCTTAATTTAAATAATTTTAAGTGTCTATAAATTGAATCATGACACAATGATGGTCGAACTAATATTTGATTTTTAAGATTCCTAAAATGAAGCTCTCAATGATGACATGTCATGGTACCAAAATTATTTCATAGTAACTGTATAAAAGGTTCAATTGCCAACAAGATGTGGCCATACCTAACAGCATTGCCCGCCAAACATTCCATAATTGAAATCCCACTTTACGTCTACCTTTTATCCGCTCAACAGTTTCCTTGATTCGCTCAAACTCTCTCCTTATTTATCACAAACTCATCCTCATACATATATACACATAAATACCAAAATCCATAGAAAATTTGAAGATTTTCTTAAAAAAAGTGGATTTCTTGTTCACGATGGCTGGTACAAGGCGAGAGAGGATTCTGGTGACCGGTGGTGCAGGATTCATAGGGACACACACTGTTGGGCAGCTTCTGAAAGGAGGGTATAAGGTTTCGATCATAGACAACCTTGGAAATTCAGTGGAAGAGGCTGTTCATAGAGTCAGAAAGCTGATCGGATCCCAATTGTCTCAGAATCTGGATTTCCATTTGGTATCATACTTATGTCTTGATTTTGATTTTGACTTTTATTTGTGAAATTGGAGGGTCTATCCCCTAAAATAATGTAAATGAATCTCTTTTGGAAGTGCTTTTATTTTCTTTCTTTTAAGATGGGTGTAGATAGGGATCTGTAATTAATTGAACAATGAAGAACAAGAATTGTGAGGATTTCATGTAAGTTTCTGTATCTGTACTTTTGAGACATGTTTGGTGACGTAGATTGAAGAAGGAAAAAAATTAAAATATTCTAATTTCAACAATTGGGATCCAAATTGGTTCTGATATTTATTTCTAATTATTTTCTTTGTTGCAGGGTGATATTAGAAATAAGAATGATTTGGAGAAGTTGTTTTCTCAAAATAAGTATGTGTGATTAATCTGGTTCTTGAATGTGATTTTGCATCTATTCCCTATATATATGTATTCTGATTTTGTAATTCAAAATGTAATATAGGTTTGATGCAGTGGTTCATTTTGCTGGGCTTAAAGCTGTTGGTGAAAGTGTTGCTCACCCGTCTCGATATTTCGATAATAATTTGGTTGGATCGATTAATTTGTACACAATAATGGAAAAATATAACTGTAAGAAGGTGTGTCTTATTACTTACATGTCTTAATCTTAACCACTTTGTAGTTTCTGATATTCACTCTTTCGTCGACTCATGGAATCTGATTGTTTTTGGTGCCTAGTTGGTTTTCTCGTCCTCTGCAACAGTGTACGGTCAACCAGATAAAATTCCGTGCGTGGAGGATTTTCAATTGAAGGCTATGAATCCATATGGTCGGACAAAGGTTCGTCTCGTATAAGTTGCCTTCAATCATTTTGCTGTTCTCCATCGATAACATTTGTTATTAAGTTCAATAGTTCAGAATATCTTCTGGTAGAATTCATGTAGTTGTCGACCCCAAATTTACTTGGAAAAGGCTGTCGTCATTGAGTTTGCTAGTTCATAATATCTTCCACTAGACCTACCAATAAGCCAAACAGCATGGAGAAAAGAGAGTCGTGTAGTCAACCCCAAATTTAATCGGAACAAGGTTTAGTTTGTTATTGAGTTTACTTGTTCGAATATTGCAATTTCATGACTTTTGTTAACCTTTTTTCTCTTATTTACTTAGCTGGTTCTTGAAGAAGTAGCTCGGGATATCCAGAGCGCGGATCCAGAATGGAAAATCATTTTGCTCAGATATTTCAACCCTGTTGGGGCTCATGAGAGTGGCATGATTGGAGAAGATCCAAAGGGAATTCCCAATAATCTTATGCCTTATATACAGCAAGTAGCTGTTGGCAGATTACCGGAGTTAAACGTTTATGGTAATGATTATCCCACTCGTGATGGTAGTGCGGTATGTAGACTCGACTTGTGTTATTCTTGATTGATTTTTTTATTTATATGCTCGATAATCTCCATCCCGAGTGAGTTTAGTAGACAATATAGTCGATGGATAGTAACTAACATGACATGTTGAATAAAATTAGAATACAAATCTATGCTTATACCTTTACTCAACCATAACTTGTAGGTCCCGGGATTAAATCCCTTCCCCCTTGGGGCCAAGTTCGCAAAGTTTTTATGAAAAATGCAGATAATCGAGCCATAAATTAAGGATGTATCCAAACATAGACATATACTCTGGCCATAGACACAATCATGACAAGTCCATGACACGATTGCAAAAATGTTATTTTCAGTCGAGCATACTTTGATGATTTCTTCTTGAACAGATCCGAGACTACATCCATGTTATGGATTTAGCAGATGGTCACGTTGTTGCGCTCCAAAAGCTTCTTGAACAAAAGGATACAGGTGATTAGATTCTTTTTCTTTTCTCTGTAACTAAATGCTAATCATCCTGCTTTCTTCTTTGAAATGTATAATATATTTTCTTACCTTTTTAGTGATTTGATGATAATATTGTGTGTCGAATTACTTGTATAATGAATGTATTTGATTAAAGGTTGTGTTGCCTACAATCTGGGGACTGGCCGTGGCACATCTGTCCTCGAAATGGTAGCTGCTTTTGAAAAGGCATCCGGCAAGGTGATTCTTGCTCTCTCCCCCCCACCCACCCCCAACACACACACAAAAAAAGAAACCGGCGCATTTGCAAGGGCGGAGCCAGGATTTTTGGAAGGAGACTACTAAAAAAAATTTACACTTCAAAATTGGACTGCTACCATAGTCCCGTCCACCCCCTCCCTATCTCCGCCCCTGCGCATATGCATACACGTATAAGTTCATGCTGAAATTTTTCTTCTCTTGTAGAAAATCCCGGTTAAGCTGTGTCCAAGAAGGCCAGGAGATGCCACGGAAGTTTATGCTTCAACAGAGAAAGCCGAGAAAGAGCTCGGCTGGAAGTAAGCTGTTTATCTGCATTACCCAACTTTCAGTTTATTCTTGTTCACAAAATCTCTAAATACATTGTGCTTATGATAAAACTCACATTTTTCCCGTCTCATAAGTTCTCATTGACATGCTCGTTTGTGTCTTGGTCAACTTCGGTTATGCTTTTTCCTCTACTCGATAATGAAGAGTCGTTATATTCTACATTTGTGCATTTTTGTGGGCTTCATTGTTAAATTTGTATTTCAACTTTCAGGGCAAAATACAGTATAGATGAAATGTGCAGGGACCAATGGAAGTGGGCAAGCCAGAATCCATGGGGTTACCAATCCAAGCCTTGAAAAGCTTGTGTTCAAGCAGTTATACTCTGGCCGATATTCGATCCCTTCGAATATTCAACTTTATAATTTTGTTCTTAATTTGAAGACTAATTTTTTATCAAAGGGTGGATTTAAATTTATCCATTCCAAATTGAAGTTGTATTTTTGGATTATGTTGAAATGAAATAATTTTGCAACTCTTTTAAAAGTTGTATTTTGAATTTTCATAACTACTATGGATCGTGTTTGTATAATCTAATAGTCACGTAGAGCACATCTAATAAGAAGGGGAATTTGCAAAAGTAATTAAAAGTAAAAGTTGTATTGAAAATATGGAAGCTTTTAATAATATTTACATATATAGCCATTTTTAGATGTAAAATATCAAATATACTATTTTGTAAGATGACTACTTGTTTTGTTTGGTTAAAATTTCAAGATATGTGAAACTCATACAATAGCTTCAAGGATTCACTATCAAAGTAAACTTTGATATTACACACAATATAATATAAATTAACTCATAGTCAAAATATATATCTAATTTTTATAATAATTTTTTATTATTAAACTAAAACAGAAGGCGAGAATCCTGTTATTGTGAAACAAATTAATATTGACAGTTCACCAATAATTGTCGATTCTCAAATTATGTATTTTAGTTGATTTTTCAACTAAACTGTCAAAAAATCAACAACTCACCAAGGTGATTGTCGATTTGAAAAAAGATTTTTTTTGAATTGTTGATTCAAACCGAGGTAAATGTCGATTCCAATTAAAAAAAAAAAAAAAAAAAAAAAAAAATTGAACTATCAATTTTTCAACTAAAGTATTGAAAATTCGACAATCTGCCAAGTTAAATGTCAAAAAAGTGGGGGTGGGGTCTCAAAGTTGACTGTCACTTCCGCCATGTTTTGTTTACTAGCATTGAAAACAATGATCAAATATCATATCAAATAGGTCATATAACAAATCAATGAAATCTAGTATCAAATTGAATAAACATATGAAATGGACAAAAAAATAGAATAAAATCAAAAATTTACTTAGTCCAATATTCTATAGAATGGCGGATGTTCGAGTGGGGGTGACAATATAGTAGCGATGTCGCAGTGGCGATTAAATCAAGTAACAGAAACAAATCTTGCATTTGTTTGATTCAGGTGACAATAATGGTAGAATCTGACAAAGAGAAAGAGAAGAGGGACGGGTGGTTTGAAATAGTAAAGTTGGAGAGAGAAGACATAAAATTTGGTGAAAGAAAATAGTACAAAATGAAATTTTAATTGTTTGTTAAGGACATTTTCGTTAGTTTGTATTTTTTTTTATAAAATTTGACAATTTGGTCAAACTTTTCATAATTAGACATTTCAAAACTCAAAGTCAAAAGTAGATATTTGCCCAATCCTGCACTTTTTCCTCGGAACATGGGGCGAACGCTTGACATACAAAATTTTCACCATTTGTTACTATTGAAAAAATTTCTCTTTTTGTTTTCTTTTTCTTTTTTTGCCATAACGTCCATTCTGAGAAATATGATGTTATAACATTTACTTGCTCTTATATTAATTAATATTCGTTATGAAGCGCTTTTAGCAAGTGTAATAGAAAATGGACCCAAATAATAATAATAATAATATTCTTACTGACTTCACCTAAATTATCTTAAAATTCAGCAGCGGTTGAGCAACCATAGATCACACTAAAATTTACAATCTATCTTTTTCTCCATATTTTTTCGATTTATTCCTATATCTATAAAGATTCAATATGACTAGACCTTTAATAAATCACAAGATTCTATCCAAGTCAATGCAATACACTTCCAAGTAAATCACAGTTTGAGTAATTTATTGTTAGTCGATGTTGCTTCTACCTAATTGACATAAATTACTATTTAAGATCAATATTTAAATCCAAATTGGATTTCTTTAAATCTTATTAATGGACCACATCAAGTTATTCTCAAAATTGTTGTCACATTCGAAATACATAGACTGACTAGAAGCGTGCAATGGATTGGTCAGATATCACACTCCAAAAGAACCCCAAAAAAAAATGATAATAAAAGAAGAAAAACTAACTACATTTATTATTTTTGTATATGCAATAATTTTTACTGCAAATTGTTAAATAAATAAATAAATAATTGCTAGTTGAGCTAACACTATCTTAACTCACAAGAAGCTAGTTTTGAGTCTTGGCAGAACTTCAATTAAGAAACCAGTAACAGAAAGGAACTGAAATGAAAGAGAGAAATGATACAGTGATTACTTGTGGATCAATGACTAGTGTTCCCCCTATTCCATCCCACTCCCCCGCCGCGCCACCTTTGCCAACGCCGTCTCCATTCTCATTTTCTGTTGCATCAACTCGATGGAGCTCTCGGCCACCATTTCAGGCTGCCAATCTCTTCCTCCGGTTACTCGCACTTGTTTTTTCCTTCGTCTCCGCTCTTTCACTAGCTGCCCCATCACCAGCAAAGACCATGTTCGGAAAATCCCCAAGCTTCTACAATAACACGAAATTACAGTAAGCATCTGTAATTATTTCAAAAGCCATCAACGATCAACTTCGACTTGTAATCAATCCATAGATACTGATTGAAAATAAAATAGGCACTCAAAGCAATTACATGTTTGATCATCATCAACCACCACACATCAAATGATGAAAGAAGACGTACATAAATCAATCTGCTAATCTTGAGATGTTTAGGATGGATACAAGTCAACAACAAACACTAACAAGAAAAAGATTTCAGGTTACCATTATCAATGGCTAGCCATCTGATTATACTTGAAGATTGAACATACTGAATAAGAGTAAAAGACTAAAGAGTAACTAGAATTTTAACAGGAGGCATTTATTAATAGAAATTCTTCTTTTCAAATCTGTGCAGGTACTGCTTCATTGTGAACATTTTGACATTCCTTTATGCAGCCTATCAGCTCTTTAAGGGAATCTGTGACATTGCCCACAGAGGGGTTTTCATCTCCGATGCAGTATCGGACTATACCAGCTTCATTTTTGATCAGGTAATTGGACTTCCCATAATGACCTCCTTTTTATCTGTAGGTTCAACTTTCTAAAGGTGCCTTCTACGTGTATGCCTGCACAAGACTTAAGAAGAATGTGACTTACCATCAGTGGAAAATAGAAAAAAAAAGAGAGGATAGAGTTATTCACAGTAATTCTTAGATGAAGTGTAAAACACGTGTAGGACTTTTGAAAACAACCATTTTTCTCGAGCTGCAGATAGCATTTTAATATAAAAAATGGGAATCTTCGAATACATTACTGATTACCTTTGTTATCCCACAAGTATGCTTTGGTGTGTAGAATGTCTAACCCTAACAATGTGGCACCATCATATATGATTACAATGACAACATATTACAAGTTTATGATAGTCGGACCAAAATAATCACAAAAACAAGTCACAGCAGTATGTCCTAGGGAGTTTGATACTATGCTCACTTTGTCGTATACATTTTATCACAGCATGTTTTCTTTTATCTATGAATAATTCAGGCAAAGGAAGTAAACAATGCATGTCAATATTGAGCTCATAAGCCGAGGTTGGCTCCTACTCCAGAATGCCATAAGAGCTCCCACATTATTACTGGACAAATTCGCCTCCATCCTCAATCCTATCACCCCATCTTACCTCCCCTCTACCCCCGCCCAGACCCAAAAAAATAGAGAAGAAAAAATTGTTAAGGAAAACCCAAAAGGGAATACCAAAAAGAAACTGGGAATTCCCAAGAACAAATAATGATAGCACCTTCCAACTGACAGACACCACAGATTTGCTACATCATGTTTTACTTTTTTCCTTTTGTTTTCAGTAAAGGATAGTTAAGATTATTTTATCACCACCATGTATAGTTGGCAGGTTACCTCCTCATTTCATCTTCTTCTGTTGCTGTGCCAGTCATCCAACAAATGGACCACAGCACATCACTATGGAAAGCAGCTACTGTCTCTGTATGCATGTCATTTGCTGTATTCCTAGTTATTGCAATTAGTGCACTCCTATCAGGCTATAAGTTCTGTAAGAGGATCATATGGTGATATTCATCAGGCAGAGCAGAGTCTTAAACTGTACCAAGAAAAGGATTTGCTATACAATTTTGTCTCTCCTTTGAAAGCAGGAAAGGCATTGGTATCTGGTGACGGGCATCACAATGTTTTCCCACTCAAAGAATGTCAGAAATAATACTAATACAATGCTTATGGCTGGCAAATGAAACAGAAATTTGTGACCCCCATATTTTAGCTGAAGAACACAAAAAAGTTCCCTTGCAAATTGCATGGAACCTTTTCTGCTTCTTTTTCTTTTCCCCCAGGTATGCATTTGTGCATCGTGCAATGTGGAACATATAAAAATAAGGGAACTGAGTTATTAGTGTCATCTAACAAACCTGCAGCTTCACATCTAATTATGTAAGAACCTTCTTATCAGCTGGAAGATTATTGTTTCACCTTTCGGCTTCAGAAAGAAAGGGAACATCCTGTTCTACATCACAGTAATTCTTTAATTTTGTGTACCTCCTAGAGTTGAACAAAACAAATATGAAAACACAGTTTTCTCCCTCAGTCAAATTCCATGCACATCTACAACGTTAACTCTTACCTGGAAGACCATGCTGCTATAAATATATGGAAAATATAACACAAAGTGGCAATCCATGACTCATCAGTCATAACTCATAGCTGTTCCACTTTCCTTAATACTACTGGAAAAGTATTTATAGCATCTTCCTTTAAGAATCCAGCATAGATAATTGTTGCAGGTATATTAACCTCAGACGTGCATGTGAAAAATATGATCTCCAACAGCCGCATGACACTACTCATAGGATAGTTGAATAACAGTTTTGAGTACACCATCTTAATATAGAATCTCAAATTTTATGACAAAGAGTCAGAACAGTTTTGAGTACACAATCTTATTATAGAATCTCAAATTTTATGACAGAGTCTCAGAATTGGACATGACAATCACTTAAATGGGATTAAACCTGATATGCTACTCATACAACAGTATTTGCTAGTGACAAAAAAAGGACTGATAAATCTATTATAAATATTTCAAGAATTCAGAAAAAGTGGAACTACCTCAAGGCTTCTATGTCCTCTCTTCTTCATTCACAACAAGTTTCCCCTCTGTAAACTCACAAGCCTCAATACAGACCCCAAGCTGCTTCTGTAGCTTCTTAACGACAAAGACTTCTGCCTCCTCGCAGATGGTGACCACAGTACCTCTCCTGCCAAGACGACCAGTTCGGCCAGCTCGATGTGCATAATGAATTGGGTCAGTGGGTAATTCCAGATTAACTACAAGATCACATTCTGGTATATCCAATCCTCTAGCAGAAAGTTCATTTGTCAACAACACCCTCACTTCCCCATTCCTGAATTTCTTTAAGATGGTTGATCTAGTAAGCTTACTAAGATCTCCATGTAGCTCTGCAGCATTCATTCCACGAGCCTCCAACTTGAATACAGCATCTTTTAGTTTTTTGGAGTGGTTCATGAAAGCTATCACACATTTGGCATCAACTGCGTGTACACATCTTCTTAACATATCCACTTTGTGTTGTATCCTCGTAACAGAGTAATAGTGTTTCAGAGAAGGTGGTAGGCTCATTGGAGCTTGAGTCTGTAAGTTTGTGCCTAAATTGGAATCAGAAGAAGTTCCTAAAGGATTAAGAGGTGCACGGGGAGCAACAGATTCAAGTGGAATAACATTTTTGGCTTGGACAAGAAGTGGATCACAACCCCAACTCCTAGCTGCCCTAATTACTGAAAATGGTACCGTTGCAGACACCATGATAATCTGACGATCAACTTGCGTAGTTTCAGGACCATTTGCTCCAGGCAGACCTGCACCAGATCTCCTACCAACATGCCCTATTATGCGATGCAGATCCTCCCTAAAACTAAATGCAAGGAGTTGATCCACTTCATCTAGAACCAAGTATCGACAGCTATGTGTATGAAGCTTTCCGGCCGCACTGATTTCCGCAATCCGCCCAGGTGTTCCAACGATAATGGCTGGCTTGTTCTTTTTAAGAGCCTCTTCCTGCCTCGACCTGTTCGCGCCTCCAACAAGTTGTTGCACCAATCTCTTATCTGCAGGTCCAAGAAGCTTCTCAAATTCCCTCACAATCTGCATTCCAAGCTCCCTTGAAGGAGCCACAATCACAGCTTCTATGTCCATCTTGTTTCTAGGTTCATCATCCTTCTTAAGTGGTCCCACCTCAGAGAGTATAGGAAGAAGATATGCCAACGTTTTCCCGGATCCCGTGTAGGATTGAATCACAACATCATGATTCTTCAGAATTGGGGGAATGGCTGCAGCCTGAACGTCTGTGGGAACTTGATAGCCTTCCCTCTCTAACCTCTCAATTAATAATGGCGGGAGGCCAAGCTCAGAAAAAGATTTCGCAGCAAAGGGGGCCAATGCCTCTACATCAACTCTCTCTTTCTTCCTTACACCCTTAATTCCACTCATATTAACTTTCTTATCTCTTCTTCTAGGGACTTCAATTGTGGAAACCCCTTGACTCAGTTTATTTTTCTCATTCACACTCATCGTTTCAATTTCACTCTTTATACCAAGACTCGCGAGAGTAAGATGCCCACTTTCATTACTAGAACGACCAAAAAACCGCACACTGCTACGAACTGGAGCTACCCACGAAAACCCAGAAACTTTTCTAAACGAAAAGGAATCACCAACAAGAAGAAGCACCCTGTGTGCCGCTAAAGCAGGCATCTCTCTTCGTAACTATTCAACCAGTAAAGAAGATAAATATTAAAAGGGATGCATCAAATGTGAAAATAAAACTTATATGATTGTCTGAAGAATCTAACAGAAATTCTATTGACAATATCCGGGCAATTTAGTGAGGAGTTCAATACAAACTTATAAGCGGGGCATTCTATCAAACAGCTAGAATACAAGCTTCAGTAACTGATGTGTGCGTGTGTAGAGAGAGAGAGAGAGAGAGAGAGAGAGAGAGTACACCTTCGATTACTCGATGACACTTGACAGGTAGAAGTGGCAGCGGTAGAGAGAGAGGTAGCAGTGGAGATAAACCTCGAGATTTTATGTAGACATAAAATTTGCGTTGAGGCCCCTAAACCTTACACTATAACAAAAGAACCACAGATTTATGTAAAAGGTTCACCCAAGGTTACAATATTTTATTTTGTTAGGCTAAGGCTAGAAATTGGTGATTCCCAAAAAATATATATTCATCATTGGGTTAATTTCAACTACAGTCATTGAAGTATGTTAAAAATTTCAAAATGATCATTAAAATAATTTTCTTATAGTAATATTTACTCAAGTTTCTAACAATTACACTAACGATCACTCGGTTGGAAATATTAATTTAATACCCTGCATATCACTGTTAAATTCCAACGTAGATACAAATAATGTTAACTTGTACGTCATGTCAGACAAATATGTGTTAATTGCAGCTGAAGGCATAATTGCCAACACGTTTTTTTCATATTTGTTTGATTTTAATAAGCAGTGAGTTAGTGAAACTTTACATTTTTGTTGGCAAAATTTTGAAGGTATGACATTTTTGTCTCACATTGCATCTAGTTAATGTCGTTTATGTCCATGTTGAAATTTAACATTGACATGTATGATTTTAGATTAATGTTTTCAGTCAAGTGACTATCAGTATAATTGTTAAAAATCTGAATGACTACTAGAATAAAAAAAATACTTTAATATGGCATTTTTGTCTCACGTTGCATCTAGTTAATGTCGTTTATGTCCACGTTGAACTTTAACATTGACTTGTATGATTTTAGATTAATGTTTTCAATCAAGTGATCATTAGCATAATTGTTAGAAATCTGATTGGCTACTAGAATAAAAAAAACTACTTCAATAATCATTTTAAAAATTTTATCAAGCTTTAGTGACTATTATTGAAATTAACCCATCATCATTTCATGTATTCCTTTGATTAAAAGAAGATAAAAAAATTCAATAAGAATTGTGGGTAATTTAACAATACACAGAAAAAATTGATTTATTATACCTAATTTTATGTTTAAACGTGAACTTAGAGCTTCAATTTTTATAACAAATAAATTTTCGTTGACAATTTCAATTTGAGAGTATCATTAATATTTCACACAACTTTGTTAAGTACTATTTTTATTAGTGATAATTTCATCATATACTACAAAATATAAAATAATTTAAAAAATACTATCTAACTTTTTTTATTCTAAAAATATTATTTTTATTTATGTAACATTTGTTGTTACATTTGTTATTTGTTAATAACAAATGTAACACATTTATTATAATTAAAATAACAAAGAAAAAACAACAATCTGACAGCATTACAAAAATAAAAAAAACAATGATATTTTTATAATAAAAAAATATGACAATTATTTTAAGAAATATTTTATTTATTGTGGTTATTTGTGAAAAAACCTCTTTTTATTATATATTAGAGAGTCAAAAGATGGGCTTATTTCCTTCTAGCTTTTAAGGTGAGTTCCCTAGAGGTTCTAACAAAGGTATCAGAGTAGGCACCACGTCTCCTAGTTGCAATTGAGTGCGCGGATGGTGACATCAGCATAGCAATATTCGTCCGGGACTATTCATGAGCTAGTACAAAATCAGTCCGACGTGGGCGGGATCGCAGAGTGTGGTGGTTTGTCATGGTTCCTATTGTAAACTATGAGACTTGTCCCACATCGAAAATATGGGTCTAGATGTGTGATTTATAACCTCTTGGTCACCATCTCTTTAATAACTAGCTTTTGAGGGTGAGTTCTACCTAAGAAGTTGTTACGAAAGATATGAATCCTCTTTAGCTTTCAAGCCTAAAAGCTAGACTTAGTTCTATCATCCCGCTACAAGAAAAGTCCAATTCCTCTTGTACCCAGTATGGACTATGGAGCCATCGTTGATAAAGTCTTATCATAAAAAATCAAGGTGATAATTTTACCACATACTTGATTTTATATTAAAATTCCACAATTACTTTTCAACATTTTAATTCCAAATATAACAAATATAATCACGACCGTTGGGAGTTTTACATCCACTCACGATAAAAGATACTATACGTCTGTCTTCATATTTCTCTATCCATCAATTCTCATATCCTTAAATCAGATTCTCAAATCCATATCATTCTTCATTTCTTTGAGTTTATAGTTGGATACCACCGTGTGTAAGCAATATACTAATAAATATAACACTTTTTTAAGAAATATAACAAACATAACAAATGTAACAAGTGTTACAAAAGTAAAAACAATATTTTTAGAATAAATAGAATTAGATAGTATTTTTTAAATTATTTTATATTTGGTAATATATGATAAAACTATCCCGAAATCAAGCTTCTCTATTTTTTTTTATGACTAGTGAACGCACGTGCGTTGCACGTGGTAGAGTACTAAATGTGACAATAATAATATAAAATGAATATCTATATTGAAATAAAATATGGGGTGCAAAATATGAAATAATTATTAATGTATTCAAGGAAAATGGTTACACATTTATTTATTAAAAAGCTTGTATAATTTGTGTAATTAACAGTAAAATATGTACGAAGAATAAGAATTATTAGTCATAGACATAAGACTTACTAACAAACATATAGAACAAAAAGTAATGTTCATCGGACAATACATTCATTTAATTTATATAATGATAATATACAGAATTTTTGTTTAATCATTAATTGTAGTATATAGTTCGTTGATGTAGATCTTCAACCATTGTAATTTAGACTGGATTGTAAAGCCGTCATCTACCATGTCCAGAAGCTCGAGATTCATGGATGCAAATTTTTCTATAAACGAGATTGTAAGGCCGTATTCTTGAGCACTGCACCTTGATAAACATCCATTACTGCATATTCATCATTTGATATGTAATTGTCATTTTCCTCCAAATTGCAAAGCATATCCATGGTGGTATTTGACAACAACTACATAGATTATTGTGCTTCAATGAGTATGAAAAGGTGGGTGGGTGGGTGGGTGGGTGGGTGTATAACAAATAACATGTTAGGTTAAGATACGTGAAAATGAAAAACATAAAGGTTGGTATAAATCATATAAAGAGGTAATCAGAATTAGAAAGTCGTAAACATAACCAACATTCATCCAAATATTTAAAATGATGTTATTCAATTAGCAGATCCATTGTTATATTCATTTGGCTCATACCTGAAGATTTCGACTCTGAAGGTTTTGCATCAATCTAAGTTCGAGAAATCCCAAGGATGTCAATCGATTGTTTGACAGATCCAAATTCTCCAATCGTGGAGAGACTACAATCCAGAGGCAGCTCAACCAATTTATTATTAGCTACTTTCAATGATATCAATGAACTCAAAAGGCTATCTCATCTAGTAAATTCCTCATCTTATTAAATGAAAGATCTAAGAACTCCAACTTGTTAAAAGAACTGATTTATGGGGGCAATTATGTGTAGAAAAAGTTCAACAGACAGAGTATTTTAACTTCCTCCAAAGCTAATTCATCAACGCGGCATTATTAGACATATATGCATAAAGAAGAAGAAGAATCTAACCTTGTGATCTAAAAATGTACCTTAAAAACTAACATTTCACAATGCACATGGAGGAACTTAATTTCAATATGATGCTTTCAAAGTATAACAGAAGTGGTTTAGGGAAAAAAATGGATCACCATGTCCTTGAAAGGAACACATATCGTATTGATGTAGAAGTTCCTAGAAGTCTACAATTCTGCAATTTAATACAAGCAAGCTAGACGCAATGTGCACCAATGCATTTAAATGACAGCATATTGAACTAATTGTTAAAATTCAAATGCAGTTAAAGTATCTGAATTTAAACTCAGTTGAAGCTAAAATGTACATAAACTGTCCTCAGATTTTGAGAAAAATAAGCGAATTCGATATCCCACCTTTAATTATACAGTTAAACATCATTCTTCTAATGAATAAGAACTACATCACCGTCACTAAATGAAAATAGGGTCAATATGAAATCCTAATATATAGGCATATGTCGCATATCTGCCAAAGGGACATCCTTTCTTAATGCTTAGAGCATATTCTGATTAATATCTCTGATTAATATCGCTTATTTTAGTGTCATTTCCTGTAGAATGTGAAGAGGTAGAAATACAATGCAGTAGCTTAAGTCTAAAGCTTACCTGTAAAATTATTAGCTTCTTCAATGCCTTCGTTACTTCTTCCTTTAAGCGATACATGCTTGTGTGACCGTTCCTTCCACTTCTTGTTCCAGTTTTGTTAGCTTTCAATTTTGCACCACTTTTTGTTTTTATCTGAATGCCATTGAGGATTTCAAATAAAAAGCCTTGGATAATCTAACGGTCAATTAAGCAAAAGTAAAACAAACTTTTTCTTGCATAGATTAAAAAGAAACCTCTCAATTGAGTGCAGAAACAAATTTAAGGGATGGAGTAATACATGCATGTGGCTGAGAGACGTATTGTTCTTATTGTTTAAAGATATCTCATGTTGGAAAAAGCAAATTCTGAAATTTTATCATCCACCCATGCGAGTAGAACTTCAGAAAAACAATATGGATAAGATTACATATGAATAACACTCAATATAATATGTATATATCATAAAACAAGAAAGTTCAAAGCAATGGATACATCTAGTAACAGACCTTGGAATCTATACAATTAGTATATTCGAAGTAAAATCATATCTAAATTGAGTTAGAAATCTCAAATGTTTCCTAGTTCAAAGCTCAGAGAAACAGTAAATGACCCATCATCTCAAGGAAAACACACAAAAGTCTACAATCAAACTGGTTTCCATTCATAAAATTATGAAGTGCCAAGTTTCTGTCTTGTTGATGATTGAAGAGGATAGGAATCAAAATTATTAGAATATAATTAAAATGATTGTTATCTCATCATTCCAAGCATTAAGTATATTCTACAAAGATTTGATGCAAATAAATGCAATTATTTGATTCAATATACTCCCTTTGTTTTATAAAGAATGAGAGAGTCTAACTTGAATTGGTTTTTAGGTAGAGCTATGACTAGCAAAATTTCTCAATTTTTTAGGTAGAGGATATGCTTCATTTATGTGTAGAAAGTGCATGTGCCAAGGAAAATACCTTCTCACTTGCTGTCACGCGCTCTCCACCTGTTTAGCTTGACATACTTTTTACTCCTCTGTTGCTAAGTCACCATAGGAACATTAGATGGGTCCATTTACAATTACAAAGACATTACAACATCTGATTGATTGAAATTTCTTTTCCTTTTTTCTGGGTACCTTATCCCAGTGAAAATAAGATTTTTGCTTCTGTAACACCCAACCATCATCGGCATTTGGATCAAGAACAACAGCCTCCAACCTATTATGAAAATATGTAAATTTCCTCTCGTTATCAAAGTTTAAATTTACAACTTTAGATCTAAAGAACAATTCACCTAAAAAATGGCCGAATTTACATACATGACTATTCATTTTATTCTTACTAATTCTTTGATCTATTCAACCGCAATAAATAATCTTTACTTAGACCAACTCAATATCCTTCTTTCTTTTTTTTTGCTTTTCTAGGTTTGAACAGCTGGTCTATGACAAAATTCAAGGTGATTATTTGTAGCCAAAAAGATATTATAAGAGGCAATCAAGATCTGTACCTACCTATTTGATTCAAAGCATTGGTTAGCTCTAACAAAGAGTCCAACTTCAAAATGTTGAAATTGACACCATACACCAAGGAGTTATTGCATGATCCTAGAAAAATCAGACTTTAAGCAAATGAACAAATGTAATAGAACTGTTCTATTAGAGAGTGGCGATTAGGACCGATTTTATCTCGAAGAAGGTACGTCTCGAATGGTAGAGGAGAGTAGCAAATCACCGATTAGTGGGCACCGAACTTATGAAGTACTCATCATCTTTGAAGCTATCTCCTTCCTTTGAAACCGTAAAACGCGCAAGATCAATTTGAAAAAGCATTTAAAATGACAAAACAAATCGGATAATTCATAATCGCCAAAAGGATTAGATAAACAAAAAATCTCCAAAAATACACCCCATTTCTTATGGATCAACTACCTTGAGTCCATGATGTCCAATGTAAAAGGGTGTCCTTGAGAATTTATTTGACATTTCGACCTCAAGGTCAGGAAGAAATAATTTTTTTTTGAAACAAGATAATTAAATTTTATGGTTGCAGCATTAGCATTCTCTATATTATGTTTACTTAATAGAGAATTCTATAACGACACAGTTGTATCAGAAACCCTAAAGCCTAAATATGCTTCTACGGTCAAATTATTATTACTTGCGCCTAGGTTAAAAATGTAACACAACATACTTCAATTTCTTTTTAGTGGTAGAATTGCAGATGTTGTCACCCAAGCTCCTATGTAAAGTAACGCTCAACAAGACAAGACAAAAAACAGGTAGCCCTCAAGATACTACATCACAAAGTAAGGTAAAAAGAAAAACGACGAGTGATCACAAACACTTTGTTATGCTTGTTCTTTGTAGTATTGTCTTCTGTTTCAACTTCCTACATGAGAAAGGAGATGAGCCAAGTGAACATAGACAAGACATCCAAGAACCATAAATTATGCTTAACATATAAGCAAAAGTGTAGGGTGGGTTCAATTGAAATTGATGAATCTAAACTGGGAAGAAATGAATTAAACCTAGCAAATTAAAATCCACTCATAAGCACTACAAAAATCCATCATATTTTACAAACTAACTGCTTGTTTTGGTTTTGCCAAAAAGCAGTTTTTTAGCAGATTTTGATAAAAGTATATGAAATGTAGTTGAAAAGTTGATAAAATTTGTGGATCTCATTAGTTAAAATTAATTGTTGACTTTGACTCAAATTTTTATCAACTTTTTAAGCAAAACCAAACAAAGGCTAAATCAAACACTTGATGGCACATGCGGGGGGGCTTGTCAATATCCAAGCACTGAAAATAATGCAGGTCAAGAAGATATCTCATCTTTCCCAACTTAAGACACCTTCTAAGGGCCACCAAGAGAAATCGTAAACTCCAACTACATATTCATTCTTTGCATTTCAGAAATACAATAAAACATTACAGTATAGTAAATATATTATCCATTTGAAAAAATGTCCAACAAAAGGCATGAGCAATTGAGGTGTTTCACCTTCTTCTGGAGTTGAGGTAAATATACCATAAATAAGCACAAAAACTACCATTCTTGTCCGCTAAAAGAAACATATGTCCTCATCCTTCAAAAGATCAAACAAAAATGCTTGACCCATGTAGGGAAAAAAAAAAAAGAACCAAAGATGCAACTAATATCCAGTAAAAAAAAGTTAATTTAGGAAAAACAATCCCGATAATTTTTTTTTTCATAAATTGGAGTTGAAATTATACCATTTAGTAAATGCATAGTTCCCCTAAACTTGCAACAAGAAAATTTCTTATTTCCCATCATGGACCACTTGCAAAAATCAAAAAGCCAAAAATATAGATGAAAAAATTGGGAAAAAATACAACTTTGCTATGAATATCAATGATGTTGAAAAGGGAAGATGGTGACAAATTTGACAAGATTTGACAAGATTTACCAGATTATGAATTAATTATATTTAATAGCATATTAAACTCGTAGATAAAATCTCAAACCATGAATTTGCACAAAGTCCGTCTTATTTTCATTCAACTGCTACCAGATCCAAAATTCTATAAGTCCACTGGTCTAATTGGATTGGCCATTTGGATTGACTATTTTTTGGTACCTTATAAGAGAACCGGTTCCCATCATAGTGCACTTTTGGGTTCTTCTTGAATGTCAAAGACATTCTTGTTAGCATTTACATCAACATAGCATGCATCATTCATTTCCTCGAATGTCAAGGTTCTCCTCATCTCGTAGACAAGAAATTTTAACCAATTAGGGATGCTCAATTGTAATAGCAATTAAATTGAAAAATCCATATAACAATGCACAATTAGAATGAAAACGAAGTTAAAAAGATCCTGAAAGCTGGATTTTGGGCTCAAAGTTTAGCATGAACATCAATGACTTTCTAGAGATTGATTTTTCATAGAAAACGCATAAGACAATTCTTTAACACAAGCAAGAAATTTCTTTATGGACAATCGGTCGCTTGAAAGGTAGACAAAAATGCATCCCGGTAACTATGAGTAATCTATTAAGTCTCCCAACATCAAAATTATTATCGCAAAGCAATAATTTCAAAGCATATTCAACAGTTAAAACCACAAAAGTTGAAACTTGAACGTCTAGTTATATTATGGAACAAATATCATCATTGGAGAAAAAAGGTACTTTTAAGCACATACTGAAAGTTTAAAATTAGTACTACCAATAAACAACTTGACTCAAGTTAATTACACAAAAATATAAACTATATCAAAGACATTATGATACCACCATTGCAACTCAATCAATATAATAAACCACAGCTCATGGCACTACATTCAGGCTACAGTTCATCTGAGAAAGCTGAATTCAAATTGATATCCTGAGATGCTTCCTCTCATCCATCTTAACATGCTTATTTACGCAATGCCAATTTCTTAACTCAAAACTCTGTTTTCTATCCGTATTCATAATCTGGTAAATCCTGTCAAATCTGCTAAAAATGAAATTATACACTTGGAGATGCTTCAGATCTCATTATCATAATAAACTATAAATAAAAGCTAACAAAATAATTTGCATGCAGACTAACAAATTAAAAGAAAAACACAAAATAAAAAGAACACGTAATTATGCACCCAAGGATGTTGTGTGCATTGTTCATATTATATAATAAATATACTTGTGGGACACATATTTAACAACCGATATTTTATAGTGATAGTTAATGAATAGTACCTTCTGCATCTCCACTTCAATCTAGAAATCAACAGATTTTGTTCCTTGTAGCTAATTCACAAAAACTAAATAATTATGTAGATGTAACCATCATATTGATAGGAACAGTATGAGCTCGAGACCGGAAGTCGTGCAAGTTTACACCAGACGCAACAGAACCCAAAGTTGAAGAGCAACAGGGATGTGAGCGAGGAAGAAGCTAAAGTCAAGCAGGAATCCAAGATGGTTTACTTGTTGTCATTTAGTTTACAGATTGTTAATTGTTGTCATTTAGTTAAGCAGATTACTTTTTGTAATAAAACGTGTTTACTTTACATTGTAAGGGTGGGGGTATAAATAAAGGAAGTGGGGAGGATATTACTCATTCGGTTAAGAAAAGTGAGTCGGTTGGGAGGAGAGATCGAGCTCTCAAGTCTCTCGTAAATCATATACATTCATTGTGAGTGGTTAACATTTACACAAATAAATATCGTTTTGCTCATCTTCACGCTACATACAATTACACAAATTCACTACAAATCAGTAACTACATCACAATCGTCTTCCGAGTTGGGAACGCTTTGCTGCGCCAATTGAAGAGGAATATCATTGTTCTTGTCTCTCGTAGATCATCCATCCGGTGCAGAGCCTATCAAATTGGTATCGAGCACCTTTCCTTACCTCATGGCCACATCGAAGAAACTAATGGAAGAACGTATGGTCATTTGTAGAAGCACGAATTGAGGAACCGTATGGGGGATGCACAGGAAATGGAATCACCGAAAGAGGACCTAGGCAAGTCATAGGAAAACTAACTGTTATTGACAAAATGGAGCAATTATTGGATAAATTGGGGACGGCTAATCAGGTTGAATTCAAAGAGAGAGGCAAGGAAATTCAACCGAAATCGAGCAACACTCCGGTTCAATCTCGAAATCCAGAGGATGGAAGAGATCGCCGTCACGAAACATTGAATGACACTGGCCGCTGGGAACACCGCCAGAGACGACTGGAGATGCCATTGTTCACGGGTGACAATCCCGATGGATGGATCTACCGCGCGAAAGGTATTTCAACGTGAACGTGTTGACGGAGGTAGAGCGCCCGGGAGGCGGCCGCCTTGTGCTTTTGGCGAAGCTTTGGCCCGGTTTCAATGGGAGGATCGCCGTCGGCCTATGAGGAGGTGGGGGGAGCTGAAAACTTCCTTCTTTGGAACGATTTCGTTCATCACGGGAAGGTTCCGTGTATGAAAAATTCTTGGCTTTGAAACAAGAGGCGACGGTGAAGGAGTATCGCCGGCGATTTGAGGAGTTAGCTTCACCATTACCGAATCTGGTCAAGAAGTATTGGAAGGAAATTTTGTGAACGGATTGAAATCGGACATAAGGGCTGAAATCCGGTTGTTAAGACCCATGGGCCTGGATCGAATTATGGAGACGGCCCAACGGGTAGAAGATAAGAATGGGCTGGTTAAACAACATCAGTTTGGGCCTAATTTTGGGAACAGAAACAAGGTCATAAACATTACCAGCCCTTCACCTCCAGTCCACCACACTATCACGTTACCCAGGCAGAACCAATTCACGGCAGCACCTTCAGCTGCTCCACCCCGATTTCAGCAACCTTTCAAGAGGTTAACTGATGCCGAGCTCCAGTCAAAGAGAGAGAAGGGACTTTGCTTCCGGTGTGACGAAAAATACAACATTGGCCACCGGTGTAAGAACAAAGAGCTGCAAATTTTAGTTGTGTGTGATGCCGAGACCGATTTGGGGGAAGAGGTCGAAACAGCCGCAACCTTGGAAGAAATGGTGGAGAGTATGGAGGAATCAGTTGAGCTGTCCATAAATTCCGTTGTGGGCTTAACGCGCCTCGTACTATGAAATTGAGGGACGAATCAAGAACGGGAGGTAATAGTGTTAATTGATTTCAAGCGCGACCCATAACTTCATTTCAATTTGAGGTGGTCCGACATCCGGACTTACCTAGGGCGAAACCACCGGCTATGGCGTGCTTATGGGTGCAGGAATGACGAAGAAAAGGAGAAGGAATTTGTCGGGGTGTGTTATTGCAATTACAAAATTATGGGGTAATTGAGGATTTTCTACCACTTGATTTGGAGAGTTCAGGATGTAATATTGGGTATGCAATGGCTAGAAAATTTGGGCGCCATGCAAATAGATTGGGGCCGCTTAATTATGAAATTTATAGTAGCCGGAGGGGCAGTCACCTTGAAAGGAGAAGCAGCTCTAAGCAGAACTCCAGTTTCTTTAAAATCTATGATGAAGGCCTTCAAAGAGACAAGTGAAGGGATAATGTTGGAGTTGGAAAGTATTGCAGTAGGGTCAAATCGTCCCCAGCCGAAACCTCCGGAAGAGATAACACAGTTGATCAGTCACTACCGAGGGGTGTTTGAGGGAAACCAGCAATTACCACCGTGTAGAGAAAGAGACCACGCGATTGTGCTTCAGCCGGGGACCTCTCCAGTGAGTGTGAGGCCCTATCGGTATCCACATTTTCAGAAAATAGAAATTGAACGGTTGGTTCGAGAGATGTTAGCGGCTGGTATTATACAAGATAGCAGCAGCCCCTTCTCGAGTCCAGTGTTATTGGTTAAGAAGAAAGATGGCAGTTGGAGATTTTGTGTCGATTACAGGGCCCTTAACAAGGTCACAGTGCCGGATAAATTCCCCATTCCAGTCATTGATGAGTTGTTGGACGAGTTGTATGGAGCGACTATATTTTCGAAATTAGATTTAAAAGCCGGATATCATCAAATTCGGGTAAAAGGGGAGGATGTACCGAAGACTGCATTTCGAACTCATGAGGGCCATTACAAGTTTCTAGTCATGCCATTCGGGTTGACTAACGCACCGGCTACCTTCCAATTGCTGATGAATTCAATATTTAAGGATCAGCTGAGAAAATTTGTTTTGGTGTTCTTCGATGATATATTGGTGTCTGAGGAATATTGCGAGATCGCTGAGGAGCACCTCGAGGAAGTGTTGAAAATTTTGGGAAACAATCAACTGGTGGCAAATGAAAAGAAATGTTTGTTTGGCCAAAATGAATTGGAGTATCTCGGTCACATCATTTCAGCGGTAGGGGTGGCTGCGGAGGAGTCCAAGATCGAGGCCATGAAGAATTGGCCGAGGCCCCGATCGGTTCGGGAATTGAGAGGATTTTTGGGATTGACCGGGTATTATCGACGTTTTGTCCAGGGATATGGTAGAATAGCGGGGCCATTAACTCAACAACTTAAGAAAGAGGGGTTTTGCTGGACACCAGAGGCAGAGGTGGCGTTCCAACAACTCAAGCAAGCTATGATTACACTGCCAGTGCTTGCTTTACCTGATTTTTCGCAATCTTTTGTACTGGAGACGGATGCGTCTGGATATGGACTAGGAGCAGTTTTGATGCAAAATCAGCGCCCAATTGCCTATTTCAGCCACGGCTTGAGTTCGAGAGCACGTAACAAATCTATATACGAGAGGGAGTTGATGGCAATTGTGTTGGCGGTTCAAAAATGGCGACATTATTTGTTGGGACGGAGATTTGTGGTGCGTACTGATCAAAAGAGTCTGAAATTTTTATTGGAACAAAGGTTGGTTAATATAGAGCATCGAAATGGTTGATTTAAACTATCGGGATTTGATTTTGACATTCATTATAAGCCGGGTTGGAGAACAAAGTCTGCGATGCTTTATCCGAGAGGATCATTTGCTTCTTTGATGGCCCTTACCATTCCATACTCTATTCATTTGGAGGAGATTAATAAAGCGATCGGGAGGATAAGGAATTGAGCAAGATTGTCTCGCCCATCACCTCGCCTGGCGTCTCAACCGGGTTACTCTACGGTCCACGGAACGTTGCTTTACTGAGGGGACAGGTGGTTGTCCCGAGGAATTCGGGGTTGGTAGACTTGGTGTTGAAGGAGGGCCATGACAGTCCGGTGGGAGGCCACACTGGAGTGTTGAAAACATATAAGAGAATCACAACCACCTTTTACTGGAAGAGAATGCGTCGGGATGTGCAATCTTATGTTGCTAAGTGCGAGGTTTGCCAAGCTAATAAATATATGTCACTTGCTCCAGTCGGGTTGCTGCAGCTGCTGCCCATTCCGGATCAGATTTGGGATGATATATCCATGGACTTCATCGAGGGATTACCTAGATCGGAAGGGATTAATTCCATTCTAGTCATCGTGGATCGCCTTAGCAAGTATGGGCATTTTGTGGGGTTAAAGCACCCTTTTACAGCATCTTCGGTGGCAGCCATTTTTATTAAGGAGGTCGTGACGCGCCCATGGGTTTCCCCGTTCAATAATATCGATGAGACAAGGTCTTTATGAGCATATTTTGGAAGGAGTTGTTTCGCTTTTGTGGAACGACTCTCAAATTCGATTCGCCTATCATCCCCAAATGGACGGCCAAACAGAGGTGGTAAATCGTGGGATTGAAACTTATTTACGTTGCTTTGCATCTTCAAGACCCAAGGTTTGGTTTCGTTTCTTGCATTGGGCAGAATTTTATTATAACACTTCATTTCACGTCGCATCACAGACCACACCTTTCCGAATTGTTTATGGTCGTGATCCTCCACCGCTGATTCGGTTTGAGAAGGGCACCACAGTGTTATCATCATTGGACCAGCAATTGGAGGAGAGGGATGTCATGTTGGAGGGTTTAAAATTCAACTTCATCGGGCACAACAACGTATGAAGAAAGGGGCCGACAAAGGGAGACGAGACGAGGAGTTTGTAGTGGGGACCGCATTTATCTCAAATTGCGGCCTTACTGAGACAGCGTTCTTTAGTCGCCAGGAACAATGAGAAATTGGCTCCAGCGTTATTATGGTCCGTTTGAGGTGGTGGCGCGAGTTGGGGCCGTGGCGTATAAGTTGAATTTAATCGAACCTTCGTCCATTCATCCGTGTTTCATGTTTCCCAATTGCGGGGTGTGGGGACGCCTCACGGATCAACCCCTACCGGTTCGGTGGGGCTGATTTGGAGCCGAGAGTGGAACCCGAGGCGGTGGTTGGCGTGAGAGCAGTGGCATCAACTAAGGAGGTATTGATTCATTTGGAGAGGGTTGTCGGAGATGGAAGCCACTTGGGAGCCTTTCACCTTGATTGATCAACAATTTTCATCATTTCACCTTGAGGACAAGGTGGCGCTTTTGGGGAAGTATTGATAGGAACAGTAGTGAGCTCGAGATCGGAAGTCGAGCAAGTTTACACCAGATTTAATAGGAACCCAAAGTCAAGAGCAACAGGATGAGCGAGGAAGAAGCTAAAAGTCAAGCGAGGAATCCAAGATGGTTTACTTGTTGTCATTTAGTTTACCAGATTGTTAATTGTTGTCATTTAGTTAAATGATTACTTTTTGTAATAAAACGTGTTTACTTTACATTGTAAGGGTGGGGGTATAAATAAAGGAAGTGGGGAGGATATTACTCATTCGGTTAAGAAAAGTGAGTCGGTTGGGAGGAGAGATCGAGCTCTCAAGTCTCAGTAAATCATATACATTCATTGTGAGTGGTTAACATTTACACAAATAAATATCGCTTTTGCTCATCTTCACCGCTACATACAATTACACAAATTCACTACAAATCAGTAACTACATCACAATCGTCTTCAGAGTTGGGAACGCTTCTGCCGCCAATTGAAGAGGAATATCATTCTTTCTTTGTCTCAGAGATCATCCATTTGGTGCAGAGCCTATCACATAATGTTAACATATGTTGCTAATCATTTCATGCAAGAAATCCCATTAACTAAAATTAGCTCTCTCACATCCATTAGCAAAGTCTTCTTGCCCTTCTACACATGGTCGAGACATGTAATAGTGACCATCATTTTGATTTTTTTTCTCTTACATCGTAATAGTCACCTGCTTCCTCCTGTTGCAATAGAGACTTTCTGTGCATGACGATCTGCAAGAAACCTTCGAGCAGTAGCCTGTTACATCTAGAGTAGTACATGTTCTTACGAGCTTGCTGGAAGAGCTAGTGGTGTCAGCTCACTCCAAAACTACAACAGAACCAAAGCGGTCCAATTTAGAGCACAACCAATAATAAACTAATCATTACTCAATTCGGTTACTGGTCTTAAATAGATTGCCAGTTCCACAATCTAAACAAATATCACACTCCATTCAATGCTATATACTGATAGCATATGTTTTAAAAGATTATAATTGCAAAGGGAAGCATTGTGCTAAGCCCGTAGTCAAAGAAAAGAAAACATATTTTAATTGTGTTAACTATGTGCACACCTTACCGCCCAAGTGGACATTAGCTAAGATACCAAGTGCCTATCTATCAGATTGATAAGCGAACAAATTTCTCAACAATGATTGCAACATTTTGTAGTTTGCATAGAACCCTCAAATTATATTTGAATTCCAAATTCGTATCCACCAAATTAATAGGACAACACAGTTTTTGGCAAAAATAAGCATTACTCCAGTAACTTATTCATTTAAGAATTCAAAAAACAAAAAAGCAGAAACAAACCGCAGCAACTCATTACTGTATCTTCATATATTGAATAAAAAGGCCATTAAAGCAGTGTGGATCTAAACCATTGTAAGAAAAGTCACTCCCAGTGAACTTACATATAAAAAAAACTCAATTACTCAATCATCCAAACTATAAGATCCGGCTCAAACTCAAAATATCCAATCAAAAGATTGCCCAGGAGAAGATAACTTTGTTGTGTATTATTAAACAAAAAAAATTTTTTTTGAACTGAATCGTATGTACATATATGTACCTTCTCGAGCTGATTGTAGCTGATATCATCACGATGCTTCGACCAGAACCCGTTTCCGTTGCCACTTGAAATAAACGATCCATTAGAGGCATGAAACGACATCGTCCCATTCCCCACCGATGGATTCTGATAATTGGTATTGTTGTTATCCCTGTAATTATAATTTCTCTCCGCAATCCCGGGCATTTTCTCCCTTATATTCAGTTCCTCATTAATTCAAACCTCATCTCCAAAATTTGCCTTCAATCTCGACTCGTCCGATTCTAATTGAAAACATACAAAATTTTCACAAATCCAATTTATCTATACCCAATTCTAAGTGATGGTAACTCTTTCTCACTTCTATTCTGTATTTTGCCTTATGTTTTTAAATTAGGAAGAGAGCTAATCAGAAAAAATTATACCTGAGAGAATGAAGTTGGGTGTTCATCACCTCTTTTGGTCAATAGGTATTAATTGTGATGGTTTCGGAGGCATCTGGTGGTGAATGAAGATGACCCAAAATGGATTTCAACTGACTGGAAACGAAACTCTTGTGGAGATAGCTGGTGCCGGATGAAGAAGATGATGAGAGAGAAAACGTCAATAATTGGGTGTGGGTGTTTGCGTGTGTGATGGTGCGTTCTGCCTCTGGGGGTGGTAGAGAGAAAAGAGCAGGAGTTGTTGAGAGAAAGTGGAGGACGTGGACTATTGTATCGAGAAGCTTGGTGGCTACGTTAAAGCTGGCGTACCAAATAGAAAGAAAAAGCAGCGTCGTATGGAAAGCCCATTTCTTATGAATAGTGACTTTGGATTGGCTCTTTTAATATAGTTAGGAAGAAAAAGCGGCGTCGTATGGAAAGCCCATTTCTTATGAACAGTGACTTTGGATTGGTTCTTTTAATATAGTAGTTAGGAAGAAAAAAAGGTCGTATGGAAAGTCCATTTCTTATGAATAGTGACTTTGGATTGGTTCTTTTAATATAGTTAAGATAGGATAGGAAATGAGCCTATATAATTGAGAAAATTATTTTACGATTGTTAGTACTTTGTGAAGTATGATTCGTTCTATGAGACGTTTGAAGGCCGAAACCACGAAACTTCAAGCAAAGTTAGAACTTGGACGTAGTGATTTTGGGATTTGCATGTGAGATTTTGTAATGTTGCTGCTAAACCAGGGACGTTTTTTTCTTTAATTTTGTACATTCATTTGTTTATATTTCAAGAAGAAGAAAAATGAACAAAATAATAGTTATAACAAGATGATGAAAGAACTAAAATTTCAATTTAAATACAAAAGCCAAGCTTAAAAAGTATACTTTTAAGTAAATAAGCAATAACTTTCATACAAAGCAACATCATGAGATTTCTTATACAATTGATCGATCCTTAACTTGAAGGAGGTGTAGGATCAAGTAATTTTCTCACAAGACCCTCGACTTTATTTTGCACGCAAGTGTTGGGGAAACGCGCTATCACCTCAGATGCAAATGAAATAATAAGAGCTTTTCTAGCAGTTTCTATGTCAATACCACGTGCTTGGAAGTAGAAGAGCTGGTCGTCTTCCAAATCACTAATTGCAGCTCCATGGGAGCACTTGACGTCGTCTGCAATAATTTGGAGGTTAGGCTTAATGTTGACAGTTGCCCGAGGCTCCAAAAGAAGGCTCCTTGTTAGTTGTCCTGCATCTGTCTGCTGAGCATCTCTGCATTACCAATTAAACTTATTAACATATGAAACCAAACTCAAAACTAGAAATTGTGAAGACCTACATATAATTTCAGAAGTTGGACAAAAATATTTCCTTTACAGACCCACCAAGAGAAACAGCAAAAAAAAAAAAACAGGTACTTTGTGACGGTATATAATCAGAAGAAACTCTACCTATTGACTTGTACGTTCCCATCAAAAACAGCCTGCCCCAACGAGTGAGCCACAATACATTTGTGAAGTTGACGAGAAACCCCGCGTGGATGGTCCAAGACTAATTTACTATGTAGATCCTGTATTTGATCACCAATTGCTAAGTGAAATGTTGATAACTCGGTCACAGTGTTTGGCCCAAGTTGCTGCACATGTAAATTGTGCCTGCTCAATTTTCCACCGGTGCTTACTTCCGTGAGCTCATAGATGCTTGTGGATTCCTGCAAAATAATCAGCACAAGTTTGAAATTCCAAATATGAGGACTTCATAATGAAAAAAAAAAAAAAAAAAAGACATGAGATGCATTGTCTAAGAACTATTAGGAATAGTGTTAGCAATATCTCCATCATATATCCATAATCCACAAATCAGGTTGCATCTGTGAATACGAGAACATTGTTTATGAGAAGCATCTTTAGAAGTGGCCATGAATAAGCATATACACAGAAGTCATGAACATATCAATAAGCAATTGACAATCAACGTTTAAAAAAGTGGCCAGCATTATACAAGGCCTTCATTAAGAGCCTAAAAGCTTGCATCTAAAGTGCCATTTGTAAGCCTCGACTTACTGAGGCACCACAGGGCATAAGCTTTTGGGGTGGCTGAGGCATATGCTTCATTTCCGTGTCCTTTGTGGGCTTTTTATTTGTCTCAGCTTTTGAAGCTAGTTTTTTCCCACAACCTAGAATGTTCTAAGGTTCTCTTGGACTATTTAAACACAACTCAACCCTACAGAGTTAGAAAAAAGAACTTGAAGTTAGAGAAGAGAACGAGTGACAGGCTGTCTCCTAGCCTCCTACAACTGAAGTGCCATTTTACCTCACCCCCACCCCCACCCCCACCCCCACCCTCACCCCCAAATATCCAGCCACCAAAGTGAAGTTGTAACTTTTCACTGGCTGGTGACACAAGACCTGTAACGCATAACTTCACTATTTTCTCTCTTCTATATTTTTCTTGTTTTCTCTGTTCTTGTTTTTCTCTAAATTCTCTTTTAAAGTCAAAACAAACAAATTGCTTAAATAATTCATCACTCAGTTTCGTTTATTTTGAACTTTAGTTCTAATTGCGGATTAGTGACCTCGTTATGTGACCATTACTTTGTTAATTTAGTATTTTGCCACGTTTTTTATCCATTTTAAGTTGTCGAGTTGCAAATTAGACTTTAAACTTTATGAAATGTTTTATTGTGAATTTTTTGATGGTTTATGGTTATTATGAGTATAATTTTGTATTTTGTAAATTTATGAATTGTCTTGAATTGTTTATGTTGAGACTTACACCTCACTTCGCATAGGCAAAACGTCTTGATACTCAATTTAGCCTTTTTAAATACTACTAGTGAAATACACGTGCAAGGCATGTTTTGTATTTTAATTAAGAATTTAATAGTGTTGTCATTGTTAGTGAGTTTCTTAATTATTTTCTCACTTATGAAGAACTAAGAAAAACATGTATTAAAACTTATTGAGAAAAGTACGTATTATTTAAAAGTGGGTGATATAACTTCAATTGATCTTTAACAAAAATATTCTTTATTTTTAGATGAAGTGATGAATGGTGTGTACTTCACTAATATAATTGATTAATACAAATTCTAGAACTAAATACTTCAATTATGATCTCACAAGATTATTCTATTGCTTTAAAGTTTAAACTTATTCCATATTTCTTCTCATTATGACCCGACTTTGTAAATTTTTAAAATTTTAAAATTTAATTTTATTCATTCTAATGTATCAAATATTCAAAAAGCTTAAATCATACTAGTGTCGTGAGATATACATAAGATTTTTTGTGAACTTGTTACTTATTATAGATTAGTATTAGGATGGGCAAAATCCAACCCAAACTAGTCAACCCGATAAACCCAATCCGACCCGACCGGTTTGGGTCAATTTTTCATTATATTTGAGTTGGGTTAGTTTCAGGGAAAAACATTCTTCTCAAGTTGGGTCGGGTTCTAATAATCCGACCAAACCCAACCCAAAAAAAAAAAAAAAAGAAATTATCGTGAAAATCCTAGAACCACAAGCCATAAATCAAATCCAAAAAACACGCTCACACATCACTCTCTGCTGCCGGTGGCTATCT